>CM052894.1:39707349-39723793 GCA_028534135.1 Potos flavus | reverse complement strand
GAGAGAGTCAATTATCATATAGTTTCACTTATGTGTGGAGCATAAGGAAAAACATGGAGGACATTAGGAGAAGGAAAGGAAAGGTGAATTGGGGGAAATCGGAGGGGGAGATGAAGCATGAGAGACTGTGGACTCTGAGAAACAAACTGAGGGTTTTGGAAGGGAGGGGGGTGGGGGAATGGGTGAGCCTGGTGGTGGGTAATGGGGGGGGCACGTATTGCATGGAGCACTGGGTGTGGTGCATAACCAATGAATCTTGGAACACTGAAAAAATAAAATTAAATTAAAAAAATAAACATTCTCAGTACTGTTTCCCCTTGTTAACAAGAGATTATATATGGAAAATGGTAAAGTAAAGAAAGAGAAAGTATATACATTTATCTATAACCCAATATGTTTACTACACTGGCTTTTTCCAGCTTTATTCTTTTTTTTTTTTAAGATTTTATTTATTTATTTGACAGAGAGAGAGAGATCAAAAGTAGGCAGAGAGGCAGGCAGAGAAAGAGGGGGAAGCAGGCTCCCTGCTGAGCAGAAAGCCCAATGCGGGGCTTGATCCCAGGAACCTGAGATCATGACCTGAGCCGAAGGCAAAGGCTTTAACCCACTGAGCCACTCAGGCGCCCCTCCAGCTTTATTCTTATTCCAAGACCCTGCACTATGCATGAGAGACAAATACACCCTGGAAAAGCTACTCTAGATTTCTAATAGACCCTACCCACTCCTGTGTGATATCCTTCTACTACATCATGGTGCCTTTGGTTGATGTTTTGCTCTGCAGACTATTTACGAAAATATGATTTAATGGTTCAATGAAATAGGAATATGTTGTGTTTTTTCTACAATTACTCTTGGAGAACCTTTTTCATAATTGACCAAAATTTGATTTTTCATAATTTAAAATTTACATTAAATTGGGTCAATGCTGAACTCAAAATGACTTTGAAACTCAAAAATTAACTTCAATTGTTAGAGTAACACTGAAAAACCAGCTTGTAAAGTTCATATCATTTCTATTGCTATCTTTTTAATGATTTATAGGTTATTTTAAGAAAATATTTTAATTTATCACCATGGCATTTTACAAAAATATACAGGGAAGGAAAATGTTAATTTTGTACATAATTTATACATAATATAAAATTTTACTGTCATTAACAAATTTAAAGGGACTAAATTGAATGGAAAAACAAAATATCATCATCCTTCAATTTAATGGAGAATCTCCAGCACATAGTAGGTATTTAAAAACAATTTTTAAAATTTGCCTAAACAAGACTATGTGCATATGCATTGTTCTGTTGCTGGCTACACTTTTTGAGAAACATTTTTCTGGGATAGTCTTTCAAGCAGCTCTTGGAAATTATTTAATGGACAATAAATATTCTAAATATTCTCACATATAAGACATGTTTTCCCAAAACCCAACAGAAAAGTTGGCTCTACTGCTTAATTGCTTCTAACTCCAGAGTTAACCTCCTCCATAATTCCCACCTAATTTCATCTCAATAACTCTAATTATGTTCCCATATACAATGCAACCCACTTTCATCCACTTGTTTATATCAACATAGTATTTGGATCCCTTAACAGTGTCCTCTTTTAGTTGACTCTTAGGCAAGTGTTCATTTTGATAATACTAAATGTTGCTTAAAACTCATTTCCTACTAAATTGGCTAGTGCTTTATTTATTTATCAATCCATGGAAACTCTGAAATGCTAAAAGTGTCATTTTCTACATATATCTTTGATGAATGATTCACTATTAACTTCATTATCCTAATACAGGGAAAATAATTTCTATTTTGCAAGTGTTTTTGTTGCAAAAGGGTGTGATAATACATTTGAAAGAGCTCTATTAATGAAATGTTACTGCCACAAACAATGCAAAATATTAATATCATTATGATCATTCTTGCTTCTGATAGAAATTCAAAGTATATAAAAAATCTAGTTCCTTGAATGTTAAAAATTTCTCTTAACTTCTAATCTTAGTGTAAGCCACTCCAGCAAGGTTGTTTAAAGCATATGAACAGAGAATCAAGCTGGATAAATAAATGTGCAGTCATTTCAACCTGAATCGTTGGCCCAATCCCCAAGGCCTTCTGCCTGTTGAGCTGATTTGTACCATCTGCTAACACTAAAGAATGCAGCGTCTTCCCAACAGCTGAAAAGGATCCTTGAGCACTTCTCCTAGTACTTCTTTATATTCCTGCTCTGTTTCCTGTGTAGAGGAGTGGACTAACACTACTTGATTTCAAGAAAATACAAGCCAACAGTAGATCAAGATTGTATTGCATTGGAGATGAAATGATAAAAACAGAAGAAAATTCCCAAGAAAATCACACAAATATGGTGGATTAACTTTTGACAAGATAGCAATGTCAATACACTGGGGAAAGAATAGTCTTTCAACAAATGGTGATGAAACAACTTGACATTCATAAACAAACAAAAAACCAATCAATTAATAAACCTCATCATATACCTCTTATTGTATACATTGACAATAGATCATAGACATAAATGTATCATAGACATATGGATCATAGACATAAATGGATCATAGACATAAATTCAAACCTTAAAACCATAAAACTTTATGAGTTTTTCTCAATCTCTGTACTGTTGATTTTTTAGGGGGAATGATTCTTTGTTCTGTGGAGCTACCCTGTGCATTGTAGCATGCTCAATAGAATCCATGGCCTCTACCCGCTAGGTGCAAAGAGCACCCCTAAATTTTACCCTGTTTTGAAAATGACTGTTCTCATTTTCTCAATATTGAATCTTAATATTGGTAATATTCTAACCCTGCAAAAGAATCTACTTTAATCAGATCATGTTAAGGGACAATTTACGCTCAAGATCATTGCTGAAAACAATAGAGTGAGTGGAGGCTAACATCTGGGTGTGATACCAGTAGAGATAGACCAACTCAGGCACTCTGGGAGACTGAGTTCATACTGTAAGATATGCCCTCTGAAGAGTGATATTAGAGGCTAGACACTGAGGATAAACAAACTTCAATGACCTTGTCACTAAGAAAATATAAAAGCAAACAAAACCAACAACAAATCACAAAGGAGAATCAGTATCTATAGTTGTTAAAATGTATTATCAAAAATGTATAATTTTTAACAAAAAAAATATGACATCCAAAGAAACATTAATATGTGACCCATTCACAGGAAAAAAATCAGGGATTAAAGCCAGCCTCTGAGAAGCCCAAATGTTGGACTTAGCAGACAATGAGTTCAAAGTAGATATTATAAATATTTAAAAGAACTAAAGGAGCCCCTTTCAAAGAATTAAAGAGAGGCATGATACATAGTTAATCAGATAGGCAATATTAATAAGTGTATAGAAATTATGAAATATAACCAAATGGAAATCCTGCAGTTGAAAAGTACATAACTGAAATGAAAAATCCACTAGAGGGACTCAACAGAAGGTTTGAGCTGCAGAAGTAATCAGCACATCTGAAGACAGATCAACAGAAGTTATGCAATCAGAAATGAAAGAATAAAGATAAATGAATAGATACTGAGAACTATATGGGACATAAAGCATATAAAGATATGTATAATAGAGATACCAGAAGGAGATGAGACCAATGAGCAGGAAAAAATATATTTAAAAAATAATGGCTGAAAATTCTCAAGTTTGATTAAACTATTTGTCCACACATTCAAGAACCTCAGTGAATTCCAAGTAGGATAAATGCATAAAGATCTACAGGCAGACATGTCATAGTCCAAATACCAAAAGAAAAAGAAAACACTTTGAATGCAACAAGGAAAAATGAATCATCATGTACAAGAGAACCTGAATGAGATTAACAGCTTACTCTACATCAGAAACAATCTAGGCCAGAACGCAGTGAGAAAAAATATTCAAAGGCTGAAAAAAACCCTATCAACCAAGAATCTTATATCCAATAAAACTCTCTTTCCAGAGTAAAGATATAATAAGGACTTTGCGAGATAAATAATAAACTGAGAGAATTTGTTACAAATAGAACTACTTTGCAAAAAATACTAAAGGCAGTTCTTCAGGCTCAGAGCAAGTGACAACAGACAGTAATTTGAATCTGTATGAAAAAATAAAGAGTACCAGTAAGGTAACTTTATAGAGAATAACGTATCTCTTCTTTCTTAACTAATTAAAAAAGCAATAGTGTAAAATAATATGTACATAACTGTACTGTTGGGACTAAAACATACAGAAGTGTATATGTTTAAAATTAATAGCAGAAAAAAAATTAAAAAAAAATAATAAAATTAATAGCAGAGAAGGCAGCTGGGAAAAAGCTGTCCTGCAGTAAAGAAATGACATTAGATAGTAATCTAAAGCCAGAGGAAGAAATGAACCATAAATGGAAAATAGCGACGTTAATAAAACAAACTCTATAAGCATATTCTATTTCTGTTTTCTTCTCTCCCTTTCATTAACAAAAACCATAAAAATAATAATTATGAGAATCACATTGTTAGATTTGTAACACAGGTATAATATTTGTAACAATAATAGCAAAAACAATAAGGGAAAGGAAAGAAAAGAAAAGAGAAATACAAGTAAAATTTCTATATTCCAGTGGAATTAATTAGTATAAATCTGAAATAGATTCTGATAGAGTAATATTAATATTGTAATCTCTAGGGAAACTGTAAAAACCTTATTAAATATTAAAATTATTTAAGTTAAATTATGAAATGTTACACTAGAAAATATTCATTTAGTGTAAGAGAAGGTAGTAAAGGAGAAACAGAGGAACCAGACATGAGACAAGAAAATAACAAAGAAGAGATATCTATCCAACAATATCAATAATAACAGTAAATGTGATGAGTTAAACAATCCAATCAAAATAAAGATATTGTCAAACTAGATTTTTTTAAATATTCAACTAAATGCTTCTAAAGGAGAAACACCTCGGTTTCGAAGATACATATGGATTGAAAATAAAAGGATAGAAGATATACCATACAAACATCAACTTTAAAAGAGCTGGAATAGCTGTACAAATAACAGAAAAAAATAGATTTTAAAACACACACAAAAATACCTAGAGATAAAGAAGGACATGTTGTAATGATAAAAGTATCAATCCATCAGGAAAACATACAGTTATAAGCAGATATGTGCCTACTGGATCACTAATGTACATGAGAGAAGATTGTCAAAATGTTTAAAGCAGAAATAGCAATGTCAACAATAACAGTTGGAGTCTTTATTACCACACATTTAATAATGGACAGAAGAGTGAGACAAAAGAGTAACAAGGATATAGAAGATGTAAACGAAGCTCAGTAAATTTAAAAGGCTTGAACTCATTCTGACCACAGTTAAAGTAGTAATCAATAACAAGGAAATTTGGAAAATTCACACATATGTAGAAATTGAACTATACCCTTATAAATCTCAAATGGGTCAAAAATAAGTAACAGGAGAAATTCCTAGAGATGATTTGAAACAAAACACAACATTCTTGAAAGAATCAAGTTGAAGGACTCATACTTTTTAATATCAACATTTTCCACAAAACTACAGTAATCATGACAGTGTGGTATTAGCCTAATGATAGAAATATCAATCGATTGAAAAGAATTGAGAGTTCGGAAATAAATTCATACATTTCTGGTAAATTGTATTTCAACAAGAGTGTCAAGATAATTCAATCAGGAAAGCATTCCCTGCCCCCCCCCAAATGGAACTGAGACAACTCTATATCCACACACAAAAGAGTTAATTTGTGCTCTTTCCTCACATCATTATCCCACCAATAAAACCATAAAATAGATCATAAACAAGTGTAAGAGTAAAATTTTAAAAATTGTAGAAAAAAATTCTAGCAGTGAAATCTTTTTTTATTTTATTTTTTCAGTGTTCCAAGATTCATTGTTTATGCACCACACCCAGTGCTCCATGCAATCCATGCCCTCCTTAACACCCACCACCAGGTTCACCAAACCCCCCACTCTCCTCCCCTCCAAAACCCTCTGTTTGCTTCTCAGAGTCCACACTCTCTCATGCTTGGTCTCTCCCTCCAATTTCCCCCAATTCACCTTTCCTTTCCTTCTCCTAATGTCCTCCATGTTTTTCCTTATGCTCCACACGTAAGTGAAACCATACTCTAGCAGTAAAATCTTGTGACTTTGAGGAGACAACAGTTTCTTTTTTTTTAGGCATCAGAAGTATAAGTGACAAAATGAAAAAGAAATACATTGGAATTTAATAAATTTAAAAACTTTTGTGCTTCAAAGTATACCATGAAGGATATGAAAGACAACCCATGAAGTGGAAGAAAATATTTGCAAGACACTTCTGATAGGAGTCATGTACCCAAAACACACAGAGAATTCTAACAACTCAATAATAAAAGCACAAACAACCACATTTTAAAATGGGCAGAAATTCTGAATAGGATTCTCCAAAGATTACACACAAATCATAATTAGCACATGGGAAGATGTGCAACATCGTTAGTCATTAGGTAAATGCAAATCAAAACTACAATAAAATACTATTTCACAAACCTGAAATAACTATAATTAAAAGCTTTGAGAATAGCATGTGTTGGCAGAGTTGTGGAGAGGTCAGAGCCCTCATATATTGCTGATAGGAATCTAAAATGAATTTGGCAGTTCCTCAAATTATTAAACATAGAGTTACCATATGACCCAGCCTTTCCACTCCTAGGTATATACTTAAGCGAAATAGAAACATACATTCACACAAAAACTTGAACCCAAATGTTCATAGAAGCCTAATTCACAGTAGCCCAAAAGTGGCAACAAGTCAAATGTCCATCAACTGATGAATGCATGAAGAAAATCTAGTAAATCCACACAACAGAATATTAACTGACAATACAAATAATGGAGTAATGGTATGTTACAACAAGGAGGTACCTTGAAAACGTCAGGCTTAATTTAAAAAAACCAGTCACAAAATATCTCATATTGTAAAATTTCATTAATGTGAAATTGTCAGAACAGGCAAATCTAGAGATATAGAAAGTAGGTTAGTAGTTGCCTAGGGCTGGGGGAGCAGGAAGAATTGGCAGTAACTGATAATGGGCATGGAGTTTCCAAAATGGGGTAACCAAATTGTTACAAGATTTTTTTGTGATGATTCACAACTTAATGAATATACTAAAAAAGGATTTAATTGTAAACACTTTTAAGTTGGTGAACTATAGGTAATTGAATTATATCTATACAAGCTGTTTAAAGACGAATTGGTATTAACTGTGTGAAATAACTCATACAAGGGGATGGTTATATTACTCTCCCTAGCACCTAGAATAGTAGTATATACTACATAAACATATACACAAAATTGTTACCAAGAAAATAGCAAAATTATATAATTTTAAAAAATTGTGCAAGTCTTTCACATCGTGTTATTGCTGGGAAGCAGCCTTCTAGATAGGAACTGCATTTCTCAACTTCCTGGGTATGTTCTTGTGATTACTATAGGCCAATACAGTCAACTGAAGTGACGTTTGCTACCTTAGGGCAAGCTTTCCAAAAAATACATATGCATAATCCTTGGTCTCTGTTTTCACTTCAGACAGTGGAAATGAAGCATTTGACTATCAATATGCCATCAGAAATTGTCTAGCAGAAAATGTCTGAAATTTTAGATTTTTTAAAATATCAGCCAATGTTATTTTAAAACAAGAGGTAACAATAAATTATTATGAGTAGCAAATGATGAGAGACTGCTGGTTTCTATTGAATTCATGGTAGCTTAGCCAAAATAGCTATTTTTCATTTTAACGGAGATGTGGAATCAATGTTGTGGATTATATGAGAAAATGGTTGCAAGGAAAGCTACTTTGGGCTTTCCTTGTTCCCATCTTCCTCTAAGGACACAGGACAGATTATATAGTTGTAAAAATACTGAATTTAAACCCCAAAGTATCCTAAAATGTTATTATACACTCCCTCAGATTTCTCTTTTCTTGCTCATTTTCTTAATCAAACCTGCTCTAAGAATTTTCTCAAAAACACTTTCAAAAAGAAGACCAAATTTGCTCATGTGTAATCTTATTATGGAAAAAAACTTTTGGTTTTATAGTTTCAATATTTTTAAAGGAGTGTATGAAAGGCATTACATGGATATTCTCTTTTGTTTGGTATTTTTCTGTAAGTCACAAATACATGATAGTATTTCTGTTAAGAACAGAAAATTAATCGACTACTAGAGGTAGTATAAATCTTAGTAATATTCTAATTGCAGTATATCATGGTATTTTAAATTTTTTTGGTTGGAATAAAAACTTTTCATTTCCTATTAGAACTTACATATGATGGATCTGGATACTTGGTATGTGGTTAGTATCATGTGTCTCATCTACATTAAATGTACCCATTCATCTACTTTTCCAACTACAAAGATCTCATACAGTTAAACCTTCACCACTATGGCTGGAAAGGATATAGCCAATAGCCCAACTTAAGCAGAGGATCCTGGGAATCACAAGATTTTATTTCCCTTGTTAGTCTTGGGACAGTTCTGTTCTCAGGCTCTCTGAGGGCTTTTAAGGAAATCTTTAATTCTCTATAAATAAGTTCTCTAAGACACAAGTGAAAAAGGTAGGTGGATTCCTAAGTTTTACAGACTGGAGAAAGGAAAACATGTATCATTAAACATATTGACCCCACAACCCACGAACTGATTAAGCAATAGATAGAGACTAAGGAATAATTTATTTTGAGAGTTGGCGTTTTCATGCAATTTATCTAGTCAGTAATTTAGCAAATCACTCATCGAAGAAGAAAAATATCCCATATCTGTCAAACAAAAGTGAAACTTATGATAGTTCTTTAGGAACTAGGAATTCTGCCAGGAACTAGCTCATCAACCTACTTCTCAGATGCATATATGAGAAAAGATTTTGCCCACTATTTTGTTCAAATAATACACCACATTACATCATATCTCTTGATGTAATCTTGAAAGATTTTAAGTGTGAGTGATATTCATCACATTATATATACATACGCATATATATGTACATTCATAAACATACATAAAAATGTATATAACACATACATACTACTTGTATATAAAACAGAATTAAAATAATAAAAATGCATTATAAAATATATTCAGCTTATCGCAAAGATTCAAATAATATCACTCCAGCGGCACCTGAGTGGTTCAGTCGTTTAAGCATCCGACTCTTAATTTCAGCTCAGGTCATGATCTCAGGGTCCTGGGTTTGAGTCCCCTGTCAGGCTGTGCACTGGGCACAGAGTCTGCTTATCCCTCTTCCTCCCCTGGCTTTTGCTCTCTAAAATAAATAAATAAAATCTAAACATTAAAAAAAATGACTACAAATTTTCTACCAGTAGTACCTCAAAATACATTTCAGAAAATGGTTTGCTATCCTTAACATTTTAAAACACCATATGAAAAAAGTTGAGATTCTTAAAAATAAATGAAAAAGAAAGAAAATTGAATAATGAAAAAAAGAAAAGGAAATTTAAAATGGTTTAGGAGAAGTAAAATCTATATTGTGGTTGGTAAATTATGTAAACAGCACTGTGGAAATTTGGGTAAGTGACATGAAAGATATTCTTGAGGTGTTCTTCCATAATGTCAAAGGACAAAAACTTACAGGAAGATTAAAAAAAAAAGTTTAAAGGAGTTCCTGGGTGGTTCGATTGGTTAAGCATCTACCTTTGGCTAACGTTGTGATCCTAGAGTCCTGTAATGGAACCCCGCATTGGGCCCCTGCTTCTCGCTCTCCCTCTTTCCCTGCTTGTTCTCTCTCTCCTTCTGCCAAATAAATAAAATCTTTAAAAAGAAAAGTGCCTAGGGAAAAATAACATACATGTAAGAGAACAATGACTTAATAAGAGCTAACTTCTCAGGGTGCCTGGGTGGCTCAGTCGGTTAAGCGGCCGCCTTCAGCTCAGATCATGATCCCGGGGTCCTGGGATCAAGCCCCGCATCAAGCTCCCTGCTCAGTGGGGCGTCTGCTCCTCCCTCTCCCTCTGCCTCTGCCCCTCCTCACTGCATGTTCATTCTCTCTCTCTCCCTTTCTCTCTCTCTCAAATAAATAAACAAAATCTTAAAAAAAAAAAAAAAGCTAACTTCTCAGAAACCATAAAGGATAGAAAAAGAGAACAAAATAACATCCTAAAAGTGTTCCAAAAAAAGATGAATTCAGTGTTCTACATCCAGCGTAAATATCCTTAAAGAATGAAATTGATAAAGACATTTTCAGTTTAAAGAAAACAAAGAGAATTCATTGCCAGAAGATCTACACCATGATATGCTCAAGGAATTTCTTTAGACTGAAGGGAAATGATACCTAATAGAAACATGAATCATCAGAAAGGAACGAAGAGTATTGGAAAAGGTAAATATTTGAATAAGTGGCAAAATAATATTTTTATTTCTTCTTAAAGAAGAAAAGAGGGAAGATACAAACTGTCAGTATCACGTATGAAAGTGTTTTACCACTACAGATGCTAGAAATATTAAAAGAATAACAAAAAATATTACGGATAATTTTATGCCCATACATTTGACAACCTAGATGAAATGGATATATTTCTTGAAATATGCAAATTACCAAAATTGATGCAAGGAGAAATAGAAAATTCTAATGGCCTGATACCAATTAAAGAAATATAATTCACAATGAAACTCTTTCCAGAAAGAAAAATACAGGCTCAGATGGCTTCACTGGTTTAATTCAATAATTCAGGTAACAATGAAGTAATACAAATCCCATACAAACTCTGTCAATAAAATGAGGAGAAGGAGAGGCATTTCAACCTGTCCTATGGCACCAGTATTGCCCTGAAACAAAAGTCAAAGATATCACAAGAAAGCAAGCTACAGCTCAATATCCTGCATGAACATACAAACAAAAATGTTCAATAAACTTTACAAGTTGAATCCAACAATTTAAAAGTGATAATGCATCATACCCAAGTGTTGCTATTTCTGGAAATAAATGGTTAGCTCAATATTTGAAAACCAATGATGTAATTCAGAATATGAATAAGATAAAAAAGGAAACCAAATAGTCTTTTAAATAGATCTAGGAAAAGCACCTACCAAAATCCAACACTCGTTTATGCTAAAAATTCTCAGCTAAGTAGGAAATTTCCTCAAATTAAGGACATCTATGAAAAATCTGCAACTAAGATCATACTCAATGGTGAAATAGTGCTTTCTGCATAAGATCAGGATTAAAGCTTAATGTTCACTCTCACTGCTTCTATTTAACCTTATATTATAAATTCTAGACTATGCAATAAAGCAGAAAAACTAATAAAAGTCATACAGAACGTAAAGAATAAAACTCATTACTTAAGTACATGGTTATGTACACAGACAGTCCTAAGGAATCTACCAAGAAGCTATTAGAACTAATCAGCGAAGTTAGCAGGGCCTCAGGATACAAGATCAATGTTAAAGGTTCGACTCTGTTTTTATGTACTATTAAACAAATCGAGAATGACATTTTAACAGAGTGTATTTACAAGAGCATCACGAAGTATTTAGGGATAATTTTTTTAAATGTATAAGATCTATACCCTGAAATGCAGAAAACACTGATAAGGAATATCAGAGAGGCCCCACATAAATGGAGAGATATAAAATGGTCATAAATTGGAAAACTGGGTGTAATTAAGATGGCAGTTCACCTCAGATTAAACTATTGACTGATGTAATTCCAAACAACACCTTAGTCAGCTATTTTGAAGAAATTGACAAGGTCATGCTAAAATACATATGGTAAGGCAAAAGACCTAGAATAACCAAACGATTTCTTTTTTATTTTTTTAAAAAAATTTTATTTATTTATTTGAGAGACAGAGAGAGTGTACAAGTGGGGGGAGGGGCAAAGGGAGAAGAAGAAGCAAACTCTCCACTGAGCAAGGAGTCAGAGCAAGGTTTGATCCCAGGACTGTGAGATCATGACCTAAGCTGAAATCAGCCACTTAACCAACTGAGCCACCCAGGCACCCCTAACCAAACAATTTTGCAAAATAAAAGCAGCTTGAAGGACTTACACTATCTTATTTTAAGACTTACTATAAACTTCAATTGTCAAGAGAGTATAGTGCTACTGTAAGAATAGACATATAGAACAGTGGAGCATAATGAACAACTAAGAAATAGACTTCCCACTTAAATGATCACTTGATTTCCTAGCAAGGCATTAAGATAATTTAATGAAGGGAAGATGGTCTATTCCACAAATAATGTTGGAGCAAATAGCAACCAATATAGAAAGAGTAAACACTGACCCCTACTTCATTCCAAATAGAAAATTAACTTGGAATGGATAATAGACTTAAATGTAATTGCCTAAGTTTCTAGAAGAAAAGAGATTATTTCTAGATACTGGATTAGGAAAAGATTTTTAAGCAGGATGTAAAAAGCAGGGACCATAAAGTCTTTAAAAAATAACAAAAATAAACTTCACCAATATTGAAAACTTTTTCACTTTGAAAGATAGTTATGAAAATGAAAAGTCAAGCTACAGACCAAGAAAAAATATATATATATGATACAAGGCTTGCATTGAGATTACTATAAAAAAACTATTACAATTTAAGAAGAAAATCCAGTTTTAAAAGTGGGTACATAGTAGGAGCGTACACTTTATTAAAGACACACAAATAGTAAATAAGCCCATGAAAATAGGTGTAATATCCTCAGTCACCAGAAAATGAAAATTAAAACAATAAGATACCCACTCACTAGAATGGCTAAAGTTAAAAAGACTGACAACACCAAGTTTTGATGAGGATATAGAGCAACCATAACACTCATAACTTGCTATGGGAATATAAAATTGTGTAGTAATTTTGGAACACAGTTTCACAATATCATATAAAGTCCAACATAGATTTAACATCAGCTCTAGAAACACTACTCCTAATTATTTTCTCAAGGGAAATGAAAACATGTTCACACAAAAACTGGTACATAAATGACCACACCAACACTTTCGTAAAAGTCAGAAAATGGAAACCATCAAATCTCCGTCAACTGGTGAGTGTAAACACACTGTAGACTATCTATACTATGGAAGCTACTTAGTACTAAAAACAGACAAGCTGTTAACACAAGCGACAACATGGATGAATCTCAAAAACATTACACTAAGAGAAAGAAGTCTAAAATGAGTACAAATCTGGGGACCCATTTTATAAAGTGTGTTTGTTTACATCTGTGAAGGGCCCAGAACTTGTGACCTATAGAGTCCCACAGTCTGGATTTTACTACTTGCACAGTCTTGATGCAATTCAGTGTATGCCTCTGCTTTTTGTTTTTCCTGCAAACAGATGGCTGATCCAGAGAAGGTTCAGACACAGTTTCAAACCCTTTGGCAAAACTACCATTTTTATGAAATTTAATAACAAAACAGACAGTAAATTAGTGGTTGTCTGGGGCAGGGTTAAGGTAAGTAGACCAACTACAAAGGAATGTGAGCAAACATTTGAGTGATAGAAACATTTCTGTCCAATTTATGGTGGTGGTGGGTACATAAGACTACAGAATTATCTAAATTTATCAAACTATACAATCAAAGTTAGTGAATTTTATTGTAAAGAAGTTATATTTCAAGAAAATTGGAGAAATAAACCTCCAAAAAATACAAAATAATGTAGAAAAAAATGAACATATAAAAACCCCCAAATATCCAAAATTTCATTACACATAAAATTTTAGTACTTCATCTGAGGCTTAGATTTTCAATGCTTACATTTTTGAATATGTATTACTCTTTATAAAAATGTTATATAAAACATAATATTTTAAAATATATTTAAAAGCAATGAATACTCACCAAGAAAATGTAAAATCGCAAAAATAAATAAAATAAATATAATTTCCTGCAATTTATTCAGGTATTGGACAAATTAATTAAAATTAATAATTCAAGGATATGGAATTCATGGCATATGTGTCCTTTCTTTGCCAATCCTAGAACATTAGACACAGTGTGGTTTGTAGCATGATCTTCACTACTCAATATTCACTTCTCGCTCAGCTCTATGACCACTCAAAATACATGCTCCTTCTCTCTTCAGCACTTATTCACAAAAAATTTAAACTGTTTATATACTTGGTGGATTGTGCCAGTAGAATTACTAATTCCAAAGAATTGTTTTTCCAAGCAGAAATAACTATGCAAAACAACACAACGGACATTGTCATTCACAAGAAGTTGAAGAAGTGGTTTTCTGAATTTTCGAATTGAGTGGGCCTGGGTTAATTTTATTTTTTTATTGGTAAATTTATCATCTGTCAGTAGGCTTCTTATTTGAAACCTTTTTATAAAGGACCTGTGATATAGTAAGTTTTAACTATGAATCTAAGAATGAGACAGTTTGGGTAATATATTTCCAACTATTGTATTCATTTAAACAAAATGATGGTGTGCAAAGTATCCAATTAAAAAATTATTGAGTTTCATGGATGACATGCCAATGTTAGTGAAGTCTGAATCAATTCTATTAAATGTTGGAATGTATATTTTGTTTGACAAGAGTATGTGTCAGTAATTCTGAACCTTACGGAGCTCTTTAAAAGTTTTTTTGTATATAAAGAACTCTTTAAAATCCCACTATAGTGACATTTCAAGTAAAGTCTATCAAAACCCAAAATATATTTTTCCTCCACGATGAGAACTGTCCATATAAATTATTCTGCTTAATCTTTTAAGAGAGAGAGAGCACTGTTTGAAGTGGCTGTTGGTTAGCTCTCTGACAAATGGCCTAAGCCCATACAGAGCAATAAACTGCAAAATATCTGACTGTTCATTCACTGCTCAAAAAATCTCCCTGACAGGTGGTACCGAAACAGCATCGGAGGCCAAATAGGAATAGACATGTCTTTAATAAGCTGAAGGAGAAGCCATGATTCACATCCAAGGTCTTTCTGCATCTTGCCTCTTTCTCTAACGAGGCCCAGGACTTGAGCTATTCCTCCGGAATACCAAATGCATGAGGATGGGGAATCTGCTGCACCTCTCATCCCTGTGCTTCGATTAAAGCTATCTCAGTTATCTGGACATATTTATACAGGCGGCCAGCTGCAAGGCAGCCTACCTGGTAGAGGTCAAATAATAGGCATCTTTAAACATCTATTACAAAGGAAGAAAAATCTTCCACAATACCAATCTCGAAGGAGAAACAGTATCTTTGTAAAACTGTTGTTTGAACAGGCATCTGCTCATCCACTAAGCCTGGATGGTCACTCTGAAGCAAAGGTAAAAGCTAAACAAAAGCAAGTGTTACAATCTGGTCCTAGAAAGCCCATCTAAAATCTGATGTCTGGTTAACGGAATGGTTTCAGGAATTTTAGTTTTTAGTTCTTCCAGGACTGAGTTTCCCACTGGATTGGGGATCCATCACTGCTATATTGCTTTATATTCATCCCACAGTGGGGGGGAAATGTCTGTGAGCTGCATAGGTGGTTGAAATGGGAAGTCATCAGGGTAATGGGTTGGAAAAAAAACTTGCAGTGAGGTTAAAATCCTGAGCCTGTAACTTTGGAGACATCTGCAAGATTCAAGTTTCTCCCTCTTCAAAATGGGGGTGTTAATATGAATCTATATATTTTGACCCTAGAATGCTGTCGGAGGAATTAAATAAAAGGTTTGGTATAATATCCTTACCAAGTAGAACACCCTCAGTGCTATGTGAATTTCCTTCTCCTTTTCTTTTTCTCAGGAAGACAGTATCTAGGCCACAGATAGTCAAGTTGCAATTTTTCTTCCTTGGTTACATAATTTAGCACCATTTTTTATTTTTGTCTCATCCACTTGATTATTCCTTTATATCCCTTTTTATCCCATTCCCATCCCCCATTCCCACATACACAAGTATACCTACCATACACATAGGCACCTACCAAGACATGACAACACACAAATCTGTCTAGGATAACTTGACTTAAAAGTTCATCTTTCCTGGGGCACCTGACTGGCTCAGTTGGTAGAACTTGCAACTCTTGGTCTTGGTCTTGGGGTAGTGAGTTCGAGCCCCATGTTAGGTGTAGAGATTACTTAAAAATAAGTCTTAAACTTCTCCAAAGAAGACATACAAACGGCTAACAGACACATGAAAAAATGTTCATCATCATTAGCCATCAGGGAGATTCAAATCAAAACCACACTGAGATACCACCTCACACCAGTTAGAATGGCCAAAATCAACAAGACAGTAAACAACAAATGTTGGAGAGGATATGGAGAAAGGGGAACCCTCTTCCACTGTTGGTGGGAATGCAAGTTGGTGCAGCCACTTTGGAAAACAGTGTGGAGATTCCTTAAAAAATTAAAAATAGAATTACCCTATGACCCTGCAATCGCACTGAGTATTTACCCCAAAGATACAGATGCAATGAAAAGAAGGGCCATATGTACCCCAATGTTCATAGCAGCAATGGTCAC
>CM052894.1:39689892-39706849 GCA_028534135.1 Potos flavus | reverse complement strand
GAACCAACTTTGCTGACACCTTGATTTCAGACTTCTAGCCTCCAAGTCTATAAGTGAATGAATGTCTATTATATTAAACCACCTGGTTTGTGGGACTTTGTTACAGAAACCTTAGGAAATGAATACAAGCTCTATACTTGGAACAATGGCTCCTTCCTACCTGAGGTCCCTAATGATCAGTCTTCACTACTTTTCCACGTTTCTTGTTCACAGTAATCTCCTTTCAAGGATTCCAGTGTCTTTTCTTCTCAACTTCACACAGCAGTTTAACAGAGACACATCCTGATGCAGCCAAAGGATTATATGTATTCTTAAAATATGTATGCATATAATATGCATAATACTTTTTCTTTTCATATGTTTTTACTATTATATATATTCAAAGATAGTATTTCTGTTTTCCATCATGCTTAGAAAAAGAAAACTATAATAAATAAATATCCCAGAAATGAGAGAAAGTTTCATGGTTTCATCTGTAAGGGTTTAATTTTTTTTCTTAACTTCTACATTGAATTTTGAATCTGTGTTCAGTTTTCTTAAGTATCCCAAATATTGAGACAGATAATCTTATCCTTTTTCTCCAGAAGTGATATCTAAACATGACATGATATAAAAAAATTATAGATTATCCCTCCAAAAATTAATCTCACTTGAAACTGACTAGAGCACACTAACCCTACGAATGCTAAGATCTCATGGCAATGGCAAAGGAGGGAGAAGTGTTCGGTTACAAGGCTGCAGATGTGAGCCATGGCCTAGGTGATGGAAGAAATCTCTTCCTAGATGTGTAGCCTAACAATTTCATTTCTATCTCGGCTCTTTGGTTTAGCTTGGTCTCTTGTTCTATCTCATATAATTAATTCTGCATAAGCCAACGATACTCTCTGTGACTTCTGTCACAAATTTATGGACTCAAATATAGAAGCCCAAGGGGCACCTGGGTGGCTCAGTGAGTTAAAGCCTCTGCCTTCGGCTCAGGTCATGATCTCAGGGTCCTGGGATCGAGCCCCGCATTGGGCTCTCTGCTCAGCGGGGAGCCTGCTTCCCCCCATCTCTCTGCCTGCCTCTCTGCCTACTTGTGATCTCTCTCTCTCTGTCAAACAAATAAACAAAATCTTAAAAAAAAAATATATATATATATATAGAAGCCCAACAGTACATTCTGGCACCTACATGTAACTTGTAGAAATTGGGTTGCATGTAAAAAAGAAATGCAACCTCATACTAAAAAGTAGTCTTCAGTTTTAAAAGGCGTGTATATGTGTGTGTGCACACGCGTGCACCCGCACACATGCACACGCATGTTCAAGTATCTTGCTCACAAGCTAAGGGATTCAAATGTTATTCTGAAGATGCTATATATTAAGGATTTTGTAGCAGAAAATAAAATAATAGCAGATTTCTAGTTCTAAAAAAGTCTTTGGCGAATGGTGACCTAGAGAGAATGAATTGGAGAGAGACAATTCTAGCTGTTAGCAATGAATAATTGAGGTTAGTTTCAAAGTAAAAATTACACTGGACAAAGTGCAACAAGCAAAGAAGACTTTATTCAAGCCCACTGCAATAAGGGGAGAGAGACTAAGCTAAGCTATGGTGAAACAAAAGGTGGGAGGCTTTTTAAGCACTGGGGTGAGTTAGTGAAAAAGTTCTTGTGCATGTTAGGTTGGAGGCTGATCAATGGAATGCGTCGAGCAAATGTATTATTCCTGAGTCTGTAATTTTTTCTGTGATTAGACCATCTGTGCTTGCTAATTGGTGTGTCCATCAAAGTAAGGTTCTTACCCTCCCTCCCACAGAGACTGCAAAATAGAGGTGCTATCTCCTTCATGTTCTCATTTCAAAAAGATGGTTTCCAGGTCCTTGCAAAACACATTTCCTGGGTTGTAAAACTGGCAAGAGGCTAGGAGATTTAAATATATCTCAAAAGGGCAAAGAAAGAATTTACATTTTGCAAGTGTTTTAAAAATAAATGCTCTAAGCAAAGGGAGGCCTGGGACCTAGGGGCAGAAAGAAGTCTGTTTAAAATTTGTCAAGCTAAGGGAGTCGTTAAGGAGATCTTGGTCATTAATCATTAACTTCTATTATATTCCTGTAATTGTGTTAAATTCTTCATTCAATAATCCCATTAAACCTTCAAGCAATTTTAAAGAAAGCATATAGTTATTTTATAGGTAAAAGAACTAAATCTTATCAGGGTTAAGTCATTTGCAGCAGGTCATTCTGCTGATAAAGGGCACAGTTATGATTTCAAGTCATATCCATCTGTCTATCTGAAGTTCATCATGAAGATTACATTGTCTCGAGACATGAAGACCACCATGATTCTATTGTTGTATGTAAGTTGAACAACAACAACAAAATCTTGAGGTTGTAGCGGTAAAGACGAAGAGGTAAGAAAAGATTTAAGAGCCATTTGGTACTTAGAGTCACTAGGTCTTTGTGATCATCTATATGTACGAGGTGAAGCTTATATTCAATACTGTAAATTTCTGAATTTACAAAAATGAATAGCTCATGGTAACTCTCATGAAGACAGGGAAGTCCTAAACAATAGTCTGGAATATCAGATGAATTAGATTTGGGACAAGGTGAATCCACCTGTGACACTGAATATTAAAAAACAAAAGTGAAAAAGAATAAGGGATGAAAATGTGGTATAGTCTCTACAGTCACTGACACAGAGTTGTAAATTGAAGCCGTTAGGGCAGAAGCAATCATTAGGAAATAGTGAAGAGTGGGAAGAGGATAAGAAAGGATATTTTAATCAGGAACAATAGATGCTTGAATTAGTTAGGTTAGCTCTGATGAAGGATATTGTCAACTATGGAGAGTGCAATTGGTCTTACAGAAATAGACATAATCACAGTGACATGACTCCAGCAAAGGGGAGACTATAAAGTGTGACACAGCTTTGCACTAAGAAGGAAAATAATGTGTTCTCTGAGTCAAACAACTTCTAGAGAAATGCAAATACATCTTCAGAAGAAAATCTATTAAAGATTTCTATTGCAAAATTGTTTATGTAAGAAAACCAACAAGAAAAAAAAAGAAACTATATCTATTAACAGGGGAATAGATTTAAAAATTTATCATTTAGTCACAGAGTGAAATATTATACATATTTTCAAATGAGTGAACTAAAAATGCACATATCGACTTGTCAGAAAAACATAAGACATGTAAGAAAAGGATATTACAAAATTATAGGTAGAGTTTTATAACATTTATGTAGATAAAAAAGCACAATTAAACCCTATGTATATGTTCTAAATGGATGATTAAAAAGCATCAAGATATGGATGGGAAGGACACACACAAGTTGCCTATGACATATGAAGCAAGAGAATGATTGGGAAAGGTTAAAAGAACATTTGTACTTGCACTGATATTTTACTGCTGATTACAAGAAATTATTAACTCAGACCAAATCTGAGGCTGATGATAAAAAAAAATGTCTGGAGGAAATTGACAAAAAAAGTTTACAAAGCGTCACGCAGCTACCAAGATAATGAGGAATGGCAGGGCAAAGATCTGAGATGATAAAAGTACAACAGATGGTGGAACTGAGAGAACCAGACCACTCAGAGCCACTCTTGCTCTGGGAGCATTTCCCAATAAGGAAGAAGTGGTAAAGGGGCTGAGTTGCAATTCTGGTAATGCATGAAGCTAGTGAGGCAAAAGTCAGAATCCACGGCCTGACCCGGTTAGGAGCACTGGTTAACACCTCCCTCAATCAGCTGCACTTGAGAAACAAGGGTGAACTGGATGAACTCTGGAGGTACGGTTGAGCTACGTGTTATTCATATCATGTTAACTATAAATTCTTAAAATTAAAAAGTGGTTCCAAACTTTAATAATAAACACCCAAGCTCCTTACTTTCTCTGGAGGAAGAGGTAATCATCATCCTGAAGATTGAATTATTTCTAAAAATAATTTTTCAAGCACAATGTCCCCCCAAAACTAAAGTTTTTCTGGGCACAGGTGGTGTCAGACAAGCCACGGTGAGCAGGAAACAACTTAAACAGAAGACAATTAAAACAGTTAATTTATCAGAATTATGAGATAGACTTTAAAAATACTAGACTGCTCTTGTCAAGGAAATTGGAGTTCATTCTATCAGGGGGCAACAGGAAATAGCAATGTATCTCAAAAAAAAAAAAAAAAACAACTTTAGCACTAAGTAATAAACAATATAAGAATTCAATAGATGAGTTAATCAGGAGTTAGCAAACGGTGACCTGTGGCTAAATGTATCCAACAATTTGTTTTTCTATGGCATATGAGCCTTGCAAGAATGGTGTTTACATATTAAATGGCTTACAAATTAAATGTTTATGTGATAATCTACACAATATCCTTGATCTTGCTCCTTGACTGGCAAAGCCTAAAACATTTACTACCTGGCCCCTTAAGACAAAGTTGCCCAGCTCCTGGGAACGAATTATCTCCATATATCTCTCATTAAGTTTGAGCTTAGAATTAAAAAGATATTTTAAGGACAGAAATTTCAAAAGTACTCTGGAGTATGAATTCATCTGGAATGAAGCCAGAAAGAGAAAAATAGAATAAACAATATAAGTAAGAAACACAAAGGATACCTTCGGGATAAAAAAAAAAAGACTAGCAAATAGCAAATATTTACTTGGAATTTCAGAACGAGAGGCAAAAGAGAATAGGTAATATTTAAAATGATTATGGATAAAAATTTTCCACAGTCTATGAATGAGAGCAATATACAGATTCAAAAACCACAGTAAATCCAAATCCAGATAAATAAAAAAGAAGTCCACACCTAGACACAGCACAGTAAAACTCTATTAAAAAAAAACTTTATAAAACCAAAGATGAGAAAGAAGATCTACAAGGCAAGCAGAGAAAAAAAAATAATAATTTTCCCTTCAAAAAAAATGTTAAGGCTTACAATTAACCTTGAAAAGTTAAAAAAAAAAAAAAAAAGTGATGGTATGGATTTAATTGTTTCCCCTGAATTTATATGTTGAAGCCTTAGCCCCAGTGTAACTATATAACTATATTTGGAGGTGGGGCTGTTAAAGAGATAAATAAGGTTAAAAGAAGTTGTAAGAATGGGGCCTTCATATAATAGGTCTGGTGACTTTATAAGAAAAGGAAGAGACAGCAGAGAAGTGATCCCCACCTCTGAGCATTCACAGAAGCCCATCTGAGGACACAGCAAGAAGACAATAGTCCATAACCCAAGAAGAGAGGACTCATGAGAGACCAACCCTGATGGCATCTTGATTTTGGACTTCTAGCCTTCAGAACTGTGAGAAAATAAATTTCAGTTGTATAAGCTACACAGTGTGTGGTACATTGTTATGGCAATCCTAGTAGACTAATCTAGTAACCAAAAGGTAGAGAATTGTAGTCAATATATTGAGAAGAAATATTTTCCAGACTAGAATTCTATTATCAGCAAAACTGTTCTTCAAAGATAAAAATAAAAATATATAAAAAATGTTTTCACCCAGAGATCCACATTACAGGGGATTTTAAAAGGTAATATAGCAAAGAAAATTAGCTAACCAACAAAAATATGCTTTCCTCTAAAATGAAGAGCTGTGAATGAAAAGCACTTCTCAAGTCAGAGTCTACATATTTTCAGTCCCTTTTCATCTATCTGGGAAGAAGTTGACTAGACACAAGCAATGTGAAATTTAAACAAATTATTCATACTGAGGTTGTTAAGTGTCTGGAATGGCTTCTGCAATTTCTATTTCCCTTTTTTGGTGACTTCCAAGGCTGTGTTTTGAAAATGCAATTACCATAAGTTGGAAGGATTCTGGACCCCTGAGTCATCAATTGGAAGAGCCTCAACTTATAACTCGATGTTTGGGGTCTCCCAAAATAAACATGCAATCATGAAGATCTTCATATTTACATAAGCAAAAAATCCAAAATTGCGTTGTGTTAAGAATCGATTTTCGGACTGCTTGCCACACCATTATATGTATGCTAACTAATTAGGTTCTTGATTAACCAAAAAAGAATCCCAATGTGAGGAAAAGAAGGAAGATTGAAAAATGGGAGCAAAATAAATGAACGGATTCCAATGAGACAGAAAGAAAAGAAACAATAGAGATTATTTTCGAACGACAAACATTAGTTCTTTGAAAATGTTTTTAAAGCTAAAATATTCCTGAAAAGACAAATCAAGAAAAAAAGTGAAAACATCAATTATTGTCAAGAATGAAGCTGTGATTATCACCATAAATCTAGAGACAATAAAAAGGACAGTAAGAAGTTTGTAGATATAGAAATTCCAAAGAATCCACAAAGAACTAATGGAACTAATATATGAACTTTAGCAAGATTTCAGGATACAAGGTCACTATACAAAAATCAACTTTATATCTATATATGGCAATAAACAATCACAAAATAGAGTTTAAAAATATGTACAGTAGCAAAAAATACACCAGGTATTCAGAAACATACTTAGCAAAGGATATGCAAATTAGCTACAAAATACAGCTTTGAGAAATTAAATCAGACTTACACAATATGTTTACAATATGTCTTTACAAGACATTGCTGTGTAAAATTTTAAAAGACAAAATAAATGGAGAGCTCAAAGATTGAGAAATTCAAAAAAAAATTTTTTAATTTTCAAACTGTGTATTTTCTTTCTTTTTTTTTTATTAACATATAATGTATTATTTGCCCCAGGGTACATGTCTGTGAATCATCAGGCTTACACATTTCACAGCACTTACCATAGCACATACCCTCCCCAATGTCCATAACCCAGCCACCCTATCCCTACCCCCCCTACCCCCAGCAACCCTCAGTTTAGGAGTCTCTTATGCTTTATCTCCTTCCTGATCCCATCTTGTTTCATTTCCCCCTCCACCCCCCATGACCCCCCACCCTGCCTCTCAAATTCTTCATATCAGAGAGATCATATGATAATTGTCTTTCTCTGACTGACTTATTTTGCTTAGCATAATACCCTCTAGTTCCATCCACATCGTTGCAAATGCAAGATTTTGTGAGAAATTCAAAAATTTTAAGGTGTCCATATCCCCCTGCTTCATCTAGCAAGTCAATGCAGTACTAATAAAAATTCAATTGGAATATTTTGCAGAAATTGGCAAGTTTACTCTAAAATTTCTTTAAAAGTACAAAGGACCTATAAAATCATGAAATAAAGGGAAAAAAGTTAAAATTTTACCCTACCCAATTTCAAAAGCTAGTATAAAACTACAGTAATTAAATGTGATATTGACATAAAGATAGACAAATATACCAATGGAACAGAAAAGAGAGTCTGGAAACAAACATAAACATAGATGTTCACTTGATTTTTTACCAAGGTCTCAGTTTAATTCAAGAGGGAGTGGTGCTAAAACAATTAGATATCTATATGGAACAGAATGAGCCTTGTACTTTAACTCATATAATAGATAAAATTAATTCACATCATACCATGAACCAGAGGCTTAGATATGAAAACTAAATTTTAAGCATCATGAAGAAAAACATAAATATTTCTGTGACTTTTGTCAATAATTCCTTAAGAAAGACACTAACCTTTAAAAAAAAATTAGATATGACATTTAAAATTTTCTTCTGAACAAAAATAGTTTTAAAGAAATAAAAAAGCAAATTACACACATGGATAAAATAGTAACAATACATAATTCCACATAGAATTGATTTCCATAATATGTGAAGAACTCTTTCAATGATAAAAAGATAATCCAATAAAAACAAACACTTTACTAACACACATCACAATGGCCCTTAATTATATGAAAAATACTAGTTATTAAGGTAATATAAATTAAAAGCACAATGGAATAATATTCCCTCAGAATGGCTTTAATAAATAAAGAGATAGTATCAAGTGTTAGCGAGGATATGGAGCCAGTCAGGTTTTCATGTATGGTTAATGGAACTATCACAACTAATACAGTAATTGATTTGATAGTTTCATAAAAAGTTAAATACTCAATAGCCTATGATCCCGAAACTCCTCACTTAGATAGTCAACAAAGGAACTAGAAGATAGATCTAAAGTAAATATTCACGGTATAGCACATAGCATAAAATCAATGGGAAAAAAAGATTTATATGCCTTTTATAAAGATCTAACGTATTAATTAGAGTAACAAAGAAGAGTAGAAAAAATTAGAAAAAATTGGCAAAGATAATGAAAGAGAATTTTCTAAGTCTGTTAAGAGATATTAAACCACAAATTCAAGAAGTACTTTTAACCTTCAATGGAATACATGAAAAGAAGCTACATCATGCACATCATGAAAATAGCTTAAAATCACCCAATGAAATAATCTTAATTTTAAACAGGTCAAATGAGGCAAATAGTTGATTTATAACAGAAGATAAATAAAGGAATCTTTAGACTAATAAAATAATTTTCAAGGGGATTCTGTACCTAATCAAATGCCCTTCCAAAATATAGCTTTTAGAATAAGCCTCAAAAGGATCAGATTTCAAATAACCACATTGCCTTCCAGAACAACGCCTGACACTCTTTCAAAGGAATGCCAAAAAAAGGATCACTAATAAATGTAAAATTTACAATGTCTGGCATCTGACATTGCTAGTTATAAAAGGAGCAAGGAAATTTGGCCTGAAATGAGGGGGAAAAAATAGAAATAGGGTCTGGAAATAACAAATAATGAGATTTTCAGACAAGAACATTAGAAATGTGATCATAAACATGTTCGATATGTACAAAGATTGAAAGGAAAGCATGAATAATTTAAAAATGGAGTCTATAAGAGAAGAACTAAATAAAACATCTAGATATTGGTGCAATTTTTGAAATACAAATTTTACTAGATGAAAATAACACCAGATTAGATACCTCAGAAGAAAATGCAAGTATACCTAAAAACATAGCAACATAAATGATTTAAAATGAAGTCAGAGAGGGAAGGGAAAAAAAAGGACTGAAAATAATTAAACAGGACCTCGGGAGTCTATAGAGACAAAATAAGCAGTCTAATGCATTGGAATACTATTAGAAGAAGAAGAAAGGTCACAGAAAAAAACTTGAAGTGCCAAAACCTTTCCAAAAAGGATAGAAAGCCTAGAGCAACAGGTCTAAGAAGCTTCATAAATTTCAACCAGAATAGTTACACACACAGCACACATCAAGGTGCATCATACGTTGTTGAACATTAAATATACTGAGATCTTAAAGAAAGGCATAATATGCACAGAGAAATAAAAAGAATGTAAGCGGATTTTGTGTCAGAATTATGAAAGCCATAATTTAATAGAATTCCATGTATGTTAAAAAGGAAAAAAAAACATTTATATCCCATGAAAATTTCCTTCAAAAAAAGGTAATATAGAGATCTTTTTTAAATGAGAAAAAGCTTTCTGATGAGAAGGAACTTGGATGTATGCCCCCAAAATAGAGAGATGGAAATGGTGAATAAGTGGGTAAATACACCAGATATTAGAAGTTCTTTAGAAGGTAATTTATGGTGTGTATGGATTACAATCTACTGCATGGATTAAAACACGAAAGAAGGAATAGCAATAAGCATGAGGAATGAAAGGGTAGCAAAAGGAAGTATACCGTCATAAGGTTCTTATATTAGATATGAAGAGCTATAACGGTATTTGAGGATAGACTGTACTAAGTTAAAAAGGTACGTGTTCTAAACACCACACACACACTGAGACACATAATAAGTCAACAGTAGTGAAAATATGGAACCCTGAAATAGTTAACTAAAAGAAAGTATGAAGGAAAAAAAATCAGTTGAAAATACACCAAAAAAACAAAACAAAACAAAAACAAAAGCAAAACAATCACACAACAAAAATAACCTAAAAAAGTAGTAAGATAATAGATTTCAACTCAAATATATTGAGTCTTACGTTCAATATGAATGGTAAAAACCTTCCAATTAAATAGCAGATCCTGCCAGACTGGCTAAAAAACAGAACTCAATTATATGCTGTGTATATGCAATTGGTCCTAAATATAAGGCTCAGCTAGGCTAAAAGTAAATGGATAGAAAAATTAACACGGTGCAATCCTAATCATAAGAAAACTGGAGTTACTGTGTTAATATCAGACAAAGTAGCCTACAGAACAAAAATTATCACCAGGGTAAAGAGTGTTATTTCATAATTGCCAATGAATGAATGAAGACATAAAATTCCTAAATGCCCATTTTAAAGCTCAAAAATAGAGCATTAAGATGCATGTGGGGAAAATCCTGATAGAACTGATAGGATGAAGAGACAACTCCAACATTATAGTTAGAGATTTCAATAGTTATCTCTCAGTAACTTACAGAAGTAGTCAGAAAATCAGTAAGTATATAGAAAACTCTATAGTAACTAAGTGATATTTTCAAGGCCTGCCCGACAAAAGGGGGATACACATACTTTCCAAATGCATGTGAAGCATTCAACAAATTAGATTGTTAACCTTTAAGGAGTACTAATTAATTTCAAAAACTTGAAATTATAAAGAGGATGTTTCTGACAAAAATAAATAAATAAATAAATTAGAAGTAAATTACAAAGAGAAACCTGGAAAAAACTGAAATAATTGGAAATTAAAACACAGCTATATAATCACTGTTCAATTAAGAAATAACACATTTGAACTGAATGAAAATCAAAGCATAATATATCAAAATTTGCATGTTACAATAAATAGTTGAGACAATATGGTATTGGCATAACAATAATACACTAATGATACAGGAGAGAGTCTCACAATAAACTTACATACGTAGTTGCTTGGTATTTCAAAAAGGTGCCAGAGTAATTCAAGGGTAAGAAATGGACTTCAACAAATAGTGCAGCAGCAGCTGGACATACATAAGGAAAAAATGTGACTTTTATCTTACAGTTTACACAAAAAATTAATCCTAAATATTTCAAAGGTAAAATGTAAAAGATAAATCTCTAAAACTTGTAAAAGAACATGTAGGAGGGAAATTTTTACAGCTTTGGAGTAGGCAAAAGATTTTATAGATCACAAAAAGCATGACACAAAAAGAAATAGAGTGGTAAATCATACTTCATTAAAAGTAAAACATCTGGGGCGCCTGGGTGGCTCAGTGGGTTAAAGCCTCTGCCTTCGGCTCAGGTCATGATCTCAGGGTCCTGGGATAGAGCCCCGCATCCAGCTCTCTGCTCGGCAGGAAGCCTGCTTCCCCCTCTCCCTCTGCCTGCCTCTCTGCCTACTTGTGATCTCTTTCTCTCAATCAAATAATTAAATAAAATCTTAAAAAAAAAAAAAGTAAAACATCTGGCCTTCAGAAGACTCTATTATAATAATGTCCACCTTATAATACTTTGTTAATTTTTACTTATGTTTTATGTACTTTCTGTAGATATTATATTTCCTAAAACTAGAGTTGAATAAGGGGTAATTTCTGTTTTACTTCCAAAGGTTATTTAATATTTATCTGAAGCAATATTATAAAAAATGTTACTATGGGTCAATAGTATCTCAGCGTGTTTGTGATTATAGTATCACTAATTTTTCTGACATTCATGACATTTTTCATAAACATATATGAAGTTCATGTGATACAATGAATTTCATGTGATATTAGTAAAAAATATATAGTATTTAATTGACCTCATAATTGTGGTTTTATTTCTGGGCTATTTTGTCAATTGATCTATGTCTCTGTTTTTGTGTCAGTACCATACTCTTTTGATTACTATAGCTTTGTAGGGACTGTGATAATCCCAGCTTTTTCTTTTTCAAGATTACTTTGGGTATTTGGAGTCTTTTGTGGTTCCATACAAATTTTAGAATTGTTTTTTCCAGTTCTGTGAAAAATCCTTGTTGATATTTTGATAGGGATTGCATTAAATCTATAGATTACTTTGGATAGTATGGATATATTTAGCAATATTTGTTTCCCCAATCCATTTGTTTGTGTCATTTTCAATTTCTTTCATCAATGTTTTATAGTTTTCAGAGTACAGGTCTTTCACCTCCTTGGTTAAGTTTATGCCTAGGTATTTTATTATTTTTGGTGCAATTATAAATGGGATTGTTTTCTTAATTTCTTTGTTACTTCATTATTGCTGTATAAAAATAAAATGAATTTCTGTACTCTTGTATCCTGCAGCCTTACTAAACTCATTTATCAATTCTAGCATTTCTTTGGGGCTTGGTGGGGGGGTTTCTATATATATAATCATGGCATCCGCAAATAGTGGAAGTTTTACTTCTTCCTTACAAATTTGGATGTCTTTTATTTCTTTTTGCTATCTGATGGCTGTAGCTAGGACTTCCTGTACTATGTTGAATAAAAGTTGTAAGAGTGGACATCCTTGTCTTGTCCTGACATTAGGGGAAAAGCTCTCCCCTTTTCCCCATTGAGTATAATGTTAGCTGTGGGTTTTTCCATATATGGCCTTTGTTATGTTATGGTATATTCCTTCTAAACATACTCTGTTGAGAGTTTTTGTCATGAACGGATGTTGTACTTTGTCAAATGCTTTTTATGCATCTATTGAAATCATCATATGGTTTTTATTCTTTCTCTTGATGATGTGATGTATCATGTTTATTAGATTTGCAAATATTGAGTCTCCCTTGAATTCCGGAAATATGTGAAAAGATGCTCTACATCACTCATTATCAGGGAAATGCAAATCAAAACCACAGTGAGGTATCATCTCACACCTGTCAGAATGGCTAAAATCAAAAACATGAGAAACAACAAGTGTTGACAAGGATATGGAACAAAAGAAAAGCTCATGCACTGTTGGTGAGAACTTAAACCTTTGGAAAGCAGTTCCTCAAAAAGTTAAAAATAGAACTACCATATGATCCAGTAATTCCACTACTTGGTATTTACCCAAAGAATACAAATACATTAATTCAAAAGTATATATGCACCCCTATGTTTACTGTAACATTATTTACAATAGCCAAATTATGGAAGCAACCTGTGTCCATTGATAGATGAATGGATAAAGAAAATGTGGTATATATACATATGCAATGGAATATTATTCAGCCATAAAAAGAATGAAATCTTGCCATTTGCAACAATGTAGATGGAAGTAGAGAGTATAATGCTAAGCAAAATAAGTCAGAGAAAGATAAATACCATATGAGTTCATTTATACATGGAATTTAAGAAACAAAGAAAAAAGGAGATAAACCCCAAAACAGACTTTTAACTAAAGAGAATAAACTGGTGGTTCACAGAGGGGAGGTAGGTGAGGGGATGGGTGAAATAGGTGATGGGGATTAAGAGGACACTTATGATAAGCACTGAGTAATGTATAGAATTGTTGAATCACTATATTGTACACCTGAAAATAATATAACACTGTATGTTAACTATACTGGCATTAAAATTAAAAAGTTAAAAATAAGAAAGAGAATTTTAAAAAAAGAAATATTGTGTTTTAAAATTATTGTTATCCTAATACCAGCCTCATAAAAACAAGAGATGTATCTAAAAAATCTAAAAATTAAAACTATCAGTTAACTTTTTATGATGGTAGGAAACTGCATATTTTTTCTTTAAAAAGTCTGTTAATTTGACTATAGTTTATGTAATTAGTACATATTACATTGGACACATTCAGAAAAAATAATCTAATGAGCATCATAATTATGGTATTTCAGATATATTCAGTGTAGTGACCCATTCTTAAGAAAACCAGCCCTGTGCATTTCAGAAAAGGTCATCTTGAGTTCTAAAGTAATGACATTTCTTTGGGAATGACACAGACAAACAAGAAACTCTTGTTAAGACAGAGTCAGGCTAAGGAACCATTCTCACCAGCAGATTTGCATGTTGCTAACAGCCGATTAACTCAGTGCTCACTGGTGGCGCAGTGTGGGTGTCATTAAACTATTTTTAATGCTTCATACAGATGGCTTTAAATCAACAGCTTTAAATATAGTGAGACTCATGTTTATGTTTGAGTGGCAGGTTGTCATATACTTCTAATACTATTCTCATATTTTTTAATTCAAGTGTCAATTCATAAAATGCATAGATGAAAAAAATCTACCTAAAAATTGTATTAATATATTTACCAAGGATGTCAAGTTTAAACAAAACATCCGCTAAAAACTAAAAACAAAACCAAAAGCTGTGGTGAAACAAAAATAAGGAGCCCATTTATTCATAATTAGAAGATTTTACTATAAAACATGGGTTTGGGCTACAAAATAATACCTAACAACCTGGCTAACAAAGCAATCTCATTTAATGCAATACAAGGTTGTTTAAGTACCAATTATTTAGCAGCTACTGTGACAGGAATTGTACATGGAAGTGGACATTTGGAGAGAGAAAATAAATGGCCCTTTCCTTGGAACACAGCTCTATCCTTTCATTCTTTGTTGTTTGTGGTGGGTTTCTATTGGAAATACCAAATTTAGATTAAATACCCATGCCACTTCCCCAAAATGAAATCCATTTCAGCCCAGTTTAACTTCAGGAGCACACCCATCTGAGCTGAAACTCATGCAGAAAGGACTCCAAAATCACATGTTCTTGTTTGAAATTAACAGGCTTTTTGAGGAATAACTAGGGGTCAATGTCTGTTATCAAATCCAGCCTGTTGCATTTATGGACAAACCCTGTGATGTCTAGGACAATAAGACTCAATAAATAGAAGAATGGGAGGGTAAAATATTAAATCAGAATCTTTTGCACTTAGTTATTAATTAAAAACAAATGGAAAGTTTGCATTTCTGGGAGGACAGAGTAGACATATTTTCCGTATTCCTTCCACTAAATACAACTAAAACAAACATAAAGAAGACTCTGAAAGATGGAGAAGAAAGACTGGTTAGAGGCCTCAGAACCTGAGGAACAAAATGGTGGTGAGTTTTCTGGGTTTTCTTTTTGCCCTATGTATCCCAAACTTGGGGCCTGAAGAGGTTGAAGAAGCCAGCATCCAGAATATGCCTACAAAACAAAACAACAACAAAAGCCTGTTCTATATGTCCAAAGGGCCCAAAAAAATATAGAATAGCAAGATAGAAAACCTTGAGGCAATAACTGTTCTATTCCAGCCAAACACCACAGAAATAACTCTGGACTCTCTCTCCCATCTATGCCAGTAAAGGCTAAATGAGGAGCCTAGACTTCTACAGTTTGGCAACTATAAAGAGGTCTACTACCCTTGCTCCCCGCTAGAGTAGTATCTGACAAAAATGAGAAGAGAGTACTTTATCCCTGATGGGTGGTAATAAGCCACCAATTCCCAATGAGATGTCAGTGAAGACCACATGAGGAGGCTGGACTTTTACCACCACACGATGGTCAAGAGACAGCCCTTAATTTCTCTCTTGGGGTGGTGTCAGAGGAAGCCAAATGGGGAGCAAGGACTTTTGCCACCATGCAGCTATAAGACAAACCCACCTGCCACATCCCCTCTATGCTTGATTTCAGAAGGAGGCCATGATGGGACCAGTAACAAGGTACCTGTAGCCAGGGAGGTATCAGTGGAGGACTAGCAGGAACCAGCATTCCCACCCCCACCCAGCTTTAATAAGGATCCCTGCTTGGGTGTCAACTAAGGATGAATGGGGAATATGGTCTTTTATCCCCACCCAGCAGTAACAAGGTAGTACCCCTCCATTCCCAATGGAAGGCTACTATGAAAAACAGTGCAGAGGTTCTCCCAGGAAATTAAAAATAGGACTGCTGTATGATCCAGCAATCCTACTTCCAGGGACATATCCAGAGAAAATGAAAACAGAATATTGAAGAGATATCTGCACCCCATGTTTATTACAGCATTATTTATAAAAGCCAAAGTATGGAAATAACCTAAACGTCCATCAGCGGATGAATGGATAAAGATGATGTGATTGATACATACATTGGAATCATGAAGATATATATATATCTCCCCAATGGAATCTTATTCATCCATGAGAAAAAGGGAAATTCTGCCATTTGTGAAAACAGGGATGGACCTGGAAGGCATTATGCTAAGTCAGAAAAGCAAAGAAAGGTAACTACTCTATGATATTCCTAACACATGGAATTGAAAAAGCCCAACTCCTCAAAAGAGAGTAGAATGATGGTTACCAAAGCCTGGGCAGGGGGAGGAACTGGGAAGACATTGATAAAGGTCACAAACCTGCATCTAGAAGATGAATAAGTTCTGAAGATCTAATCCACAGCACAGTGACTATAGTCAATAATACTGTATTATATACTTCAAAGTTGCTAAGAGATTAGATCTTAAATATTCTTACTATAAAAAAGAAATTATAATCATGTGATTTGCTAGAAGTGTTAGCTAATAGATAATCATACTACAATATTTAAACGTATCAAATCAACATATTGTATGCCTTAAACTTACACAATGTTATATGTCAATTATATCTGAATAAGAAAATTAAAATTTAAAAAAATTGATAAAAAAAGGAATCAAGTTAGAGGAACCAATGTACCTGATTCTTAGATTTATTATATAGCAAAAGCAGTCAAAACAATGTGATAGTGGCAGAATGACAGAAACATAGATAAACTCAACAGAATTGAGAATCCAGAAATAGACCCATACAAGTATCTCCAATTGATTTTTGACTGAGGTATAAAAGAAATTCCGTGGAAGAAAGGTATCTTTTAAAGAAATATGTCCACATATGTCCACAATAGCCAAACTATAGAAAGAGCCTACATGTCCATTAGTAGATGAATGGATAAAGAAGATACACAATGGAATATTATGCAGCCCTCAAAAATGAAATCTTGTTATTTGCAATGACATGGATGGAACTAGAGGATATTATGCTAAGTGAAATAAGTCAATCAGAGAAAGACAATTATCATATGATCTCTCTGATATGTGGAATTTGAGAAACAAGGCAGAGGATCATAGGGGAAGAGAAGAAAAAATGAAACAAGACCAAACCAGAGAGGGAGACAAACCATTAGAGACTCTTAATCTCAGGAAACAAACTGAGGGTTGCTGGAGTGGAGG
>CM052894.1:39670737-39689792 GCA_028534135.1 Potos flavus | reverse complement strand
GGAAGGAAGGAAGGAAGGAAGGAAGGAAGGAAGGAAGGAAAAAAGGAAGGAAGGAATAAATGGTGCTTGATCCACTTGGTATCCAGAGGGAAAGTAAACAAACAATATTGACCTAAGTTTTACACTTTACATAAAATTTAAGTCAAGATACATTACAGACTTCAATATGAAATGCAAAATGATTTAACTATTAGGAAAAAAAAAATAGGAGAAAGTCATTGGAATTGAGGACTAGGCCAAAAACCCACTGTTTAGATAACAAGCATGATTCATGAAAGAAAAAAATTGATAGATTGGGCCGTATGAAAATTAAAAACTTTGCTCTGCAAAAGACCATGTGAAGAGAATAAGACATACTATAGATTTGAAGAAAATGTTGGTAAACTGCATATACAAGAGCATCTAAAACCTATAATATATAAGTAACTCAAAATAGTTTGAAAAATACAATTAGAAAATGGGCAAAATCCATAAGTAGACATTTCCCCGAAGAAGATAGTCAGTTAAGCGACTGACTTCGGCTCAGGTCATGATCTCAGGGTCCCGGGATAGAGTTCCACATCAGGTTCCACGCTCAGCAGGGAGTCTGCTTGTCATTCTCCCTCTCCTTCTGTCTCTCCCCCTGCTCATTCTGTCTCTCTCTCAAATAAATAAATAAATAAAATCTTTAAAAAAATGTTTAGGGGTACCTGGGTGGCTCAGTGGGTTAAAGCCTCTGCTTTCGGCTCAGGTCATGATCTCAGGGTCCTGGGATTCAAGCCCCACATAGGGCTCTCTGCTCAGTGGTGAGCCTGCTTCCCCCTCTCTCTCTCTCTCTGCCTCTCTGCCTACTTGTGATTTCTCTCTGTCAAGTAAGTAAATAAAATATTTTAAAAAAAAAATTAAAAATTTAAAAAATTTAAAAAAAATAAAAAAATGTTTAGAAGAGCTTCATTCATAATAGCCCCCAAATGGGGAGATGTCCTTGAATGGATGAATGGTCAAATAAACTGTGATATAGCCATACATAGATACTACTCAAGGGAAAAAGAATAGAGTATGCATACACACAGTCATGACAACCTGGATGAATTTCCAGGGAATTATGCTCAGTGGAGGAAAGAATTACCCCCAAATTACACACAGCATGATTCTCTTTATGTGGCATTCTTGAAATGACGATGTGATAGACATGAGAACAGATTAGTGTTTGCCAGCGGTTTAGGGAGGCCGTCCATCTGGGGTGAAAGGTGTGTATGACTATAAAAGGGCAACACAAAGTATCCTTGTGAGAATTGAAATATTGTGTATCTTAACTATGTTAATATTCTTATCCCAGTTGTGATGTTGTGCTGTAGTTTTAGCACCTCACTACTGGAGAAAATTATGTGAAGGGTATATGGGAACTCTATGTATTATTTCTTTTTTTAAAGATTTTATTTATTTATTTGAAAGAGAAAGAGATAGGAAGAAAGCATGAACAGGGGCAGAGGGAGAAGCAGACTCCCCACTGAGCCAGGAGCCCGAGGTGAGGCTCGATCTCAGGACCCTGAGTTCATGACCTCAGCTGAAGGCAGATGCTCAACCGACTGAGTCACCCAGGTGCCCAACTCTGTATTATTTATTATGACAGTGTGGAAATCTACAATTCTGTCAAAATAAAAAGTTTAATTAAAAAAATAAACATGGGACAGCCTCCATAATAAATTAGAACATAGTATGTGATGGCAAAATGACTATATAAACAAAGCATTGTGGAATTGAGGGATCTAGTTAAACTCAATAGATGAGGCTTAGGGATGGCATCTCAGAAGAGCTGGCCCTGGAATTAACAAGGTCCTGAGTTTGGCAGAAACTCGTGGCCAAAGGACGCAGCATCAGAGGAGCCTAAGGACAGTGGAAGAGTCAAAGGGTGGGGCAAGATGGGCATACTGTGGAGGCAGTATGGCATGGAGGGGGAGAAGAGCAGGGGCATTTCTGGGAAGCAGCTTCCACAGGGTTAGAAAGAACAAAAACTGGAAATCTCACAAGTTAAGAAGAATGTGTTCAGTGGTGAAAGGTGTATCAGAACTGCAATTGTGAATCCCTGAAGACAAGGACACCTCTTACTCAATATCGTGTCACCAAACTGCTGTCCAGTACCTGGTACACAACACCTGCTTCGTTAAATTTGTTGTTGATATCACTAAATGCAATTTTGGCACAGTAATGGGGCAGTAGACAGATTTCTGCGGGCAAAAGAATCAAAGGGAAGTGAAAAAATAAACAACTCTTTTAAAAGACTTGGTTCTGAAGAGCAAAAATAAAAATCAGAAGGCAAGGGCATATTTAATACTAGGTACTTTCTGTGATTTTGAGATGTGAGAAACCTGAATATGCATCTTCACTAGAAAAAAGAGCCAAAGAGTTGGTGAGAACTTGAAAATCCAGGAGAGAAGATGAAAGGTAGATATGGAAATGAACCTTAAGGAAGTAACACAGATGCAGATGTTTGTAGGTGGAGAGGTAGGAGTGCATGCCAGATGGCCTCTATTTTTCACTTAAGTGGGAGGTTAACTCCGCTCTGCTAGGAGAGGAGAGCAAGAATGTGGGCTGGAAGAATGCCTCAGGTTTGGAATACATGAAAAATAAGAGTAGAAACTGAGTAGAAAAATAAGAGTAGAAAATGAGAAATAAACTCATTTCTCAAGGACATTTGTCTCCACTTGAGCCTCACCTTGACTCGCTGATGTATGCTTCTTCACTTTGAAACTAATAACCCCAACCCCAAACGAAACATATCTCTTCTGAACCAATTTTCTTCTCACGTTAACTGAAGACCAAAAGGGCTTTGTATAAATGTCTAGAACAAAATAATTTCCAGATCATATTTAATCAACACAGCATATTCTTGAATTTATATAAATATGTTGTTTCTCTAAAGACACTTTTCAGCATTATGTTTTGTTCAAGAACAAAATAAATGGAGGAGCCTAGAGATGGATTTGCTCACTTACTTTGTAAGTGCCTTCTATTGAACACAAAATATCTTATGAGTCACAGGACAGCATGATCTATTTTTAGACAAATTCTTTTGTAAATTTCATATGCAATAGTAGAAGAGTATTTTAAATCCTAATTGAACTATGCTATCTCATTACCTGGCTATACTGACCAATGAACGTTGCCATGGTGATGAGACAATCAAGTTAGCAGTCCCTACTGTGAGAATTTTCTATTTCAGATGTTTTATCAAGTTCCATCTTGCTCATCTCCAAATGCTTTCTAATCAGCGGGGATATAAAGAAAACGATTCCGTGATACAGAAATAGGCATCACAAAGGAAAAAAGGTTTTCGTTTTTAACAAATCTAATGACAAAGTATGCTGACATACAATTTACAAAGAAAGTTTGTTTCTTGTTTTTTGGTTTTTGTTTTTTTTTTTTTTTTTACAAGTTCTAACACTTTAAGCTTCTCAAGAACAAATTAAAAATTCTCAAGTTATATGTATCAACTTTGACATTTTAAAACTTTATGCAGGGGCAGCTGGGTGGCTCAGTTGTTAAGCGTCTGCCTTCAGCTCAGGTCACAATCCCAGGACCTTGGGATCGAGCCCTGCATCGGGCTTCCTGCTCAGCAGGAACCTCTTCTCCCTCTCCCACTCCCACTTTATGTGTTCCCTCTCTCGCTGTGTCTCTCTCTGACAAATACATAAATAAAAATCTTAAAAAAAGAAAGCCATCTTTAAAAAAAAAAACTTTATGCATATTTGGGTAAAAAATCAGAGCTTAAACAATCATGTTTTATTGTCTGCATAAATGGTCTCAAAGGTAAGTATGACTTGTTTTATCAACTCAATTGTTTCCTCTCCAAATTCATACATTGAAACCCTCATTCCCAATGTAATGGTATTTTGGACATGGGACATGGGGAGATAATTAGGGTGAGATGAGGTCATGAGGGTGGGCCCCCCATGATGGGATTGGTGTCCTTAGAAGAAGAAAAGATACTAGATGATGTCTCTGGCCCCCTCCCTTTCTCTGTCCCTCTCTCTCTTCATCCTGTGAGGACACAAGAAGTCTACTTACCCTGCAAGCCAGAAATAGGGCCCTTACCAGGGAAGCGAATTAGCTAGCATTTTAATCTTGGAGTATCCAGCTTCCAGAATTGTGGGAAATAAATCCCTATTGTTTAAGCTACCAAATCTATGGTATTTTGTTACAGCAGCCTGGATGAATAATATGGATTGTTTAAATGAGAGTTTTGGGACCCAAACACACCTTACAACTTGGTGGAGGTCAGGTATCGACACACACTAAGTAACTTCCATGCTCAGAAATAAAACCTAAGAGCAAGAGTTCAAAGCAGTTTCAATTTTATCTCAAAAAGAGTATAGAACTATAAAGCTGTGTTTGAAACTATAAAAAAATTTAAAATTTTATCACTTCTATATGCTTGTATTGTTATTTTCTTAGTCTAAGTGGCAATAAAATTTTTCAAATCCTAAGGCATAAAATTGTGTTTAGGAGCAGAAAGAAGAGGAAGAACCCAAAAAAACTATATCTTTTTTTTTTTTTTTTTTTTTTGCCATTGCATTATGGGGGAAAAATGGAATAGAATGCTTATGACAGGATTTAATAAAAGTTGGAGATAAAAATGGCAATGGACTAAACATGCCAATAAGTGTCTTTTAAATCTCTCATTAAAATTTCTGTGAAGGCATTCTAAAATATAAAACAAAGATGAACAATCACACTGTAAACCCAAGGACACAGGACAATATGCCTGAATCTGGAGTTCGTTTATGTGAACTGGATTCTGTATTCTACAAAAGTAAGTATCAGCTCTGTTTTATTTTACTCACGGATGCCCAGAATCTAGGATAGCCCTGGGCACTCATCAGGTTCCCCATAAACATTTGTCATCATCATTGTTAACAAGACAGTTACTGGGAACTGATTGAGAAGAACCTTTTGAACCGGATAGCGTACATTTTTCCCTTAGAAAGACAGCATCATGGACAGCTTCTAAAGAAAACAGACACACACGATTCCCCATCTCAATATAAATTCAATGACACAGGGATTACACTGACCAGAGGAAAACACACTATGTAAGCGTTATCATCTAAGCCATTCAGAACAAGAATAATCTATTTCCTTTTAACAACTGTTCTTGCATATATTTGGCTCCATAACTCCCAGGACTTCCCAGCACAGTTGCAAGAGAGGTGTGTAAGGTAGTGTGCTACAACGTGGTGAATATAGACACAGACACCTAAGGCAGTTTGAGATAACAAACTTTAGGAGCAATTAATTCTGGGTTATTCAGACTTTCACATCCTACATGATACAACGGGGATGATAAACAACATTTGCTTCTTTGGCTTATCCCTAGAATTGAACTGTTGGAGGAAAGTGGTTCAATTGGAATTAATTCCAACACACCCACACACACAAAAAAACAATACCCATTGACATGGCAAACAAGAATGGAGTGGGATGCTTATTTGTATAACCTTCACTTCTGGATCTGAGTGGGAAAAGGTGATAGTATCTGAGTGAACAATGAACACTGAACCTAGGGTCACTCCATCCATGCTTCCTGGAGGCCAACATCAGAGCACCAAAGTATGAATTAAACAGAACACTGACCAAAGCAATGATGAGCAGGACTTGTGGAGTGTTCGTTTGAAACTTAGAAAGGGTCTCAGGGAAAACATGATTGAAAATAAATTTTCTAAAAGGAAAAGAACATATATATGTATGTACATATTTATCACCAATGACTTTGCATTATTTTCTTCTTTCATGCACTAAACATAAAGAGTTTATTCAGTAATAATTAAAATTATAAGCTTTAATATAAAATTGAACATTCCTCAAAATATTTTATCAAAAATATGTAGTATAAATGTGCACAACTGTGGTTGATTGGTCAGTGATGAAACATCTTATCACTGCCTAATTAGCAATGTTATTATTCTATGGGAATTCTGACAACTTTTTATAGCTTTGGACAATTTTTTAAGTTTGTTTTGCTCATTTCGACAAAACACTTTTAGTAAAATGTGGTGTCTTGAACAACGAGAAGTGGAGCTTTCAGTAAGAAATTGAAGATGGTGGAAGCATTTGTATCACTTACATATTTCACCAACTATTGGCCAATAGCCCTGAGAGGTACATAGTTACCCCGAGAGCCCAACTGATTTCCCATTCCTTTTCTCTATGACAATAACTGTGTCATGTTCATTCTCTCCCTTCATTTCCTGTCTCACCAGCCAAACAGAAAGCCCATTTATAGTCTAGATTAGGAAATACTGATATAACACATGTAAAGAAAAATAGAATGTTAATTAACCAAGTGACAGATTCTTTGTTCTCTGATCTTTTCTATTTGAGGTTTTTTCCCCTTCAAAACTCCTCCAAAATTATTATACTGTAGATTCTTATCAACTAATTCTTTTTTTCCTTCTTCTTTTTTCTACCTCCCCAAAAATCTCTATTACCTGGGTTTTCTATTAGGCTTGCTAGTGTTTTTATTTGGATGGCCATATTAACACGTGAAGTAACCCTTTCCAAAAATTTCTGTAAAAAGAAGCCAATTCACTAGATTTTCTTAGGACATGGGATAAGATCGTTCTAGTTTTTTATTTTTCTCCCTCCACCCTGCAAAGTTTCAGAAATATCCCAACAAAAATTGAGAGAAATAGCTTTTGTAGAAAGTTCTATTTTTCTACTTTTCCTTCTTTCTTTCTTCTATATTCAACAATCTACTAGGTTGAGTATTTCTTACAACAATGGATACTAATATTGAAGTAAATAAAATTCTGAAAATACTTCTGGAGTTAGTTTTATGAGACATAAAATTTGGGGCTAAGTGCTCCTTTAGAATCACCATGGTTAGTCAATATTTCTGATTTGGGGAAATAGACTCCTATCCAATCTCATGATTTAAATTAATAAATTTGTGGCAAGAGCCAACAAATACCTAATTACCCCACTTGTCGTAAATGTGTTCTGTGGACAATTAAGCATGCCAACTTTATGCAGACATACAGAGATAGAAGATGTGACTTTAAGGTATGAGAATCCACAGAGGAATTCTTTATGAGACTGCCTTCTGCATTAGAAAAATGCAAACAAATCTTGCCTATGACCCAATAAAATCTGTAGAGCCATATTTCTGACTTGCAGTAAAATAATTCTCAAATTTCCTGTCTTCCTATGCACACCCTTCTTCTATTCTTTACATTAGCAAACTTTCCACTGTATCAGAGGACTGGCTTGTACCAGGCACAGCTTTTTCAAGGCTGTCTCCCTTCTGATTCGTCTCCCCTGACTAAGTTCAGTTGGCTTTATAAAACACTTTCTGCATAGTTTTGAACTTGATCGATTAGCTTGAGACATGAGCTCACATTAGAAATGCATCTTTCCAGATGCTGAAGCACATGCTTTCTCTTTCTGGATCCCTCTGAGGCATGAACTCTGGTGACCCTGCCTGGCAATTGGAGTTTCTGTAGCAATATATCATTAGTTTTCTTCAAATCATGGCAGTGTGCAAATGCTCAAGCATTTGCTTACCAGAGCAAATGGAGAAATGTCCTTAGACCCGTCTACATGCTATGATGTCACTCATCAATGATGCTTTCTCTATGAGGTCAGAAAGAATAATCTACATCCCAGACTGGGCCTCTGGTTGTCCCAGAACCACACATAATCATGGCGTTTTCTTCCATCAAATACAGCAGATGTTATCTTTAGGATCTCCACTGTTGATTAAACTTGATATATTCTAGTATTACCAACTTGGCATTTCTTAACAAATGGTTGATGGAAAGAACATGATTTTTTTTTTTCTTGAGCATATCTTATACATCCGGTACAGTATATAAGCCACATACCTACATCAATATATTAACATTAATGAACTTTGGGGGAAAATATGATTGCTTTTTCACAAATGAAAAAAATCAAGGTTCAGTAGGGTTGATACCTAACTCATGACTACACCACCCTTCACTGTGAATAAAGTTTCATTAGGTTTTTACCATTTTTAAGTCTCCATCCTCCTTTTCCAACAACCACTGGGGACTTTAGAATCCCATTAACAGATGTCATTTCTACCTAAGCCCCTGACATCATCTTAGAAATTCGCTAATTGTGTCACACCTGCAGGTGCCCCACTTCCAAATTTCAAATTCTGTTTCACATTTGTCCTTGACCTCCCATCCCACCCATTCTCTTTTCCTTCACTTGGAAGCATGTGCTCATAACTCTGTTGAGTTTTCCATCACTGCAAGTCTCCTGTTGTCTCCTAGTCTTCCCAGATCTAGAACGGCCTTACTTTTTCAGCTGTCCCTCCCGGAACTGCCCTTTCTTGAGCCCTGTCGCCTTCTCTGCACACCTATACCTCTGCTTCCTCTGCCACAGATGCCATAAATTGGTCTCGTTTAATCTACATGCCCACTTTCCTCATCTGAGGTATGGGAGACTTCACTGGACAGCTAAGTACCAATTATAAATCCATGGTTTTTAAGTCTTTCGAAACTTAGAGTTGCATTATTATATTCTTTCTTTTGTAATTTTATCTTCTCTCTTTTAACACATCCTTCCAACTGGTATGTAACTATATTCATGTCTCTCCCTTTAAAAAAAACACCCACAAAAATATCAAGATTCTATAATACCCTCTAGTCTCTGCTCTTTCTCTCCTCTCCTTTACATCCAAACTTCTTGACTAGTCATCTATACACAATGTATTCATTTGTATTCTGGATTTCATTCCCATTAAACAGCTATTGCCAAATCCAACAGGCATTTTCCATCTTCATCTTACTTGACTTGTCTGGAGAATTTTGTACCACAAACCATTCCTTTTAGTAGTCCTTCGGACGTCACTCTACTGAGCTTCTTTCTAGCTGACAAGCTTTTCCTTCTTTGCCCATTTTTAGGTTCCTTCTATTCCTTATAGCCATTAAATATTGGAGTTTCTCAAAATAAGGCCATCTTCAAACTCTACTTTCTCTTAGCAAGCTCATCTATGACCAGATCTCAATTTCTACTGTTATACACTTGATTGATAAATGAAATCTCTATGCCAGAACTGTCTGCTTGAACATTTTGCAATATTAGAAATAGTCTATGATTTGTATCCTCTAATATGGTAGCCTTATGGCATACAACTTTCAGATTCTTGTACTGCTCTTAAGACAAGCACATTAGCACATGTCTAAGACCCTGGAGGGTCATGTCTCTTAGCTTGCTCCTTGTTGCTCTAGCATTTTAGGCATCCTGAAGTATCTTAACCTTTTTATTATGCAGTATCACATCAAGTTTTCCTCCTACTACAAGACTTTCAACGCTTCTTCAGGGAAACCTTCCTTGACTTCCATTATTATAGCAATTTTCTCATTTATCTTCTGGAAATTTGTGTTAATTTCTGTGATTCTCTGATTAATATTTGACTAACAGGAGAGCAAGGGCTTTTGTTTTTTTAAGGGTTTTTATACATCATTTTATTTCTAGTGCCTACTAAAGTTACTGGACTATAACAGGTATTCACTAAATGTATGCTGAATGAATACATGAATAAACCTTTCCTTAAGTTCTAGACTTTCTAGATATGTCAAACTTCTCCCAAAATATCCTGAACTGTATGTTTCAAAGGCATCTGAAAATGATTTCAGTGTTTTCTCTCACTTCTACACACACACACACCCCTATTATGAGAGCATGATGGACACTGTCATTCACCTGAAAGTTTACTTTAAATCTGCTTTTACTGGGGCACCAGGGTGGCTCAGTCGGTTGAGTGTCTACATTTGGCTGGGGTCATGATTTCAGGGTCCTGGGATTGAGCTCTAGGTTGGTCTCTGTGCTCAGTGGAGTCTACTTATCCCTCTACCCTTCCCCCTACTTATGCTCTCTCTCTCAAATAAATAAATAAAATCTTTAAATTGGCTTTTACTTTCTCTTGAGCTCTCTACAGAGAAAATTACAAGTCATTATTGAGAATTTTTAAATGAATAAGTGAAAAGATATAACTTTTCTATGATTTAAAAGACCCTTGATATAAATAATGCTGCATAATTTTTCCCAAGTTGATCCATAGATTCAATGCAATTTCCCTTTCCCTACCTCTAATAATAGTATTGTTGTTATGTTTAGAATTGCATTGAATCCAAGGATCAATTTTGGGGCAACTATATGGTATTATTTACAGTATTGGGTCCCTAAATCTTGTAGATAGTACATATTGTTGGGGGAGAATTTTGACAAGCTGATACACAAATTAACATTGGAATACAAAAGCCAAAAAATATTCAGAAAAAAAATCTTGAAAAAGAACAAGTTTACAGGAATTACAACAGTACTTAAGTAATTAAAATATAAAGTCCTAGCAATTAAGACAATATAGTATTAGCACACGGATATGCAAATTATTCAATGGAAGATAACAGACGGCCCAGAAATATACCTACATAAACACAATCCCCTGATTTGTGACAAAGATGTCATTGCAGAGCCGTGGGAAAGCATGGCCTTTCCAATATATCATGCTGGGCAGGTGGTTATGCATATTAAAAATCTATGGCCCTATCCACACAAATCAATTCAAGGTGGACTATACATCTAAATATAAAAGTTGAAACAACTAATTTCTGGAAGAAAATATAAGATAAGAGCTTCATAACCTTGGGGATAAGGAAAGGTAGTATAAACTAAGCACAATTGTTAGGGGTAACAATTGATAAACTGGTCTACATTAATATTCTCCTTATCAGAACATACTAGCAAAGAGTGGAGAAGCAGCCCACAAAATGGGAGAGAATATTTGCAATGTTGTAACTGAGCAGGGGATCCTATATAGAAAGTACAGAAAGAAATAAGAAAAAAAGAGACACACAATAGAAAAATGGGCTAGACCCTTAAATAAGCCTTTCAGGAAAGATGATATTGAACTGGCAAATAAACATAAAAAGAGGTTCAACTTCATTTGTTACCAGTAAATGCAAGTTGAAAGCACAATAAGATATCAGTACACTGATCAGAATGGCTAGAATGAAAAAGATTGAGGACACCCAGTTCTGGTGACCATGTGGTGACCAATTCTCCGAGTGCTGCAAGGTGGAGGTATATACTGAAAATGCTTGAGAAAGATTTTGTTGCATATACTACAGCATTTACATACTCTATGACCCAACAGTTCTGTTTATTGCTATGTATCTTACAAAACTGCACACATATTTATACCAAAAGACATATAAGAATATTCATACCAGCATTTTTTATAAGAGATCCAAAACAAAAATTACCAAATATGTGTATCAACAGTAGAATGGATATATATGTTGTGGGATATTTATACAGTAGGAGAAACTATAAGCGCACTCTCTATAACAATGCATAACAAAATGCTTGAATTTGTCAAACATAATTTTGAGCCAAAGAGGCCAGACACAAAAGAGTACAAACATTGTATGATTAACTTCATATAAGCAGAAAAACAGTCAAAACTAGAATTTCAGAAGTTGAATTGAATGGATAATGAAAATGCTACTAGGGATCTGGAATCTTCTACCTCTTGGTCTCAGTGTTATTTACAGGAGATCGTGATCACTTTGTGAAAATTTATTAAGCTTACACTTATCATTTGCATGCTTTTTACTATATTTGTATTACTAAAGTAGAATTATTAAAAGGAAAAATTCAATCCTATTTCTCTCAATTTTATCCCATAAGTATCAGTTAAGTCCACACTTTTTATCCCTCTATCATTGCCTCAGTTCAGTGCCTCCTCATCTCTTACTCTTAAAATGGCAGTAGCTTTCCAACTGGTCTTGCTCCACCCAAGGCTATCCCCATGCAGTCATTTGTGAAAATCCTCTAATGGGCAAATATGACCACCCCTTGTGGTCTATTTAAAATGCTTTAATGTCTACCTATTTACAAATCTGGTATTCAAGCACCTTGCTGGCAAATCTCCCATTATTTCTATTTGCCTCAAACTGCATCTTTGCAAGAGAGTTCACTCTCTTCTTTGTATCCTCAGTGTACACTAAGAATGGACATATACTACTTTATAGTGTTCAATAGATAATAATAGCCCACTTGGTGTTGAAACCTGGTCTGCATGGCTCCATAACCCATGTTCTTTCCACAACATCACGTGCCCACTATTGGTATGTGGGGAACAACTTGCTTATTACAGAATTAATGTTCTTCAGTTTAATAACATCTAGTTTAGAAGAGCTAAATTTAAAAAAAGAAGGGAAGACATAAAAAATCAAAGCTATTACAATTTATTTTTGTGGTTTTCCCCAGCTGTTCTTCCATCTCATAGTGTACTTAAAATAGCAGAAACTTTGACACTGTCATTTATCCTAAAGGAAATGACAAACAACTAAAAAAACTTATCAGGGCAGGAGAATAACATAGTCATATTACATTTTTCAAAAACCAGAGTGAGAGTAGTGGTTAGATAAATTAGAAGGGGCAAGACCGATAGTAGAGAGAACAAGTGGAATCTATTTAATTAATACATATAAAAGCCCCCGAAAGCTTGAAGAAAAATTAAATTAGAAATAAATGATATAACATTTCAAAGACCATGAAATTTCCAGAGGTGATGAGAATACTAATAAATCTAAAGGGTATTAAATAATCACTTCCTTAAAAATGTGGGTTAGAACAGATGATCTTTTGAGCTATATCATTCAAATATAAGACTATAAAAAATCCTCCAGAATCTCGTAATCAGGAATCTATCACACCCGTGAATGCTGCTTGAAAATATTATTCCTAGATGTTTTGCAAGTGACTACTAACTTAAAATATTCATAGATTGGGAAGTTACAGTATAAAAAAAATGATGGAGAATCTTAAAATGTATCTTAATATGTAACTATTAATACAGTGAATACAGTTGACTGAAATATACAATAATGATTTATTATCAGTAATAATAATAAATCATGTTTAAAATCTCACCTTATTAAAAATTGGGCCCAAGGGGAAGAAGGAAATAACATGCTCTGCTACTGTGTGGTAATGTATATTACATAGTTTCATAAATAGATATTGTTCTTTCTTAGAGTGATAAGAAAATGAAATTTAAAATATGTTTGCTTTTTAAATGTAATCATATTTAGTATAATTAGTGTGTATAAGACTCAAGTCACTGAAGAAAACAAAAAGCATAAAGAACTTGTTTGATATAGATTAGCCTAGGCAAGAGGAACAATAAAGCCTAAAATTAGAAAATATAAAGAGGGCAAAAGTATAATGAAAAATACCAGTTACCACAATCATTGTAAAAGGATTAAATTTCTCTTGTATTGGTAAAAGAATCTAAACCAATTATATGATGTTCACAACATACTCAACGGAATGGAATGAAATAGAAAAACTAAACATAAGAAGATGGACAGTTATATAACAGGCAATTACAAATGAAAAGAAAGCAATATTGGCAATATCAGTATTATAGACATCAAGGCAGAAGCATCAAATGGGAAAATGAGTATGCTTTATATGAATAACGAATGAAAACATATAAATGACAATTATGAATATTTATGTTTTAAACAATTTATATTAAAGTATATAAAGCAAAGATGAAGAAATATAAGACAGAATTGATAAAATTATAGCCATGGTGAAGGAGTTGAGCATATCTCAATCTTTAATACAGAGAATAGGAAATAATTAATAGAGACAGATGACTTTAATAAAATAATACAATGAAAATTTACGCCTATGTTTACTATATGTCAAGCACCTGCTAGGTTTATTATATGTATTATTACAGTTATTAGTTCATTTACCGTTCATGACAACCCTCCAGGAAGATACTATTATATTCTCTTTTACAGATGAGGGAATTAATGCAAGCAAGATTTAGTAGCTAGACTAATGTTATGCAGTTGAGATTGGTTGAGTCAAATGTTAAACACAAGCAACCTATCTCCAGAGTTTTAGCTCTTAATCACTTTACTATAGTTCCTCAATTAGTAAGTCAAACTGAAAAGGCATAAATAGGTTGTGGGCATAGATACAGATTATACACATTCTTTTAAGTGTCTATAATCCATTTTTACACATAATCAAAAATTTCAAAACATAAACAAAATGCAAACTTCTTTTGCCTCAAAGTAACAAGCATAAAATACAACAAAACTAAAAACATAAAATAAATATATCCTTTGATAAGTAAGTTTGGGGCAAAAATGAAATTACATTGGGGAGGGTATGTGCTATGGTAAGTGCTGTGAAATGTGTAAGCCTGATGATTCACAGACATGTACCCTGGGGCAAATAATACACTATGTATTAAAAATTAATTAATTAATTTTTAAAAATGAAATTAATAATGATATTACAGACATTTTTCAATGAGAAACCTACAAAACTTTGGGGCTTAAAGATGTACACAGAGAAAATTGAATATATTTAAGTGAATATATTATTGGATAAGAGAGAATGCCAAGAAGGAAAGAAAAACAAGTAAGTGTAGAAAAAGAAAACAAATCTGAAGAAGGCTGAAAGAAGGAGTATTTAGAAAATATAGTATAATATCAAGTAAATTTGAAGAATGTACATAAGTCTGTAAATACATGATCCTGGTTGTGTTTTTATAAGTAAATGATATATAGAGATTATTAAGTTGGTCAAAAACACACCAAAAGCACTGTGGTAATACTGTTAGTGGAATTATCAGAAATTATCATTTTTATGCTTTAAAATATATTTTACATGTTCTACAATAAACATTTTCATTCCATTTGTATGTAGAATAACTACTACTTACATAAACTGTGATCGGCACTGAGACATACAACAAAGAAAAAGACAACAAAAGCTAGAATCCAAAGAAAAAATCTTAAAAACTCATAAATTTAAACAAAAAAAGTACACATGCAACAGTATGGCTCACTCTGAAAAGCATTGTTAGACAAAAGAGGCAGAAATCAATTTATGATTCTTTTTATTCAAAAATATACTAAAATGATTTTCAGTGCTAAGAATCAGAATATGGCTTCCTAAAGGAATGGAAAGTAGTAGGAAAAATAATCAACAAAAGAAGGAAATAGGAAAACTTCCTGGGTTGATGGAAATGTTTTACCACTTGTTTGGAAGAAGATTACCAGGGAGTACACAATTTTTTGGCAGAGCACTTAAGTCTATTTTCCCAGTCCTTGAATCTGAGTTGGCCTTGTTACTTGCTTTGGCCCATAAAATAATGGAGAAGTAACACTGTGCCACTCCTGAGCCAATGCTTCAAGAGGCATTGCTTGCAACTTTTTCTCACAATTGTGTTGCTGCCCAGATTAGTCTTTTAGACAGGAAAAGATCATTTGAAAAAGAGTCTAGTTTTCTGAACCTTCCAAATAGTGGCCATCCTACACCAGATTGCCCTCAGTCAACACCCAGCCTACCATGGATACCTGATTCTTGGGGAGCCCAGATCCATGCAGCAGACTAATACACTAGTGAGCAATAATAAATGTTTAAGTCACTTAATTTTAGATCGGCTTATTATGCAGCAATAGCTAGCTGATACACAGGAAAACAAAATTTGTCTTCCAGTTTTGTTGTGAGGAAAAAGTGACTTAACAGACTTACAGGAGCACTTAAAGAAGAAATGAAAACTACTATAAAATATAACAATTTGATCAGACAAGTATATCTTTTACAACTTTCTCTGGGCCAAAAGAGGTACTAAGAAAAAGAATCATAAAATATTAGAGCTGCATTTGAGATTTTTTCAGATGCTATTTAGAGATGAGACATGGACTTTATGTCTTACGTAAAATCTCATTGAGTAGGAATCATTACCTGATTGCTGAGCCATGAAAGACTATATAGTTATACATGCATTCAGGAGGAAAGATGACTTACTAATGCCTGCATTAGGCAAGGAACACACAACTGGTTTCTATTCCTTGTTTTGTCTATTCTCCTCATTCTGAGATGACAAACTGAGTTCTTGAGAGGGAAAATGTCTTAAAAAGTCATTAGTGGGGGCACGTGGGTGGCTCAGTCACTTAAGTGTCTGCCTTTGGCTCAGGTCATGATCTCAGAGTCCTGGGATCAAGTCCTGCACTGAGCTCCTTGCTCAATGGGGAGCCTGCTTCTACCTCTGCCTGCAGCTCCCCCTGCTTGTGCATGCTTTCTCTCTCTCTCTCTCTCTCTCCCCTTCTCTGATAAATATATAAACTCTTAAAGAAAAGATAAGCAGAAATACAGAAGAACCACTCCCCTCTTTTCCCTCAAGTAGATTGCATTGATACTATGCTTTGTTTCTGAATACTATTAACCTAAGATTTACTATGATAAATACATTTGTTAATAAGAGGGAGTACCCTTTCTTATCTGATAATTTCATTTGAAGAGGATGCTGGGTCACCACAATTCCCAGCTGCAGTTCCCGCCACGTTTTTGCCCTATAAGTAGTAGAATCCAAGGCAAGCAGTAGGGAGAACAACTTTTGGAAAATTGTTGACTCTGGGGTAGGTAGAAACCAAGGAGAGTTCCATGGGAAAATTCAGTCAGAAAAAAATCAAGCTGATTAGAGGAGAAACAGTTTCACATTTGGAGGGAGATGTCAATTGTACATGTACCCTTTGTGGTATCCTCAAGAGATGTGCAATAGAAATTGGCCTAGTTTGGCCAAAAGACTATGATAGTCAGGCTCTGGAGTTACCGTAGTTGACATTCTATATTATCGTATTCAACAAATTGGATCCAGGACATATCATCTCATTTACTTTGGATATTAACAACTTTCCACATCAGGGGTGACCAGAGAAAATACTGCCAGAGCTCACTGAAGGGCTCTTCATATCAGAAAACAACACAATGTCCTATGGGGCTTCCAAATATGGATAGAATAAACTCTGGAGTTAAACATTTGAGCATATTATACTCAGCTGCCCATTTTAATCATGGGTGAGAAAGCTCGGGTCTTTTGGCCCTTTTATATAGTCTCACATGGGGATATCTCATTCATCAAAGTTATAGATTTCAGATATGAATGTATCAAAGGGAATTTGCAGGCAGAGCCATTAACATATTGTGTCTAGTGGATCTGCCAATAGGCGACAGATGTGTCCGGTGTCTAGGCCTGGCATCCACTCGTTCTTGCTTGGGCCCTAACAGATGTCATACACCTCTCCAAAATGATGTGATGGAAACACTATCGATTTGGGATAAAACAGACTTGGGTTTAATTCTGGCTCTGACACAAATAGTGTGACTTTGCTCAAGTGTATTAACCTCTTAGAATTTCAGTTATCCTCATTTTTACAATGTGAAAAGTACTTCATAGAGTTGCTTTAAATGTCAACCTTACGATTAAGTTATGAAAGTAATGTATAAGAAAAGTGTCTAACCTATAACACGGGCTCACTAATGTCAGTGCCCTTCCCCCTAGAAGGCAAGGATCATGCCTCCTCCACAACTGTCCTCGCTGATCGACAGAATGAAAGATAATAAATTACAGCAAAACTGCTATCCCTATTTCCAATTTGATACACTCATTTGAACATGAGAGGCCTTTAACTTTTATCTTCCTGAATCTCTTCTTAATTATAAAATCAGTTAGATGGAGTTTCATCTTAAACTCTAATTGACCAAGCCTCTGGACCTCAATCACGCTATATGTATCCAGGGTATTATCGTCAAATACTAAAGTTGCCAACTTATGAAATCACTATATATGTTTTGGGTATAAATCAGAAATCATCTTATAGTTTCCAGGGCAGACAAGCAACAGCAGAAAGAGATGATTTACAAAAATAAAGGGAATGAAATTTTTTCCGTTAGCAATCTTCTGTATGCTTTGAAAAAACAAACAGGATTCACCCTGTCATACAGCCTCACACTGTGACAGTCTCATTTATCAAAGTTATGGATTTTAGATATGAAGACATCAAAGAGAATTTGCAGGCTCCTCAGTAGAAGCCAATGGTATATTATGTAGTCGTGTGTATATTATGGTAGAAGAATACCCCAGTCCAGCTGCAGGAAAAGCAGCAGCTGAGCTAACACCCGGAGCTAACACCCTGCCAAGATCTGGGCCCTCTGAAACCTGGCATCTTTCCATCCTTCCCTCCTATCTTCCCCTGACTCCTAGCCCTATCCTCTTTTAATAGTAGCCTGGAGCATAGCTGCTTCTTTCTGAGAACCATGGACCTTTGACATTTCTTTATTAATCTTCCATTGTTATAATACTTTCAGAGAGAAGGAAGGGTGATCATAAGTACAAAACTCAGGCTAGATTTAAGATTCATTGACTCCTCTTAATCCTATAACTTTTGGGGTCACAGTGAGTAAATCAACTCACTTACCTGACCTGGAGCAAATCAATTCCCTTTTCCGAACCTTGGTTTCCCCAAGTGTAAAGAAAAGGAGAAGACTAGATGAACTCTTTAGTGTTGAACCAATTCTAAGGCTTTTTCTGATTCATTGTCATCTCCTTTCACTGTTCCGTACTCTTCAAATGGAACCAATTCATTTATCTACTAGAGCAGCCACAGCTTCTGGCCATAGACAAACAGCTGGGGGCAGGCATAGAAAGGCAGTTCTAAGACTGTTTCTCCCTGTTATTGGTTAGTCAGTCACGTAGGAAGAACTTCCAGCTACCACATTTTCAGAACCCAGACACTCTTCCCTTTGGTACTTTGGTACTCAGTACCTCCCATGGGTAACTTCAGTCTCTACTCTGTAACTCTGGGTTTTGTTCCCACTTCCATTGTCACTTAGGAGGGCTACAAGTCTTTTTGCCCCATGTTCTTTACTTTAGGTTGTGCTTAAAAACTATGTGAGGGGGTGCCTGGCTGGGTTAGTCAGAAGAGCATGAGACTCTAGATCTTGGGGTTGTGTGTTTGAGACCCTCGTTGGGTATAGATATTACTTAAAATAAAAACTGTTGTAAAAGCTCTGAGCCTATGTTTTAGAAACAGCTGCTCTGAGTCAAGGTCATTTCTGTTCCACAAAAGTGATTTAGCTCAGACTAACTTTCCTCCCCCACGATAATGGGCTTGCTGCAGTCATCCTGTGGGACCAATGTCTGGCAGGGGAAAGTAAGTGAG
>CM052894.1:39608696-39670237 GCA_028534135.1 Potos flavus | reverse complement strand
TTGTCTTCTAGACTAGACCGCATTTAAATAATTCGGTAAGACAGTGGGCCCTCAATGAATGACTACTCACCAAAGATAGGAATGTCTCAGAAAAGACTCATCTTTGGCCCTTGATTCTTTTCTTGCCCACAGTATGGTCTTCTCTTTTCCTTTAAAGATTTTTTTTTTTAAGATTATATTTATTTATTTGTCAGAGAGAAATAGAGAGAGCACAAGCAGGCAGAGGCAGAGGGAGAAGCAGGCTCCTTGCCGAGCAAGGAGCCCGATGTGGGACTCGATCCCAGGACCCTGGGACCATGACCCGAGCCAAAGGCAGCTGCTTAACCAACTGAGCCACCCAGGCGTCCCTTCTCTTTTCCTTTAAAGACATTTTTCTTTAACCCTGTTTTGTTTCAGTATATGCCATCAAAGAATTACAGAGGAACTTGATAGATCAGGCAAAACTTTTTTTTTTTTTTTTTTTTAAACAGATGTGGAAAGACCTTGGAGATGATGGGCAAACAGCCTCGGAGACATTCAAACCCTTCCTGGGGTCAAAAGTGAAGTAGTGAGGGGGCTGGAATTCCAATGACATGCACTTTATTTTCAAGCAGGGGTTCTCTGAACAGCACTGGTTAGCAGGTTTGCAGAAATGATTTCTTTTCAAATCTATAAAAATTTGAGCACAACTAGAAAGGCTTCACAACCTGTGTAGATCGCTTGAGAGCTGATCTAAGACAGGTTGGCCATTTATAGTTAGACTCTTTGGTAAATGTTGGCATCTTCCCCAAAATTAGAGGTGGATAGAAATCATATGTCTGAGGGTACCTGGTTGGCTCAGTCAGTTAAACGACTGCCTTCGGTTCAGGTCATGATCCTAGAGTCACAAGATCAAGTCCCCCATCAGGCTCCCTGCTCAGTGGGGAGTCCGCTTCTCTTCCTGACCCTCTGCCCTCTCATGCTCTCTCTCTTCCACTCTCTCTCTCTCAAATAAAAATCTTAAAAAGAAAAGAAATTACATGTCTGCTCTCCCCACAAGCCCAACTGGGTGGTATACAATGAAAGCAAGTTGTAAACAAAATACTGTTACCCAAAGGACATTTCCTAGGTAAGCAGGCATAGAACCATATTACCAATTCTTTGAATTTGTTGAGGTCCCGACTCTGCTCTCAAGCAGAGGCTTGACATGAAGCACTTGTCTGAAAGACTCACCCCAAGGCAAATGCGACAAATATGTTGATAGCATGATCAACTATAGTCTTATCATGTTCAGTGGCAGGATATTCTGTCAGTCAGAAAACACCAAACAGAATTCTAGTTCTAGTGTGAGGGGATGAATTATGTCAGAGTAGATGTAAACACACAAATTATTGTACACAAACAGCCAAGTACATATGTTAAACGCCATAAGTTTTCACTAATAAAGTGTTTTTCTAATGTATAATATAATTGGCAACCCCCCTGAACATATTCTGATACCAGTATTTGAAACACACACCTCTAGAGTGCCAACCTCTATGCGTAAGGGTAACTCGCCATACCTAGGACCTGAATTCCTTATTAGAAATTAACCAATTCTCCTAGCATATAAGTTAACCAATTCTCCTAGCATATAAGTTAAATTGATTTACATACACATGTGTTACCTTGTCTACAGACAAGTAAACTGTAGACAGTGTAACACTACCTCCTTTGTGATTCTGCTGAAAACCTCATACTTCTCTGTTGGAACCTTCAGTGCATGGAGTAGTTGTTCTAGGTAGTATGTCTGCCTCTGCCAGCAGAAACTTTAGTTATTTCTATCCTCCTAAGCACCCATCTGGCACGATGACCAGCATAAAATGAACATGCAATAAATGCATATGATCTTTGAATGAACGACTGAAGTAATGAATAATACAATGAATAAGCAGCTTTAGAATAAGCAGCTTTAGAATTGACAGCCTGTAGTAGACAACTCAGGCTGCTATAACCAAATACCATAGACTGACTGGCTTAAACAACAGACATTTATTTCTCACAGTACTAGAAACTGGAAGTTCAAGACCATCGTGCTAGCAGGTTCAATTCTGGTGAGAACCCTTTTTCTGGCTTGCAGAGGGCTGCTATCTCTCCATCCTCATGTGGCACAGAGCACGAAAGACAGCTCTGGTCTCTTCCTCCCACAGGGACACTAATCCCATCATGGAAGACCCACTCTCATGATCTCTTTTAAGCCTAATTAACTTCCAAAATCCCACCTCCAAACACCATCACATCAAGGGATAGGGCTTCAATATCTGAATTTGGGGGCTGGGGGGGGTGGGGTGGAGGACACAAACATTCAGTCCATAAAATTACTCTACTCTGCTTCCTCCATTGTGATCATTCTGAACAAAACAGCAAAAATAGTAAGAAAGGTACTCTTCTTAGAAACAGCCAATGACACAGAAGCGGATGAGAAAAACTAGGGTTCTGTATTATGTTAAATTCTACTTGTATCTGATTTTCTCACCCATCAGAGGGGCCAATATGCTCCTTGGAGAGCCAGTGTTTTAAGGTAGGCTGACCTTACTACAGAAGGCAGAATCTCCATGGTCAGCTGTTCCAAAACCAGCTTTGTTCATTCCCTACCCTGTTTCCTTTACTTCAAGAGTCTTGATTCTAATGTTACCCAGATAGAAACTGGCCTTCAGAGTTTACTGAATATCCTGAAATGAAGGGTTCTTATCATCTAATTTGCATTCTAACAGGCACAAAATTGATTGACAAAACCTTGGTGCTGCTTAACAGGACAAATGAATCATTTGCTTCCCAAATTACTGGGAGCTTTTAGGTCAGGCAGCCTGCGTAACCATAGCGCCTCTCTCTCAAAGACAGAGGAATGCAGACAAGCAGCCCCTGGCTTCCGGAGCCATCTCCATTCTGAGTGGTCATTGTCATCATCCTATTACAATCCTCAGGGGGTCAGGGTATTAGCATGCCCAAACCAGCATATGGTGCACATCTTATTAACTTAATCACGGGACAACAGCAAGCTGTTTTCAAGATAATTTGGGCCCCTGTGAATAGTCATCCCTTCCCAGCGCCTGTTCAGCTCTGGAAGGGATGATGCCTGTACATCTCCTTTACCCAATAGACTCCAAAAAAATTTTGCCAGTGTTTGTAATATCCGCAAAACCCCTCTGTAAATAACACCCAGGCCACACTGAGCAGATTGAAGGCATGAAGCTCAGTTCCGCCTGACAGCTTTTCCCCCAAGTTGTTATTTTTACAGTTTGGAAGGGAAGAAAGACCCCTGAACAGAAGATTCAGAGCAGTGTTATCTTAGACTTTTTTATGGCTGCTTTATGGAAGGTTATTTTTTATATTTTTGAAGGCTACAGTAAATTCAGCTTCTCTATCTAGAAGCCTCTTTCTATGCTGGTAAGAGACAAGTTTTTGTTGTTGTTTTTTGTTTTAAGAATAATGGTGAAAAGCAGATCTTAGTTTATAAAAATACACATGTAAACTGGTCTCTGTTCAGGCAAGAACCTCCTTTCTCAACCTCTTGAGAACAAAGATGGTTCTTTGTTCTCTTCAAGCCTTCCAACCATGAATGCCAAGTTTTGCAAGGGATTCTTTAGCAAACTGTCCTGTCCTGGGAAACATCTCATCTGGAAAATGAGAACTACATTAGAGATATATCTTTAAGATGGAATAAGAGACTTCATTCAACTTTCAGAAGATGGATTTGTGATTGATTCCTAGAAGTAAGAAGGAAGATAATAGGGACATTTCAGTACCCATAGGTAGAGGAGAAATGGGGACATGGGAGAAGAAAGTAATATTTATCACCTACTTAGAGAAATAAACAATGACTCCCCAAGTGAGAAGAAGTACAGGCTATTTATTCAAAGCTTGTTAAAGCAAAAGATTAGCCAACATCTCTTGTGTCCACTAAAGACTCAAAGGTAGGCAGAGGAATGGGAAAGCTTTAGTGTGGGAGAAAGGGAAGCTTTCAGGTGTGCCCTGATAGAAAGTTGTTGGTGTGGAAACTGGAGGTGGCTAACCAGAGGTAGGTACATCCTATGTGATTGGATTAGGAAGCTTATTTGGCCTTGTGTGGTTGGTTCTGTGTCAGAAGCCAAGGAATCAAATAGGGAGTCGTTGAGCAAGCCCTGAGACTTCTGACCAGATTGCTACAAAGGCCATGGCTTGACTTCCTGGACTGCTTGCTGAAGAACTTATCAGTCAGAGCTCAATTGTCCTGTATTTTGTCCACTTGTCATGTCATGTCCAGTTACATTTTCTACTTGTTCATATAATCTCTCAAATGGCAGGTACCATCATTTCATCCAATCTTCACGATAGTCCCATAATAATAAGAATAAGAAAAAGAAGACGACGACGACAACAATGACGACGACATTGTTTCTCTGTCTTCCAAAAGAAGAAACTGAGGCAATTGTTCAAGGTTGAAGAGCGAGTAAGTGGCAAGTCTAGGTCTTGGATGTTGGGAAGACTGACTCAGAAACCCACATTCTTTCTGCAATTCTATGCAGCATCATTGGCTGGGGTGGGGATGTGACCTCCTGAAGGCCACTGTTGGGAGCTTCTGCAGGGATCAGGGAGATGTAGGATGGAACCAGTTCTTCTGTATCTATGATGTTAGGTCCCTCCTGGCTTCAATATGGCCTTTGCTTCCATCAGCTAATAACTAGAGACTGTACTCCAAAGTTTATGCTAATGTATCTGTTTCTAAATTAGGAAGGATCTCTAGTCAAGTAGGGGATTCCTACTGTCGAGGTCATTATCTCAAGTGACATAGGCTATTAAAAATTTTTTTTTTGATTGAGCTTTTATAATCTGACTCATGCTTTAGGTTGCATTAAGAGGAAACAATATTGAAAAATGGTGCCCCCAACTCCAGATTAAAGGAACTTAAAGTGAAGCCCATGGGCTTTCTAAATGTATACCCGGGGGACTAAAAGATACACTTAAAAGATAGGCAAAATATTGTGCTTCTAAATATGTGTGCATTTTTCTTCCTGGGTAAAGAGCTGTACTTTTATAACATTTTGACAATGTTTATTGACCTCCAGAAACAAAACTCTTATCATCTGTAAACAAACAACAAAAGCATTTCACAGTCTATGGTGATATGTAGTCAGGAATGAGAACTGCTCTAAAGAGAGAGAGAATTTTGTTTTAAATATGGTTAACTTTGCCATGTCTCTGCCATCTTTGTTTGTATTTTGAATGCTGTGTTTGCCTCCAAGATGCCCATGGGAGAGCACCAGCCATCACTGCTCTAGGCACTCCTGACCCAGAAGCAGCTTCTTCCTGCCTCCTGTTTGCATTTCTTTTCCTACATATCTAAAACGTTTATTGGTCTTATGAGTTTCAGGTAATATTTTGTTTGAAAATAGGCTATAGTGCAAATAAAAGTTTTGAAAATTATTAAACAAAATGAACTTTAAGGACTCTTTTAACTTTAAAAAATATTAAATTTTATAGGTAACTTTTCTTTAGTGTCTGTCACCCATGGAGGAACCAGATAAAAGGCCTTCCCAGAAAAGAATATGCATGATACGCCCATCCCTCCTCCCTCCTCCTTATGGTTTCCACTGCTAAGCTACTCCCATGATGAGGAAGGGGAAGTTGAGGGTTAGATTCTGCCCCTGGATCCTTTCAAATTAACAACTGTCATATCACTGTGGTCTTCGTGGACAGAACCAGTCTTAAAATTAGGGAAGAGCAAATTAGGAATTTACTTCCTTTTCCCGTATATTCCCAATACCAGAACCCTGCCCTTCCTATGTGCAGATTATTAGTTGGATGTGATAACCTCCTGGGAGGTGTGAGGGGATCATGTACCCCTTCCCCCAAATCCCATCACTTTACACATTGGTTCAACAGCTGCCATTGGACCCATACTACAAATACTTCATCTTAAGGTTTCTTTTATGATTTCATCTTGATGTTTTGAAGCTAGATTATATGACCATTAAATACTGGTGTTCCTCAGGGCTCTGCCCTGGACCATCCCTGAGTCCTCATCCCTTCTTCTTTTAAACAGATTTATTGAGATATAATTCAAATGCCACACGATTTTCCCTTTTAAATTATGTAATTAGAAGGCTTTTAGTGTACTCACAAATATATGCAACCATCATATCACCAATCATATCACCACACTCAATTTTAGAACATTTTCATCACCTCAAGAAGAAAATAGCTATTAACCCCCATCTCTAGCCCTAGGCCTGAGCAACTTACTAATATACTTAATATATCTATAGGTTTCCCTATTCTGGACATTATATGAATAGAATCATATAGTAAGTGCTCTTCTGTGACTTATTCCTTTCCTGTAACATGTTTTCATTTTTTTTTTTTAAAGATTTTTATTTATTTATTCGTCAGAGCAAGCGAGAGTGTGAGCACAAGCAGGGAGAGCAGCAGGCAGAGGGAGAAGCAGGCTCCCCGTTGAGCAAGGAGCCTGATGCGGGACTCGATCGCAGGACCCTGGGACCATGACCTGAGCCGAAGGCAGACGTTTAATCAACTGAGCCACTCAGGCATCCCAAATGTTTTCAAACATGTTCTCAATTTCAATTGAGAAATTGGGACATGGCTTGAAGCCTGAATGCAAACTCCAAACTCAATGCTTTCTTCCTATTCTTGTGCTACTTTCCAAAATAAAGACTTAAGAGTTACCTTTTAAAAGTCTATGTAGTTGTCAGAATATACCAATATGAAGCATCTTGAGAAGATTATGGATCATTATTTTTAGATATTCCTTGAGAGAAAAACGAAGCATCTTCATATGAAAAGCTTATCCTCATCTACCTTGTTGGCAGAATGCTGCTATAGTCCTCCTGAGTTATCTAATGACGAAAACACCTGTGAGTCATACCAGAAGAAAAGACATCCTAGAAAACTTGCTCCTAATGGTGGGAACAAGGACAAGCTCTTAAACCCTTTTTAAATTAAATCAGTTAATTGTACAATGATTATAAGAATACAGTTATGAGGCATATAAGGAAAGAGAATAATTTCTCACAAATAATAGAGCTCGGCAAATTAGAGCTTCCTTTTCCCTTCTTTCACAACACCAGGGGCTGCCATCACTGATAAAAGATCACAAGACACAAAAAGAGGCATTGCCCCGACTTGCTAGCCTTTTGGCCAACTCCTAAAGATATTGTTGAGAATCTCTGCTGAGAAGCCTCACTTGTAACCTCAAGAGTAAAGCCCAGTCCAACAACAAGGAGCTTTTTCTCTCTGATTGGAAAGATATTGTTGCTCAAGAGTCTTTAGGTCATCCCAAGCCTAAGTCTAGTTGATATTCTAGCAATGAGTAGGGTTTGTAAGTCTTTCTAGGTCAGGTTTTGAGGCTGGAGCTTCAAGCACCAACTCATCCAGGGCTGACTTCTGGTCAGGGCCAGCACCTCTTCAGGTGGGAATACGTCCAGGCTCTCCATATTCTTGACTCTGCAAACACTTCATGCTTACAGGTACTACCTGCGGTCTGGCATGAACATTCTAAGCCAATGCTTCTCAAACATTAGGTACACAGGATTCATCTGAGGATATTGTTAACAAGCAGATTCTGATTCAGACTGAGTCTGCACTTTTAACAAACTCCACAGATCACACTTTGAGTACCAAACTTTTTTTTAAATATTTTATTTATTTATTTGAGAGAGAGAGAGAGAGAGAGAGAGCAAGAGAGCACAAGCAGGGGGGAGTGGCAGAGGGAGAAGCATCCTCCGCACTGAGCAGGGAGCCTGACTACACAGGGCCGGATCCCAGGACGCCAGGATCATGACCTGGATCTGAAGGTAGATGCTTAGCCAACCGAGGCAACCAGGTGCCCTGAGTACTAAATTTCTAAGCCACTGGTTCTCAAATTTTAATGAGCATCATAATCACTTAAAGCCTTGTTGAGCTCTGGCTCTACCCCTGGAGTATGTGATTCAGCAAGCTTAGAGTATAGCCCCAAATTTTGCATTTCTAGTAAGTTCCTAGCTAACTCTGATACCGTATTTTGAGAACTACTGGTCTAAGACATACACAAAAGGGCCACTGTGATGCAGAATCTCATATTCATGTAATTCACCTGAACTGATAGGCCTAGACTTGTGCATTGTTCTGGCTTCCTCTGACCACTGTGCTTTCAGTCCCACACTTTTTCTTGTATCACCTTTGTCTTCTACCTTAGTGCCTCAATTTCCTGACTACTGCAGCTTCTGACTGAGAGCTTCATTTCCTTGCCCCAAATCAACCAAATGGGAAGAACTACATAGAACATGGATACTGAATGGTGTGGTCCACTGGAAGGCTGTCTTTGCAGACCAGCTACTCTATCATTCCTCTATCCCAACAAACTACACCTGACAGTGTAATTCATCAGAGACACTTCTTAGAGAAAGCATGAGTCCACTGTTCTAAAGGGAACAGTGGAGAGAACTCCTAGAAGAGCGAACAGAAAGCTAATTCCATCTACCACCCACCAAGGGCTCTGTCCTATGTCCCATCACCACCATGGTGGCCCCATTTCTCCATTCTTTCTTCACCGTGTCAGGGATCCCTGAGGGAGATGGAGTGGGAATAGCTCATGTCCATTTCTTGAACTGAAGCAAAAGTTGTTCTCTCACTTTAAATTTGTCCATCCTCTGACCTAAAAGGGCCCCTCTTGAGCCTGGTCTGTAGCTCAACTCAGAAGCAGTCGGAGATGCGTCACTGCAGCACCAGACAGCTGCTGGCAACTATTAAGAGAAGTGACAGACATTGCTTCCCTAGGCTTTTAATGTGGAATCACTCTTTTCTGTCAAATCTGTCTGTCCGCACTTGACCTTGCAGTGAAAAGCATGTAGCTGTTAACAAGCGTCTTCTGGATAAGACGCAATAAATCCACTCCCACTGCTCCAGCTTCCTTCTGTACTGGGGGTGCTCTACTCTGGATACAGCAGGATACCATACTGGGTTCCATTCTAGGCATACTGGGGGACAGGCTGTCTTCACACTTCTTGTACAAATTCAACTGGAGGTGGAGTTCTCCATATGAGAAGCATTTCAAAGTATCGTATTCAGCTCTCTGCTGCCTCTTAATGATATTAATTAACCTGCTCCCTGAAGAACCAAATGGTGTTGGTAATTACAGAAAAGAAAGTGATAAAGATCAACTATTCATTTTCCCAACAAACATTCTCAGCTGACCGATTAAATCTTTACTAGGATCTCAGACTCTCAGCACCATCACCTCAATTTTGAAAGGATTATAGGTTAATAAAATATATGTTAGTAATTTCTATGAATTATTCACATTTTACGATAAAATGGCAACTGCCCGTATCTCACCTTTTATGTGCCAGGCAGTGGTTTTAGTGCCTGACGTATAATAATTAATTTAATTTTCACAACTACTAAATAAATTTGGCATTGCTATTAATTCCATTTTACAGAGAGATTAAATATTCTACCAGGATCTACTGAATGCTAGAGGCAGGATTCAAACTCAGGCTCTCTGATTGCTTACTTTCTGCATTTTACATTTCCTAAATCGCTTGCGTATGATCTACTTGCTTTGGAAGGTAGGGAGTATTCTTACATTTTGCAGGCAAGGAAGGTGAGATTGGGAGAGGTTATGTGGTACCTCTGAGTTTTGTGCAGGGCATTTCTGGCATTAATCCAAATCCTCTCTTTAGGAGCCATTTTAAGGTAGTCCAGAATTTCTGAATGCACGTTCTGTCACCTCCCAAGTACAGAAGTCATGAAACAGTAGACCCGATCAAGGCATAGAGCTTGTGAGAGCCATACACAGTCCCACGCACAATTAGACCCAGAGAAACTCAACAGAGTAACCTGATTTTTACCTAATAGCTTTAAAGTTTTGATCACCCAGGGTGGGTGGATAAATAGATCAGTGAGAGTTCTTTCTGCATCATGACACACCACGCTCCGGGTCTCTGGGTTTCTAGCCACTCATTCATAATGTGATTCCACACAAAGTTTTGGAACTCCCAACCTCACCATTATATTCTACTGGGAGAAATCAGCCAAAGGCAATAGCGGTGAGTCTGGCCTCCCTACTTACCCCCCCCCCCACTCTGCCTGTCTGCCCTCATCTCCAAACAGCTCATTGATGACCCTTAAACACAGGAGGTAGCCCTCTTGCAGGACTAGAAAAACCAGTGGGAGCCAGCAGGGTCTCGTCTCTGAGCCAGTCTGAGTGGGCATTTCTGCCAGAGTCAGGCCCCATGGCACAAACGGCCCATTCGCCATAGCACTAGCTGCTGATAACCTACCAGATAATTTACCGACTAATTATGTTTATTGTTTATTTTCTCCCCTCAGGTTAGAAGGTAGGCTCCACAAAGGCAAGGACTTTTTCTTAATTGACGCTACTACTTAGAAGAGTCCTTATGCCAACCCAGAGGCTAAATAAATACAGGAAATTGAGGAGCAAATGAAGTGCCTTCTGAATATTACCTGTACCTTCCATAAGCATCTCATATTATTAGAAACAAAACTGGTTACGTTTTCACTAAAAGTACTCATGTCCCTTTATCCAAACCAGATGGCAGAATGGGCCTGGTATTATTGTAGTCATACGCTTGCCTCCCACACATTTTATGTCCTCACCAGTCCCACTGTCCACTCCTCTAGGCCAGAAACTCATTGTTGGGACTTTGCTTGAGTCGCTGAAAAGTTTCCCACCGGCTTCCTTGCCTCTCTTCTGGTACCCATTCAATGCTAACCCCCAGCCACAGGGATGATTATATAACCTACGTATAATCTTGTCACAGTTTGGCTTACAATCCTTTCATGATACTCTACACTTTGGGATAATGGATAACTCCCCTTTCTTGGAATATAGCTTTCTCTATCATCTGCCCTCGTCCTCCCTGGAGCTGCATTCTTCAGCTTGGGTTCCTCTCTCCAGCCACACCTGACCACCTGCCTGGCGTCCCACTGGCCCATGATTGTTCTTCGTTCTCCGACTTGCCACACACTTTTTCCTTGACCTGGAAATAGCCCTTCTCCACCTGGCTGCTTTAAGGCACAATTCAAGTTTTATCTTCTCAGGTTTAGTTTTATGCCCTTCTTACCTGCTCCCATAAACCTATCGTGTATGCCTGCAGTTGTAATTTTGGGTTATTCATCCGTCTTCTCCACTATACTGTAAATTCTTCAGGGGTAAGAGATGTGCTTCAACTCGATGTCACGAGAACCTAGCTCAGGGTCAGGGGTACAGTCTTCACTGAAGAAACGTTTAATAAAATAATTTGGAAGGAGCAGAGAGAAATGCTTGCGCTTATCTCTTTCCCCTCATCTTCAGATGATTCTCGTGAGTCATGAAATAGCTTAGAAAAGACTGCACTTTCAGCAATTAGGTACAGTGGAGATGGAGCGTAGCTCTAGGGTCAGATGTAACTGGGTGAAATTGTAACTCCTGCATTTGATATTTTAGTGGTTTGGACTAGAGCCAGACAGGTTATTTTTTTTTTTCCCCAGCTAGGCCTTATCTAGGTATTTTCTGACATTTTAAGGAAAAATGGTAACAACTTCTAAGTAACACGTAACATCCCAAACATAAATTTTTCTATCCTTACAGAGCAGATATGAGCTCCTTCTTCTTTTGCCCCTCCAGGCCCAGGAGCCTGGATGCCAAGCCCATCCTCTCTGGCTAAGGCGGGAATGTGTGGGCATTGATCTAAGTTTAATTAAATAAAAAGGCACAAAAAAGGTATTTGAACATTTTGCAAAGACTAACATTGTGAATTATGGTTTCCTAACCCACATCAAGAATGGTGTAGCCTCGAGTGGGCTCAGAATGGTGAGACAGAGACAATGGCAGAGAGGAGAGAGGCAAGGGTGACCACTTTTTCAATCACTCCTCTGGACTCCTCCTGCATTGTCATCCCTATACTTGAAAACAGACTGCAGAAGTCAGCATGTGTAGTCACGAAGTGTGGGGGCTTCCACATCCTCGTCACTGGGCCTGGGGAACTTTGCACAGCTCAGTCTGGCTCAAAGCATCACCATTCACACAAGTCAATTCTTTCTGCAGTTGGGTCAAAGAGCAAAGGACATGTGAACAGAGGACACATTAATAAGAACAATGCTTTATGTACTCATAATTAGGGATAGATAAGAGCCCATTGAGGCAAATGGGAGCCATGGGTGTCCTGCCACTTCTGGAGCAGAGCTCAGATCTGCCAGGCCAACAGTCAAAGCCGAGGATGGCTTGGTTGATGATGTGTACACAGCTCTTTCCTACTCTACGCAGTGGAATTTCTCGAGTCCAGTGTGTTGACACCTGGCTGGCCCCATAGGCTCCCTTGCCTCTAACACATGTACACACACACCCTGAGGTGTTGGATTAGGAAGACAAAGAGAGGTTAGGTTTGTTTGACACAGCCAAAAGGTATCGAGCCTCTGACGAGCAGATCAAGGTCCATTCACAGGGCACTGTGGTGACTTTCCTACAGGAAACCTTTCCTGCTTAGTTGCTGAGATCCTGGATCTTGCCCTAAGGAAAATGAAAGGCCTGGAGGCCTAACGGCTGTCCCCACTGAAGCCCCGGGCAGGTGAGGAGGGTGGCCTGGAAGCAAGAAAACAGTTTGCTGTGCTCACACCAGAGGCGCATTCGCTCTTACTAAGGGCAGTGAAAAAAGTCCTTCCAAGCACAGGCATTTTCTCAGTAGTGCAGGCTCCCCCGGAGTCAAACGGGGTACCCTGAACGGGTGCATCCCTGGTGTTCTCACAGAAGGTAAGACTGGGAGTGTCCCTCTGACTGAAACAGATGTGCTCTGACCATAAGCTCCCCATGTACTCCAAACACTGGTGGGGATGGTAGTATCTCCAGACACAGACAGGACACCGGCCCCTCCTACTGCATCACCTGTTCTCTGGACCCGTGGGCTCTGAGGGAGGCAGAAATACAGGGGCCTCCAATCCTTGGTATGAAGCTGTCAATTCCCGTTGCACGTGAGTCCTCTGGACAGGTGGGCCTTAGGTACGCCAAATGGAGACGGGACCAGACGTAGCTCCAAGCACAGGTACGATGCTGTCCCCTCATACTGCAACACCTGTGCTCCGATCAGGTGGGCCCCAGGTGCTCTGCCTAGAGGCAGGAGCCAGAGTGGCTCTAAGCATAGGTGTGGGGTGTGGTGCCAGGCCCTCTGTCGCAGCCCGTCCGCAGTGGTCAGAGTCCCCAGGTGTTCCGAAAAAAGGCAGGAAGAAAAGTACCTCTGAGCACTAATATGGTGTTGGCCCCTCTGCTTAGGGATGTGCTCGGACGAGAAGGGCCTCTGGTGATCTGACCGCAAGGAAAAACTGTCTCCTGGCACAGGTTTCTTCTCAGTGGTGCTGTCTCCTCCAGTAGTAGCAGGTGTGCTTTGGCTGGTCATAGAGAGATGAGAAAGGGGCCCCAAGCGCTCTGACCGCTGGCAGGAAGGAAAGTTATGTCCCAACACAGGTTTGTTTTTTGTATAGCTGGCCTCTCCACCTGCAACCAGGACGGGAGTCTGGTGCTCAGGTGAAGCCTTCCCCAATTCCTGGGGTGTCACAAAAGGCCAGCTGAGCACTGACAGGGATGCCAACGATCAAACGGGGGGGGGGGGTCAAACTGACAGAAACCCACAGAGTTGGGCTGCCAGTGGGCGGCTGGGCTGCATGAGAGGTGAAGTCTGAAGCTTGTGCTGGGGCTGCAGAGATTCCAAAGGGGAAGGAGCTGTCCCAGTTGGTGGCTTTAGGCCGTAGCCCACCAGGAGATGGAAATGTGGGCTCAGTGGTTTCTCCTGGGTCCAAGGAAAGGTGGAAGTTTGCACTTGGGTCGCTGACTGACGGCGCAGCCAGCTGGTGAAGCCCAGGGTGAAGCAATGCTGCCGCCGGGCAGAATGTTCTCAGAACGAAAAAGTGCCGTGGAGTATGGAAAGAAGCTCTCGCTGGAGATAGGGAAGATGGGGAGAAGGCAGCCAGGGAAGGGGGTGTGGCATCCATATCAATTTCATCAGAGTCAAAGGCAAGCTTGGCCATGTGCCTAGACAAGCAGGAGGGAGCTCCCCTCTCTGAGTCTGGCGGAGACCTGAAGATGAAAGCCTGGGATGGGGACGTGGTGGCCGGTTTGACTACACACAAGTCCAAAGCAGGAACCCTGGTTGAGTCAGGTGTGCGGGCTGCAGCAGTGGAAGTGACTAGGAAAGAGTTGGGCTTGATGGGGAAGATGGGGACTGGTGGAAGATCGGAGGAGGGTTCTGTAAGAACAAGGAAGGAGAATCCACAGACAGGCGTAGGTGACTCCATTCTGCGGTGGAAAGGCCTGGAGGAGAGGGGCAAGGTGCTAAGAGGTGAGAGGGTCCAGAAGTAGAGGACGCTGTAGCTATGACTGAGGGATTGGAATGCAGAGGGCCTCCATGCTCATTTCTAAGTAAAATCCCCCAATAGGGTCTTGAACCTGATAAAAGAAAGAGATTCTATAGCAAGAGCCAAAAGAAGAGGAGTAAGGAGTTGTACATCTCATTTAACAATCAGTATCTGGTGTGGGGGAAGGTACAGGGAGGCAAACAGGACTGGGAACCTGGCAGGCTGGTCACTCAAGTCAATGACTGGGATTATGGTTGTGGCCAGCTTCTGGAAAGGAAGAGGTGAGGGCTGAGAGTTTGCAGACTCCTGCACAAGGCGGGGAGAAAGAACAGGCAGGCTGAGGAGCATTGCAGTCTGAAGGGGCCTTAGTTGGGTCCTCTGAGACCTTGTGGTTCCATTGGAGCTCAGCTTTCTTCTCAAGCCTAGGATTCCACCATGGGCAAGGAAGGAAAGGAAGTTAATTCACCTTGACCTTATGAAGTAGCACTGGCAGGCAAGGAAGCATCAGTGAAACTGGCATTTTCCATTTTGTGGGTAAAGAATTCCCACTGGACAGAGTCTCTGAAAACTTCTCTCGCTGTGTCTTCTTTCCTGGTCTTTATCCAGCACTTTCTGTCCACCTCTTATACAGCAGGGAGCAGGATGTGGCTGAGTAGAGAGCCCCCTCGCACCTGGATCACTCCTGCAAACACAAAGGACCCCTCTGGCCGGGCTGTAAGGATCTAGTAACGGCAAGGGCTAAGAGACATCTGGGATTTCTTATATCAGTTATCTCCGGGAGCTTGACCTGAGGTTTCCCTTCAGAGGCCCGAGGCTGCCTGAAAGGCAGCGAAGACTCCAGAGATCTCCAGAAGCCTAGATGTAGATGGTACATTCTCACTGCTGTGGGGTTGAGGCGTGAGAAGGAGTGGTGGCAGTCCTACTTCTCTGATTGTCTTCCTCTTTTGCGATGCCTTTCTGGCACTTTCCTAGAGCCCTGGCTGAGCCACCTTTAGTCAAGGAAGGGGGGTGGTTACAACCTCATAGAGAAGTCAGGCAGCTCACAAGGCAGAGAGAGAGTCCATCTGCACTCTTGTTGGAAGACACTATCATTCCCGGGTGGCCAGACATCTCATCGTGGCCAACTGACAGCACCAGCTTCTTGGAAGAGCGCAGCCGGGATACCAGTGGAAGGATCCCCAGAGAGGGGCTCTGCGTCATCGGATGGCACACCGCCTCTCAGGGGCGGTGTCAGAGGGGTAAAGACAGCCATCTCGGTACAATGGCTTGTGAACAAGGCCGAGGCGAGGCTCAAGGGCAGCAGGTGACCCCAGCCACAGAGGGGCACACCACGAGTGGGTGAATGGGCGGCCAACATCCGGGCGGAGGCGCCGCTGGCTGCGGGAATGGCCCCTGAAAATCACTTTGTGCGTTATTCGGACTTTGGACACCGTACGAAGCGCACCAAGGGCTCCTAGCTGCCGCCTCCCAAGGCTAAGTACGCACTGATCTGTCGCACGCTTGTGACTCATCCTTGGACACGTGACTCGGAGAGAGCACGAGCGAAGGGCACAAAGAAAATGCGCCAAAGGGCAAGGGCAAAGCCAGTGGCCCAACCTCCACTGGAATCTCCACAGCTTCCAACTTCCGGCTCTAGTAGGTGTTTGGCACTGGTTGGGCCTTGCACGGTGCGGGGCAAGGTCAAGATCGCTGATACCTATGTGGACAGGGCTGGCACCCCCGGGGTCTTCAGGCTCCTTGGCAACTGGCCTCGCAAGGTATCTTTGGCAGTCATGTCTATACATCAGATGGGCTTTTCCCCCAGGGGTCACAGGAGGGTAGACAGCTCAAGGCCGGGGCACGCAAGCAACTCAGAACTCACCGAGGGTCTGGACGCTTAGAAGGGTAGAGCGGGAGAGGCAGTGTCTGGGAGGGGAGGTGGGAGGTGCCAGGATGGCGGCAGCGGGGCAAGAGCTAAGGTCGGAAGGGGGGTCAAGCAACATGGGCTCATGAGATTCCTCAGCCTCTTCCCTTTTGAAGCCACCTGGGATGTCACTGATCCTCATTTTAAGATAATAGAAATGGTTTTATCTTAATTACGTTGGTGGATACGTGAGTGTATACATTTGTCAAAACCTACAAAACTATACTTCAAATAGGCGCCTTTATTTTATGTAAATTTTACCTTAAAAAGTTTATTTGAAAACCATTTGATGTAAGAGTATACAAAGCATCACTTCAAAGTCATTGTTTTATGGGTAAATATTGTTACACAGATGAAATTGACAAAAACACTGGCAAAGAAGGCTAACATTTGTTCATAACTGTTACAAGAATTTATAATACACTTCAGAAAATCCAGTCAGGAAAGATAATGCAGTGGAATGGCAGGCAATGGGAAGGCAAGACATGTGAGGTTGGGGAGGGAGGTAGAAGGGAAAGCAAAGCAATCTGAGGAGGAAAACAAAGCATCAGCAAGCTGGTGCAGAAAAGGCTTGGTGAACATATGCACAGAGGTAGCTAGCCCTTCTTATAGTGTCCATCCCGGCATCCACTAATGAGAAGACCATGGGCCGTGGGTTCCCAACTCCTGGGACACATGCCTAGATGTGGGGCCCTAACTCAAGCTGCTCTAGTCAGAGCTGGTCTCACTGGATCAAGCCAGCCAGCACAAGGAGAGAAGAGCTCAGCCCTTAGAGAGAATCATTTATGGGTGGGGCCGTCCTGGTTCCCATCAGCTAACAAATTTTAGTTTCTAAATGCCATTCTGCCATATAAGAATTCTGCGATTCTTAGAAAAAAATGGCTGACTTCAGACGGGGCTGGAAACTTGTAGATGAACGGGAAATAACCTGCCCCAAAAAGTGAGGAAATACTCAAAGAACAGTGGGACCCAGAACGAAAGGACTCACACTGGCCAAATCAGGGAGAATTTCAGCATGAGAGTAGCAGTTACAGATTTTTACTCATTAAATAACCTAAGACTCCAGGACTCTGTGGTAATACAAACAAACACAGAAAAACAGAAATAAATTAAATAGAAGGGAGATCTATTATTTTCACTAGAATGCCAACTAATAAATGTAGAAGAAATGATGAAATTAGGAAATCATTATTTCATAATAATAATATAATTAATTTAGTGAGGTATGAATCATGAATAAATTTTAAAATTTGTGGGTGAAATTGTGATTAGAATTAGAATATTTATACAGTTTTTAAAGTTTAGTAATTACAATTGGAAAAAAGATAGTAATCTTCCAGTAGGAAATCTGGCAGATATACACACTAATCAGGTATCTAAGTTATGATAGTAATGGGACAAGTTGACAGCATATTCTCACTGGTATGACATACTGAAAAGTATAGTTACTACATAACCACCATGATGTTCCTGCCAGAAATGTGTAATTTTAACCACGTCATGACAGAATAACAAAATGAAAATGAAAGATGTTCCACAAAATAGATGGCTTAAACTTTTAAAAATGCCAACCTCATGAAAATCAAGGAAAAACTAAGAAACTGTTCTAAATTAAATGAATCTAAAAGCACATGACAACTAAATGCAATGTGTGCTTCTGGAATGGCTCTAGGAACAGAAAAAAGTTTTTTTTAATCTTCCCCTACCTTTGGCTATAAAGTATATTATTAGGACAGTTGGCGAGATTTGAGTAAGATCAATAGAAAACTATAATAAAATATCCACCAAGGTGAACCTTGTAAACTTTCAGTTGCAGTGTGATTATGAAAGAGAATGACCTTGCTCTGTAGGAAAGACACTGAAGTATTTAAGGAAAAGGGACATGATATCAAGAATATATAATCAAATACTAAGTAGAAAATGTACTATAGAAAAATATACCACCTACAGCTGCAACAAACTCTAAGATATCAACGAATAAATGTATATGTGTTATAAAATGTCACAACAGGAAAGAATATCTGAATAAATAGGTTTCTATAGATAGGAAAAATCAATATCCTAAAATTTCAATTCTTCACAAAGTTATCTCTAACTCCAGTAGGATTCCAACAAACATGTCGATGATATCATTTGTAGTTAGACAAGCTTATTCTAAAATCAATGTGTACCAATAAGAAGAAAAAATAGATAAAAAGAAGGAAACAGAATGGAATCTTCCTTCACAATTATTAGCATGGTAATTAAGACAGTTGGGTGTTAACAGAGCAAACAAACAAACAAAAAAACAGATTGTATTAGTCTGTTAGAGCTACCACAAAAATACCATAGATTGGATGGCTTACACAACAGATTTGCTTTTCTCACAGTTTAGGAGTTAGGAGTCCCAGATCGGGGTGCCAACCAATTCCTGGTGAGAGCTTTCTTCCTGGCTTGGAGATAACTGCCTACTTATTTATCTTTACATGGTCTTTTTTCTGTCACACACATGGAAGGGGGATGGAGGAGAACAAGAGTTCTGGTATCTCTTCCTCTTCTTCTGAGGACACCAATTCTTTTGGATTAGGGCCTCGCCTTTATGATCACACTTTTCTTTTCTTTTTTCCCAGTCTCCTTACAGTCCTAACAAGGAGTTAGGACTTCAATATATGAATTTGTTGGGGGGAACACAACTCAGTCCACAACATAGACCAATGCAGTAAAACAGCCTCGAAACAGGCATACAATATATGAGAACTTGGTTCGTGATGACAAAGACTCTCATCAGAATTTAGCCAGACTGCTTTGAGCCCTCTTCATTTTGCCTCATCATTGAACTGCTGAGAAGTTTTAGCAAAGAATCTTGCTAAGCCAGTTTATGAAGCATCCCCTCACTTTTGATCTTTTGATAGTCAAACTTCTGTTCCTCCATCATTAATATCTAACCAAATTCTTCTCTCCTTAATACCTAACCAAGTTGTTCTTTTTTTTGAAGGAGTCTGTATGCCCAACGTGTGACTTGAACTCATGACCCCAAGATCAAGATTCACATGCTCCATGGACTGAGCCAGCCAGGCACACCTGATCAAGTTGTTAATAGAAATATTCCATTCTCTCCCTCTCTCTGTCACCTGTCAATAAATTTCTACTACTCTCTGTTGTATTCTGAGTTCGGTCTCTCTCCCCTACAGAAATAGTTTATTCCCTATTTTATTCAATAAAACCTGTCTTGCTGTTTTTAACAAATGTCAGAATAACTTACGGATATAAATGGAAACTTAAATCTTAGGGTAAATGGGATATTGAAAAAGTGGTGGGGGAGACAAGTATTACACATTCACACCACAAATGATGATGATGATGGTGATGACAAAACAGTATATTAAAACCCTCTTGTATTATCATAGGTTAAAATATGTTAACCATTATACCATCGGTTAAAAATAACTTTCCAATGAAGTAATTGCATGAAAAATAGAAACTTTGATATTTTAAATTCAGTATTAATTAAAACTTAGTTGAGCAGAAAGCACAAGTTTCAGTATGAGGAGCCTTGAAAGGCTATAATACTGTAGAGAATGTAAAGCCCTGGATTAACCCTTAGCCTTTGTGTAGATAGGAAGAAGATCAGTGATTATTTACATACCAGTTACCATGAAATATATTATAACTTGTTATAAAATTTAGTTTCTGCCTAAGCCTATTTCTTTTTTTTTTAATTTTATTTATTTGAGAGAGAGATAGCAAGAGAGAGCACAAGTGGGGAGGAGAGGGAGAAGCAGGCTCCCCATTGAGCCAGGAGCCCAATATGGGGCTTGATCCCAGGACCGTGAGATCATGACCAGAGCTGAAGGCTTAACTGACTGAGTCACCCAGGCACCCCATAAGCTTATTTCTTAAAAGAGGCCAAGTACTTTCCTAATATCATAAAATTTGTTTTCAAAATGCCAAGGACTGCTGACTTCTGACTTTGCAATTATGAATATTTACTATAATAAACTATGTGTCAAAATGTTTGTTATAGAAAAATGTGTGCATCCCCCTAGAATTATAAATTACTTCTCATGGAAGCCTAGTCTTATGCATTTTTTGATGATAAGTCGGCTGATTATATACTCACTTATATTGATAAGAATATCTCAACCAGTATAAAAAATACTGTGGGTGCTTGTAAAATTAGAAGAGTATGTAAAGGCATTTCTCCTTTAAAATACCATTTTACAAGTAAATTCTAAAAATTAATTTCAAAACACAATGAAAAAACTTGATTTTTCATGACAACCAAAAATAAAAACACTTTTTGAAACTCTTAGAAGAGGAACATTTTTATAACCTACAAGAAAGAAAGACATACACACATACACAACCCTGAAGAAAACTGTTCATCAAGCAAAAAACTTCTGTTTAACAAAGGCACCATAAACAAACAAAAAAGATCAGAAATATATTTGGAGAAGGTATTAACAACATATATAACAGTTATTGAGAAGCCATAAAGAGCTCTTAAATTTCAATGTAAAAAGAGAAACTTCCTATAGATTTTTTTTTTCTTATCCTTTGAAGAAGCTGGGCATATGAAATTAAAAGCAGTTCACAAAGGAAGAAACCAAATCACCAAAAAACACAAAAGAAAAATCTCACTCATGATGGGAATAACCAGAGTAGAAAATAACTGGCATGTCTACTAAAGTTGGCTAGGATTTTGAACAAAAAGCCATTCTCCCTTTCTACTGGTGGAAATATACAATATGTATGTATATTTATATTACCAAATACACATTTGGTACAGTCAAGTTAAAAACCTGACTGCATCAGTGTGCCTGGGTGGCTCAGTCAGTCAAGCATCTGACTCTTGGTTTTGGCTCAGGTCGTAATCTCAGGGTCCTGGGATTGAGCCTTGCATCGGGCTCTGTGTTCAGCACAGAGTCTGCTTTTCCCTCTCCCTCTGCTCCCTCCCTCACTCTCTCTCCCATAAATAAAATCTTAAAACAAAACAAAACAAAAGTTGGCTGCGTCTTCATGGTAACCCTTCAATCCTATAATTGGTATATACTTTTGAGAAATTCTTGTGCATGAATAGCAGACATGTCAAGGATGTTTGTTATATCAGGGTAACAATAAAAAAGGTCAACAGCAATTAAATATCCATCAGTAAAATAAATTGTGGACTACTTATACGTTGAAATACCACGTACCATTAAAAAAATTTTAAAAATTAAATGAATGGACTCGATTTATATATAGCAGCATGGAAAGAAGTTTAAAACCTAATGTTAAGCAAAAAAAATGCAAGTTGCATAAAAAATAATAATTTCTGGGAAATTTAAAAAGAGAAATACAAAAAGCAATTTATATATTAACTCTTTCCAAACACAGCATAAAATTGTACAGCATATGTGCTGATTAATTTTATGTGTCAACTTGGCTGGACTATGATATCCAGCCAGATATATATAACTATATATAGAGAGGGAGAGGGAGAAGAAGGGAGAAAGGCAGGGAAGGAGAGGGAAAGGGAGGGTGGGAGAGAGAGGAAGAGAGAAACAGAACTCTGATTAATATAGTATTCAAGTTTCAAACATTTGTAGGAAATATGTGAAGCCAACTTCAGGTTGGTGGGTACGTCTAAGGAGGGAGAGAGGCAAATGGTTTGAGGGCAAGAATTAAAACTTTGGCTTTACCTATGGTGTTTTATTAAAGTACATATCATATATAATTTCATATAAGTATGCAGATTTATATTTCAAACAAAAATGGCAAAATGTTAACATTAATTCCAGGAGGGGGGAACTAAACGTGATTTCCATTATTCTCTCTACTTTTTTATACCTTGAAGAACAAAATAAACAAGCACTGTATGAGAGCAGTTCTATCCCAATCATTAAAATGGTGCTGTTTTGTATGGTGTTGATTCACATGGCCTGGGTGAAGGTTGAGTCAGCGAAATGTCCTTCATGCTTCCCTGCAGCTGTGCTTTCATTTTATTTCATTCAGCAACATTAAGTCTCCTAACACAGCCTCTACTACTGAGGGAAGCATGCCTTGGATTGGGGGGGGGGGGGAAGTTTTGCTAACTAAAATTAAGATACACAATTGCAAATCAATAATTCTAACTCATTCCTCTATCATCTATAGCTAAATGTGAATCAGTCTTCTAAGCTAAAAAACTTGAAGTTTTTCAAGATTAAAACTATTAGTTTTTTTTTTTAAGATTTTATTTATTTGTTATATACTTGAGAGAGAGAGAGTTGGGGCAGAACACAGGGAGAGGTACTGAGCTGAGCATAGAGCCTGATGTGGGGCTCGATCTCAGGACCCTACAATCATGACCTGAACCGAAAGCAAGAGTCGGACCCTTACTGACTGAGTCACCCAGACGCACCCCCAAAGAAATAGTTTTTGATCCAACAATGCTAAGAGTGAAACAGAGGCTGGGCTATTTTCTTTCTCTCCTACAGGTTCAGAGCTAGAGTTACAAACCAGGTTTCCTCCACCCCCTGAGCACATATATGGAGGAGAGCTTGTTTTCCACATTATTTAAATGAGTGTTAGTACAAAAATGAGATACAAAACCAAGTACGTCTGGGAATTATTAAACTAAACAAAACTAAATGGATTCTCTCTATGGCAAGATTTCACAGAGCATCTTGCATATTGATATACTTGATAAAATTTCTAAAGAAGGATACAACATGCAATGTGGCATCTTTTACCCGTGTCATCTTATTTCATAAAATGGCTCATGGGACTAGTATCCAATACAGTGTCATGGGAAATGCCAACATAAAGACCATCAGTATCTTTGGGGGCTGAAGCACTGTAAAACATGTTAGCCTCTCTCTCTCTGAGGGAAACCTTTTAAATGTGGGCAATTTTCCCTTGTTTCTTGTGGGGGAAAGAAATCAGATGTACCTGACATCAGCTGGACACCATTCTCTGTTGGACAAGCTGTCAGAATTTGAGGTCACTACTAAGTCACTTTCACTTTCTTCCTCTCTTGGCTAAGTGATTCAGTGGACTTCCTCAGAGGAAAATGAGCCAAAGATTAGTAGAATATACTGGAAAGTCCTGCCTCGCAGAAAAACATGTGTGACAGGCATTTTTAGAAGCAAGTTTTTTCCTCTCTGACAACAACCTTTCGTGTCTGTGGAACCAGTGAGCTGTATATCCCTCTCCACGACTAAAACACCTATACACAGACACGGGCATGCACGCACACACACACCCTTCCTCACCCCATCACAACATACAATGAAGTTACGAGCTTCCAAAGAGTTATCTGTTTTGGGAAAGATAGCAACTCGCCATTTATTCCCCTGTGCAGCTGATTTTCATGCTTTAATAGCATTTCAGAAAATCCATTCCTTGCTCTCTTTAATACAAGGGCATCTGACAAGTTCATCAGTCCTGTCTTCATTTGAGGCCAGTCAGCATTTCCCTAGCTCAGTACAGCTGCAAAGAGCTTTCCAATCTGACCTTCCCTATTCCAGTGCATGTCAAGCTAGTGAGTGGCAGGAACAGGAAGAAAAAGGGTAAGAAAAATAAAAGTTCTTTTCAAGTAAGTTTCTCACTAGGTTTTGAATCAGAAGCAACAGTGAAAAAGAACAGGTAATTTTGTAAGGTTTTTCTTAGAAGTTTTTTTATTTTTCTTTGCCCAACTTCTTCACAGGTGGTTTTCAGTATCAACACCTAAGAAAATCAGAGGCCACTAAGATGCTGTAGGATGGAGAGACTGAATTCAATTTCTAATCCCAAAAATGCTTCACGGGGAACCTCGGGAGAGCCACTGATTCTCTGAATTCAATTTCTTCATTTTCAAAAAGAGGAAATAGTAACTGTGGCAGAGTCCATAAATTTGGTTCACTTAATGCCCACTCTAAATCTCTCATCTGGATTATCTCTTATCATATTTCCTGGAATGCCCAAACTAGACTTTCCAACAGAGCACCTTTGTGCCAGAGGAGGCCATGTGATGTGATTCTGGACAATAAGACATAAGAGGATTTCTCTAGGGTTTCTAAGAAAGGCTATACTTTTCTGACCCAGACTTGAGATTCTGTATGTCTAACAATCTCCCAGGGGATGCCAATGCCTGCATGGACTGCACGTTAGTAGCAAGGGTCTGGAAGGCAAATGATGAGGACCATATCCTCCAATGTGGTCGGAGAGGTGCAGCAGAGGGGTGCTGTGCAAAGCAAGTAGGGTGCTGAATTCTACATGCTCTTCTTAACAAGCCTGCCCTCAAGAGAATCTATTTTATGAGAGCATAACTGACTAGGGTTTTATAAGAGACTAAATGATCTGGGGGAAGGGAAACACCCAACTCTAGCTGACTCTAGACTTCACAGAGGGAAGGAAAATACCTAACCCCAGCTCCCTTAAACCTTCCTGTCTTACCGAAGGGTAGCAAAACAAAACAAAACTGAGAAGCTCAGGGCACAGGCTCCCTGCAAGGCTCTAGCATAGTCATAGTACTTCAGAAGCTTTCCCTCTACCCACACCTTACCATCACCAGCATTAGGACTTGTGTATAATAATAAGAGAATCCAATCAAAAGAACTGCCTGATTCAGACTTTATTTAAGGAGTCTTGAGGGAAACCGAAAGCCAATAGGTGAGACAAAAACAAGGACATCAGAGGAAACTTTAATCTATGACACCCAAGGCTACAATGGGTAGTAAACATAGCCTAGGCCCAAGCCTTAAACTAAAATACTATTTACCTGAGTTCCTTTTACCTAGTACATCATGTCAGGCTTTCCAAAAAAAACTACAAAGCATACTAAACAAACAAACGAAGTTTGAAAATAACAAACATCAGAACCACACTCAGATATAGAAGAGATGTTGGGATTGTCAGACTAGGAATTTAAAACAACTATGACTAATAAGCCAACAGATCTAATGGGAAAAAAGTGAGTGGCATGTGAGAATAGATAGATAATATAAACAGAGAAATAAAAGTCCTAAGAAAGAATCAAAAGACAATGCTGGAGGAGCACGTCAGTGGCTCAGTTGATTAAGCACCCAACTCTTGATTTCCACTCAAGTCATGATCTCAGTGAAGTGAGATCAAGCCCCACATTGGGCTCTGCACTGGGTGTGAAGGTGGCTTGGGATTCTCTCTCTTCTTCTCTCTCTGCTCCTCCCCCAACCCTGCTCACATTCTCTCTCTTAAAAAAGAAGGAGGAAGGAAGGAAGGAAGGAAGGAAGGAAAGAAAAGAAAAGAAAAGAAAAGAAAAGAAAAGAAAAGAAAAGAAAAGAAAAGAAAAGAAAAGAAAAGAAAAGAAAAGAGAAAAGGAAAGGAAAGGAAAGGAAAGAAACTAAAGACACTAACGGAAATGAAGAATGCCTTTGACTGATTCACTAGTAGAAGGTAAAGAATCAGTAAGGCAAGAACCAGCAAGCTTGAAGAAATGTTAATAGAAACTTCCACAATTGAAATACAAAAAGGAAAAAAAAGGATGAAAGAACAGAATATTGAAGAACTATGGGACAATTATAAAAGGTATAAAAAACTGCATAATGGTAATACCATAAGGAGAAGAGAGTAAGAAATAGAAAAAAAAAAATTGAAGCAACAGTGATAGAATTTTCCAAATTAATTGCAGACACCAAATCATAGCTGCAGGAAGCTTAGAGAACAGAAAGCAAGATAAATGCTAAAAACAAAAACAAAAACCCTGACACCTATGCATATCATATGCAAGTTGCAGAAAATCAACACAAAGTATTTAAGGAAACCAGAGAAAAATACCTTACCTACAGAGGAAGAAGAATTACATCAGACTTCTCTGCAGAAATCATACAAGTAAGAAGAGAATAGAACAAAATATTTAAAGTGTTTACAGAATCACCAACATGGAATAGGAAATATCCTTCAAAAGTGAGAGGGAAATGAAGACTTTAACAAGCAAATAAAAATTGAAGGAATTTGTTGCCTGTGGGCCTGTTTTATAAGAAATGTTAAGAGAAATTCTTAAGAAGGAAAATGATAGAGATCAGACATTCGGATCTACATAAAGAAAGGAAGACCTTTAGAGAAAGAATAAGTGAAGATAAAATAAAACCTCTTATTTTTCTTATTCTCGAGTGACCTAACCGATACGTTTGTTACTAATAGCAACAATGTGTTAAGAGACTGTCCCTTAGATAGGTGAAATGAACAATGGCGATGTTGTCAGGTATGGGAGAGAGGAGTTGGGTGTATTCTGTTAAAAGCTACTTGCACTACATATGAAGTAATATAGTGTTACTTGAAAGTGGACTTGTATTAGTTGTAAGTGTGTATTGCAAACTCAAGAGTAACCACTTAAAAAGCATGTATTTTGCCACCTAATTATCACCCCTTTATTTTTGTTAGGCTTTATGCACACACACTAAGACAAGAAAAACAAATGGAATCATACAAAATGCTCAAAACCAGAGAAAGCAGAAAAAGACAAAAAATACAAAGAAACAACAAACAAGGACAATGAATAATAAACAATACAACCATGGTAGATATCAATCCCAATAAATCAATAGTTCTTTAAAATGTCAATGGTCTAAATATCCACATTAAGGGACTATAAGAGTGGGGGAAAAAACAAAATACCATTATCCAAATGTATGCTGTCTACAAGAAACCTGTTTTAAATATAAAGACACAGATTGAAAGTAAAGGAATGGAGAAAGATATGCCATATTTTTCTGTTTGACTATTGGGAAAACTAGACCCAAATCCATAATGTTCCTTCTCCCAGTAAACATTGATGTATTGAAGATTAAAATTGTTCTGTGTTTCTTGATTTAAGGTAAATATGTGTGTTTATGAAGTCTTAAATATCTTATTACTCTACAGCTAATCGGTTTATTATAATTGTATGTACTGTGAGATGGATTTTTTTGTATTTTCGTCCTTTGCGAATTAAAATCGTCATTTTTTAAAACAAAGCCAGTACCATTGTCCTGTCTTGAGAGCTTGATTTTTAGTAGAAAATAGATATTAGTAGAAATAAATTGTCAAAAATGGAAATGCATGATCCATGATAGAAAATACTGATAAATTGGACTTCATCAAAATTTAAAACTTCTGATCTGCAAAAGACATGTTAAGAGAAGAAAAACCCCAGACTGAGAAACCACTTTGCAAAATACATATTTTGATAAAGGGCTGATACCCAAAATATACAAAGAATTCTTAAAAGTCAACAATAAGCAACCCAATAATAAAATGGACAAAAGACCCAGACACCTCACCAAAGAATATGTACTGATGGAAAGTAAGCTTATGAAAAGATATTAAACATCATATGTCATTAGGGAATTGAAAATTAAAACAACAGTGAGATATCACTACACACCTATTAGAATTGCTAAAATTGCTAAAATCTGAAACATCATCAACACTAAATGTGGGAAACGACATGGAGCAACAGAAAATCTCATTCATTGATGATGAGAATTCAAAATGGTACAGTTACTTTGGCAGAAAGTTTGGCAGTTTCTGGCAAAACTAAACATACTCTTACCCGGAAAGGAGCATGTGTTCCAGTTTATCATTTGAACTAGTCATCTTTCAGAGTGCAAGAGGGGCACTAAAAACATGAAAATTATATAAGTTTTAAAATAATTATTGGCTGATAATTTGGTTTATTAACTTAGCAAACTATGCTATGGGAAAATATCTTCTGTGTGTGTAAATGTCTTCCCTCTGTTTTGTTATTATTTCCCTTCAGGATTTAAGGATGATCATTTCTATGAATTGGCTTCTACCATTTGTGTTGAGAAGTCAGCTCTCTATTGAATCATTGCCCCTTTCAAATCTAGTATCTACCCTGGAGAAACACCTGCACAGATCCACACAGAGAAATGCAAAAACTGTTCAAGACAGCATTGTTTATAACAGGAAAATTTTGAAATCTTTTTATAAAAGTTTTATAAAAAATCCACTGGTGGAACAATATTGAATAAACTATGTTTTTATCACGACTGCTTCACAACAGATGTAAAGCGATGATCTCTATATACTGACATGAACATTTTTTTTAAATTTTATTTTAGACAGAGAAAATACATAAGTAGAATGCAGAAGGAGAAGGAATCATGAGCAGACTCTACGCTGAGCACAGAGCCTAACTCGGGGCTCCATCTTAAGACCCTGAGATCATGACCTGAGCTGAAACCAAGAGTCAGACATTCAACTGAATGAGCCACGGAGGCGCCCCTACATGAACATATTTCTAAATGAAATACTGGTAAGTGGTATATCGTCCCTCCTTTCTGAAAACTTTCTCTTATCCCCCAAGACTGGGTTATGTGTGATTGCTATGTACTACCTCTTCTTAGCTCTATCCTATCTTGAAATCAGTTATTTGTCCAGTTATTCATATCCTCCAATAGACTCTAAAGTCCACAATTGCAAACATTAATTTACATTGCTTACAAAGCTTGAATTTCCATCCTACCCAGTCCTTCTTCAATCAGCTTCAGTTTCTTCCCTCCTGATCTGTGTTCTTCATAGTCCAGCCACTTAGGTACCATAAGTCTCCAAGGGAGTCATGATCACCATGTGGGATCTCAGAATTTCCTTCCTAATCTGGACAATGCTCATAGCAAGCCATAGATGTGACACGCACAGAGTTCTGAGCACTCACAGAGCTGCTCCACGGGTTGGGTAATTCTGTTCCTTATCAGAGGGAAAACTCTTCTCTCCTGGGAGGCTCAACTTGTCACCAGGACCACAGAACATCACCTGTTCTGCATCTACCTTCTAATCAGGTCACTGAGACCTCATCCTCAGCTCAGCCAGATAAAGACTAAGCCTTTAGTGGAAATTTTACCACCTACTGATCACCAATTTACTTTTAGTAGGCTCCGGGTTTGACCAGGGGCAGGAAATTAACATTTTCGAGTCTCTCTGGTATGACCGATGTTGAGTGTGCATTTTACTTTGTATAATTTAAGATCCCCTTGAGACAGGCCATCCCCATTTTAAGAGTAGGTGATTGCAGCACAGAGTTTAAATGGTTTTTCCATAGACACATTAGTATTATCGATCAGATCCATGATTTAAACTTAGAGCTGCCTAATTCCAAAGCCTATGTTTTTTCTACGAAGCCACTAAGATCTATGCACAACTAGAAAACAAGGATAAGTTTAAAGACTTGCTATGCAAAGTATGCTCTAAGGATGACTTGTGTGGCACTATGTGGAAGGTTGTTAAAAATGCAGACTGTTCAACCCCAAAGCAACTGAATCAGAATTTTCTTTTAGAAAGAATCCCCACTCAAGTGATTTTTACGTGCATTAAAGTTGAAAAAGCCTCCATTAATGACATATGACAGATTTGCAGATCAAGCAACCAAAAGGATGGTGATTGGGTATGTATGCGGTAACCACCACTGAAATAGAGCAGAAAGATAAAAGAGTACTTTGGGAGAGGGGAAGAGCGGCCCAGTTTTAGATATTTAGAATATACATGAAAGACATTCAAGTGGGGGTATTCAGGGGATAACTGGATATAGCAGTTTGGAGATCAGAAAAAATCTCAGGCTAGAGATGTGGATTGGGTACTTGTCGTGAGTGTGGGATATAGGGCCATGAATGTGGGGGGAGGCTGAAGAGGAAGAACATATAGAAAGAAAAGCACCAAAGACAAAAGTAGCCCAGAGGCTATTGTGAAAGTTTGCAATTCGTCTGAACTATTTGTCTCCAAGATTTAGAACTAGAAACCTTAGGTTGGAAGATCTTGTTAAAGGTTAAAATTTTTCAGTATGAGGAAGTGGTCTCTAGCAGAGCTCTTCCACGAATGAATGGGCTTCCTGGAGAAACAAAGAGGAATCCTCATTGTATCTCATTTAGTGTGCGCGCACGCGCGCGCGCACGCACGCACACACACACACACACTTGTCAGGGGTGCTACAGAAATCATTTAAAAACTGAAACTCTGGAACTCCTGTAACCCTGAAACTCCACGATTACCCCATTACCAAGGCAAGTTTTGATGTTTATATTTATATATATATTATATATGTAATTTAATTATATATGTATATAATTAAAATACAAAGCTGCCTCAAGTTTTATATATCACAAGGATTTGTTATAGCCCTCAAAATTTGCTGTTGTAATTTTTCTAGCACTGTCGCAACGCAGACTAAGGTTATGTTAGGAAAATACAATGTAAAATATAGTAAATTGAAACTCTTAGAAGTCTGTCTAATCCCTTCTCTCCATTCTCCCCAATACATAATCTTTCCTCTACTCTATTGTTTGAACTGTCCAAAAACAAGATCTGAACATCCCAGGTCTGGGGTGGGATGGTGGAAAAGGTTTTACTTTTGAGGAAAACCTTTTGCCTTCATAAAGAATCCAACTTCTTGGGCTTTTTAAGTGGTACCTCACAGACTGACCCAGACCCATCTCTAGGTATCTACTATTCACATTTTTCTCTCTAAAATGGTCTTCACTTTATTCTTCACCTGGAAGAATTATTCTCATCTTTTAAGGTCCCATTTAAATGTTCTTTTCTCACTAATGCTTTCCCAAGTCAATTTAATCATTTCACAGCAATCTGCACATAATTGTAATAGAGCAATTAAGACATTTTTCTAGGGATGGTCAGCTATGTTCCCAGAGCATTGAATTTAGGAGCAGTTTCTGTTCTTTTCATCTTGTGCCCACAGCATGGACTGGCTCTAGTCATCCTGAAGGCGTCAAGTGTTTACCAGAACAGTACCACTCTGATAAGTGGGTGTGCGTGCAACTGTACACAAATTTGCATACATGCACACACAAATAAATCCCAAATTGCCTTTCTTCCCCCTTTTTTGAGTGTGCAAAATTGTAGTTCTAGTCTGACATTTGCCTGAGTAAGCGGCCCCTTATAAACAAGCCTACAAGCAACAAAAAGTAAAGATCTGTTTTCCAACCTTAAAGAGATTCAGGTAAGTTCTAGAAGATGTACAAAAGGGACTCACTGTCTTGATCACCTATTCATTGGATGATCTGTGATTTCTCCACTGTCTTCATTTCCCTCATATCCACCTGGCTTATATGTTGACCAAGGATATAGAAGCACAAAAATAGTAGTCAAAGCCTATAAGGGAAGACTAACCAATAACTAAATTCGCCCCTTTCGTTATCTGTTCATAACTCAGATGGGATTGGGAAGTCATCTGTATCAGTGAGTGGCATTGGAAAAAGAGGTCAGAGGGCTACTTTTGAATTAGCAGTTAGTGTTGAGGGCAGCAAAATACAATCCCTAGACAAGGATTTGAACCTCGACTCATAGTGGATATCTGGTTCTAGAGAGTCAATTCATCCCTTCGATTTCCAGTTTGCCAATCTGCAAGTGACAACGTCTCACATCATGGTTGTAAAGATTATGAAATAGCTTATGTGTAACCCATCATTGCATGAGGGAAGGATATCATGGTAAAAATGATCTAAACATATCTCATACATGACATTTATCATAAGATACTGGCTCATGCAATTATAGAGGCTAAGAAGTCCCAAGATCTGCAGTCCATAAACTGGAGGCCCAAGAAAGCTGATGCTATAGCTCTAGAATCCTAAGGTCTAAGAACTAGAACTATTGGTATAAGTTCCAGTCTGAAAGACAGCAGGCTAAAGACTTGGGAAGGACCAATGTTTAAATTCGATTCCAAAAGCAGGAAAACACCAATGTTCCAGCTCCAAGGACTCAGACAGAAGTTTCTCCTCAGTCTTTTGTTCTATTCAGGACTTCAACTGACTAGATGAAACTCACCCTAATTAGTGAGGGAAATTCACTTTGTCTGCTGATTCGAAGGTTTATTGCATTCAGAAGCACCCTCAAAAACACATTCAGAATAGTGCTTGACCAAACATGTGGGCACCCTATGCTTCAGTCACGTTGATGTATACAATTAACAATTACACACTTATTACTCCAAATTCAAGCATTGTATTACAACTCTTCAGGAGTTCCTATCATAGCAGACATTGAGGAGTGTATCTCTAATCAATTAATCTAGTCTCCATGATCGGTCAGCTGGCACTGAGTCCTGATCTCACCTGGCAACCACCCATCTCTGTGCCTATCAGCGTAGTCTTGGGGCAGTGCCATACAGAACAACCCCTTGTCCTGTTACTATGCTTTTGGTCTACATACCCAATATCCTGCTAAACACAGTGTGATTGTCATTAATATCCGGTCTTAGGGCATTTGGGAGGAAAGACTTTTTTCAAATTCTAAGAGTAAATGAGAAGAAGAACAGAGATCCTCATGGAAGAGCATTAAAAATAAAACCGTACCTTTGGACTTTTAAGAATCAGGTTAGAACCAGATTTTAAAATGTGTGTCACTTCTTATCAATCCATTGGTGACTACCAAGAGATCTCTGTGGTGTTTTTTGGAGGGGGGGCACTCAATGCAATGAGGGGGTCTACCTTGATTCTAGGGATCAGGCTCCGAGCATCCTTCCCACAGCATCTAGCAGGAAAGGCTCAATGATTGTTGGGTACCTGCCCAGTTTGATTGTTTGAAAGTAACCATTCACCTCTTAAAGACCTTGAGCTTTTGGCATCATAGACTCTAAATTGTGTTACACAATTCATTTGAAGAGGGCCGATGCCCAATAATGCTGATCTATTTTTTTTTCCACTCAGCAAATGGATGATTTGATTTTCTCCTCCTCCCAATTAGCATCAATGGTAGATTTCCTAACGGTGTGATTTGAGCTTGAAGGTTAAACATGGCATGCTTGTCTGTTGTTCAAATCAATGCTGCTCCGACATTGCTATTCCTCACCTTAACTTCCATCAATGATTTGATTTAAACCAGCTGCTTTTGCTAATTCAGTAATTAGTGACTTGGCAAAGCACTAATGGCATTGGGAGGTAGGAAAAAAAAAAAACCCTCAGATTTACATATGTAATGAAATTTCAGCATGAAATGTTGTTCCAAAGAATGATAATATCTAATATGAAACTCAAATTTAGAAAAGATAAAAAGGAAAAAAATTACTAAGTGCTCTGAAACCTAAGATCCAAACAGTTGTCTTGCTCCATTCTGTGAACACCAAATGTGTGCCAGGCATTGTGCCAAGTGCTTTATACATACATTACTATAATCCCCACAGTGACCTTAAAAGATAGTGATTATCAGCTCCACTCCAGAGAGGAGACACTAAAGCCCAGGGACACTCAATGTTTTTCTCATTATCTCCTGGCCAGAAAATGAAAGAGAAGAATTCAAATTTCATGTTCTTTCAAACTCCTTTCACAACTTTTAGACATTTTTTCTTGCACTCCCAATGGGTAAAATTCTGTGAAAATTACACAGATACCCATTCAAGAAAACTGAATGTTTTATTCTGATTGATCATTTGAATGGCTGGGATGTTGTATCCAATGGCTCTGCAGACAAAGCTGGGTATATGGAACTTAGGTCCCATTTAAGGATCCAAAATCGTGTATTTGGGGCTGTGTTAGAAATTACTTAGCACTGTTGAAAATTCTGCTATTAACTGTCTGTGTACTCCAGCTTATATTATAGGTCTAAAAATGTCAATCCACATGCACTAGCCTAATTCTAGGCATGAAAGAGTATTCCTTTGTCCCCAGGCCTACTGGCATTGTATTTTATCCCAAGAAAATTTCTGAACATTAGGGAAAAAAAATGTGACTTTTTCTATTATCCTATGCCAGCTTTGGAAATAAACAGATATATGATGACTAGATCTACAATATTTTATACAGAAAATTGCTTAACAATAAATAGATCAATCCAGCAAAAGAAAAAAAGTCTGCTTATTGAACGAATAACGCTCAGACAATATGGTTTTACATGCATTACTGCCTTTAATCTTTCTAGGAACCTTGTCAGGTAGGGTTTTTAGAAATGAGGAAATTGAGCTTGAGAAGGTCAAGTGCCTTGCCCAAGGTCACAATGCTGGTGAGAATGAATGCTTGTATAACAGAGCCCCTGTATTCTGTACCCATGAGAAACATAGCTAATGAATCAGTATGCTCTTTTGTGCTAAGCCTGGAAAGTTTTTAGAACCCCCTCTCTGCATTAAGCGTCCCCCCAAAAAAAGAGACCCCTCAGTAGTCACCAATAGATGGATAAGAAGTGGCAAGTGGCACACACTTTTAAATCTGGCCCTAACCTTGCTGCCAAGATATGAATATACTGGCAAAGCCATTTAGACATTTTAAGGGATGAGGCCGGCAGCCACATTGAGCTGCTGCCTCACTTTAGTGAGTTAATACATCATGTGGGTGGATCTGTAAGCCAGCATCTCTGATAGGTCACTGAGGCTCATCGCAAAGAGGTGATTACTTACACCAGCTCTTGTCCCCAGAAACAAACACCAACTCACCAAAGGCCTTATCATCCTGGGGGGTGATTCTGTTTACAGAATTCAAGTTTCATTTAACTAAGAAGACACATTTTTAAAATTGATTTTCTCTCAAAATGCACTTGGGTTTTGTAAATGAACACAGGAAGCAGCTTTCTAAAGTTAAATAATTCCCCAGAGAGAGTTTGCCGAGCAGCCTCAGAGTTAAACACACATATATAAACTACACTCCATTTCTTTCCACACCAGGCAACCAGGTCTCTATCATTTAAATTAGGTGATCTGAAGTATGCACAGAGCCTACGCTATGCTGGGACAGTGTGTAGAAACTCAAAACTTCCCCTTTTCATTCTGACCTCCTTTGTAAGGATTTCTTCCCCCACCTGCCTCCAAAGATTGTTGATAAAGATTTTGAATAAGTAAAACCCAATCATTTAATTAATTTACATTAATTGTCATCAAAAATATTTTTAACAGAAAATCTGGAAATGGCAAACATCAGGATTTAAATTATCTGTAACTAATCCTTCAATTTAAAAAAAACTTCAGCGAATTATCATATGATCTCACCAATATGTGGAAGTTAAGAAACAAAATAGAGGATCATAGGGGAAGAGAGGAAAAAATAAAACAAGAGGAAACCAGAGCTGGAAACAAACCATAAGAAACTCTTAATCAAAGGAAACAAACTGAGGGTTGCTGGAGGGGCGGTGGGGGGATGGGGTAACCGGGTGATGGGCATTAAGGAGAGCACAGGATGTAATAAGTACTGGGGTTGTATAAAACTGATGAATCACTGACCTCTGAAACAAATACATTGTATGTTAATTAATTTAAATTAAAAAAACTCTTTAGCTATTCACTAATAGATTAACAAGAAGAAATTAAAAGGAAAATATATTTCCTTTCAGAGAAGGAAGACGTCCAAAGAGACTACAGAAAAAGACAAAGAAGGTAATTTTGCGTAATGACATCTGTAAAAAAATTAGAAGGTAATGACCAGCATAGAAATGGCGAAGTTGATCAGATCATTCTATTACAGAAATAAATGATATTTGCTACATAATTTCTACTCAGAATGTTTTTAAATAAAAATTTAGAAAATATTAAAAAGTAGTTTGGGAAATAAATACATCCTAATCTCACAACTCTTTGGTAACTATTGGTAATATTTTTACTATTTCCATTCAGTAATTTTTCTCTCTATATAACATATTTTAAGTGCATTTATTTTTATAAATTCAGGATTTTATATGAGTATAGGTGTATATACGTGTGAATGGATGTAAGTGTGTAGATAAGCACATGTGCATATACAGATGTGTGTCCTTGTGGGTGTGCATGTACATGTATATAATGTATACATGCATGCATGTTTGTACATGTGTGTGCGTGTGCATAGGTATAATCATTTGTATGTGTGCATGTCATATGTATATATATGAACAGGTGTATATTTCTATAGATCTGTATTTATCAGTCTGTGTGTCTCTGTATATTCAAATGTATGTATGTGTATACATGTATCTGTGTGTGTGTGCATGCATGTGTGTACATTACTGTGTAACCAGAGGTTACTTTACCAGTAACCATAGGTGGGACTCTCATCACCATTTAATGCTAAAGCATTTGTAATAATTTTTCTTTATTCTTGTTCTTATATATCTCTGTAGTTTTATGTTCCATAGTTCAAAGTGTCAACTAGTTTTACAAGGCTTATTATACTCACCTTACATGCAACTGATGAATCACTAAATTCTACCCCTGAAACTAATAATACATGATATGCTAGCTAAATTGAATTAAATAAAAAATTAAAAAAAAAACCCTCACCTTATGTCCCTCATCTCCTAAGCAACTAATTTAAATCTGTGAGCCAACGGGCACCTGGGTGGCTCAGTTGGTTAAGCATAGGACTTCGGCTCAGGTCATGATCTCAGGGTCCTAGGGTTAGCCAAGTGTCCAGACTCTGCACTAAGTGGGGAGTCTGCTTCTCCTTCTCACTCTCTGGCAAATAAGTAAATAAAATCTTAAAAATCTGTGAACCAAATCTTCTCTTATTGACTTCATGGATCTAAAGGACACATGTATGTTTCAATAATCTCAAATTTTTAGTCTTAATTATATTTTACTTCCCCAAACTTGATATGGAAGCTGAGCTGTTTTTCATTGATTCTCCCACCTCTGCTTATGCTCACGTTGTGAGTCCCACAGCTTTCCCAGTTTACTCTAATTCTGATTAGGTCAATAGTCATGCCTACTTGGTATGTCCAGGCAAACACTATATCTATGGAAACACTGATTACATTTGCTGTCTAAACAATATGCTGTTTATGCTTATTTTTCCATGAGCTTCTCATTGAACTCCTCCATCTTAATTACTTTGATTTGTTGTGCATGGATACCCCATGGCTGATAATTTAATATCTAAAAACAAGATTTGAGTACTTTGGCTTTATTAATTCTTAACTTTTTTACTTTATCCAGTCAATAGATACCTATTTAATAACATACATGAAATAGATATATATTAGAGTTTGTAAGACTTCCTTTGGTATCTAAAATATGATTAATTTGAGTGAATTATTTCTGGTGTCTTTAGAAAAATAATTTTATTCTCTGTTTTTGCTATAAAGTACTATTTTATTTATTTTAAAGATTTTATTTATTTATTTGACAGAGAGAGATCACAAGTAGGCAGAGAGGCAGGCAGAGAGAGAGGGGGAAGCGGGCTCCCTGCTGAGCAGAGAGCCCGATGCGGGGCTCGATCCCAGGACCCTGAGATCATGACCTGAGCCGAAGGCAGAGGCTTTAACTCACTGAGCCACCCAGGCGCCCCTATTTTATTTATTATATCAATCTTGACAGCTATGTTATTCAAGTCCTCTATACTCTTACTTTTGTTCGTATAACCTACCAATATGTTGGTTTTTAAGGGAAACATGTTTTTAAGAATCCACTCTAATCATCATTTGTTAGTTTACTTTTTACATTTCTAACAAATTTTGCAATATGCATTTTATCACTATGGTATTATGGCATAACATAGTCTTGATAGATTATATATTGTCATTATAAAATATCGGTTCTATTTTCTATCTTTTGGTCAGCCTTAGAAATATCCTTCTTTATTCTTTTTTCTATCTTTCAGTTAAGTTTGAATTTATATATGTTGCTCAGTTTCTAAGGTTTTTTAAAACAGCTTTATTGAGGTATAATTTACATATGAGTGGGAGGGACTTGCTAGACTAGTATTTGATAATGTCCCAAAGTCTTCTTTACTTACTGTTCAGAGTGTATAATTTTTACTGATGTATCTTCCAAATAAAAACCTATTTGTTTCTTCTGCCATCTCAGAGAAGATAAGTCCTTTCAATGATTTTTTAAAATATAAGTTATGGTATATAGAATTCCATTTTAAAGTTATTGGGTTCTTTTTAAAAATAACGTACCTCCTTATGAATATTTTCTCTGTTATGGTTTTAATTCTTGGAACATATTTATAATAGCCCTTTTATAACACGCATCTGCTATGTCAACTATACCAAAAAAAAAAGTCTAAACAAACAAAACCATGCATCTGCTAGGCACGACATCTAATCTCCCTCACAGTTTTTATTGACTGTGTTTTTCCTGTGAATTAGTCACACCTGTTACACTTTCTGGTTACTTTTTATGTCTCCTAAATCATTTTGTGGAAAACTGCACCTTCAGATCATACAGTAATTCTAGATTTCGATCCCCCATTGGGTATTTATATTAATGTTCTTTATGGGATTTTTTTTTTTCTGTGATTTTCCTGGTCTGATTCTATAGAATCTGTCTCCTCATACCATACAGAGACTGAGCTCTCAGGTCATTCATGTTTATTCTCATTTTTATTTTTAGGCATGACTTCCTAGGGCTCCCACCTGGGTCAGCAAATCTTAGTGGCGAGCCGATGATTGGTCAAATGTCTTGCTCAAAAATGCTGAGTCCATAAGTATTATGGAACAACGAGTTTTCCATGAAATAGTCACAGTTTGGGAAGTGTAAAAATATGCCCCAGGTTGTTCCCCCACCCCGCCTTGGGCTTTCTTCTATCTCTGTGTACATGTGCTGGACCTCACAGTCAGCCAAGGCTGTGAATATGGGTATAGCCCTCTCCAATTTCTCCTGTGCTGCACCCAGTCTTGCAAAGGCATGCTGCCTTCCAGACAGTTGGCCTTCCTGGGAAATGTTCTATGGATCCTGGTGTCAATCTGCTTGCTTATTTGCTTTGAGGTTATTTTTTTATTCTTTTTCCTTTAATTGTACATTTTGTGTAGGAGTCCCTGCAGGCTCGTTCTGAAATTTTTCAAAAATTTCCCAAGGTGAGATTCTATATTTCTTCAGTCTGCTTATTACTCAGTGAGGCCTGTCAACTTAGATTTGTATTTATCTCAGTCAATGAACTATTCTGCCAATTCTTTAATTATTTCCTTCTTGTATGTCCTCTAGTCATTTCTTCTGGAACTCCCAATAGATAAGTGTGGAAACATTCTGTTTCTCTATTTCTTATTCAGTTTCCAGATCTTTCTTTCCTTTTTTGTTCTTTATTCTAAAAGAATTTCTCAATCTGTCTTCCTGTTTTAATGATTGTCTCTTGCTTTTGGGGTGGCTTTGCTATTTATTATAACTATTGATTTTGTAATATTTGTAATTATGGTTTTCCTTTATGCTGTTTTATTACATTTAATGATAGGATAGACATTTATGATACAATATTATTTCCTAAATTTCTGTACTTTTTGAAACTCTCCTTTTCATTACTGTACTAAATCTGCTTGTCTCTGTTTAATTATATTAGTTTTCCTCACATGTTTTCTGGTCTTTTGTGTGGGTTCTCATCTCTGTTTTTTAGATGCCCTGTAGGCACGTGAGTGAATGCTCTAACTTAGTATGGCCATCTCCTTTAGTAACCGTGGGAAAGCTGCAGAAGGCAGTATTCAGCAATGGACAGAAATATCTAGTTTTCAGTGAGTAGTGAAGACTGTACCATCTGCAATTTTCAGCCTTCCAGAAAACTACTCTTTCAGGCCCCATACCCCCACTCTTTGTCACTAGGATATAGATGCTTCTGAGAGCCAGGGCCTTGCACAGAAAGCATTAGAAGGAAGAGATCAGATAGTCCAGACGATCATGTATGGCACCACAATCACGCAGCTCTGAGGGATTCCATGTGACCCCTCTATTTTTCAGCTTGGAAAATCTTGTCTACTCTTCTGGGTTTCTATCTAATTCTTTACCGAGTCTGGTATGGGTTATTTTTTAAATCAGAAAAATCTTATCTGCTTTCTGTCCTTCAGGGAAGTTTCACGATATCTGGTCTACTAGGGCCACATTTTCTTTTTCATTTTAACATAACAAAGGCTGTCACAGATTAAATTTTTAAAAAATATTTTCTGTCAATTTAAGTATTGTTGAGGATATGGAGACAAAAGAACCTTCACACACTGCTGAGAATGCAAACTGGCACAACCACTGTGGGAAACAGTATGGAGTTTCCTCAAAAAATTAAAAATGGAAATACCGTATGATCCAATAATTCCAAAACTAGGAATTTACACAAAGAAAATGAAAATATTAATCCAAAATATATATCATATATATGCACCCCTATGTTTGTTGGAGCACTATTTGCAATAGCTAAGCTATAGAAGCAACCCAAGTGTCTATAAATAGATGAATCAATAAAGAAATGGTGGTACATACATACAATGGAATATTATAGAGCCATAAAAAAGATGAGATCTTGCCATTTGTGACATGAATGGACCTAGAGGGTATTCTGCTAAGTGAAACAAGTCAGGCTGAGAAAGATAAATACTATATGATTTCACTTATATGGGAACTCTAAAAGATAAAACACATGAATAAAGAGATAAAACCAGAATCAGACCCGTAAAAGCAGAGAACTGATGGTTGCCAGAGGGAAGGGATCGGGAGATGGGCAAAATGGGAGAAGGGGAGTGGGAGATAAAGGCTTCTAGCTATGCAATGAATAACTCCTAGGGATAAAAGGCACAGCATAGGGAATATAATCAATAGTACTGTATCAGCATTGCATAGTGACAGATGGTAGCTACACATGAGGTGAGCATAACATAATATATAGAATTGTTGAATCACTGTGCTGTACACCTGAAACCAATGTAACACTGTGTCAACGATACTCAAAAAAATCTCAATAAACTCAAGATTGTATGAAGTAAAACAAAATATATTTTCTGTCAATTCAAAATGTGCTATCTGCCAAAACTTACTATTACATAGCCATTTTTTTCCCAAAAAAGTACATAACCTTGTGGGGTTTTCCACCCATTGTTGTACCACCAAAACCTAGTATACTGATTGGGAGTTAATAAATGTTGAATGAGTGAATTATTTTCAGGAACAAGGAATTTTAGAGACTGCATAATTTTTATATATATTTAAAATTTAATATTTTGTAATTTGACATTTAACATTATTAGAAATTTTAGTTGTTCCTTCAATTTCAGTATAATTTTCTAGTCAACACTTTCTCTTATTATTGTGCTGCCTTTTAAATAATTTCTTTATAACTTTTTCCAACTCCATAATTCTGTTTGCAGTTTTGCTTAATCTGCTATTTCATATTCTTTTCAATATTTAATTGTTCATTTCCTGTTATTTTTCAACTTCATTTTTCCTTCTCATATTCTTTTGTTCCTATAGTCTTTACTCCCTCTTTAAGTTATTTAAAACAGAAGAATATTTGTATCTGATACACCTGTTCCTAAGCCTTTGAATGTATGATTGTACTCTGTTGGTTTTTCTCATTTTTACTTATCCTGCCTTGTGTTATATATTTTTAATTTGGCTTCTAATTAGGAGCTCATCCACCCTTAAAACTTTGCTTGTAGGGATTCTTGAGGTGTTGGATAAAGGTGGATTACTCTTGAGAGTCTTTTCATTTGCTTCTTCCAGACTCTCGGGGACAATACCAACTCAGAACCACTTTAACCTAAATTCTTAGCTTCCAGTTTTAATTACCTCTCAGGCAACGTAAATGTGGGCTGGAAACCCACATGAGTATTGGCTTATGTCTACCTAGTCCAAAGAAAAATTACTTTCTGCTTTATCTAGCACAGAAGACCTAGAAATAAATTCCTTCTTTGATTTATTTAAACATAGTAAAAATATTTGTATTTAAGTATATTATTCCTGAAGTCCTTGAGGGTACTGGGACAGCTGACTTATTTCGAGTCCACTCTGACAACCTTATGTGGACCTTCCTATTAAACTCTCATTTGAGATTGAGAATAGGTTTTCATTTGTCTGTCTGTTTCTTTAAATCCTTACTCTAGACCATAAGGTCACAAAACCTAAGTCCAAGATCACTAGGTTTCAGCAGAGGATTTATATTTAAAGTTGCTTATTGCTATGGATTCCCATTTTGACATAGTTTTTGCCTTCTAGAACTTGTTATTTCCTTGTCTACTCAACCATATATATTTTTTTAAATCTAGCATTTTTAACTGTTATTAGGAGGATCTGCCAAGGTATCTACTGTAGCACCAGAAACGGAAGTTACAATTTGTCTAATCTCCAAGAGACAAAAATATTAAAATCAGTTAAATGATATGCCCTAAACATAGAGCACACTTGAAATGAAATACAGCACATTGCTCCAAATTGTATATTGTCACTTGTGATCTTCCAAACTATCCACTTCATACGTTTTTTTAAGCTAAGTTTAAACTATCTTCAGTGCTCAAGTTCAAATCTCCAATTTAAAGTCTGTCTGAATATTCTAGCCAATATTAATTTGAAATATTTCTTTCTCACATATCAGATGCATAAAAATATTATAAATTAAAGAATGAATTATCATCTCTATTTTCTATATTGGGAAATGGAGCTTAAGAAGGGAAGCCTGAGATTGGTGCTTCAATCTTTCTGCCGATTCCCCACCTCTGCAATAACAGAGAACACCAAATCTTACTTCTTTGCAGCTTGCAATTTTATCCCCAGAATGTGAACAGTTGTTGTTCTTAAGAGTCGCCTGGGATGGAGGCTATTTTAACCACCAGATTGTATTTATTAGTAGCCCCAATCAAAAGGAATCCCAAAACATGCAATCTAAGTTAAAAAGTAGGCCTGTTCACATCCTACTTCAACTGTGAAAGAGAAGTAAGTTTTATGCAAAAGGTTCACAACAGGCCCTTGGCACTTTCTGGTTCTGAACAGCCTGTCCTCTAACTACAGAGGCTTTGATTTTTTTTTTTTTTTTTTTTTTTTAACCTGTGCCGAACCTCAGGAACAGCAACTACAACTCAGCTTCATCCTCCTTCTTTTTCCCATTCTTGCTGCCCGAGAGTCTGCAGAGTGTAGATGATGTACCAGTTCATGGTAGAGTTTCGTTTTGGAACCCTGCTCATAGTCATACTAGCACCACCGACCTTAAAAATCAATGACATGTAAAATGGCTTTTTGAAGACTTAACAGTGTAAAGTATGTACATTCTAATACAGCTTCACATGCATGATACGCACAATGCTACTGTCTCACCGAATTACTTTGTAGGAATTGAAAATTCCTCTTGAACACATCCCTTCCTCTAGTTTCGCATCTGCTCTGTACCGTGAAAAGATTAGCACGAATAAGCCCAGGAATTTCCTCTAATGTAACATCTGATCACCACGTCCTTTTCTTTCCCCTGTGTACTCATACTTGGTTGAACTCCTGCTTGAATTTGTCTCTTTCAGGTGTGTTCCTTCCACTACCCTAATGTATGTCTGCAATTTGAGCAGAGACTGTGTCTGGACCCTGCTGGCCATTCCCCATGGCACCAATAAGAGCACAGGGCAGGCACACACGGAGTGTGTGTCGGACCAACTTCCATGGGCCTGAGTCAGGGGCCACTGTTCCCTTGAGCTCCTCACTCAACCTCATACCCATATTCCAGTGTACCTTGGGAAGCCAGACCAGACCAGGTCACATATGCCCTGCCCTGCCAGAGCTGTGACTTCACCTAGCGTGGTGAGCTTGGACCACACCTAGGGGTAGGGACCCCCATTCACAGGCCATTCACAACAACCAACGAAACAGCACAGAACAACAAATACCCACCGGCATTACCTCTTTTCCATAAACTCCCCTCTATAACTGTGCGGCTTAAAATTAAATATCATCTACTTACCCTGTTCCAGCTTACAATTCACTTAAGTTCACTTAATAACAAAGGTGTGCATAATATTGATGTGAAAAGAGGGGTTTAGAAAAGACAAATAGATTCCCAAGGTCACACAGCAATTTAATAGAGTCAGCTCTGGTATCCCATGCGCTTCTATGATCAAAACATCGCATTACCCTCCGGAAATACTGTGCAGCTCACAGGGTCTTGCTCAGAGGAAGGATGAAGAGCAGGTTTCGATATCTTCCCCGCCCCCCCTACCCCCACCCCGAGCAGCCCTAGCACCAGGTCTGTGATTTCTGTGGATGGTTGGGATTATGCATCTTAATTTGCAGGCTTCTGTGGGAGACACGGAAACTCACAGGGCTGTATTTGTACTTGTGTCATCGTTTCACGTGTGTTCATGGCTCAGAAGACCTGCTGTGAATGATGAAATAGAATTTTGTCTTCACTGTACTCCGGGATTTCATGGTAAAAGCTCCAATGCCTGTGGGATGCCAGGTATTTCTGTTCAGGATTCAATTTTGACACAGGCAGAGCCCTTGTCTCTTTGTAACTTTCCCAAATTCTGACCCCAGAAATTACCCCCAAGTAATATTTGAAGCCAAAGGAATCTCAAATTTGCTTGTTTGGAAATTTTAGAAAGGCCGAATTTTTAAAATACATTTTTTTCCCCTCAAATTAAAAAGAAAAAAATCCCTCTCATGACCTCCTGTCTTCGTCTTCATCTGGGTTACTAGAACAGGATATCTTAGACTCAGCGGTTTACAAGCCACAGAAATTCACTTCTCACAGTTCTGGAGACTGGAAAGTCCAAGATCAAGGTACTAACAGATTTGATGTCCGGTGAGAAGCTGCTTCCTGCTTCTTAGACACCCATCTTCTCACTGCGTCCTCACATGGTGGAAGGAACAAGGGAACTCTCTGGGGTCTCCTCTGTAAGGTCACTAATCCCATTTATGAGAACTCACTCTTAGAACCTGATCCTCTCGTAAAGGCCCCACCTCTAAGTACCATCTCACTGGGCTTCATTATACGAATTTGGGGCAGGGGAGAAGACACAAACATTCAGCCTATAGCACTTGCCTTATTGAAAAAACAAAACAACGCAAAATCTGTTATGAAAACCAAAGATGCAACTGTTTTGTCGCTGTCGTTGCTGGGAAAGGCAATTTAGTGGGAAGAAGTAAAGAGAAAATTGCACAGTGACGGCCGGAGCTTCATTTTCTGGAGTTTGTCTTATCACCTTCCCACGCTCTGACTCTTCAGCCTGTTGGGCTTAAGGATGTTTCTTATATGTCAATTTCCATCGCCCACTTCCTAATAATACTGACTTAGTCCAAGAATATTTTTGTAAAATTTGCGACATGCCAAGCATGGCAGTAGTGACTCAGCATTCAATTCTCAGTTACCTAATTTATTTGTCTGCCATTCCAATGAGGCAGGTATTATCTCCAATAAGAAAGCAGGTGCTCAAAGGGGCCAGATTACTTGCCTAGGGTCATGGAAACAGTAAACAACAGAATAAATATGAACTCGGCCATGCTGAACCAGAGCGCCTCTCCCAGACATCAGGCTACACCAACTGTCGAAGGCCACCCACTCCAGCTCTCGCAAACTAGAAATCTTAGGAAAATTAATGGGCAAGAATCAGTTATGCTTCCTGTGTGCCATCATCATAGTTAGATACCTCCGTTCTAAATGTGAAGAGAATATTATGCCTCAATTTATCTGACTGCAAGTTAATTCTTGCCTACAAGATACATGCACACACACAGAGGGTACTTTCAATGAGAACATAAATCGGGTCAAAGAAGGTTCAAGATCACTTATTCATACTCTTTCAGTTTCATAAAACCAAGAGCTAACATTTATTAAGCATTTACTATGAAATGTAGCAAGCAAGGTGATGAACGTTTTTATAGGCTCTGCCTCATTCAAGTCTCCGGACAGCACTGTCATTATCATCATTATCTACATTTGACAGAGAAAGTTTAAGGGTAAAGCAAGAAACAAATTAGCTTAAATCCAACTAGAAGATTTCCAGGGGCGTCTGGGTGGGGCAGTCAGTAAAGCGTCTGACTCTTGGTTTTGGCTCAGGCCCTGATCTCATGGTCTTGGGACCGAGCTCCCCATCAGACTCTGCAGTTTACAGAGTCTATTTCCGTTTCTCTCTCCTTCTTCCTCTGCCCCTCCCCCCAGGGCTCTCTATCTCTCTAAAATAAAAATAAATAAATCTTAAAAAAAAAAAAAAAAGGCCTCTATATTATTAACAGTCACCTGCCTGCAAAAGGAGGCAATGAGGATTTGTAGAACAGGCACACATTTTATTGCTGAGCTGGAATAAGAACGCAGGCCTCTATCTGCCCACACTACCAAGTGTGCTCTGCCTCCAGATACCTTAAGTTCCTGGGTGTATCTTTATGGTTAAGTTGCCAAATGCTAAGACCTAGCCCATGAGAGAGGGGCTTCAAATTTACTCCTTTCCGATTCCCGAGACTTCCACAAGCCACCTGGGCTGGTTGTCATTTAGAATGACCTCTTCACAATGCTGATTTCTGGGCTAACCACTAATAGTAATGAATATAATAATAAAAGTGATTGATGATGATGATGATGCTATCATTGCAGTTTCCCTTCCAAGGAGCCTCCCTTGTCAGAGAACGAGTTTGAGGGGAGAACAAATCTGCAATCTGCAATGAAAAGGCTTAGCTGGCAAATTACCATATGTGAATCTGCTTTGATTTTTGCATTTGCTGTAAGACAATATGAATTCTAAATGGCACTTCAGCCCAGAAAGTGTGAAATCTGAAATCTGCGCTGTTACAGTCATACAACTGAGCTCTGATAAATAACCTCAAGTAATTGGACACTTAATGCACCCTTAAGACCATTTCTGTTCTCACCTACCTGTGTGGCCAATTTTACTGTTAGAAAAGTCTGAGAACATCTTCCAGGTCTAGACCATGAGATGAAGATGCCATCTAGCAGCAGAATAGTGACCATTTTTACAGACAGCATTAATGGAGCTCCTCGTTTGATCTTACTTAACTGCCATGTCTTGTAAATCAGTTACGTGGAGATTTCAAGCTTTGCTGACACATGGTGGGGTAGAAGGGCTATGTACACGGCCCCTCTGCTCTCTGTACTCTTTCTCAGGCTCCATTTCCATAATGGATGAATGTTTATTCTCTGGGACATTTTATAAGCAAGATAGTCCTGCCTCAGAAGAAGGAATTAATCCTCAGAAGGGGGGAAAAAAAAACTAGTCTCTGAGAAAGAGGATTGAGACCGAGCATCCTAAACATAAGACTCAGGGGTATGACCCTAGGCAGTGAGTCAGATATCAAATATGGAATATTGTCATAGCTGAAAAAAAGGGCAAAACATCTTTTAATAAAGGGATATTTCTTATCTCCAATTTCATACCACTGCTTAAAAAAAAAGGCAGTATCCATGTGGCATGAAATGGCTCTTATGTGCGTAAATTTTCAGAGGATAAATGTTATTTTTTATTTTCCTCAAGTTTTTTTTTTAATTCCAGCTAAGTAACATACAGTGTAATATTAGTTTCAGGTGTACAATTTAGTGATTCATCCCTTCCATACAACACCCAGTGCTCATCAAAAGTCCATTCCTTAAATACCCCCTCACCTATTTCACCCATCCCCTACCCACCTCTCCTCTGGTCACCATCAGTGTGTTCTCTATAGTTAAGAGTCTATTTCTTGGTTTGCGTCTCTTTTTCCTCCCCCCCCCCCTTTTTTTTAAAGATTTTATTTATTTGAGAGAGAGAGAGAGCACACGCATTCAGGAGTGGGGGTGGGAGAGGTGGAGGGGCAGAAGAACAAGCAGACTCTCCACTGAGGGGGGAGCCCGCCTTGGTCCCAGGACCCTGAGATCATGACCTGAACTGAAGTCAGATGCTTAACTGACCGAGCCACCCAGGTGCCCCTACTCTTTTGTTTTGTTTCTTAAGTTCCACGTATAAGTGAAATTATATGATATCTGTCCCTCTGACTTATTTCACTTAATACTTGCTAGCTCCATCTAAAATCTTATTTTTAATTGTGATCCAAAGCTGTACCTTATAATAAGCGTAAAGTTTCACTTATTAATATATATATATATATATATAAATTAATTAGTGCATGCTCTGGTATACCTAAGAAGTGTTATCCTAAGTGTCTTTATTCCTTCTGCTCCAGACAAGCTACTACTGATTTCCTGAGACAACACACAGGGATCCTATACCATCTATATGTCAGAGCAGAGCATGTGGCTGCTGGGGTAAGACACAGATTGACATAAACCAATGGATGGAAGAAATCCTCAGGGCTCAAACTCTAGCCAGGCTCAGAGTAGATGGACAGCATCCTTACCACATGTTCACCAGCTTCTAGTCACGTCCCTTAAAATCCAGAGCTTACTACACCTACACAAGGTCAATGTGTGGCTAATATATCAGCTAAAATACATCTGTACTAAACTTCCCAGAGGCAACCCACTACTGCCTCTTAAAATCACACAGAGCAAGCCCAATCCTTCTTTTATATATGGAAGATGCTAAAAGGTTACTTAGACATTTGTCACCTGAGTGACAGTACTCTTGGTTACTGTGGTCTGAAGATTTAGGAGTGGTTGTCCATATCATTCTTTCCTTGGGCAGCTGATCAATGATATGGCTATTGGGCATTACCTTTGTGTCACTTCTCTTGAGCCTTTAAATGAGGCTCTCTTCTAAATGACCCTCTTTTAGTCATAACTAATATTTGTAGGCATTTTAGACTTTAACGTAACTCGTTACAACCTATACAACCTATAAGTCATTACAATTATAATTTAATCTTCACAACGACCCTATAAGGATTACATTTTCCATCCTACATATGATGGAATAATGGGTTAAGTTTACTATACCCAAGTTCACTTAATTATTAAGTTTCAAACATACTTTTGTCTAACTGCAAATATATCCGCAATAATACTATTTTACAGGGACCTGAAAATCCCATTCTTTTCTCATCTACTTTTGAATCAGGCATGCTCTCTAAAAAGCCCTTGTTCCTTGAACATATGCTATCATTTATCCAAAGGTCCATTAATGTGAGGCTCATTAGAAATGGACCCCTAAAACAAGGTTCAGTGAAATAAGGCCCAAGACAAGGGCTGAGGAAAGAAGAGGACAACAGTGGTCCTAAGGTGGCTGTGGGTGCCAGAGCACCTAGAGATAAAGGTACTCTTTGTAGGACATCATAAAATGCTTGCAAGTCTACCATATGGATAAAGAATGATTTTAGGGGCTTAAAAGTTGAGTTCTGTATTTGTGGCACAAAATCAGCCATCAACATGGATTGGCTTCCATTGAAATTCACTTGATATACACATGTATTTTTTCACTTGAAAATATTTTGATCCCTCTCCATGTATATCAGGCATTGTACCAGAAGCTATGGAGATGGTGGTAAAGAGGAAAGTCATGACCCGTATTCTCACAGAGCTTGTGTCCTTACTGGGAAGGTAGACCACTCAATAGCTGTGTTTTAGCTATTTATATTTTACCACATTTTAATGGTAAGTGGTAGGATAGCTTTTATGGGAGAAACAACTGAGTCCCAAAGATAGAAGAGTCAGGATGGTTGCTCTGGAGGAAAAGTTAAGCTTCTGATAATGAGTAAGAATGATCTGAACGAGAGGGAAAGTGCACATTTAAGAACAAAGCATCCTGTGACCAGAGCTCAGAAACTGATGGGAAAAGGTGACCTGGGAATCTAGGAATGGTAGCAGGGGACAGACTAGGAAGAATTTTGGTCACGTCCAGTCAAGACAACAAAAATCACTCTAAAAATTTCAAACTGAACAGAATGTAACCCAAGGAATTGATTTTATTGGGGATGAAGAGCTGGAAACAAATAGGACAAGAGAGGGCACCTAGAGCTTCAATAGCAGGGAGCCTCTGTGCCCTCTAGGCTGAAGCAGCATAGGGAGGAGGTGGTCTTACAGAAGCCCTGGGACTAGGGCCAGCTGGTAAATTCAGGAACCACAGGGTTTCTTCCTGGCAAGAGCTAGAACCACACAGCTGCTACCAGAAATGCCTCAGGAGGCAGGAAGAGAGGGAGAGAAGCACCCTGCCTTCTCCCCTTCTTCTAACTTTTTGGTCAGCCCTCCCTGGAAGCCCCACGGTGAGGAAGCCTTGGAGGTATAGTCTCATGCAACAGCAAGAAGGGCTGGGAAGAACAGTGGCCTGAGAACAAACGGGAAGTGTGTAGCCCTTACCTGTGCGCAAAGAAAAATCTTTGAAGGGTCATTCCTTTTGCGTACTGCAAGTACTCCTAACAGAAAATCAGGGACAAGAATCAATGCTTAGGGACAGTTACGAATGAAAAAAATGTAAACTGAGACAATTATATCCATTACCCTGTTTTCATTAAAGTTGAAGATGATCCTCACTCAGTGGCGCTCTATGGCGTATATGAGTAATAACCTGTGTTCTCTGGGACAGGAGACTGGTATCACTGGACCACAGTGTGGGCCCCGAGCGCAGAACTCAGGATGGTGGTCTTGGAAAGCAGGGAGGAGATCATGGGAACTCGGGGTACTGGTGAGAAACAAGGATCAGAGAAGAAATCGGAAAGGAGCGGAAGAGATACTCCCCCTTACCCTGGCTCATTCTTACTTTCTCCCTTGTACGGTATTCTCTGACAACCCCAGGCAACCCTCGGTCATCTCTTCCATCTGCAAATCTCTAGACTTGCAATGTTGTCCCACGGAAGCTTCTGGGAGGATGCACAATGCTCAGTATCGGCACAGTCTGATACCCCAGCCACTGGTCACGTGTGACCGCACAAGCACTTGAAATGTGGCTAGCATGACTTGTTTTTAATTTTATTCACTTTAAATGGATTTAAAATTTAAATAGCTACATGCAGTCAATGGCTAGTGCAGTGACCAACACACCTGAAGCTCCTACTGTCAATTTTGTGGTAACGATTTGGACAGTTTTAAAGTTACACAGATCTTCCCATTCCCGCTCTTCCTCATCCTAGCTGCCGACTTTAGGTAAATTACAGAACATTGCCAAACCAGAGTTTCCTCATCTTTAGAAATTGGAGTAACAGTAGATTCCTTTCGAGGATTGGAAAGATAAAACAGAAAAATAAGTAAATTAACCAGCTCAGTACAGAGCTCTACAAAGTTTCCAATAAGGCTGTGTATGCTTTCTCCCCAGGATTCATACTCCCCCTCTTGGTGCACCGCTGGGAGTGTTTTTAGATAGATACAATAACAAGAAAAATACAAGTAAATTCAACAGAATATAAATTTTTATATGAAAACTGTAAGAACTTCTGCGTCTAAATTGTCTCTCTCTCAAAGTAGCTACCTTGTTTAAGTGGCACTGGCATTGTCTAAATAACTTTACACCAACTCTTTCTCAAAACTGCTTCTAGAGTCATCTTCCAAGCCAACACTGCATTGGCATTTAGTTGCATTCCTAGCTTTTGAGTCATTTTAATATTAGCCTCTTTTTAAAACTATATATTTTATATTAAAATATAGAAGATATAAGAAAGCAAAAATGTCCTACAAACCCACTAACAGGAATTAAGAAGTATTAACATATTATAGGCTTTTTTTCATGTTCCTTTAAAAATAAAAAACACAATAATATTTTACACACAATTTAGTATCCTAAATTTCTCACAATATTCTCACATAAGTATGTTTATGTTAATTAGTCATTAAAAGGTTTTTCTAAATGGTTCCAAAATATTCTATCATATGAATCTATCAAACTACATGAACTACTCCTATGTAGCTTTTTTTTTTTTTTTAATAAAAAAAACTTCTGGGCACCTGGGTGGCCCAGGTCATGGTCTCAGAGTCCTGGGATCGAGTCCCGCATCGGGCTCCCTGCTCAGCAGGGATCCTGCTTCTCCCTCTCCCTCTGCCTGCCCACCCCCGCCCCTACTTGTGCTCTCTTGCTATCGAAAAAATAAATAAAATCTTAAAAAAAAAAAAAACCTTCCTAATTTTTAAGTCTTGACTTTGAATGCTTTTTTTCCCCAAAATATAACCTAGTATAAAAGATAGGGAAAGATAGAGGAGAATAACAGTTATCACATATCTGCTATAGAATAAGCTTATGGTATACTATCTCATTTAGTCCTAGAACTCTTGAGATACGTAATATTTTGCCTCCAATCTTTAGCCTCTCAGGTATAAAATTGCAAAAAGTTTAAGTCGTTCTACCATATATTTAGGAAGGGTCTGAACCAGAATTTGAGCCCGGGAGTATCTGATTCCCAGTCCGTACTTTACATGAGCACATGACAGACACTGGGTGGCTTCAGCAGAAATATTATGGCGATTCCAAAATATGTGTGCCATTTTGTATAACTTGTTCAACTCTCAGAATATTCACACAGGTGGCTATGGCAGAAAAGAGGCAAAGGATTAGAAGTGATTTGGCTCATGCTAATTAAAAAACATAAAACCAAAATCTTTTTTTTTTTTTAACTTGACATCAGAAGCTTGTCCCTGTCAAATATGCCTGAACATATCAGTCAATCTCGCGGCGGCATTTCACTCTCCCTGGCAACCAGGACCTTTCTGCAACCGCCCAAAGTGACAGTTTGAGCAGTTTTAATTAACAGGCACTATTAGGCTGGAGGAAATTATTTCCCTAAATGCCAATCAGTCTCGTTCACCCTTTCAAGGGATCCCAAAGACTGCAACCGGGACTGCTGCTGGCAGTGGGATACGCAGCCCTCGGGCTGGCGATGCCCAGCATCGCCGACTCCACCTGGCTGTAAACCAGCCGGGACCAGGAACGGACTTGGACAAATGGTACAGGAGCCCTTTAACACCTGTCCAAGAAACAGTCACAACCAGAAGCTTCTCCAATTTCTGGGATTTCATTTCAGGGAAGAGGGGAAGCTGGCCAGTTAGAAATTGTTTCTTTTAACCAAAGAAATTGATCTTTGCAGGCTTCCAGCTCTGCAAGGTTTGCAGGTTTCAGTGCCCTCCTCAGATGGAAGGCCTTTTAAGATCTTAACATATAGGGGCAACCCATGAAAGAGGGTGGGGCGTGCAAGTGGCACCAACTAAGTTAATTTACACCTTTGGAAAAATAAAGATGAATTTTTAAATAAAATGCAGTAGTAGATTAAGACATCATCCACTAAGAGCATACACTGGTAAGTGTTTTGAGTGACAACTCTGGGATTTTCTGGAAGATACAGTGTTTCTTTTTGTTCCCTGTGGCTCAAACTGAAACACAGCTGATCTGCTTATAAACTAGGATGAAGATATTTCAGGATGAGGTTCAGATAAAAGCCTGAACCTTGAACCTTGCCTTGGTAAAACCGCAGATAATACATCGGGGCACTATTTTGACTTCACTGAGACACTGCATCATGGGTAAGAACATCCACCATGGGACCCTGTAACAGCTTGGGTTGGAATCCTGGCTTACGTGTACCCAGTGTGTGACTTTGACTCAGTTACTCACTTCTTTGAGTCTCAGCTTCTTGGTCTATAAAGTGGGGTCAATCACAGATCACAGTACTTTCCTCCTAGGGTTATTATAAGGATTCAATGGCATACTTTTGTAAATTGCTTTGAACAGTGTCTGGAACATCCTAAGACCTAGGAAGAATCATAACATAACAGATATTTTAATATAATCATTTTTGGTGCTGTCTCACCAGGCCCCTGAAAAATGGGCAGCTTCAGGCAATAAAGGCACAAAAGCATCACATCTCTCAGGATTCTTACTCCGCCCCCGTTTCCTCTCACTTTTCAGTTGGTCCGTCAGGCTGAACACCTTCAATTTCCTGCCCTATCCTCTTATGTTCATTTGTGCTGGCAACAATCCCTCCTTTTGTCCAGAAGCCTGGTAAAATGAGGGGTCTCTCCTTTTGTTCAGGGTGAACTCTGCCATTCTTTGTCTCTCTTCTTCCCTGGGAACCCTTCTAGATTCCAGTGTCCTCTCAGCGACTTCTCTGCTCCTGCTGCCTTCAGTGTATGAGCAAGCTCAAGCCGCTGTAGGTTTAACAACCCTCTTCTGCCCCCATGCGTCTTCCTGTCTAAGCTTTCTCTAATTCTCACCACAACCATATTTAGGATGGAAATTTTCCTTTAATTTATTTCTACAGGGACTTCAGACTGCTGGCTCCCAGATGAGAAAAGACTTCTCTTCCTCACCCCATCTAGTGAGTAGGAAATTATTTTTAAAAAATAAACATAAGAAAACTACACATTATATGAGTCACCCAAAGTCTTAAAAAATAGCAATCCTTGGCAATGTAACGGGTATATTCCATGAAAAAAGATTAAAGTTTTTAACATGAACTAGAACCAAAACTCTCTTGTAAATGTCTGAAAATAAAATCTCAAAGACATTGAAAAGCTCAGAGATAGGGACCCTCCTATACCTCAGATAAGGTGGGAGAGGCAGTGATGAGAAAGAATGAAGAAGGCATAAACCTCTTACTTCTCTATTCTAAGCCAAGTTCATTCTCATCCTCTTTTGCCTATTGTCCAACATGAATATCAGAAGGAAGAATGGAATAGTTATACCCATGAATCTTTTCAATAATATTAAATTCCTGTCTTGGTTTCTTAGGGTAGCCAAACATGTAGGAATTGGGGACTCTATTCTCTCTCCAAAAATCATTTTTAACAAGAAAAACAAATAGGAAAAAAATGCTTTCTTTGTTAACTTTAGTATAGCCTGATTATTCCAAATTATGCCATTTCCTAACCCTTCTTGTTGACTGAAATTTTACCCTGATTCACAGAACCTACTTAGGCCTGGTGATATTAAAGAAATAAAGAGCTGACAAATCAGCACAGAGAATATGAATTATTTTCTATGTTTCTTGTCACAGTTTGAAGATATTTGCATCAGAGAACTGTCAATTTTATAGACTGCTGAAGATTTATTCTTGAGTCATCCATTATTCAACTGGAGAAGAGGTGAACAGAAGTGGCAGATGGATTGACTGATGTCATTACACAGGTAGGAGTATCAACGAGTCAAAATATCCTAAAGTTCTGGGCAATGTTTAAGATTTTATTTATTTATTTATTTATTTGAGAGAGAGAGAGAGAGAGAGAGAGAACACAGGCAAAGGGGAGAGGCAGAGGGAGAAGGAGACTCCTCACTGAGCAAGGTGCCTGACACAGGGCTCGATCCCAGGACCCAAGCTGAAGGCAGACGCTTAACCCACTGAGCCACCCAGGTGCCCCTGAGTGGTTTGTTATCCTACAACAGACACCAAAGGAAATGAGGAACCAGACCGTTACTATTCTAAGGTAGTAACAATGGTTCATTTGAATTTATGTCATCATAGGCATAATGTTTCACAGAATTCTCAGAGCTTATCTTAATTCTTATGGAAGTCAAAGGTGAGATGGACCTACCTCTAGCAATACTCCTAATTCTAGCTGATATTAAAAATGGTTATAATTTTATGTGATTTTAGGGTTTCATTATACTATCCTAAACCTTATTTCATCCGATTTACTCAGGACAATCTAATCATTGCACCTGTCCTGCCTCTGAATTCTCCCTTGTAGGTATTCTCAGTCAGGGTTTTGTTTTGTTTTGACCATTGCTACTTTGAATCTTGCCAAATTCAGGATTACAGATCTCTTTTAATGATTTAGATCAGAAATCACCATTCCTGGTCTCTTAGACTCTGTCCTTGCCCCAAGCCCCACGCAATTCTTCAGATCCCCTGACAAGCATAGGACGCTCCACCCGCCCCCACACGCACAAAAATTGCAGTCATTATTTATTTAACCATTGATTTCAGCAACGTTATTGTGTGCTTCTAAGGTGCTGCCGGCTGCCGCATCAATGTACCAGGCAAGAACAAAAAGGGAAGGAAAGGGTAATGACTTACACCAGAAGCCTGCTGTAAAATCTATAGGGTGGAACCTGGAGCTCAATTTGAATTACCTTTCCATCTGGCAGGATGAGCAGAGCCTGGTTAACATTATGTGCATCAATTTCCTCATAGTACCTTTAAACAGAAGCCTATCTGAGCTCGGCTCCTATAGGTCTGAAGACAGTACCACAGTGCAGGCCACATTCACGTCTCTTTACCGCCATCACCATATTTGGACACACTGGAATTTGTGCCTCAGGACAGGAGACTGAAGAAGATCCGCTTATCTACAAGGTGAACATTCTGGCTGGCTGACTCAGGCAAAGAAGCACCTGACCTCTGTGAATCAAGTACGGCTGCTGAAATTGAAAATTCTCTCCTGGTACGGCCCACATTATACTTTTAAATTGTAGAGCAGGATTAACCAAGTTGTGCAGGAATTGGCTCTTGGAAAAATACTGAGCACAGCTCTGCTTTGGTTGGGCTAATCACAGTATCAGCCAGGAGCCAGAGAAAGTGGGTGCGTCTCAGAGATGAGGATGTGGGGAGAAAAAGAGTTGAAGAGTGCCATGTGCAGTGTGCCTTTTGAATTCCTGAGTTCATGGCAAATTTTAAGAGTGCTGTGTCCCAGAACACAAAAAACTAACACCTGGGGTTTAGATTCTCTTTCTGGGTGCCTTTTAGCTGATGTATTTTGGTGAAATGGAAATTTTACTACTTGTTCCACATGATCTTTCACTCCCTCTCTCTTTCCTTCCCTCTCCATCTTTCTGTCCTTTACCTTTTACTGGAATCTGCGCCATAAATAACAATATGGCTCTTCCTCAGGATTCCAGGCGATATTTGATTTCTTTCCACAGTGACTTAGCAGCTTCTTTCATAATTCTTAAGCTCCCAAACTCAATTCCTCCTCCTCCTCCTCATTTTCAGGTAAGAACAAACCTCTGGTTTTAGTGACATAACTGAAGTTTGGGAAAAACAACCAGTGATTATCTGGATCAGAGACCACCATCACCTCAGACTCTGTCCTGATCCTGAGCCCCCCTCAATTCTTCATTACCATTTGACAACTGACTTAACCTAAATGAGGACATGAAATGGACAGATTGCGTATTATATCAAAGTGAAGCTGCCCTTCCTTCACCCCTCTCTTCTATGAAGTGCAAAGGGAATCGGAGAAAGAATGTTTAAGAAGTATTTTTTCAGGGGTGCCTGGGTGGCTCAGTCAATTAAACATCTGCCTTTCGCTCAGGTCATGATCCCGGGGTCCTGGGATGGACTCCACGTTGGGCTCCCTGCTCAGTGGGGAGTCTGCTTCTCCCTCTGCCTCTGCTCATGTTCTCTCTTGCTTGAGCTCTCTCTCTCTCAAGTAAATACATTCTATTTTTTTTTTTTTTAAAGGAGTGTTGTTTTTTTATGCTCTCCCCACCAAGAATTGCAAAACATTTGCTAATGCAATGTATAGTCAGCTGGCCTTGGTTCGAGGACTGGCTCTAGTATCTTCTACCTGTGACATCACCTCTCTGGGCTCTAGTGTTCTCATCTTCAAAGTGGGGAGGATAATAATCCTGTTTCACAAGGCAGTCCTTTCAGTCTGCGTGTGTTTATGGAGCATGAACCCTCTCAGGCGTTCTTCTCATCTCCTTACCCGGTTTAACTCAACTTATCCCACAACAACCTTCAAGATAGGCACTATCATGATTCCTATTTTGCTGAGGGGGAAACGAGAACAAAGGACCACGTTATGAAAAGCTGGGCTGCTGACAAATGCCGCAGTGCAGGACACTCTAGTGAATCTGGGCTTTGCTTTTGAGTCTAAGAACATACTCCCACCTCTCTGAATCTTGTGTCTACATCATAGGATGGCAGCACCCTCCAGCAGGCTACATGATTCTGACATTGTGCAGAGGAAAATATGCGGAAGCATGTGCTGGGACAGTTTAATGCACACTGATTCCTCCCTGGCTCAATAGTATCCCCTGAGCTAAGTGACCCTTTCAGAAATGGCTATCCTCTTGCAAGGGGACAAAGGAGAGGATGAGGGAAGAGGCAATGCTACCAGATTCTCATCTCCCTTCAAATCAGCTTTTGCATAGAGAGAAAGGGACTCTCACACACAGCTCTGTTGGTTGGTTTTATTATCTCGAATTAATTAAGAAAATACCCAAGACTCTAACATGGTAAATTAATTTGCCCAAGGTCACTGACAAAATAAGTAGTAGTTACATTTCTAATTTTGTCTAACTCCAAAGAACAAACTCTTCATTGTAATACCTTACATTGTGGTGGTAGTTTTAAGGATGCTCACTGATTACCTCTCCACCTTCTGGCACATGATAGGTCTGCCCCTATATTCAGGTGGGGCTGCTTTGCATTTATTTAGTTTCCTAATTCTGTTTTCTTCAGGCTGTTATTATTATTATTTAGACTTCTGGGCACAGAGGAATTGGCAGTGAGGAGGAGGTATGCTAGTGTGTGAGTATCACATAATTTATGACAACTGAGTAGCTCTGTACAAACCACAGTGTGCTTAGTACATGTGCAAATGAGTATGAGTTCCAAATGATAATGGAAGAGCAAAGTAGAATGATAAAACAAGATCACCAAATCTCTGAGGCGGTCTCTAGAGTAGTGTCATTAAGACATCTTGTAACTTTGGGTAAATCACATCATTTGACTGAGTCTCTATTACAGAAGTATTAAAATGAAGTTCTTTCAACTTTTTATGCCAGAAATCAGTATATGGAATGGAGAGTAGGATAACAGTTACATAAGAGGCCAGTATTAAAAAATTTCCCTGTAATTCATTTACCATTCAGTTTCTGGACTAGTCTGCACTCCTGAAACTGTATCCAATTTTCAAAAGATGCATAGACATTTTCTGATCTACATGATCAGAGAGGACACACCTGTGATATCTGTGATTAAGAGCATTTTGGTTGTAGACTTTCCATACTGGTTTGACCATTTTAATTTATCCATCAATATTTGTGTTTATTTAGGGGATTCAATTTCTATTTTCTAGAGCCTAGTTCTCTTAAACCACCACCTAATCTGATCAGTTCTCCATCAGAGTACTATCTAAATCAACTAAGTGGAAGAATTCTAGAACTCCAAAAAATTCAGAAAGGTGATGATTATTAATGCCTTGTGTCTTCAGAGCCTACTAGAGTACCTGGCGTTGGCCCTCAAAAAACTTTGTTATGAATAAAAATGTAACATGCTTAAGGATATATCAACATACATTTTTCCTTCATTCATTCAGCAGATAGTGAGTATTTATTGTGTAGTAGGCACGGGATAGAGCGGAGGGGGAACAATGATAAGCAAATTAGACATGGAGCTTACCTCTTGGTGACTGAAATGGACACTAAATTATCATTTACACAATTAGATATTCAATTCCAGTTGTGGATATTTTACTACAAAAGTAAATACAGTTTGGGGCGCCTGGGTGGCTCAGTGGGTTAAAGCCTCTACCTTCGGTTCGGGTCATGATCTCAGGGTCCTGGGATCGAGCCCCGCATCGGGCTCTCTGCTCAGCAGGGAGCCTGCTTCCCCCACCACCACCCCCCACTGCCTGCCTCTCTGCCTACTTGTGATCTCTTTCTCTCTGTCAAATAAATAAATCTTTAAAAAAAAAAAGTAAATACAGCTTGCCAAGAAACCATATTACAAGCCTATTACTTGACCCACCCTGTGTGAGGTAAGATTCCCTGATAAAGTGACATTTGAGACAAGATGTAAACAATGGTGTGTTTAAACAATTAATGACAGGGCAGGAAAAATGACATTCTAGGAGGAGGAATATGCTTCAGGGCCTCAAAATGCAAAGGATAAGTCTGCATTCAAGCCACTGAGGGTAACAGTGTGGCCACAGTGGAAATAACCAGCCAGAGTCCTATGTTATACATTTGGTGAGGCAGGCAGGAGTTAGCCCCTGTGGGGATGCACAGGCTAGGCCAAGATTATCTTTTCACTAAGGCAAGAAGAAAATGAAGCTCCTGTAAGGTTGTAAGACCAATATTTGTTTTTATAAGATCATTCTGTTGCACTAATGATCAGAGATTTGAGAAAAATAACAAGGGATACAAGGAGACCAGTCAAGATGGTAGAAAGAAGGAAAAAAGGAAGAAGAAGGAAGGAAGAACAAAGAAGGAAGAAGGAAGAAAGAAGAAGGAAGAAGGAAGAAAGAAGGAAGGAAGGAAGAAGGAAGAAGAAGGAAGAAGGGGGAAGGAGGAAGAAGGAGGAAGAGGAAGGAAGGAAGGAAGGAAGGAAGGAAGGAAGGAAGGAAGGAAGGAAGGAAAAGAAGAAGAAGAAAAAATAATGCAGGTGATTTTCTATTTAGGGAAAAAACTAACTGGTGAATTTGATGGAATATAGTCATTGAGATGTGCTGATGGAGAGAAAATGTTAAGGATAAATCCCAAGTTTCTGACTTGAACTCTTCAGAATGATTTAGCCCTCTTCAGTTCCAACTTATCCATTAGGCTCAGTGGGCCCAGTGTCCTGGGCCCACAATATTTGTAGAGGCCCACAAAAGTATTTAAGTCTTTTTAAATTATAAAAGCAAAATGAACTTTTATTTCAAAGAAAGTGCTTAAATATGTAATAGTAATACATCCATCCTTACCAATGCAGTAAAATGTAATCTTTAATACTTATGTGGAGGAAGAAAAGTGCCCAAGCCCATGGAAGTTACAATGTGGCACTCAGCCAGTTGTCACTGAGACAGAAAACTGGAGGAAGACCAGGTAGGCATGGGGCTGGAGGGTTATAATAACACAGTACGAGTCGGTTTTGATATCAGTTTAATAACCTGGTGCAAATGACAAAAATATCCTGGTGCAAATGACAAAAAGTCCTTTGGATAATACAACTCAGAAATTATGATGGTGTTTTCAATGTCTATATGTAATGTTGGATTTAGAGTCATGAAGTATGAATTTCGGTTCCAGCTCTACTACTATGGTGGACTTTCATGATGATGATGGTGATGATGATTGTCTAAAATATCATCTTTCTTCTATGAAATGCTTCAAAACATGTGACTGGGTGAGTGGTGATATTTCAGCTGTAGCAATGGTTACCCGATCCAAAATGAGCCAGTCAGAGCCCAACTACCATGTGGAGAAACCTGCTTGAGAAAGCAAAGCCAGCTTACAGAATGGGACAGATTCGGTGTAGAGCAAGTCCTGATGACTTCAGTGCCCCTATTTCTAATCTTCCCTGGCACCACATCTACTTTTCAGATAGTTGACCAATAAATTGTCTATTCTATTTAGGTCAATTGCACAATTTTATTTCTATTGTTTTCAAAAGCAAGAGTGCTGACCAATATAATCACAAAATACCCAGATCATATCATCTCCCCAAGCTTCAGTTTTCTGGTCTGTAGCATGAAAAGGGTACAACTTAAATCACAATTTTGGGATGATGATTGCATGAGAAAATTATGCAAAAATGCTTCAATGTTCCATGTATAACATGCACATATTAATTATCATTGTTACTATAAAAGAGAGAGAAGAAGAAGAAGGACATCTAGAGTTGTCAGAGGGGAACTCTTTTGACCCTAGAAGGATGTGGCTCAGTTACTAGAAGCCACCAGATATGGTTTAAAGAGCCCCCCTCAATCCTAAAATTTGCATGGAACCAGAAAAGACCCCAAATTGCTAAGGAAATGTTGAAAAAGGAAACCAAGCTGGGGGCATCACGTTGCCTGATTTCAAGCTTTACTACAAAGCTGTGATCACCAAGACAGCATGGTATTGGCACAAAAACAGACACATAGACCAGTGGAACAGCATAGACAGCCCAGATATGGACCCAAAACTCTATGGTCAGATAATCTTCAACAAAACATGAAAAAATATCCAGTGGAGAAAAGACAATCTCTTCAATAAATGGTGCTGGGAAAATTGGACAGCTATATAT
>CM052894.1:39598006-39608596 GCA_028534135.1 Potos flavus | reverse complement strand
ATAAAAGACCTCAACGTGAGGCAGGAATCTATCAAAATCCTAGAGGAGAACATAGGCAGTAAACTCTTCAACATCGGCCACAGCAACTTCTTTCAAGACATGTCTCCAAAGGCAAAGGAAACAAAAGCGAAAATGAACTTTTGGGACTTCATGAAGATAAAAAGTTTCTGCACAGCAAAGGAAATAGTCAATGAAACAAACAGGCAACCCACGGAATGGGAGAAGATATTTGCAAATGACACTACAGACAAAGGGCTGATATCCAAGATCTATAAAGAACTCCTCAGACTCAACACTCAAAAAACAGATAATCACGTCAAAAAATGGGCCGAAGTCATGAACAGACACTTCTCCAAAGACATACAAATGACTAACAGACACATGAAAAAATGTTCATCATCATTAGCCATCAGGGAGATTCAAATCAAAACCACATTGAGATAACACCTTACACCAGTTAGAATGGCCAAAATCAACAAGACAGTAAACAACAAGTGTTGGAGAGGATGTGGAGAAAGCGGAACCCTCTTTCACTGTCGGTGGGAATGCAAGTTGGTGCAGCCACTTTGGAAAACAGTGTGGAGATTCCCGAAGAAATTAAAAATAGAGCTACCCTATGACCCTGTAATTGCACTACTGGGTATTTAGTCCAAAGATACAGATGCAGTGAAAAGAAGGGCCATATGTACCCCAATGTTCATAGCAGCAATGGCCACAATTGCCAAACTGTGGAAAGAGCCAAGATGCCCTTCAACAGACAAATGGATAAAGAAGATATGGTCCATGTATACAATGGAATATTATGCCTCCATCAGAAAGGATGAATATCCAACTTTTGCATCAACATGGATGGGACTGGATGAGATTATGCTGAGTGAAATAAGTCAAGCACACAGAGAGTCAATTATCACATGGTTTCACTTACATGTGGAGCATAAGGAAAAACATGGAGGACATTAGGAGAAGGAAAGGAAAAGTGAACTGGGGGAAATCGGAGGAGAGACGAAGCATGAAAGACTGTGGACTCTGAGAAACAAACTGAGAGTTTTGGGGGGAGCGGTTAGGTGAGCCTGGTGGTGGGTATTGAGCAGGCCACATATTGCATGGAGTACTGGGTGTGGTGCCTAAACAATGAATCTTGGAACACTGAAAAAATTAAATTAAAAAAATAAAAAATAAAGAGCCCCCCTCAATGTACACCATTAGATTGAAGAAGTCCTATTATTTTTCTGCAATGCTATTTCATGTTAACCTTTACTAATTTGCTAGTTAGCTTGCTCTGTAAGAAATTCATATAGGGCTAGAGTGAGTCCCCCACCCACCCCATTCCAATACACACAATAAAAATGTCCTCTCTGCCTTCAACACACCCTATTCTAACTTTATTGACCTTTATTCATTATAGTATGAATTGTTAATATCTATAGATCTTGAAGTCTTCAAGGGCAACTTCACACTCTCATTTGGGTACATTCCCAGCACTGAACATACAATAGGTGCTCAGCAAATGTTAGTTCAATAAATGGATGAATTCAGTTATATTATACCTCTAACTCACAAAACACACATTAGTATCTCGAAAGCCAATAATCTGTGTTCCACACCATAGAATTTGAAATAAAGTCCAACCAGCTGGATCGAGATTTGAGAGTGTTTGTGAACAGGTGGTGTTGCACTTGAGGATGGCCTGGAGCCCCTTTATGAGAAAGCAGCCTTGTGTGTCTAGATGTAGACTGCCTTTAACTCAACCTATGGCAGGCTGAGGGCTCTTCTTAAGAGTAGCTGAAAAAAACACATTTCAGTACAAGATCCTTGACTGCTCAGGACACTGTCACCCACAACCCCACAGTGCTTACTTTGAAGGCCTATCCTTAAGGCATCTATAGTTAATTTCTGTAAAAACTGACAACTGAGTCAGAAACAGCCTGTGGTGGTAACAGACTATTTGTAAATTATATAGGCATAAAAGAGCATCATAAAGACTAGAACTCCTATTTTTCACATTCCAATAAACATAGCATCAATTAAAAGCTGAAGGCCAAGATGCTAGGCCAGTTTCCATCCAGATGGAATTTATAATAAGTGTTATAAAGTTCTGAAAATCAGAGATTCTGGCCAAAGCAAGGACAAGCTATAAAAGGTGCACACCTCCTTAATGTGACAGTAATAACACCACAAACATGGTTCCTAGTTTGCCAGAAATTTTGCTCTTTCATTTTTGTTGTTGTTTTTCAGTAAACATTTATTGAAAACCTACTGTGTGCTGGGGGCTGCCTGGAGGCTGGGGTGATTAGTGGGGCCCCATGAAGCCGAGGAGAAACATATATATACAAACCCAGACACAGATACACACAAATACCATCCATGTACAGTTAGTGATACAAAACCAGTCAGTCTAACGCAGTCTAACTGATGATCAACCTCTTCAAGCCTATGCTATGGGTTGCATGTGTCACTCCAAAATTCATATGTAGACGTTCTAACCCCCACCGTGTCTAAATGTAACCTTATTTATAAACGGGGCCATGGCAGATGTAATTAGTTAAGATAGGTTATGCGAGAGTAGGAGGCCCCTAAGGCAACATGACTGATGTCCTCCTAAAAAGAGGGAATTTGGGCACAGACATAAACTCAGCAAGAGCGCATGTGAGAATTAGAGTTATGTTGCCACATCACAAGGTGGGAGAGAGGCCTGGAACAGCTTCTTTCCTAGTGGCTTCAGAGGCCTCCATGACCCTGCAAATACCTTGATCTCAGACCTCTGGCCTCCTGAACTGTGAGACAATAAATTTCTGTTGCTTAAGACACCCAGTTTGGGGGTGCCTGGGTGGCATAGTCAGTGAAGTGTCGGATCCTTGGTTTTAGCTCAGGTCATGATCTCAGGGTTATGAGATCGAGCCCCGCATCTGCCTCCTTGCTCAGCACAGAGTCTGCCTGAGTTTCTCTCTCCCTCTGCCTCTCCCGCTTGTGCTCTCTAAAATAAATAAGTAAATCTTTAAAAAAAAAAAAAAAAAAAAAAAGACATCCAGTTTGTGCCTTGTTATAGCAGCTCCAGGAAACTAACACATCTTAGCTTTCTCATCTGTATGATGAATATTATAAAACCTACATATTAGTGTTGTACTGATTAAAATGAGATAGTATACATAAAAGGCTTTTGAAGTTCAAATTCAGCATACAGTCCATATAAAGAGGTGCAAAAATGTAGGTCTTCCAGAGAGACCTTTAGCAAATTCCAAACCGTACTGGGTTTCCAAGCAAGTTTGAACCCCAGGTTTCAGATTTTAAGAGCAAACTATGCAGTCTGTCTAGACTTGCACTGTCTGATACAACAGCCACTTGCTACGTGTGAGCACTTTGAAATGTCACTAGTTCAAAGTGAGATGTGCTGTCAGTATAAAATACACACTAGATTTTAAAGACAGTGTGAAAAAAGAATGTAAAATATCTCGTGAATATTTTTATACTGACATGTTGAAAATATAACATTTTGGATATACTAAGTAAAATATATTATTAATTTTACCTATCTTTTGTTAGTTTTACTTTTTTAATGTTTACTGGGAAATCTATAATCACTTACGGGGCACACATTCTGTATGTATTGGACAGCACAAGTATAGAGGTAAAACGTGTCCCTATGTTTTCCCGAAATCACATCCTATTTTCCATGCTGGTTTTTTGTGCGTTACAACAGTTCTTCCTTCAGATCACCCTATCAGAACCCATTGTGCAGCTGAGAGCTTAGCTTAGTGGAAACTCTTGCCTACTAGAGTTTCCATCAGCAGTGGCCGCATCATCAGGGAGGTTTTAAATGTTTGGAGGTTTGATGCTCTTCCTCTGTTTGTCTCCCATCCCCCCTGCTCATCAGAACGTTGTTGGGGTCAGATTCCAATTCACAGCTAATTAAGAAACCAATGACCTGTGCCTTCAGGCAAAGAAGGCTAAATATTTGAGAAATGACTTCCCCAAGGGCAAACAGAAGAATCTAGACAGTTTGACTTTGAAGTCTTGCAGACTAGAGTTAAAGTTCCAGCCTGCCATTTATTTTCCCTGAGATTTTCAACAAATACTTACTGAAGGCCAACCATTAGTCAGGTGGTAGAGATACGGATGAAATCAGCCATGAAGGGATCTCAGATTCAATTTGGGGAAACTAATATTTACCTCCAGGTTTATAATGAAAATTGAATATCATCCTATCTGAAAAGTGCCTTGTTCTACATGGACATATCCATTACCAGAGCTATTACCCCAGATAATACTCTGTATGAAACATTTTTAGTGATCCGACACATTGGAGTTGTTGATAGTCCTCTTTCTTCCTCACAATTAAGTGAGCCTTCCAATGCCGCCCCTCAATGTCTCAAGTATTCCCTATAGATGTATAAACGTTAAAGTTCAGAAATATATGTGACATACACCCATAGATCACACAGGTTGTTAGTTTTGTGACTTAATTTGAATTCTCCTGGCTTCAAAATTTAACTGTTTCCTGTTCTTACGTTGCCAATATCAGTAGTAACTGAACAGCCCTGTGTTCTGTCCTAGAAACAAGGAATCCAAGTATCTGGTTTACAGCAACCAAGTGCTTATAATAGAACATGTAATATCCTTCTAGGAAAATATTTAGCTTCCCATCTGCAGGTGCCATATTTTATCTTTTAACACCCTAGAGCCTAGAAACTTGGTAAATATTTTTTAAATTATTTTGAATGATAAGAAAAATTCAATATTTGCAATTCGTTGTATGTGTGTGGCATGAAAAAAACCTTTTTTTCTTCAAGGATCACCCCAGGGACCTAAACTTCGAGGTGAAGGCATCAGTGGTTTTAGCTGCCATCTGTCTTTTAAGAAGAACAATCTCTGAGGAAGATAACTGAGGGTTTGGCTATGGTCTGCATAATTTTCCAGATGTTCAAGAGCAAGTTCCTCATTGAGCCCTCAGGAAGATCTGGGCAGAAATAATTATTCTACTGCTTCAAGTCAGCCTTCAGAGATGGCATAACTCAACAGAACTCCAAGGTTTCTTCATTCCCCATGATTTTGTCACTTCTCCCTTGAGCCTTTAATATTGTATTTCCCCTCTGAATTTACAACTCTGCGCACTTGTCCTCATGCCTGTTCCCATCGCCAGTTTCTCTCTCGCTCCTTGCTCCCCTTTGATGGAAGGAAAATCACCCAAGAAAACACTCTGAAAAGCGGGTGTGCCAAAGTGTTTTGTATGATGAGGCAACATGAAGCCAGCAAAGATCCCCAAATCTTAAGAAATTCAGGAAGATTATTGAGGAATCAGATATAACTACAAAAGCCAGCTCCAGTGCAGGAAATACAGACAGTAGATGACTTTGTGGATTCTTCTCCAGTCCCAAAGTCTTATCCATATAAGACAGAAGGCAGCCAACGGAGGCTGTGAGACAAATTCTAGTCCTCAGTGAAAGGCTGCCATGAACTAGACAGGACATCCTACTGGGCAGGATCAACACAGGACAAGAACATAAACCTCGTACTGAGGATGCATGACAAAGTCAGGACATACAAAACTCTAAAAAAAAAAAAAAAAAGTTTCAAAGAGACACTTTTGATATCTTTCTGGACACTTCCTTGTAAGCATCTCCTTGCATAAGGATCTCAAGGCATATACCTTTCTCACTTTATCAGAATGAAAAACAGGATTTGAGAAATAAAGAAATCTAAGTTAACTGCAGCCTACTTCATAGAAGAAAGCAATATTAACATCATAAATACATTTCTTTTATGTGTATTATATATATGCTTATAAACTTTATATTTATATAATTGGTATCATTCTATTAGTTTTATAGTCTGATTTTTCACATAGATTATATATTATGAGTTAGCTCATGTTGTATAATGTTCTCTAAGGTATCACTTTATGTGGAAGACTAACATTATATATGGTATGAGCCATGATTTATTTAACACTCTTTTTGGGGGATTATTTAACACTCTTTATGGTCATTATTTTGTGATAATGAAAATATGTGATATGGTATAAAAATACCTGAGATGAAAATTGTTGGTCTTAAATATTTGAAAATTCCTGAGATTGTCTTAATGAGCATGAACATTTTAAAGACGTGTACCATGTATTGTCAAACTGCTTTTGAGAAAGTCTTGACCGCTCCTTCCCACTAAGAAAGGTGGGAATGCAGATTTCAGCTAAACCTTCTCAGATTACAAATGACTGGCTTTTAATCTGGTTTCTAATTAGATATGCAAAAGAATGATATCCAATTTCTGTTTAATATGCTTTTTGGATAAGAAGTAACAAATTGTTTTTAAAATCTTCATTAGGTATGTGGCTTTCTTTGAGAAATGACCAGTCACATTCTCTGCTCATTTTATGACTACTGCAGGTGATGTCTGCTACTACTTGTCATACATGTGTTGGTCCTGTAGACATTAAGAATATTAATGCTTCATTTTTTTTTTTTGTCAATAATCCACCTCGCTTTCCTTTGTTTTTAACTTTTTGAAAATATTTTGCTGTTTAAATCGTCAATGTAATCAAAGCCATCATCTGTCTCGGCAACTGTCTTGACTATTTTCATGTGTGATGAGAAAGTCTTTTTCCTTCAAAGTCCAGAAAGAGATATAAAATACTTTCACCTTTTTAGAAGTAGCTTTCTCTTTTAATACTTCGTTCGATTGATTCACCTGTAAATTACTTTAGTGGCCAAATATCCATGTCCAGAGGCCATTTTCTAACATCAAAATAATTGTAGATTATATCGAGATAAAAGAAGGTCATAAAATAACCATATGTAGGAGTTTGATAGTGAAGTTCCATGTTGTTTTAAAAATCTTTTTCCTGGAGAATATGTTAGAAATCAGAAAATCAGAAAAATGCTTATGACATAATACCAGTTGTAAAATGCAATTAAAATAATCTTTATAGTTTAATCCCTATTTTATAAATACAACTACATTTACAGTTCCAACTATGTAAGCAGCTATAAATATGAAATGAATACAGGTAGATTCTAAAATGTTAGAAATGGTTCTTTCTAGATTATAAGATTAGTATTGATTTTTATTTTATACTCTTCAGTATTTTCCAAATTTTCTACAATAGCACTCATGTCTTTTAAAGTAAAAATTAAAGTTTTAGTATAGGATAGTTTGAATTGAATATAAGATATTGCTTTTTTCATTAATGTTCTCATAATAAACTTTTCCATAGCCAGTTCTATTTTTCAAAGCATTTCATATGAGTTTTCCTTTATTTCTTTCAGTGATAAAAGAAAATAGATGGAAAATCATTCTCCTGAAGCATGAGTAAAAGTCTGAGGTTACCTGCTACCACCTCCCAAACTAGTACCCTCTTTAGGTTGTGTTGTTTGATTTCCTATGAATAGGTTTTTTGTTTTTTTTTTTTTCAACTAATTCATGCTATGGTGTACCATGCTCTCTTACTTTACAGTTCATTTTTCCCCTTCTGTCCCCTTCTCCACCTCCTTCTGACTGTTGACAATATTTAAACTCCTTAGGATATTTTTCTTGATCTCCCTGGCCACCTTCTCTCCACCTCTCTCCTGCTTTCTCACACCTTACAGTGTCATGGTCTGTCTCCCTTCTAAATCATGAGCTTTCTGTGGGTGGCATCATGATTTATTTATTCTTTGAATAGCATGAGTCCTGCTCATTTGTAATACACAATTCGATGAGTACAAAATATGTTCACCTGGCTGCATTGCATACATTTCAATAAACTTTAAAAGGACAAAATATTTTCAGTATTAAAAATTATTTCTTTAAATGTTAAACACAAAGTTACCATATGATATACTAATTCCACTTTTATGTATACACCCAAGGGACATGAAAAGAGATGCCCACACAAAAACTTGTATATCAATGTTCAGTATTCTTAAAAGGAAAAAAGTGGAAGCAACCCACATATCCGTCAACCGTGTGATAAACAAACAAAAACAGCATATTCATGCAGAATATTATTTGCCAATGAAGAGGAATAAAGTACTGATGATGTCTTTGATGGCATGGATGAACCTCAAGAATATTAGGCTAAGCCAAAGAAGCCAATTACAAAAGATCATGCTACGTGATAACATTGATAGGAAGGATCCAGAATAAGAAAATCCATAGAGATAGAGAGGAGATTAATAGTCGCTTAGGGCTAGAGGGAAAGAGGGGGTGTGGGGGGGGTGAAAGAGAGAGAGAGAGAGAGAGGGTTAGATGGCGTGACTGCTAATGGGTATGACATTTCTTTCCGAGGTGATGAAAATGTTCTAAAATTATGGGAAAAGACTATGGTGTTAGTTGTACATCTCTGTAAATATGCTAAAAACCACTGAATTGAACACTTTAAATGGTTGAACTTTATGATATGTAAATTATTTCTCAAAAAGCTGTTTAAAAATATGTATATATAGTACTACACATATTATGTAATGTACAATAGTAGGAGACATGAAAATCCTCACCTTTTCCCTGGGTTGCAGCCTGTCTTCAAACTCTAACCCCTGTCTTTGCCACTCTCCACACTAAGGGAGGAATTTAAGGATATAGTGAGAGATAGAGTCAGAAAATACAAGATTTAGGGACATCTGTTGTGATTGGCAACATTTTTAATGCATGTTTACATTTTGAAGCTTCAAACTGGCCACATCAAATTGTCCCGAAGTCAAAACATCCTCATCGATTCAGCTACATCACTATGTGCCATTTCTCCACCTTCTAGTTCCCCAGGGCTTTAGCGGTCAGAAATTTGCTCCTGTGACCTTCCACAGAACCCCTATTTATGACTCCATTATGTTGTAGTATTATTGGACTTTGTATATGTTCCTCCTGGAAGGCTAGACTAGCTAAACTTGGAGCCCATAGACCATAATGGATTTATCACAGAACTCTGTCTTCAAAAAACTACCTGGAAAATGATAGTTATTCTTTATGTTTGCTGAATGAAGCGGGGGGCAAAAAGAGATGACTTCAATGCTAACTTTAAAAATGTGCATTTTCCAACCTCTATGCCCCGGAGAGATGTTGAGCAATTTATCTGCTGTCCTTCAAAAATCCTCTGTAACATAAAGCAAGAGAAACTCTGATCAGGTATCAAAGTGAACCTGCTGCACAGCACTATAAAAATGCAGAATAAAGAAGGAAGGAGAGCTTTAAGTCACTGAGTGGAAGAAAACCAAATATGCTGGATGTTCTAATTTTACCGGAATGAAATCAAGGGGTAGGCAAACTGATCTTGAAGATCTTCCTTGCTAGCATTTCTAAATCTAAAATTTATGAGCTAGTCTTCTCGGTGTTCTGCCCTTACAGACCCCGTACTGGGCCTTCCACACCCTACATTTCCACCAGCTGCCTAAGAGATGACAAATGACAATGAAAGAAATTGTCAGGAGACAATGGCCCCTACCAGGTCCACATATTTACTTGCTCTGAATTAAAATGCTCAAACTGCAGATTCACTCTCATCCCCTGTATTTATGGTTCCCTCTGCCTTGAAGCAAGCACAGTGAGCACAGTGATAAATCGGCTGAAAGTCTGTTTCATTTCTAGGCAGTCCCTGTAAATTTCTGAGCTGTTCTTTGCAACCCTTCATTCTGATTTGTAACATTCAACAACACTGTCGATAACACACAAAGGGTCTGCAGGCCCTTTTCCTCCAGCTGAGCAGTGGCCACAGGGCCCTGGCCTCTCACTACTTTCAGACTGTCGCACAGCAGTACTAAACCAGAGCATCAAGCCCTCCTCAAGGATGATGATGCGCCCGTCCTCCCAGTCAAGACCTTGGTCTCAAATGTGGCCAATCCTGAATGGGGCATGACCTTGTCTGGATGTGTTTGATGTCAGAGTAGACAAATGTTGAGAATGGTCCAAGTCCTCAATAGAGAGTCCTCTCTATACTTAGGAAAACATCCCAACATATTAGTTCCCTGGGGAAATTTATAATGTGTCCACTCTGTACCAGCACTCCTGTAGAAGCTGAGGAAACAGAAGCAAAGAAAACAGGGTCCTTGACCTCTTGAAGCTGAGATTCTGCTGCCTTACTTTATTCATTGAGTAAATGAAGGGATAAATTAACGATTCAGCATAATCCTTTCCCTCATGAGAGGTTAGTCATGCCATTACAGTCTAAATTATACCTGCCCCTTCAAGCCAGGCTATATATACCCCTTTTACAGCACAACTCAATTAGTGAAAGCAAACTGAATGACAAAACAGGTCTTTGAGATTCTATCTCTGGAGCTTTTCTTATGTGCAGTACTGGGCCCCCAAATTCTGGCTTTCTTTGCCAACTTCAGACCTTTCCTCTGAACCATCATGGTGTTCTTGTTAGGTCTCTAAACATCCTGCTTATTGCTACCTCAATGTTCCTACATAATTTGTCAGTTTTATTTTCTCCTTCCATTTCTGTCGTCTATAATAATTGAGTATAAATCAAGTCTAACTCAGGGCAGCACAGAAATTCAGCTACTCCCCAGTTAAGCATCTACATCCCCCTTCTGCCAAGCACAGAAGGGGGTAGAGCCAGACCCTTATAAAATGAACACTCGCTTCTGTGGATCCTAGAAAACAAAACAGAGTGGGAAATTA
>CM052894.1:39532354-39597906 GCA_028534135.1 Potos flavus | reverse complement strand
CCAGGAGTCCTGCTATCAGTCTGAACAAGAGTCTAACACCTAGGGGTTCCGGAAAGCTGAGCCTTACCCAAGCCCCACAATGATGTGGGGGCCAGAACTGTAAGAAAAAAATCAGAAACCAAACACCGAATACTCTACAACAAAGCATGAATAAGAAACACCATCACGGGCACAGGTTCATGAAAATAGTAAGGACCAGGAAGTGAAAAAATGAAGAAGGGTAAGAAGAGACGACACTCAATGCTTATTAGTCCTGGGCCTCGTGCTGAGCACTTTCTCATACAATACTTCGTATAATCCTTACAATAATATTTGTGAAATTTATATTATTAAAACCCATTTTGAGAAGGAATAACAAATCCCTGAGGATCTGAGAAGTGAACTAACATAAATAAAATCGCCCAGATGATACTCAGGCAGCGAGTTCTCTGACAGAGTTCATGGTTCTCTGACACCAGGAAATCCATGCTCCACTTTCTGTAGCTTTATCCTCAAAGCAGAACAACCTCGCTACTTTATGTGAGAAGCTTGCATTTTACTTTACTTTTTTTTTTTTTTTTTACTTTACTCTTTTTTTTCTCTAATCTGATAGGACAGGAAATGAATTGACCATAAGGCAGGGGGACATAAATTACTACTTGACTTTCATCATCATATACCTCGTGACAGAATCAAAATTAAACCAAAGCTAAAACATCGTGAGCTATATATGTCCCTCCAGAACAAAATTATCACCAGTTCTCTGCCCATTTAGCAGTAGCAGCTTTTCATGATGTTTTAATATGGCGATCCTGCCGGAAACACATTTTTTTTTTAATTGTAAGACCTTAGAATTGGAAGAAACTTGGGAAATCTCCCAGACTCAGGAAGGCAAACACCTTATCTCATATACTAACTTCCATGGCTGGAAAATGGCTTCAGGAGCACTGTGTTGAGAAGCACGATAAGACGCTTCTCAGCTCCAGAGATGTGGTGTGCCAAGGACGATGTAGGACACTATCAAGGAGTATAAGATATGGGCCAACCTTTAACTGACCTTATATTCTAAAACTAGAGAAAGTACCTCATAATAAAATGCAAATATTACTTCATACACATTACATACCTTAATCTTCCTAAGCTCTCAATGGTTTTGGTGTCACTGTTATTGCCCTTTTATAATAAAGTTAAGAAAATGGAGGCTCGGGGAGGTTAAAACTTTGTCCAAATTCTTTTCTAATAGTGAACCAGTTTGTGCTTGTCACCAAGTCAAGCGTGGCTTCCAAGCCACGCTTCTTCCTGGAAAGGACTCCTTGCTCACTAGAGGGTTATTATTTCAAACTTTATGTGAGCTGTGAGTGTGGGTGGGAATGTGTGCATTGAGCGCGTGTGCACATGCATGTGTGTGTGTCTGCCCTTAGCTGACTCACTTGTGGATCCTGCTTGCACAGTTACACACTGGAGCCACCCACCTCTAGACCACTCTACACCGACACCGCAGACTCCCACTCAGTCCAGATCTCTGAAGCTTCCTTAGCTGTATCTTGATGATCCCCCGAGAAAAGATAAATGCACACGTGCAACTATTTAAGATCTTCGGTGTCATTGCTTTAGAACTGTTAAATATAACTCTGAGCTTATAGTGTTGACATATTTCTACATTTTTTCTTGGCCCTTTTTTTTCTTCTACTTTCTGAGTTCACTCAGTCATTTAAATACACACACATAAACATATATACGGCACTACCCTATGCCAGATACTGTTCCAGGCATCTGGAGTACAAAGTGAACAAAACAGACATAAATCCCTGCCCCTGCAGAACTTACTTTCCTATAGACGGAGTAAGAGAATAAACGATAAAAGGAATACATCATTTGGTATGCTAGGAGTGGAGAAGTATTATGGAAAGTAGAGCAGCATGGGGAGATTTGAAGAGACGTGGGTGGGGATGCAAGGGCTACTTCTAATTAGGATGGTCAGGGGTAGGCCTCTTTGAGAAGGTACGATGTGAGCAAATACTAGAAGGAAGAGAGGGAACTAACCATGAAGACACTGGAGGAAGGGAGTTCGAGGAGGAGGAATCAGCCAGCACAAACACCCTAAGGCATGGACATGCTTGACATACGTAAGACACAGCAGAGAAATATATTCATGGAACTGGAACGGAGTCAAAAGGGAAAATAACAGAAGGCAAGGGCAGGGGAGTATGAAGGCTGTAAATCATGCAGGATTATTGGGAGGATTTTGTCATGTACTCTGAGTAAGATACGGAAACACTGGAAGAATTTGAGCAAGGGAATGACTTTATATGACTTGCTTTTTATGACTCCAGCTGCTGTGCTAAGAGGAGATGGGGATGGGGGGTGGTGGTGGTATGGTTTTGGAAGCACAGAGCCAGTCTGAACGCTACAGCAGAAATTCAGGCTACAGATTATGTTGACTTGGGTTAGAACAATAGCAGAGGAGGTGGTAATATGCTGTCGGATGCTGAATTCACTCTGAATATAAATCCGGTAAGATTTCCTGACACTCTGGATGTGAGGTATAAATGAAAGATGGCAGTTAAGCAAAATTTCTAAGTTGGGCCCGAGCAACATGAAGGGAGTAGTTGCCAATAATTGAGATGGAAAAGTCTGCAGGCTGTGCAAATTTAGGGAAGGAGAACAGGATTCAAAAGTTCTGCTTATGCATGTAAGAGTTGAGACGCCTCTTAGATTTCCAAGTGGAAACTTCAGGTGGGCACTCGAATATACACATCTGGACTTGAATGGAAAAATCTAGCTGAAGCCAAGGCTGGAAGTAAAGAAATTTCTCAGAATTCAGATGCTATGGAAGCTTTGTGATTTATACCAAAAGAGAAGTTTCAAAAAGAAGACAGCCATTCCCTGGAAAACTCTAACATCTAGAATTTGGGCAAAGGAGAAATGTAAACAAAGAAGATAGAAGAACAACAAAATAGTATGCTGCATCGCAAAAGCCAAGCAAGAACACTGCCTATAGAAGAATTTATGTTTCAGATTACTGAGAAGTTGAGGAATCGGAGGAGGAAGACTGTGTTTGGCAATATGGGGTTCATAGGACAGCAGGTTTAGTGGACTTGCAGGAATGTGAACCATATAGAACTCAGGGGAAGAGAGGGAGATGAAGAAATGTCCCCTCAAATGGACAATCCTATGCAGGTAAAATAAGCTAAGGGAGAAGACTATACACTGAGAAGTCGGTGTACTGTACCTGTACTGTACCTGATTTCAAATCATGGCCCTATCACTTATGTATTAACTCTGGAAACCTGGGGACATTATTTCACTTCATTATTTCACTTGCTAAGTCTAAGTTTTCTTATCTGGAGAATGCAGCTATTAGTAGTACTGATTTCACTGACGTCCTGTGGAAATTAAACAAACCTATGTGCAGATAGTAGGCTTTTGATAAACGTTAGCTACTATGATTATTTCTGTTATAATCATTAATAGCTTTACATGGAGACATTTTACAGTGAAGGGAAACACAGAAGTGGGAATTCCCACAGGAAGGAAGGGTATGCAGCTTTAAATGTAATTCTAGTTCTTGCTACAAATATACATACAAAATAGCATGCAAATACCACATCTCACAAACATTACCTGAGATAGGAATAAAAATACCCATGGTGCACATATTCAGGAGATTTACACTTGGTTTCCATTTTAAGATTTGAATGTAACAGTACTTGTGATGTCCCTGGAAACATCATTAAACAAGATTCACCTGTATAACCATTCAGATCAAAGAACATGGTTCTTTGGAGAGAGCTTTCAGAAACACAGGGCTTAGAACTCTGTAAGCTACTAAACTATCGGATAATTCAAACTGTCATTGAAACATCACTTCTTAAAAGAAGTATATGCTGTGTTTGCCTGGAAACTATTTCCCTTTACCAACCTTTGAGTTCCTGATGTTTCTGATCCAGACTTCTACATGAGAGTAGTATCATTTATTTCTCAGGATGAGGGAATCTAAAATGTCAGTAAGTTCAACCCAAGAACAACACAACAGAACTCATCCCCAGAGTCAAGCAATATAAAAAACTGGATTGCAATTCAGGGAATTGAGCTACTTCATTGCCAAAATGAACAAACAGATGTGAGGAAATGGCTATTTTAAAAACTAAGTTAAAAAATCAATTTTTCTTATTTCAAAGCCAGATTTGACTACATTTTATTTTCTGCCCCAGGCCCCAGCATCTTACACACTCTTTAGGCCATTAGGTACCACTGTGAGTAACACTGAACTCAGTTACTCAGTGATTTCAAAAGATATTTAGGAGGTAAAGTTGTTCAGATTTTGGATACTGAGCGTGAGAGGGAGGTGGATTTAATGATGACATTCACTAAGAAGGGGATGCAGGAGATTGACCACAGTTGAGGAACAAAACATAATTTCAGTTGTGAACATGATGAATTTGAGATTCTTGTTAGATCTCTAAGTAGAGATGTCAAGAAAGTATTTGGATATAAGAATTAGTGGGTCAAAGAAAAAGTCTGGGCTAGTTATAAAAGTTGGGGAGTAACAGCATGCAAGTTGCCACTCGCTGCCTTGAATCCAGGGGAAAGGAAGCAGACTGATAAGAGACTAGAGCCTACAACTCTTAGTCTAAGACTAGAGCCTAAAGAACTTTAACATTCAAAACTCAGATGGGGGATACTGAGCAGGTCAAAGTACCTAGGGAGAGTCCAGAGTAATACATATAAGACCAAGAGAGTGGTTATTCAAGTCAAGGGAAACAGCTGTGAAGAAATGGATCCTATTCAATTTGTGAAATTCCATGAATGATTAAGTAAAATGAAAACTGAAATGTACTAGAATTGGGACATGTAGGTCACTGATGATCTCAAAGTATAACTTCGATGCAGTACAGGCATAAGTCAAACTACAAAGTGTTAAGCGTGAGTGTAAACTGAGAACACACATACCTCTCTCTTTTGACAAATCTGAGAATGAATAGGAAGAGAAAGATGTCCTTTTCAGATAAACTTGTTGGTGAAGAGAAACACTACTCATTTTTGTATGTGGATTTTGTATCCCACGACTTTACTAAAAAGAAATCAGGGAAACAATACAATAGCATCAAAAAAAAGAATGAAATACTTAGGAATAAGTGTAACCAAGAAGATGAAAGATCTGTACACTGAAAACTAGAAGACATTAATGAAAGCAATTGAAGAAGACACAAACAGATGGAAAGATATCCCATGTTCATGAACTGAAAGAATTAAATGTTAAAATATTCCTACTACCCACAGTAATCTGTAGGTTCGATACATTCTTTAAAAAAAAAAAAAAAAGATTTTATTTATTTGAAAGAGGGATCGAAAATGAGAGAGATCACAGAAAAAGAGGGAGAAGCAGACTCACCACTCAGCAGAGAGCCTGATGCGGGGCTTGATCCCAGGATCCTGAGATCATGCCTGAGATGAAGGCAGATGCTTAACCAGCTGAGCCACCCAGATGCCCCCAACACATTCTTTATTAAATTCCAAATGGCATATTTCACAGAAATAGAAAAACAATCCTAAAATTCATATGGAACCATAAAAAAAGCCCTGAATAACCAAAGCAATCTTGAGATAGAACAAAGCTGGAGGCTTTCTGATTTCAAATGATATTACAAGGCAATAGTAATTATACAGTATGGTACCTGTATAAAAATAGACACACTGACGAGTGGAATAGAAGAGAAAGCACAGAAATAAGCCCAAGCATATACGGTCAACTAATTTTCAACTATACGGTCCAGGAAAACACAATGGAAAAAAAACAGTCTCTTCAATAAATGGTGTTGGGTAAACTAGATATACACATTCAAAAAATAAAATTGGACCCTTATCTTGCAAAATAAATAAAAGCCAACTCAAAATGGATTAGACTTAAAAATAATACCTTAAACCATAAAACTTCTACAATAAAACCTAGGGGAAAAATTCCTTGGTATTGGTTCTGGTAATGATTTTTTGGATATGACACAAAAAGCATAGGCATCTATGGGGCACCTCGGTGGCACAGTTGGTTAAGTATCTGAGTCTTGGTTTCAGCTCAGGCCATGATCTTGGAATCTCCGGATCGAGTCCCCTGTGTCAGGCTCCACGCTCAGCATGGAGCCTGCTTGGGACTCCGTCTCCCTCTCCCTCTACCCCACCCTATGAGAGTGCTCTCTCTCAAATAAATAAATAAATCTTTTTTTTTTTTTAAAGTACATAGACATCTAAAGCAAAAATAAATGTGGCACTACATCACACTAAAAAGTTTCTGCACAGCAAAGAAACCCATCAACAAAATGCAAAGGCAATCTATGGAATGGGAGAAAATATTTGCAAACCATATATCTGATAAGGGGTTGATAACAAAAGTATGTAAGGAACTCAACTCAATAGCAAAAAAACTCCAAATTACCTGATTGAAAAATGGGCAAAGTACCTAAATAGGCATTTTTCCAAAGAAGACATACAAATGGCCAGATATGTGAAAAGGTGCTCAACATCATAATCATCAGGGGAATGCAAATCAAAACCACAATGAGCTATCACCTCACATCTATTAAGATAGCTGTTATTGGGGCACCTGAGTGGCTCAGTCATTAAGCGTCTGTCTTCAGCTCAGGTCATGATTCCAGACTCCTGGAATTGAGCCCCGCATCGGGGTCCCTACTGAGCAGGAAGCCTGCTTCTCCCTCTCTGACTCCCCTTGCTTGTGTTCCCTCTCTGTGTCTCTGTCAAATAAATAAAATCTTTTTAAAAAAGAAAAAGATAGCTGTTATCAAAAAGACAAAATATAACGAGGGTTGGTGAGGATACAGAGAAAAGAGAACCCTCGTACACTGTTGGTGGGCATGTAAATTGGTACAACCATTAGAGAGGTTTTTCAAAAACTTAAAAATAGAACCACCATATGATCCAGGATTTTAATAATGGATCAAAGACAGATCAAGATACATGGCTTACTCTATATTGTATCACCAGCAAGGAGCATCCATATTATATAGGTAAGTACTTACAAATGGTCTACTGAAAACAAAATAAGATAATATTGTAGAAAAACTCCCTCTCCTCTTGAAAACAGTTATAAATTGTAGGGAAGGGAGGGTGTCAAAACAAAAAATTGACTTCCAAAAACTTTGGAAACTCTGCTTGGATAATAGGTATCCATTGATTTTAACATTATAATCCAAGTCCATTAAACAAACTCAGATTATAAATATAAATGTTATTCTACACAAATACACTTGTGGAAATAATTTAGAGGAAAATACTATAAACCTTAGGGAAGAAGAATTTATCATAAATATAAACTATTAAAGTCACTTTTAAAATATTACTTTGTATTCCTTCCAAATTTCTTAATGTTTAATACCTGTATAAATAGTTGTTTGATCACATAGTTGGTTGCTGTGATTTAAGATTCCAAAAACACTGGACTGGCCTTTTTTCATGAGATAAACATAAGCATTTTAAATATGGAGCTGCTTTAACGAGTATTAATGATAAATTATTTAAAACTCAGGTATTTTCACATGTCCATTTGGTCCTCAAATGTATTCTATGACTACTCCCCTTCCCCGACTGCCAAAAAAAAAAAAAGAAAGAAAGAAAGAAAGGGAAAAAAAAAGCCTAAGTAATTTAACATGACATTCATGCCTTCCTCAAACTGATCCCATTGCTTTTCCTACCTGCCCCCCACCCTACTTTATTCTTTGCTTCAGCAGCAACTTCAGAACCCTGAGTTCTCACTCACCCTCATTTCTACTAGGCTTTCAAGCCAGGGACGCCCCCCCCACTCTCCACATGTTGAAATTTAGCTACCATCTGTCCATACAATGCTATTGCAATATCATTGACTGTATTCCTTATGCTGTACCTTTTATTCCCATGACTTATTTATTTCTATCTGGAAGCCTATGTCTCTCCCTCCCCTTCCCCCATTTTGCCAATCCTCTCACCCCCCCCTTCCCTTTGGTAACCATCAGTTTGTTCTCTGTATTCATTGGTCTGATTCTGCTTTTTACTTGTTTTGTTTTTTTTTGACTCCCTATATGAGCCACTATTTTCATCTTTAGTCACCATAGATTAATTTTGGCTGTTTATATATTTAATAAAATGGAAGCATATAGAAAATATTCCATTATGTCTGGCTTCTTTTCCTAAATTCATGAGATTCATCCACATTATTGCACACAGCAACAGTTGTGGGTATTTTGCGGTGGGGGGGGGCGGAGAGGGGCAGGGAGAGGGAGAGAGAAAATCTTGAGCAGACTCCCAGCTGAGTGGAGAGCCCAACACAGGGCTCATTCTCAACCCTGAGAACATGATCTGAGCCTAAATCAAGAGTTGGATGCCTAACCAACCGAGTGAGCCACCCAGGCACTCCAGTAGTTGTTTTCATTTTTGAATAATATTCCATTGTATAAGTATACCACCATTTTTTTCCTCCTTTCCATTAATGATGAACATTTGAATTGTTTTCGTTTGGGGACTAAATAGTGCTGTGATGAATATTTCTGTACATGTCTCTTAATGAATATATTTATGAATATCGGTTAGATACTTGGAAGTGGAAGTATCCTGGGCTCCTGGGGTATGTTCAGCATACAGTTAGCTTCAGTAGATACTGTGAATTAGTTTTCCAAAGTAGTCGCACAGTTTACACTCCCGCTGTCAGCATATTAGAACTCCCACTACTTCACATTCTTACAAAAGATGTCCTTTTGTAAACTATAGGAATTCTCAATGTGTGTACTACAACTCTTCTCATCTTAATTTGCATTTTATGGATAAAAAATGAAATAGGGCTATTTTTCATACATGTATGTCACTTGGATATCCTCTTTGTGAAGTAGCTGATCAAGTTTTTGCCCGTATTTATTTTTTATCTATTTTTAATTGTATTTTCTATTTTTTATTGATTTGTAGAAGTGCAGTTAATGTGAAGTATATTAATTGATTTTTGACATGTGAAACCAGCTTTCCATTCCTGGAAAATTCCCAAGTTGGCCACAGCATATGTGGCCTTATTATATGCAATCATTCATAATGTTTCATTAATTATTTGCTTTGTTTAGGATTTCAGATATTTCTACATGAGAGAGTCTGGTCTATTATTTTTGTTATAATATCCCTTTCATGTTTTTATACAAAGTTATTTAGACTTTATAAAATGAGTTTATAAGTGGGTTATCTTTTTTCATTAAATGGTAGAGTTTGTACACATTTGGGTATTATGCCTTACTTATTTGGGAAAATGCACTAATAGAACTATCTGGAAATTGAAATTTCTTTGTAGGACTGTTATCAAATCAGAGTCTCTATCTTAGAATTTTATATAGTTTATATAAGTTATTAAAGTATCTTTTTCTTCTTGTCACTTTTTATAAATAATATTTCTGAAGAATGTATTTATTCTGTTTGGATTTAAAATGTATTTTAATAATGCTGTTATAAGTTTCTTAATACCTGAAGAATCTATACTGACGCTTTTATACCTGATACTGATGATTTACCTTCTCTCATTATTTCTTATCAATTTTGGCAGGAGATTGTCAATTTAATTTTTTTTCCTTCAAAGAAGAAACTATTGATTTTCCTCACTGTAGGTTGTTTTCTATATCATTAATTCTTGTTCTTGTCTGTTTTACTTTCTTCTTTGTGCCTTATTTGAATTTAATCTGCTGTTCTGGGCCTCCTGAGATCAATACATAGAACAATGATTTTAAGACTTTCTCCTTTGCAATATCCATTTAAGGTTAAAATGTCTTTCTTTTTATTATGGTTAAATTAATATCCCTGAAAGCCATAGATCTTAAGTGTTCATTTTGATGAGTATTGACAGATGTACTTATCCATATAACCACCATCATAGTCGAGATACAGAACATTCTTTTTCTAATACATCAGAAAATTTCCTCATAATATTTTCCTGTATTTCTCCAAACCCTAATGACAACCACTGTTCTGATTTCTAAATCCATAAATTTTGCTTGCTTCAAACTTCAGATAAATAGAATCATATAATATATACTACTTGTGTCTGTCATCTCTCTTTTAACATAGTGCATCTTATTATCTTTTAAGATGTTTGTTCTTTCTTCTTGAGATAAAATTTGCAGAGAAAAATATACAGATCAAGTGCATAATTCAATGAATTTTGACAAATGCATAACCTCTCTTCTCAATCAAGATATGGAACAATCTAATACCTCAAAAAGGCCTCCAATGTAACCTAGACAACCATTCTTCTGATTTATATCCTGTAAATAGTTTTGCCTCTAATTTCATGTAAGTTTAATATACAGTATTGGGTATGTTGTGTGTATAGACCTCTTTGTGTCATTTGACTTAATGTTTTAGAGATACACGCAGGTTTTAACAGAATTCAATAGTTCAATCTCTTATAGTAATGAAAAGTATTCTAACATATTAATACACCATAAATTCTTCTTGCACTCTTCTGTTAATGGGCATTTGGATCCCCTTTCCCCAGTTTTGGTCTGTATGAATAAATCTAAACATTTTTATGCAAATCTATTTGTGGACACATATTTTCTTTGCTTTGGAATAAATGCCTGGAATTACTGGGTCATAGAATAGATGTAGGCTTATATTTACTAAAAAAAAAAAGTGCCAAGCAAGTTTTCTAAAATGATTGAATACTTCACTGACTCCCTAGCAATGTAGGAGTATTCAATTTGCTCTATCTCCTATTTAATATTGAGGTTGTCAGCTTTTAAAATTTTAGTCATTCCATGAGTACCAAGTATTATCTTAAGGTGGTATTAATTTGCATTTCTCTGATTACTAATAATATTAAGTACTTCTTTATATGATTATCGGGCATTTACACAACTCTTGTTGAAGTTTGTGTTCAAGGAGAATGCAATTTTTATGTTTTTGTATTACTGATTTTTAGAGATTCTTTATATATTTTTGATAAAAGTTTGTCTCCAAGTACTTTTGCTACCTCCATAGATAATATGCTATTTCCCTTCATTATGTTAATAGGGTTGTAAAGGACAAAGCTAGTTTACAGCTGTTATGCATTTACATAAGGATGCCTGGAAATTTAGCACTGACTCTTGACCAAGCTAAGGGCAGTAGAATCAGTAACGATTTATTTTGTGAAGTTAAATACCTAAAACTTCCCTGGCAACACCTTATGCTGGCTTCTTTATTAGGGGTGTATACTTGGCATAATCAGCTACTCTTGTTTGACCACATGGCTGGAGTTGCATGAAAGACACTGTTGGAATGTTTAGAAAACTCCCCTGAAGCCAAGTTTCACTGAATAAATTTTAGTCGGTTCAATCCTTTAGTTAAGCACATCCTTGTACCAATAAGGAAGACCCTAGAGAACAGTGCCTGGAAGTGTCTTGAACCAGGATGCTTGCATACACACTCCTTCTCCTGCTGTCCCATATTCTTTACCTTGCTTAAGTATGGTCTGTGAAGTCTGTGGGTCCTTTGTTTATCCATTACTATAAGCTCTGCAGTGGGGAATACATCAATTGAGGTGAAACTGTTAAACTAAACCTATAATCCTAGAATTAACCTGATATGCTGTACTTTTGTTTCTATTGTCAGACTTGGCCATTTCAACCAAATTGTCAATATCACACAATTGTTTGTAATATTCTCCCATTATCCTTTTAATATTGGTCAGATTTATAATGATAGCCTATTCTTCATTTCACAGATCAATAATTTTCTGTCTCTCCATATCTCCCATGTGCTCAGTGTGAGCATGTGTGCATGTGGCTATGTGTGTCCTCTGAATAGTTTTCCTTGAGTTATATCAGTTGTATTAATTTTTCCGAAGACCAACCTGGACTTTGTTAATTTTCTCTATTATGTGTTGCCCATTTTATTATTTTTGCTCTCATATTTATTTTTCTGTTCATTTTATGTATCTTAAGTGATACAGATACATTTTCACTCAGATTAAGTGAAAAGTGATTTTAAACCTTTCTTATTTTCCAATAAAAGCACTTTGAGTTATAAATTCTCCTCTAGTGCTGTTGTAGCTGCATCTCCCAAATTTTGCTATGCTGTAGTTTCATTTTTAATTTTAATTCAAATCTTTTTAAAATTTTCCTGTGATTTCTTTTTTTGACTCATGTGTTTAGAAGAGTAAGATTAACTACAAATTACATGGTGTGCCTTAGGTTTTATATTGATATTTGTTTTTAATTCATTCTATTATAAGAGAAGAAACTGTAAGATTTTAAACTCTAAAAATTAAGTCCTATTAAATCACCATCATATGGCTTTGTGAAATCTCCACATGCACTTAAAAAGGGTATCTATTCTGCATTTGTTTTGTGTAGCTTTAAAAATGACCATTAGTTCAAAGTTTGTTCATAGCCTTCTCATTGAAAGAGGAGATTAATATCATCAACAGTAATTGTAGACTTGACTATTTCTTCTGATTTCCTAGTTTTGCTTCATGGATTTTGAAATTTGACTATTTGAGCATTATGTAATGTCTTTTTTAACTCTGGAAGTACTACTTTTCTTGAAGTCTATTTAACATTAATTTAGCCACTCTAATTTTACTACACTTACAGTTTTTATGGTATATAATTTTCCCTCATTTAATTTTAGCTTTTCTGGTCCTTATAATTACACCATGTCTCCTGTTGAAAATACGTGTTTAGAAGACCTTGTTTTCTCATCCAGTCTAACAAATTCTCTTTTGACTTTTTAGTCTCTTTATATTTAATGTAATTGCATACATAGTTACTCTACATTCACCATCTTGCTACTTGTTTGGTTTAATATTTTTATAGGCAGAGTTTCTGGTGCATAAATGAAACCATTTGGCTCCTGGCACTCTGAGTTACCATGATTCTCATTGAATTCAGGGAGCCCCACTCAATAGGAGCAGTTCCCACTCTCATTCTTGGCTAAAAGAATGACCATTATAGACCACTACAAGAATGACAGTGCTTCCCCTCACCAACGTACTTTTGAAGGCTTGGTAAATGAAATGTCCTTTACATTCTTCTGTGGGACATAGTTATGGAGTGGATGAGAATATCTTCCATAATAAATTCACTCCAGCATTTCAAATGCCCTTAGCCTTTGGATACTTTTCTCTACAAAATCAGGCAAATTTCAGCATCTCACTTTCAGTCACTGTAGGCCAATTTAGGCTCATGTTTCAGTCAACCAACCAAGCACACTGTTAGAGCCAGCTGACTGCACTAATATAATCCATTAACAATCTCTCCTACAGATACAGAGACAGATATTAATAAATTCAGCCCAACATAATTACAGTTTTTCCACCTCTTTGCAATATCACATTTTGTACTTGACATCTAGGACCTACTGGGGATTAAGCTCGTTTTAAGTCTAGGAACAACATTTCTAGGGGAGGGATTAGAGGTAGTATCAGAAGTTTCCTTCAAGACAACTCTAGAAAAGCCATTTATGCTCTTCTCAAACAAGGGAGGGAAGCCTGGGGGCACCTGGGTGGCTCAGTCATTACGCATCTGCCTTCAGCTAAGGTCATGATCCCAGGGTCCTGGGATCGAGCCCTGCATCGGGCTCCCTATGCTCGGCAGAAGCCTGCTTCTCCCTCTCTGACTCCCCCTGCTTGTGTTCCCTCACTCACTGTCTCTATCAAATAAATAAAATCTTTAAAAAAAAAAAAGAGGGCGGGAAGGCTGATTCTATTGGCAAAGGAAGCTCAGCAAAGTATCAAGGTCTTTCGCTTAATAAAAATCTATCAGATGTCATCTTCCCAATCTACAACCTTCACAATCAGTGTCCTAACTTTAACAAAAGAGAGCCTCCAAAGTTGTAAATTTATTTACATTGTAGTCTAGCCATCTGCAGGCTTAGGCTTTGGGTTTATTTTTCAAAAACGTCAATATTATGGCCAACAGAGAAAGAGCTTCTTTCTGGTTTAGTACCCAGAATTTGAGGTGAGAATTTAGTCCTGAGCTCCAAATTTTCTTTCCCCACATTTTTCATCTAAACAAACCTTTAGTTCCAGTGCTCCATTTCCATTAAATGCTCTACGGCATTAAGTATTTGGTCATCCAAAGCTTACTAGTACTTAATTCCTGGTAACCACAGGTAACAAGTTAAGTAACTATTTGGTACAACATGCATTAGGTTACCAATATATACACTACTGTCATCAGGGTCATTAATGCCTCTAAACTTAGAGAAGAAAATCAATCAGATCCCAATCTCTAAGGTTCTGTCCCTCTTAAGCCACTTCTGATACTAATAACTGATCAACCAGAGATCAATTGGAAAAGCAAAGCCACTGTAGGTACTACGAAATAAGGGAATGGTTTTAAGAATTAGACCTTACTAAATTTTGACGGAGCTGGGAAAATGAAAGTTTAGAAAAGAGAATTGGAAGAACAGAGAAAGAACACATGAATCAGTCCTCCTGAAACATTGATGGGAGCAGGTGAGTCAGAGCTTGGGAGAACATAAGAAATCACACATGACAGAATGCCAGTGTGACATCATGAGGGGGTAATTTGTGGGGAGGTTAATGGGAGTCTGGGAGTTCCTGTGTAAGCACTGCCTGTGTGTGTCTGCAACCAAGCCTCTGGTAGTGGATGAAGACCATCTGTTAGTGGCCTTTGTGACTGCCTAATAGCTTACAGAGGACTGAATCTAGGTGACTGTTAAAGCTAGTACAGCTCCTGCCTGGCTTTGGCTTAGTGCACTTACCCTTAGAACCCAGACACCATGCTTCAAGGAAGCCCAGACCGTATGGAGACAAACTGAAATCCTTGCCCCTCCGACCCAAATGAGATCCTAGTCAGGAGAAAGTGCGAGCATGTCAAGTGAGTGAACCAGATCCTCTAGCCTCCGTCAAGACTTCCCAGCTGACATTCAGTGAAGAAGAGATAAGCTTTCACCACCAAACTATGCCCAAACAGCAGATTCACAAACAAAATAAATTTGGATTGTTTTGAGCCAAGGATCAACAAACTTTTTTTTATAAAGGGCCAAATAGTAGCCATTTCAGGTTCAGCCTTGTTGCCTTTTATTTTTCCCTCCCCCCCACTTTTTCTTTCTTTCCTCCTTTCTTTTTTTTTGCAACATTTTAAAATGTCAAAAAAATATTCCTAGCTCATAGGCTGTGGGCTGGATTTGGTCCACGGGCCACAGTTTGCTGACTCCCTTTTAAGCCACTAAATTTTATAGTAATTTTTTACATAGCAATAGATTATCAGGACAATAAGTTAAATAAATTGCACAAAGATGAATTGGCAAACCTAGGGGATAAAGAGAAAATAAAGAATCACACGTGTGTGTGTTTGCACACTTCCACCCAAAGTGCGCTTCATAAGAGTTTTAATAACTTTATTGGGTAGGCATAAAATATTAAATATCAAACATAAATACAACAATAACAACATGCATAAGCCCCCATCGGAAAAAACAAACATTATAAAAGAGAAAAGAATATCTATTGAAAACCTGTTGCATTCCAGAATCTCTGTGGTACAATGACATGCATGATTTTACCTTCCTAAGAATCTAATGAGGGAGGCATTACTATCCCTATTTTACTGATAATGAAACTCAGGTTTAAACAAGGCATATAAGTTTCTCAAAGCCTACTGATGAGTAATAAGTGAGCTTGAATTCAAATCCACTCCTAGCTACCAGCCTCCAAAGATTATATTTTTAAGAGTTACCTGGGATGGATCTTAAATAAAATCATTTCACCTCAAGTCCCTATCTCCAGATTCACCAGCCTGTTTTACAGGTGAGAAAACAGAGGTTGACAGTTCATTAGAATCATTGCAACACACAGCAGGCATTAAAGCTCAGTTCCTCCTCTGCACTGAACACCTTTACCTCTGTGCTTGGCTGATTTTCAGCCGCAGTGTATTTAATATGCACATTTAAATTAGTGATGCCATGTTTTAATCTAATTGGGCATCTAAAATTTTAGATATTGTTCTCTTATTTATAAGACGATTTTCTTTGAAATTTATGAAAACCTTTAAAAATTTCAGTAAATAAATAAGATGTAGGTGTATGTATCCTGCTAGACAACAGAAAAGGGGAGATGCTTCTTATGCAACAGCTGGAAGCATAGCAGATACCCTAAAAGCAGAACAGACACCCTATGTTGTTTTTGAGTCGGAGAGAATCCCCTGGGAATCACTGTTGCTTTTGGACTATATTTTTGTGATACACTTAATTCATGTCGAGCATTATATGAGTTCATGACACAGGGATCTCCAGACAAGTCCTCTTGGGAACATGTGCCCATCCCTTTCGGCACCTGATCCTTTTTGATCTCTTCTGAGCCTGCTCTGAGAGGTTCACACTGGAAAACCTTTATCCAGGGCTTGTAGGACCTGAGCTTATGCCCCTAATGCAGGAGCACCAAAATCTGCCCATCAGAAGGTTCTCGCTGGCCTTGGAAACCTGTTCTCTCTCCCCCAGCAGAGAGTGCATGCAGAGTTCTACAAACTCCTAGAAAGATTCTTTGTTTATCAGTAGATAGGGACCAAAAACTCACCCATTTGAGATGCTGAACTCCATCTTAGCCCTGGCATTACGGAAAAAACATCATGAGGGAGCAAAGTCACGGAGACATGGAAGCTTACATTTAGTCCATCCCCTCTTTACATAGGTGGGCCGGTGCAGTGGAATTTGCATTGGTATGTAATTATCTTCTTCTGGCTATATGTTCAAAATTTTAAGTGGTTACATAACTACCTCTTGCCAGCAAATCTGAGCCAAAGCATGTATCAGCTGGGGCACTGTTATCCATGTTTCTCTGTTTCAGTGGTTGCAGAAACCTGTTATCAGATGGAGACACCCGAAGATCAAAGCATGCTGGAATGTGAGCCCCACATGAAGGACAGGAGCTCTACGATGCTGCCCAGACATACAGCCCACTCTGAGTCAACGAGAAATAAACTGTTCCATCATCAAGTCACTGAGATGTTGATGTTTATGTTTCTGTAGCATAGGCTATCCTGATTAAACAACCAGCAAATCCAAGGTATTGGCATCCATCAAGATTCTGCTGATTCTAATGGATCTATTAGATTTACTTTCAAGGCTTAGCACTTCCGAATAGTGGTGTGAAAATATACAAATTCACTATAGAACCTCTGACCATCTCCTTCTCTCAGTGGTTCTTCCTCATTGCCATATGGTTACCAGGGGGAGACAAAGACTCCCCTAAAACTAAGGCCCCACTTTGTTCCTTTCTGAAAGTATAGGCAACATTGTTAATTAGTCCTTTAATTTTAGAAAGGTTTGCCTTATCAGATATACATCAAGTATTTTTTTCTTTGTAAATTCTCAATTCTCTCTCATTGCATTATGTATCTAAAATTCAGTAACACTGGCATCAGGATCATTATTGTTGATAAAATATACTTCAGTATCTCCCATTGCTGTTTTTCCAGATGAATTATAGCATTATTTAACCCAAAACTATATTTGGATTAGAGTTACAATTGTGCTAATTTTATAAGGTAAATTGGGAATACTAAACATTTTTATAATATTTAGCCACAGGATCCAGGTACATGATTTGTCTGCATCAATTCCATTTATCCCAATAAAATATTATAGTTCCCTTTACAAAGATATAATACAATTCTTATTAAGTTCAGCCCATATTCTTTTAGGTTATTTAGTTCAATTATGATCGGAACCTCTTTTATAATTTTATAGTTAATTGTTGCTGGTTTAATGGGATGATTTTATCTTTGATATTTTTATTTTGTTTTGGCTTCTTCATTAAACTCTTAACTTCCAAGAATGTTCATAGCATCTGTATCATAAAAATGCAAAACTGCAAATAACTCAAATGTACAGCACAGAGAAATGGATAATTGTAGTACATTTATATAATGGGATATTACAAAAAAAAAAAGAATTAACTAGTGATCCACTCAACCTCATGTTGAGTAAAGATGCCAGACCGAAAGAGAAGATCCTCTATGATTCTATTCACATGAAGTTCAAAAACAGGGAAGATTGTTAATTAGGATGATAGAAATTAATACGTTGGTTACCTGTAAAGTGATATGGACAGAGAAGGGACAAGAAGGAACTTCTGGACTGATGGAAATATTTTGTTTTGATTTGGATAGTTGTTACATGGATGTATACATATGAGCTACACATTTTTTTGTCTCTTTCCCTATATGCAAATTATGCCTCAGTAAAACAAGCACATACCACAGGCAGAACTAACCTACTGACACAGAATTCCAAAGAGGATGACACTGTTTGGGGAAGAGCATGTGGGGAATTTGTAGAGTTATGAGAATGTACATTTTGATCTGAGTGGTAAATATGTATTAATATAGGTCAAAATTCATCAACCTGGGCACATGAGTTTTGTGGACTTTGTGTATATCGTATCTCAATGAAAAAAAAAATCTTAGAGCTAACAACCTATTTTTTCACCTGACTCTTTTGAATTCTCTTAGTATGAAATAATATTCTACTTTATTTTCTCTCATTTTATTTATAGCTTTGGTTCAAATTATCATAATTTTAAAAATACTACCTTTGGTTTCCGCTTGTAAAGGTATGTATCTAGTCAATAATATTAAACGACTTCTGATTAAAGACAATAATTTATGACATCAAATAATATCTGTCTCCAACAATGCATATTGTAACAAATGAACAACTGGGATAAATAGTACAGAGCTTAGAAATAGTATGAAATGGGGGTACTCAGGTGGCTCCTTCAGTTAAGTGTTTGCCTTTGACTCAGGTTGTGATCCCAGGGTCCTGGGATAGAGCCCCACATTAGGCTGCCTGCTCAGTGGGGACTCTGCTTCTCCCTCTCCCTCTCCCCTGCTTGTGCTCTCATGCTCTCTGTCAAATAAACAAAACAAAAAAAAAATCTTTTTTTTTTTTTTTTTTAAATCTTAAAACATAGTATGAAATGCACAATGTCCCCAACAGAATATTGGGAAAAGAGCTGAAAGTGTAATTTATGGAAATGCAAATATCCAATTAAAATATTTAAAAAGTTTAATCTCACTGATAGGCAAAGAAACAAATTTAAATAAGACATTACTTTAGTTGTTAAATTGATTATAGCTAAGTAGTTAATGGTCCAGCTCTGGAATCATACTGATTCACTCCTTTCTGTAATTCAATTTCCTTACATATACTGTAGAACTAGCACTGATAACATGTAGTGTTTGCAGAAGGATCATCTTTGTTAATATTTATAAAGTACTTAGTAATATGTCTGGCATAAAAGCAGTACCCAATAAATATCAATTATTTTTATCATCATGGCTTATTATTTTTGGCAAAGATGAAAAGACTGATACTGCTCTGTGATGATAAGATAGGAAAACAGCAATGGTGAGCATGTAAAATTTTTACATCTTCTTGGAGGGCCCCATTTGTCAATATGTATCAAAATTTTAAATGCGTATACCTTTAAACTCTGGAATTTCACATCTACAGATTTATCTTTTCCTTAAAAAAATAGACAACTATGTAAAAAATGTATACACAGTATGTCCACTGCAGTATTATTTTCAAGAGCAAAAAGAAAATCAGAATCATAAAGACATTCAATAGATCCTTCAATTATTATTGAATATACCAACTATGTTACTGGTTGAAGGCCTCTGTTGTATCTTTAAGGTCATCTCTGATTATTCTATGAATTTTCAGTCATCCTCCTTCCCCACCTGCTTCCTCAATACTTCCTACTCATATTGAAATAATGATGGCTGCTCTAAAATACTGATAGCCAAAAAAAATAAATTAAAATAAAATAAAATAAAATACTGATAGCCATAAGAGGTACACCTCAAATCTCAAGGTGTTAACATAATAGAGAATATTTCCTACACCATAGTGCTGTAGACTCAAGGCCTCCCACCCCCGCACCCTGAATTCACGTATTAAAATCCTATCCTCCAATGTGATGGTATTAGGGGTGGGGCCTTTGGGAGCTGATTAGGTCATGAAGATGGGAATCCTCCTGAATAGGATTAGTATCCTTATAAAAGAGATTCCCCCCAGCCTCCACCTACCATGTAAGGACACAGAAAGGAAACAGCCATCTATGAACCAGGAAGCAGGCTTTCATCAGACACCAACTCTGCTAGCACCTTGATTTTGGACTTTCCAGCCCCCAAAACTGTGACAAACAAATTTCTGTTTACAACCCACCCAGTCTATGGTATCTTTGTTATAGTAGCTGGAACAGACTCAGACAGAAATTGGTACCAAGATTGAGGTGCTGCTGTAACAGATATCTAAAAATATGAAAGCAGCTTCGGGATAGGTCATCCTGAAAATAAAGAGCCACAGTGAGAGAAAGGCATGTTTATTTGGGATCAAAGAATTTCAATTTGGGGAGCACAGATTCAGGTAAATACCCAAATAGTGTTCCCACTTATAGGCTGAAAGCAAAGGGGTTTTATGAGCCAGAAGGATGGAGGTGATTGCATTACTCAGATAAAAGAAAAATACTGTCAATTGGTAGTAACAGGCCGAGACACTTTTTGTTACACACTGATGGACAATCGTTCGTGTTGGTGTTAACCAATGAAATATTTCTGGTATGCATTAGTTTACTCTCCTGTTTGCAGAAAGTCCGCAAGCCACAGTCTTATGATCAAGATGCCCACTATCCTGTTGAGTTTTAGGAGCCATCGCTTGTAAAACAATTGCTGTTTTGCCCCTTCCAAAGGTTTTGGCCCAGTTCGAACAAGGCCTGGCAAGGCTGTTCATCTACAATGGACTAACTGTTTTAAAACGGCTCCAGCCATGTCAACGTTTCACAGACTGATGATGGCGAGAGGCTGGAAGACTTGTAAAGTGCATGCCAGAAAAAGCTTACATTGCTATGAATGAACCCTTAAGGTACCATCTGGTAAAAGCTCAGAAAGAAAAGAGACGAGCTTTAGAGAAAGCCTCAAGCTTCTCAGAGAAAACCTAAGTAAACCTGAATAAACTGTCTATAGGAAGACAGAAGATAAAAGCCATTCCGATGAGATCACAGATGGAAATAGAGAGGTGTGCTATGGAACAATGGCGGAAAGGCAATCCTTGTCAAAGGGCAAAGAACACGAATAAATGGGGTTCATGTCGTGGTGTTTTGTGCAAGCTAGAACTTGTGACTGATGAAATTGGATACTTGGCTGAGGAAAATTTTCAACAACGTATTGAGGGAGTGGCCTAGCTACTTCTAACTGCTTATTGTAAAATCTGAGAAGAAAAAAAAAAATGACTTAAAGATGGAACTGTCAAGCGAAGAGGAACCAGAATGTAAGATTTGGAAAATGCTCAGCCTGTACTGCAAAGAATGAAAAAGCCGGTTCTGGAGAGATCGCTAAGGGTGTGGCCCAAGGACTACTTGATTTGGAGATTAGTCAGCCATCTCCATAGAAGCCAGGAACAATGGAAGAATGGTCCTAAGGGCAAGTCAGAGATCATTAGGGCTGCCAAGCCCTTCTTGGGCTCAAACTGCAAGGGTCAGGTTGACAATGGATTCAATGGCAGAGTCATTCACCACTGCCTGACCTTGAGGGATCCACACCCCTCACCCTCCTCAGGTGTGGCTCGTCAGGGTCCAGCGCCCTGTGGGCCATGGTGGCCACACTCCAGAGGGCAGAGGCAGCACACTTTGGTTGTAAAGGCCCAGCGCTATCTCCACCAGCACACAGAGGACACGAGGACACGAGGACACGGGGACACGGGGACATGGGGACACGGGGGGGGGGGGCGGTTGCTTTGCTGCCTGCACCCAGATAGACTTCAAAACATGAGATTGCCTCACAGAGCCATGAACTCTAGGTATATGCCTAAAGCTTTCTAATTCATGCACTTAAGGTACCAGTTTTCCTCTAAGAATAATCTTAGATCTATTCCTCATGTTTTGATATATTGTGCTTTCAAGTTAATTTTAAATATTCCGTAATTCCATTTTTTACTTCACCTGTTAATATTCTGGAAGTACGTTCTGTAGTTTCTAAATGTATGGCGATTTTTGCTATTGATTTTTGTTTTTATTGCTTTTGTGTAATCAATTTTGAGAATGTTTCATTTGTACCCATAAAAAGGGGAGGAGGGCTACTCACTGTTTTTTGAGTGCTAGGTTTGGAGAAATTCCAGAAATGTGGAATCGGACCCTACAGGTATAGCAAACTCAGGGATAATTTTTATGTCAATTCCTCCTCCTAATAACATAGAAATTTGACCCATCGCCTCCCAGTACATATAGTACACTGTTCATGTTGCAATATTTGTAGGGGCCTTCTCTAGTTATGGCCCCGGGGCAGATTGCTTATTTCCCTGTTGAGTTTTCTGGTGAGATTTTTGTGTCCTCTTGCACTAATCAGTAGTCACATCCAGGTTTCTGCCTTTAAGAAGGAAACTTCTTAAAGTTTCCAGCTCTTGCCTGTACATAGAGCGGTCTTCATTAGGCATCAAAACCCCCAGCCTCTTAACTTCTATGCACAGCAAAGCTTCATTTGGTGATTATTATTATGGATTTGAGTTCCCTTTGTATATAGCACTATTTCCTTTTCTTGCTTTCAAGCTCAGATATATGTTTTTTCCAATTATTTTTATATATTTAGAGGGAAGTCAGGTGTTATGCGTCTTCTCTGTCTCCCCATTGAGAAACAGTGGTCTGACTTTGAATTCTGGGATAAGCTATCTGATATAAGATCTGGTACATATTGACTGCTTTATACACCACAGTCACAGATAATAATAAATACAAAAGCTAAGATTTGCTAGGCTATTGTTGGTGATTCTGAGCCTAAATTCCTGCTTCTGTGTTCAGTCATAGGTAGTATATGGCAGAGTGGTTAAGACTGCAGACTCCGGAGCCAGATTGCCCTTTAAAAAAAAAGAGAGAGAGAGAGAGAAAGAGAGAGAGAGTTATTTATTTATGAGAGCAAGTGAGCACGTGTGTGAGTAGGGGGAGGGACAGGGGAGAGGAAGATGGAGAATCCCAAGCAGACTCCACACTGAGGACGACGTGGGGCTTGATCTCAAGACCCCGAGATCCTGACCTGAGCCGAAACAAAGAGTGGGATGCTTAACCGACCAAGCCACCCAGGCACCCCTCCAGATTGCCTTCTTTCAAATCTCAGTTCCTCAGTTGATTAACCACATGATCTTGGGCTGATTACTTAGCCTCTTCCTTTCACAAAAGCAGTTTATACACATACGGTAATCCTAACACTGCTCAGCACACAGGAAACACTGATGACTCAACTATTATTCCGTGTCTGTGTAGAGGAATGCTAGGCCTTTCAACCTTTGTTACTCTTACGAGTCAGGTACTATTATGGTTCCTTAACACATTTCCTGGCACAAAGTAAGCTCCCGATAAATGGGTTACACAGATAAGAGAATACTCAGTATTTAAATAAGGAAACGAAAATGTAACGTGCGCAAATAATCGAGCCTGTGGCACATAGGTAATTAGAGGTAGAGCAGAGTTTTGACTGGTGTCGGCTTTACCATTAAACATTAAACGTTTCCTTGGCACCTGGAAACCTCACCCAACCAGCTAGGGAGCAACGGAAAAGGGAGGTTTTTCAGTTATCAGCATCCACATTGCCCCCACCCTTTCCCATCCTTTTCCACCTACTCTTTCTTCTTTCCTCTTTCCTGTGAAGGAAAAGACATTATCTTTCATTATCTTCCTTCTTCCTCTGGACTTCTAAAATTGCCCTGCTCTCTTGTTTTATACCAGTGCTTTCGCTAATGTGACTTCATTGCCTGATGTTTTTTCTTCTCTCTTTTCTAGATCAATAGTCTCTGTCCCCTTCACTTGATAATTTCACCAGCTTTCATTTTCACATCTCTTAAAGCCCGGGGGTGAGGGGGTGGTGAGAAAGCCATTTGAACCTCTTCCTTTTATGATGTTTTGTTTTCCTCCACAGCAGAGCAGTTTCCTTTACTGTAGTGGCAATTCTGTCCTTTCTGATATCCTTTCTGCCAACATTTCTCCATCTGCAGAGGTTACTGCAGCCCTTGGCCAGGTTCTAGGATGTTAAGAAAATTGAAAGATGTTGAAAGATGATATTAGGTGGCCGGTGAGGATCTAATAGGAACAGGGCCAGTAACCTCTGAGGTTTCTATTGCAAAATCTTGCAGGCATTTTATTGTAAGGAAAGTTCTTTCTCTGGATCTCTTTTTGGTCGTTTTGATTTATAGGAAAGGTGTGCCAATCCCAGGATGCCCTGCCAGTGGAAAATGGCAGAGTCATTCCCTTTGTGTAATATAACAAAAGGAGGAATTGCAGCCAATGCCACATGAGATGAAGACTTGTGTGACACATACTGTCCCTAGATACCACAGGATAGCACAACTGTCTCTGTCTTTTTGGTCTCTGTTAATTCCTTAACCTTTTGTGAAATCAAATCATAGGTGCTAATGATCTCCCTCCCTGAAAGAAAGGAAAACTTTCTCATCAGAAAGGAAAACCCAGTGGTCATGCATTGTGTGCCTAGTATTGTGAGCCCTAGTGTTTGTCTCTCTAGAATCATCTAGGAGGTGGGTATGAGGTCTCCATTTTATGCATGAGAAGCATGAGCCTCCCCAACGCTCAATCACTCGCCTTTAACACCTGGGCTAGAATTAAAATGCCCAAGTTTGCACTGGATTTGAAGCATATTCTCTCCCATTCACACCCCACTTCTTCCATCATTCACAGGAAAGTAGAACCCATCCATCCGTGGACCACCCCTTCCTGGAAGAGAATACCCGGGGTGTGACCACATTGGAAGCCCTTTATCTGAGGAGCTCCCTTGGTTTGGGGACCCAGGCTTGAGAGCTCTCCAAGATAGGCATCAACACAGATTAGGGTCAAGCAACCGGCTTCTCCAATGCTCAAGGAAGACTTGCTTTACTCTGGGATCAGATTTGCTGAACCTTAGAGAAACTCTCTGCTGGGTCTCAGGATAGCAACTCTCCCCCTCCGACCTCACCTCTGCCTGTGCCATGGGGCTTGCCAAGAAGCATCACTGCCCACACCACTGCTAGGGTTGGCCACAGGGCATTCCTGGAACAGGAGACATGAGCAGAAGTAATGGTACTTTGAAGCATGAGGTTATGTGTCCGGTAGTGCTTGCCCCTCTCACTCTCCCACGAGGGCAGCATTCAAACAGGGGCAGCCACCAACATGTAATATGAGCAAGGAATTCATGTTCAATTCTGTAAGCCACTGAGATTCGTTTGGACTTATTTTTGTCACAAGAGCAAATCTCAATACTGTGTTTGCACCATGCTTGGTATAGTGACCTTCTTGCTGCCCTTCAAACATACTGATCCACTTCTTGTTCATGCTGCCTGAGAAATCATGCCCTTGGTTCTACACATGGTTTTGAATTTTCATTATCCAAATTTTTTGGCAACTAGCCCTTCCTCATAGGTAAAATCACAAGATTCATCTCCCCTCTCTAACCTCTTATTTTCTAGTGATATTTGATGCCCCTTGAAATTTTATGTTGTACACATTTGTTAACTTGCTTGTTGTCTATCTTCTGCCCCCTAGTGCAGCTCCATGAGGACAAGTATAGTGGTTAAGAGCACAGACCCATTAGCCCAACTACCCGGGTGATAATTCTGGCACTAACACTGGTTAGCTGCCTGACCCTGGGTAAGTTACTCAATTTACCAGACTTTTTCACCCTTTTTTGTAAAGTTGGGATAAGAATATAACATTTAACTCATAGGGCTGTTGTTAGGATTAAATGAGTGAAAAAACGTAAAGCACTTAGCATGATGCCCAGCGCACAGTAAGCATTCATCGAAGTTTGGTATTATCATTAGTATTGTATACCATTGCATTCCAGATCTGACAACACTGCCTGGGATAAGGTAGGGCTTGATCATTCTTATAAATGGTTAGATGAATGGCTGCCATGAAGATTTATAAAATCCTTCTGATAAAAACTAACCTACTTCATAGTCGAGAGCTGATGGCCATCAATGGAAGTCAAGGAACAACGTAAAAAAAAAAAAAAAATGCTTAGCTTCATTCCTGGTATTTAGTAATAATGGTCCTAATAATGATATTAACAAGAAGAAAAGATATCAATACTACCCTTTAGCAGTTAATAATTATTTGCTGCCTACATTACTACACAACTAAAAGACAGGTATCATTATTTTAGGTGAGAGCACAGACTTGGAGAGAAGTAATGTGTGTTCATCCCAAATTTCATGGTTTACTGGAGCTGGGGTTTTTTTTTTTTTTTTAAGATTTTATTTATTTATTTGACAGACAGAGATCACAAGTAGGCAGAGAGGCAGGCAGAGAGGAAGCGGGGAGGGGGAAGCAGGCTTCCTGCTGAGCAGGGAGCCCGATGCGGGGCTCGATCCCAGGGCTCTGAGATCATGACCTGAGCTGAAGGCAAAGGCTTAACCCACTGAGCCACCCAGGTGCCCCTGGAGCTGGGTTTTGACAGATGGGTTTCTTTGACTACATTATGCTACAGAGTGTTTATTAAATAATCACATCTTTCTTGTCTTCTACTAGTCCTAATTCCTATGATGGAAGTTGGTGATCTGCTCTAACCTTGAAGAGGTATAGCCAAGTGTTCCTTCTGCTGTCAGCTTCAGATGTAATATACACTGAGTTTCAACTCTGTGGCAATCACTATGCTGGGCTGAGGGTTTGGAGACAAACCCCAGAGAAATTAGATATGTACCTGGCACTTAAGAAGGAGAATAATATATAGAACTGCGAGTCCTAAAAGGAAAGCAGGTGGCATGTGCTCTTTCTATTACTTTTTCTCCTAATCATTACAACCATCTGTGCTTTACAGATAAATGGAGGCACAGAGATTGCAAGCATTTGCCCAGAGCCACACTGCTAAGGAAGCCAAGGGGCCAGGATTCAAATAATAGATGGTCCTGCGTATTTTCTACAATCTCCTTGCTGCAGTGTATGATGAACCACCTCTTCTGTTTGTCTCTTTTGTCTTAATCGGTGAAGTCAAAGCTGAAGGCAAAGCTGGTCAAGGATGTACACGGTAAGTAGCCGAGGACAAATGCACCTGGAGCAGACCACGTTCCCCTGAGATACAGATCACTGCACAGAGCACACCTACAGCAACGATGGGATCAGCTAATGCTCTGGTCTTCTCAGTGAGCTCAAACTTGGGGTCTTTTTACTTGGTATCACAACTGGGCGGCCAGATGTGGCCTGGGGCCTTTTCCTAATTGCTGTTCGAGGCAGCCCTTATTAGGGGCACAGATCACGTATTCCAAGCGCAACAGTGTCTATATACCCTTCTTCCACACACGCTTCTTCAGCTCCTCCCTCGTTGTTCTCAGAATGTGGTTTGTCAGAAACACAGCACAGACTCAGGGCCATAAATCACAGCTAACTTGGTAGAATTAGCTCTCCTCCAAAGGTGGATACATGGCAGGCATCCCTCTGCTTTGCAGAGAGCCCGCCGGAGAGTCCTATTGCTTCAGCACATAAATCAGCACCAGACATGCAACAGCATCCTGACAGCAGGACAATTATTGTCCTGAAAATAAGAAATTCAAATTCCTCTTCCCTCATTGCAAAGGCAACCAGAGGACTTATTCTATGATGTTGATCAATGACTTTAATCTATGCCCGCCCACAGTTTATAAAATCCACGTACCACCTGTCACCTTTCTTCCTGTTGGCTCAGGACTGAGGCAGTATTTGATTTCCCTGGGTGTCATGTGAGTCATTTGGAACACCTTGAAAAGGTGGCAATTAAAATAGTAAGTATTAGAGAGCACTTTTTAATGGTAGCTATTTTACTTGTAAACTGAACCCGGGAGGCTTCAACATGGAAGGAGCTGTGTGACCTTGACAAGTTAGTTGGCCTCTCTGAGCCAATTTCGCAAAAGACAGATCTAGACAAAAATACCTACAGCAGAGGCTGGCTTTGAGGGAAAAGTGGGAGAATTTCTTACCTTGTATTTACTAGACTGTATTTAGTATTACTGGGCCAGAGAGCTAGGTAATGTTTAGGTAAAAAGAGATGAACAAGTGAATCCATACTAATCGATCAGTCAAGGTACAGGGAAAAAAAAAAAAAAGGAATGGCTGCTTTACTAAGAAAGTGTTCAACTTTATTTTCCACATGGCAATTGACAGAAGATTTGGCTGAATGAAAAATGGGTGATCATCACTAGAAGAAAAGGAGACCGGTGTGGACTGACTGCTTTGTCAGTCACTGCACAGGACCCTCACCACATGTAAATTCCATCTATTACCCTGCATTCTTCTTCAATCCCAAAATAGTCTCTGGTAGCTTACCCGTGGAAGGGTTGTTTTAAACATTTTTTTTTAAGATTTTTTTATTTATTTGACAGAGAAAAACACAGTGAGAGAGGGAACACAAGCAGGGGGAGCAGGAGAAGGAGAAGCAGGCTTCCTGCCAGCAGGGAGCCCGATGTGGGGCTCGATCCCAGGACCCTGGGATCATGACCTGAGCCGAAGGCAGACGCTTAATGACTGAGCCACCCAGGCGCCCCTGGAAGGGTTGTTTTAATAGCATCATTGGTAGTCAGGGTACAAAAAGATGTATTCTAAAATGTAAATTATGTGGGATTTACAAAAGACTATGATTTGGATGCAGGAATTCTGGGTACTGGAGGAAGACATATGGTTTCTGAAATCCAGATGTGTCTGACACTTAAGACTCATCAGAGGGTGAGATACCATAAAATGCCCAAATACAGCAGGAGGACAGGACTCACATCAATCTCTCTGAAGGGGAGCAAAGTTATAACTGCTTCATCTTCCCTGGTAACTCCACGGTTACTTATTAAGGAATGTGGGTTATAATGACGACAGAAGCACCCTCACCTGTGCCTTTCCAGGAACCTTCCACCCTCTATCCATGGACATCACTGCATCAACATAATTTCTGAAAACCAGAATGGTTTATCTTTTTGATGTTAGCCCAGAAGCCCAAGCAGGTATTGCAACAAAAAAATCCTCGTAGAACCTAAATTTCAGCTACAACTTATTGCAAAGAAGCTCAGCAGGTGCATGAGGCCTCACACAGCTGTTAAGACCAGCAATGTTCTGACTCTCCCGGAGGACTGATGGACCAGTTGATCACAAAGATAATTGAGTAGGCAGAGAGTTCTGATCAAAGCTTCGGAGTTCTATGAAAGAGCCTTGTAAATAGGAAGGGCATCTATGAATATTCCTTCACAGGCAACTGGCTGGCCATGACAGAGCAATAAATTGTGGGGGTATACCTGGGAAGGGAATAGGAGTAAGAAGGGGCTTTCCTTGAATCTTTGAGCTAACGAAAAAAGTAATGTAACTCTCATGGACAGTATGTTTGTGGCTCACCCACCTCCCACAACAAAGTCATACATTGAATCCCTAGCCCCCAGTGCAATGGTATTTGAAAATGGGGCCTTTAGGAGGCCATCACAGTTAGATGAGATCATAAAGGTGGGTCCTCATGATGGGATTAGTGCCCTTATAAGAAGAGACACCTGATAGCTTACTCTCTTTCCCCTCATGCATTCACAAAGAAGAGGTCATGGGAGCACCCAACAAAATGGAAGCTACCACCAACCCAAAAGAACAGGCCTCACCATGAAACCTATCTTACCATTACCTTGATCTTGGCCTTTCTAGCCTCCAGAATGGCAAGAAATAAATTTCTGTTGCTTAAGCACTTGGTCTGCAGTATGCTGTGATGGCAGCCCAAGCTAAGACAATGATCGCCGGTGCTACATCTACAAACTCCAAAGTTATTGCCCTTGAAAAATTAACGTTAGCTTTTATTTGACAAGGGCATAGAGCACAGAGCTAATGGAGAATGCAGTGAGCATTTAGCCGCACATGCTGACATGTCAAAAGATAGCGTGTTACTTTAAAGATTTAACCCCAGAAATAGGTAGTCTTGGCAGGAGGTCTGAGAGGGGAGTTGAGGACAGCTCTGACTGCTACAGCCACCACTGTGGTCCTGCCCGCACAGCCTCCCCACTCACTAGTCCCTCACTCCCGGCTTCAGTGGCTTGGCCTGGAAATCTTACTCATGCTGCCTGGTAGCTAGTTACCTGAGCAAGTGTGGAGGGAGTCCTTGGGGAGAGGACTAGGGAAACGGGGTCAGAATTTACTCCGGCACCTAAACTGGAAATTACAGTTATTTTCATCCAGACATGCATCTAGCCACTAGCGTCAGCTGTGTCTTCAATAAAAAAAAAGCTCTTAAATTCTTTATCTTGTCTCCCTTTCCATCACAGTGTCTTATTGTCTTTTAATGTGAAATTCTTTCAATACTTCCTGTGCACACATCCATGCCTCTTGTTCTTCCTCGAAACTACCCTCTTATGGTTTTCTTCCAACACCGATAACATGCTTGTTTCATAGATCACTCCATGAACTTGATGAGCTGATGGCTTTCTACCACCTGAAAATGCTCTGGCCCTCATTTTGTTGCTCCAGCTTCATCTCTAGCCGCTTCCCTCTCTCACCCCTGGGCAAGCTTCCTCATTATACTACCCGCATTCGCCTGAACAAGTCTTTGACAGTCTCACCTGCAGGAATGACCGTCTTAAACTTTCCCCCGTCCCCAATGCCCATAGCCCACCATACATCAATGGAAAGTAATTACTCCTTCTGGCAGGCAGAAGAATGACTCCCCGGAGATGTCCACATCCCGCTCCCTGCAACCCGTGAATGCGTTATTACATGGTGAGGGAGAATTAAGGTTGCAGGAGGAAGCAAATTGAGCATTTATCATTATTATTCCCACGCTATAGAAGAAGAGAGAGGTTCAGAGAAATCTAGAGATTAATTCATGATCCCTCAGCTCATGAGAGACTGACATTCCAACCCAGTCAGTTTCCCTAACGCGCTCCCATTCCATTCTACCATGTTGCTATATGAGGAGTGTTAGATATTTAAACAGCATCGCCTCATGGAGGTGGTAAGCCCCATAAAACTAAACAGCAGGGCAGATGATATTTGCTGGAGGCTAAGCCAGATCTGACTGTGAGTGCCAAATTGCTGTCTCAGCACTGAGGCTGCTGCACAGTCCGCTTGCCTGCCCCAGGCCCTAGAAACAATGAGGAAGACCTTCCATAGGGCACGAAAGTCCCCAAAACTCTAGAGGCACAGCCATGTGATTCCACTGAACTTGCTTTAAAACCTAAGCCAGATACAGCTAGGGCAAGGGTCTAGCTTTGGTTGTGGTGAGCTGGGGTGCTCCCTGCAGAGTTTACCAAATGTCCAGGTCCAGGCAGTGCCTTCCTGGCAAATGCATTCCTCTGTTAAGCAAACAGAGTAATCACAGAAATTGCAGTTTTGATATTTTATTAATGATGAGCTCACACAAGGATATCCACGAGCATATGCATATTCACGTCATGAAAGCATTTTGGATTTCCTGGTATCTCAGGAAGGCAGGGGCACAGTTGGTATCTGGCAGCTTCAAGCAAATAAAATGAAATCTTTCCCTTTTACAATTATATAAAGCTAAGTCATGAATCGGAAAGGTAGCTTTCAATCATCTCATCTAATACTTTTTTATTTTGTACATGAGGGGACTGAGGCCTCTGGTGCATTGATGGAATTTGGTTGTGGTCACAAAGCTAATGCATGAAGGAACTTGGATCTCTACCATGATTGGTGGACTTGGCTTTGACATTCTTGTTTTGGGGGAAAGTCACACACATATAAGGTCTGAGATCTTGCTCTCCTTATTTTTCTCCTTCCCTTTTGCTTCTGTTTCTCTCTCATTCTTTTTATTCTCCAATTCATTGTTCAGTGATTTTCCCATTTGTTGTCTGTTTCCTATCCTTTTTCCTTTACTCTCAGAAAGAAGGGCAATATTCTTCACATAGTGTTCAACATGAATGAGATTTTGTTTGTTTCTGTTTTCAATGCTTATGAAATGGAAACTCAGAGAGGATAAATGTCTGGTCCAAGTTCATACAGCTATCTAGTTACACCGTAGGTCTGAAACTCAGCTTCCTTCACCGTCAATCTCATGATTTGTTTTATTTCTTGTAACCACACCACATTTTCCGTCATAGTGAACACTTGTGACCTATGACTTTCATTACACTATTAGTAACATTACTGCAATCTTCTTTCTTCAGTACCTCTATAAACTCCAAAAGTTTTAGTTCTTTTGTCTCTGAACTCACTAAAATTTTAAACAAAGGGTTCTCACAAATTTCATCAGTGGGACATTATGGCAACTAGTTTCAGCAACCATCAAAGGTGTCTATAAGGCAGAGCCTTTGTTGTGACACCTTGTAAAGTAAATATTATCCTAATTTGAAAAGCATAAAAAAATATTTGCAACAACCATAGACACATTCATAACAGATACATCATTAGTACATCCATCTCAAGTTATATATACTTTGAAGATCTCATTTACTTAGTTCTTATCTTCGCTTCAAGGATTACCAATCACTGTGTTGATTAGCCTAGATTACCCAGAATATCTTTAAGGAAAAAGAAGCAGTTATATGTTCTTCTAATATAACATGTCAAGTAAATCTAATCCATTCCCCCTGTGCACATCCAAACTAGACTTTCCTGACCTCATTTCTTTCACCAACCTTCTCCTTCCCTCCATGGGCCTCTGGAAATCCCTGGGCAGGCTAGTGGGGTAGGTTAACAGATTTTCTATTTGCTTAAGGGGTAATGGATCTCGTGGACTGCTAAAGACTGAGTGAGTTTAGGCTAATGGCTGTCAACGTCAAAAGTCTGCCTGCACTAGAACCTGGTATTTATGCTACTTGCCTGCCCACACTTCATTCTAGAAGAATCTGCTGGTCCTTCAGCCATTATATGTCCTCTCTCTGACCCATGATCTCCAGTCTTTACAGCTATTTGAACCAAAGATGAGCACTCTGTCCAAAGGCAGTAAGATAACAGGCTGGACAGTGATTCATGACTTGACATGAAAAAGTCAATGTGGTCAATTAGAGTCTTCTTCCAGGAATTTGAAATAAGTAATAATGAAATAGTTCATGGTGAGGGAGATCTATACAGAAAGATGACAAAGCAAGACTAACGCCTTGCCCCGTTTCCATATGACTAAGTATACTTACTATTTATTGTAATCTTATATATCATATGCATGAAAACTTGGCATTAAGAGATAAACTGCAATATCCAACACGCTATTTACGTCTATTCCCAAAAATAAATACTGTCTTGAGCCCTTCGTGTATATTTCTTATCCCATAACGAAAACTTTATCTCAGACTTTCACAATACTAATATCCACAAACATATACCAGGGTATCCTTGTTGTAGATTATAATTTGTAGATTATACAATCTTGTATTACACAATTTGTAGATTATACATTATAAATTATAATTATTATAAGAGGCAACTTGTGTTTTGCTACCAATGATCAGACTATTTGCAACTTTCTTTTCCACTACAAGCTCACTGTACTTTTTATTCAGAGAACCCAGTTCTCCTGAAGACTGGACTTTCTCTGTGGCAAACATTTAAAGTAAACATATTTCTTTTCATTTTTATCCTCAATATTTTCTTTGATCTCATATTTTTTTATGTACAAAGATCATGAGTAAGGTCCCATGAAATAAAGAGAGCTTATGATTTCCAGGTCAATACCAGCTTCAGTACACATGCTTACTTAATAATCAACATCCTCTTTTGGGAAATAAAGCATGTGACCTGTTCCTTATAATCAAAGAATGAAACTAAAACACGTCCCAATAAATTCAGAAGGTCCGACCATCTTTAACACTGAGGGGAGTCTATAGAATACTCTTATTTGTGGGAGGGCCCCAGCTAAATGGAGGATCTTTGGCTAAGAATCATAAGGAAATGAATTATGAAGTGAAACACGGAGGTATATGTTAAATTTCTATATAAATAATCTTCCAACCAAATGCCTTATGCATTCCTAGACATGCATACCTCATGGACCAGAGTCCATCTGTGATGATTTGTATAAAAATGAGAAAAAAGTATTGTGTGGTTACTTTTTATAAAATACATTTATGAAATTTAAAGAAATGCTTTTCATTTAAATATCACATCCTTTCTATATTCTAGAGATCAAATATCTTTTATGAAAAGCTGGTAATATTAGTGTTTTTTTCTGTATATGTTGACTTGACCCAGTAAAATATGTCAGTCAAAAAGTACCTTTTATTTTTTTGAGAGAGAGAGAGAGGGAGAGAGAGTGTGTGAAAGAATCCTAAGCCCCAACATGGGGTTCCATCTCATGATCCTGAGATCATGACCTGAGCTGAAATCAGAAGTTGGATGCTTAACCAACTGAGCCACCCAGGCACCCCTAAAAGCATCTTTTAAATTTTACTAAAGTTTAAAGTTAAAAAATCTGGACCACTGATGCAGAGGGTATGAAATAAAATAAGCAGCTGTGTTTAGAAGCCTGGGAGGTGATTTCCAAATAAAGGAACTTAACACCAGCCAAAGCAGCACATATTTCCTAGTTCAGCATGGGGACTACTAGAGTAGAAGCAAGACCTGCTAGGAAAACACCAACTCACTTGAGCCATGTGACCAGAACAGAAACCACTGGCATGGCCGTGAACATGACATCAACAAAATAATCAGAGGCTCTCCTGTGAGCCTTGGTGCAACGAATGGAAAGAAGGTGCTAATCATAGCGAAGGTGAGGCACAGGTGTTGAGGCCACTCAGAAGCCAATGGGGTCCCCTTGGGAGCCTACAGATTACGAGGAGGAATTGGGGGATGGAGTCCTAGTGACTTTGATGACAAGGTAGGCATCAAAGATTCTTTGTTATCATCACTATAATCTTCTTCCTAAAGGATAGCTCCTGGTCACTGAAGCCTAGGGAAAGTGGCTCATATAAAGAAATGAGAACTAGGTGAACTGGACTTGAAAGAAATGGGATGCACAAAATTCCTTTGCACATACACTTTTTCTACACCAGTGAACAGTTTGACTTTTCCATCTAGATCTACGGTTCTTACTCCTGGCTGCATTTTAGAAATACCTAGAGAATTCAAGTACCTTCCCTAAAGAACACATGATGAGTTTGGAGGCCTTGATCTCACTTCATCCTAGTAAAACCCGCTTCATTCTAGTTCCTCATTACAAAATGAAGTCATTGGAATAAATGATCTCCTTCTAGCTCAGATGTTCTAGGAGTCTGTTCTCTTACACACCTCCATATTTTTTCTTCTCAAAAGTAAATGCCATGACTTGATCCCATACGGAAAAACTGAATTTACTTTTACTATATTTCCATTCATCCAAATTTTGAATTATAGAGTAAGACTGACATATCTAAAGAACTTTCTGGAATTCTACCCTCCAAAACTTTACAGAAAACAGTTCACAGGGAGGTGTCTCTTTAGAGGCACTCTTGTACATAACTACGCGAGGAGTGTTTGAGAGGGAGCTCAAGTGTTGCTGTCCGCTCTACACCACGGGACTCAGACACTGGAGAAATTGCACCAACAGCTGGGGACATCCTGGGAGAGACAGCAGCCAGATTGGAGAAGACACACACTCCCCAGGAGTCCGCCCAAGGAGGACCCAGGAACCAAAACTTCTCTTTCCGCTGCAATCACTCTCTATCATCCTTTACTGTCAAAATTTAGCATGTGTTTACTAGCAAAGGAAAATATTCAAAGATTCCCAAATCCATTTTCACAGACCTGCCTAAAAGGGTTAATTAGAAGTCGAGATGCAATATATTAATTACTTGCACATGTATCCCTTAAGCCCCTTAAGGCTTGTCTGTTCATATTTCATTCTGTATGGGGGCTAAACGGATTGTGGAATATTGCTAGACCCTGCCATGGATGTATATACCCATTGCTCTCCGTGTGCTGCCCACACAGTCCCCACTGTCTGAGACCTCCCCAAGCAGCGGGATTTTTCTCTGATTCCTCATCTGTAACTATATTTCCCTGCTGTTCCTATTTTACCACTGCACCTAAACTCTGGCTGTGGAGTTCTGAGCCCTGAATAGTTCCCTCCAAACTCTTCCTTAATATTCTTTGATTCCAGACTCTAAAGTGCAAGGACATTCACTAAAAGGTGTTTACTTTAGGTTAAAGCTGCCATGTTCGTCTTCACATCCAGTGTGGAAAGGTAGCAAAAATGGACAAAAACGGGCAGAAAGAGGAGCAAATGATTTAGGAAAGGAGAGCTCAGCATTGCAGTCTCGAGGCTGCAGTCCTATGGGACCAATGCTATTTGCAAACATCCTATCAAAAGTGCTGTGGGGCTGTGCTGGTTTGAGGAAGGAATCAGGGCTCCAGAAACCAGAGAGATCATGATCAGGGCCACTGAGTCAATGACAGCAAATGTAGGATTCGACATATCACCTTTAAAACAATGCTTATGACTTTAATTTTTAAAAAAAGTTATTCCCAATATCACAGGGTAGGATCAAAATGACATGGGCTGATACAGAGAATGGATGGGGAAAAGGCGAAACACTGAAAAGTTAGAATTTTGAGGTTAGAAACAATTACTGACACTAAGCAGAACTGAGAATACCAAGAACTGATCAAATACTGAGTATAGTTGACTGTATTCCCTCATTGATTCTCATGATGGATTTTTTTCATTTTGCCAGTTTGTTGTCCAGTAGCATTTCCTTAAGCAGAATGGCTGGGGCATACACAGCAAGCCTCATTGGTGTGATAGTCCCTTGTTTCATACTGACAGAAAGACACAGCTTAACATTTGGACTTTTGATTTTAAAACACAGAGCAGCACAGCCATGGTAAATGGAGACGACGCATGTTGAGTGTATTTTTTTTCCATTACTAGAGCTACATGGTGCAAATGTTCTCCCAAGTGAAGCTGCCAATGACCCCCAAAACAAGAAGTACCTTTAGTCCTGGGCGTTGTTCTGTTCTGGAACGAGTCCTTCTGAAGTGATGGATTCAGAAATCCCAACTGCCTCATACAGCGTCCCATGGGGAAAGGAGATTTTGAATGTGCCAAGTTCCAGAGCCAGCCTTCATGTCTCCAGGTTCTGCAATTAAATCACATTGAAATCACATCAGTGTGGCCAACATTAATAAGGAGTTCAGTACCAACTCATTAAAATACCAGTCAAGCCCTTCCTGCCACCTATTTAAACTGACGCTAATCACATGTCTGGTCTGCTGAACGTGTCACTGTGCGCGTGCGTGTGTGTGTTTGTGTGTGTGCATGCCGTATTTTTAGTAAAAATTGAATATTTTCTTCTTTTAACATTTATCTACAATTATAAAAACTTAAGGAAATTCAGAGTAACACAAAAAAGATCAAAATGTCCTATAGCCCCACTGCACAGAACGGTTTTATTCTAGAGGTCTCCAGATCCTGAAATCCACGATTTCGGTAAGAAAGAGGAAAAGGTGAAGGTGGAGTCACCATGCATGTCCCCTTTTTGGCTTCTTATGGTCTTTCTCACATCCCAGTCGTGCTATTTGGACCCTTACCACAATGAAGCCAAAAGTTGACACTCAATAATTTTAACTCTGGCATTTTGGCTATGAACTTGGATCAAGCTCTTGAGTCTCCCTTTCTTTTCCTCATATATAAAGAATGATTTCTTTTAATTTGCATTCAGTGGATATGGATGTCCTTAGATATCCATCGCAAGACCAAGTAGGGGGCTCTTATATTACCTCTTGGGCATGGGACTAGTATGGCCGTGACACTAGAGAGATCCAGACTAGTCCTAAGAGGGGAGCCCACAGGGACACAGAGTTTACTGACGGGGGATTCCACCTGGGGGGAGGAATGGCAGTTGGTAAAATGAAATATCACAGCGGAAATGTTCATGAGCTGCAAACCAAACTTAAGGTACAGACACAATCTGATGGAGTTGGTGTAAATTCCATTTTTACCACCCAACCAAATCTATACCCTTGGGCCACTTAACCTAACAACTTGTTATTTCTGTTTGTGTGTAAGTAATGGAGGTTACTAATTACGCCTTCTTCATGCCTCACTAGATGATTTTCTGTATTACATAAAAAATTGAGGTAAGCCCCTAGCACAGGATCTGGTACACAAGAGATGTTTAATAAACAGTGTTCCTTCCCCTTTCCTCCTTGCCGCCAATTTATAATCTATTGAGATCTGGAGTTGAGGGGAGTGGTACATTTGAAGTCATTTTTTTTTCCCATAGATTTCTTTTGGTTCAATGTGTGTATCTTCCCTTTCCTACCTGAGAGTTTATAGCCCCAGGTTAGCAATACCGAAGGGGTTGCCATGGCTACCACTACCCTGTGACTTCGGGTAGTGATAAAGCAGCAGGAGACAGACAGTGCTTTCAGGCAGATGTCCTCACAACCACAGAGCAGGAAGGGAGAGCCTGGTGAGGACACTTGGGCATGAAATTCTTGGCCTTCGGTGGGCAAGGCTGAAATCGAGCCTGTGATGTGAGGTCCATGGGCATCAGGCCACATATGCACCATGATCTCTGCAGCACCAGGCCCTCTGAATGAGCAGCTATCACATCCGGGACACTCAAAATGCAAATTCAATTTTCTCCGTATTTTTAATCTCTTTTTCAATCTCTTCTCTATTTCCACCTGACAGCCTTTCTTTCTTTCCTTGAACACAAAGTCTCCCTGTTTTTTGACTCTGGATAAAAAAAAAAAAAGAGAGAGAGAGAGAGGAAAACCTTTTTCCTTTCCTTAAAATTGCTTACTGAATCATTCTATTTATGGAAAACAGCAACATCCAGGCACATCCCTTTTCTCCCATTCCATACCCTACATTGTGGGGTAATAATTCTTCCTCTTTTTCATTTTTAAAAAAATTTTTCCACTATCTTTGGCATTCTAATAACACAAGTTCACAGTATGAACAGAACTGGTTTATCAAGGAGCCTGGGGGACTCAGTCGTTAAGCATCTGCCTTCGGCTCAGGTCAAGATCCCAGGGTCCTGGGATAGAGTCCCGCATCAGGCTCCCTGCTCAGCGGGGAGCCTGCTTCTCCCACTCCCACTCCTCCTGCTTGTGTTCCCTCTCTCCCTGTCAAATAAATAAATAAATAAATAAATAACCTTTTAAAAATTTAAAAAAATTTAAAAAAAACTGGTTTAGCAATCCAGTCAAAATCCTCAACTTGAAAGGCAAACAAAGAAACAAACACAAGCAAAAATGACAAAACACAAATTCCGTAGCCACATACTGCTCCAGCCATTTAACCTAAGTTATGTCATTTCATCTCCCAGCTCGTCTGTGGAGGAGCTGCCATTAGCTTGTTTTACAGAAGAACTTTGCCTGAGGTCAGAGTTAGTCAAAGTTTAAGCCACTAGAGGAGCCCAGGACCACCTCACTGCAAAGCCAACTCTTTCCCTGTTTAGTTGCCTTACAGTGACCTCCACATGTCGTGCTCGGTACAGAACGTCACACTGGTGCGAAGACAGACAGGGCATTAAAAGTGGCCTCTTACAACTGCCCAAGATGGCGTCTGAGATTTTTTTCTAAGTCAGTACAGTATTCAGCAGTGCAACCTGTTTTCAGAGTTGCTGGTCTTTGAAAAATACGTATCTAGGGAAGCAGAGGAAAGGACTGATGTTGCTTATGGCATTTCATGCCTAATGCATAGTACCGTATCCCTCAGCTCCTGGAAAAGGAATTGTTTTCTTTCCCTCACCTCTTAGAAGGTTTGGCGGCTCTTCACACAACAGAGACAAAGTACATGTTTTTTTCCAATCTGAGCCCTGCCTCCTCTGGTAAGCTATAAGGATAAAAGAAACTGGCCTTAAGACCATGAATAAGCAGGGTATGAGGGCTAGACAGCTTCAGCAACCGACTCAATTCTTCATCTCTAAAAGAAGTGAGAAAGGCCCTCTCCTGACCAGGACTGAAGTCATGCGTGGAATGTGAGGTCTGTGCACGTCAGGCCTGCACTTGTTCTGTGTAATATCAGGACATTCTAAAGAAACAGCTACCACCTTCGGGAGACTCAAGGCACAAATTCATTTTTACCTATATTCTTATCTCTATTTCTAGGCTAATCTCTAGTTCCAACCATATATCCCTAGTACTATTGTGAGGGTTTAATGAAATAACTTATTTGAAGTTCCTGCCTAACTGGCATATAGTAGATGCTCAACAAAAGTTCCTCTTCTCTGCTCCCTTTCCTTTCCAAAGTTGAAGACAATTCACTTCTCTTTCTGACACAAAGCTCTCTTGTCTCATGGCAAATCTAATCCATGCAGGTAATAGCTCCTTGCAAGAATCAGAAGACCAGCATTTACTCAGCAAGATGTCATTGTAATGTTATTTCCTTTGGGGGTTTCATTACTTGATAAACTCACAAACATCCTATAGAGACAACAGATCAGAGACTTGGCCCTCACAAAGCTCACAGCCTGGCTAGGGAGAGAGCTAAATAAGAGGGAGTCATGAATGTGGGCTAGGGGATGCTGTGCCTGACTTGGGGACTCCAGATTAGGACCTTGGGATCATGTGAGTGCAGCAAGCCTTCTCTAACTTCAGGCCAAGTGGATTGCTGATGATGGAAAAGAATTCTCTGTGACTTTTAAAATCCTACAATTCCTTCACTCTTTTTTAAATAGATTTTATTTATTTATCTGAGAGAGAGAAAGAGCGCACGCATAAATAGAGGAAGGGGCAGAGGGATAGAGTCTCAAGCTGACTCCCCGCTTAGTGCCGAGCCTGATGCGAGACTCCATCTCCTGACCCTGAGATCATGACCTGGGCAGAAATGAGCCATCCAGGTGCCCCCAAGTCCTGCATTCTTGAAGACAGGACTGAATCCCTACCACAGAGCAGCCTATTAGCAATTACCCTGATATCTAGAGTTTGCAGTCAAAGAGAACCAGTCCAGGAATCAGCTTATTAAAAATATTAGTTCCTAGTGAATAGTATTTCAATATTGGACTGTGACCATGAGAAACTTTGTATCATACATGTAAGCAGAATATCTGTCTACACTCTCTTAAGCTGCACTGACATGGCCCAATGTGAAATACAAATTAGGCAAATCCCTCAGCTGTCTGAGAAACCAGCAAATCCAATTTCATGGGCCGGATGCTGGACTGGGTGGGCTGCTACTGGATGGAAGGGTGTTCTACCTTCTCTTCGAGAGACGTCCACAAAGTCTTCTCGGGAAGAAGGCTCTCCACGGGGCAAACTGCTGTTAGAGAGATCTAGGTAGTATCTTCACTTCCGAAACTTAGCTGAAAACACTAGGCAACTTGGCTAGCTTGTTTTTCTTCTCGAAAGTTAGAAGTCTAGAGAAAGTCCACATTGGGAAACAGAGGCAGGGAGCCCATGAGTATTTAGCTCGCACTTGAGGTCAGGCACTGCTCTGTCTGCTTATCTCACATCAACCACACAAGGTGCCATTAGCCCTGTTCTGCAGGTACAGAGTCAGGATCAAAGGGCTGATGTGACCTGCCCAAGGTTACTTCGCTGGTAAAAAGTAAGCTCAGATTCAAGGGCCTGACTCCCTGAATAAAAAATACTCATACCATTTTCTATCCTACCACACTGCAGCTCTCAATAGGCCAGGCTCCAGCTGATGTTCTCTCTGTTCCTCTTACTTTCCCTTCCCATGTCCTTGTGTCTCCCTTCGCTTCCTCTCCCTCTTTTTCTTCATGTTCTTCCCTCACTCTTGGCTCTATCTCAGTGGCAAAGAGGTCACACTCGCTAACAGAGTTTCTTGCTTCTCATTGCCCATTACGTTAAATACAGCCAAACTTCTATCTGGGGGACAAAGCTCTCCATGGAAAGTTAGAAGACAACATTGTGCCTTACAGTCAAATTACAAGGATCATTAACTTCCTGATGTTCTTCTTTATCTATTTTTATATATTTCTGGAGTTATTTATCAGGTAAGACACCAGTTTATCAAATGACACTTAAGTCGTTGTTTCTAAAACATACAGGATAGTAAAGGGGCCATATGCTTGCAGGCAGTATAAAATTGCCAAAGGAAGATTAACTCTTTTCCCACAATTTAATTCTATAGAAAATTTCTATTATACTCAAATTTGTTGATTTAGTCATGATTCATTTACAGTGGCTGGTAAGCATCGTGGCTGCCTTTCATTTGCCAACAGTGTCCAAGACAGTATTTTATTTTGATGACATGAAATACAAGGTTAATACTAGCCAACAGGTCACATGTACCATTTGCTGTCCACCGTCAAGAACTATGATTAAGATTTTAAACAAGTAGGCTGTCAGAAAAGAATGTACATTGCTTTTAAAGGCACAACTTCGGTTTCATTGAAGAGCCTGAATGGCTGCAATCCCCGTTAACACCACCATTTATTTTGGAGACTGGCAGTTTTTTAAACAGCTGCTGGAGCACAAATGTAGGTCAATGTAGGGAAATTATGCTGAAGAATTTGCTCCATGCTTCAGAACTGGGCCGTGCCTCGAGGTCAGCACAAACATAATAATGCCTACATGTCACTCTTCACACACCTGCTTTCCCTCCCCACTAGCCTTGCTCAGCTCCTGTAAGCAGTCATGTCCAACTTTACACATGCACCGAATACACAGAAAACAAAACCTACACATCATCCTGGCTCTGAACTGTTCACCTTGTCCTGGTCCTCAAGCCTGGATCTCTTTGGTCCTGGCTTTCCTGGCCACGATCTTTTGTTCCTGCCTTGTCTTCACATCAGACTCTGGGCAGACCATAACGGGGTTCCCCAGGGCTATTAGTATGGAGTTTTATGTGGCTCGATGCTTCAGCATCTGCACCAAGATATATTCTCCTTCCTTCTTACAAGCTAACAGGTGAGCATGCAGGAAGTCAGAGTGCAAGTTACTACAGTAGCAAGTAGAAGAGTGTTCCAGTTATCTAATAGGGAGTGGCAAACCACTCCAAAACTTAGTGGCTTACAATCACTATATGTATTTTGCTCACTGATCTGCAGTTTGGGAAACTGCAAAGGAAGAGGCAACTAATCTCTGGTTCACTTGGTATTAATCATTTAAAGACACTGATGCAGTCTATACAGGTAAGGCCCTGGACCTGAGAGAAGGGCATGGGTGGACAATAGAACTGGAGGGGAAAATGTACAGATTCATCAAAGTCATCGATATAGAAGAGGGTAGGAAAGGGAGTAATAGAAAATATTCACTGAACAGGTAAGTAAGTATAGGGATATCTAACGAAAAGCATCTGGCAGTTTATGATGGATAAGGACTTATAAGGGCTATTTGGACAGCCAACAATAGAGCAAGAAAGTCCTTGCTGGAGTCCACCTAAATATGTCACGTCTCTGTGACATGAATTTGAAGGAGAGTGCACTTTATCCTTGAGACTGTCCTTTGACAGTTCTTTACTCTTAGTTAATAATACATCTAAAAACCATTTATAAATCATGCAATCATTTTTTGTGTTTTAAACATTCTTATCTCTTAATAAAAGGAACATTTTGTAATCGTCTAGTCCTAATAAGTTTTGTTGAAACTTCAAAACGTGCGAAGAATACCTTTTGGGGAAAATATACATATATACATTGGGAAATATATATATATGTATACACACATATGGATACATTTTACATATATATATTTATAGTTTATATCCTTATATATGGAAAATTTTCTTTTGGCACAGAATTGTAGACAACAATTTGTAGTTACTAAACTTTTTCCCCAAGAGTTGTTCTTCTTACATTGTATATACACACATACACACACACACATATGCTGGAGTGATAAAATCTTACTCTCAATTTGAGGTCTCTACTACCTGCTTTCTCTGGAGTAGTATCTATATGGTAATTTAGCTTGGGGGAGGCTGGGGGAGATATTTACTCCATAACATGCACCATGCATCTTTTAGGAAGTCTTTCGTTGACAAGCCCTGAAGAGGTGATCCTTGCTTTGATATTCAAGGATCTTTTAGTTACAGTGGCATTTTCTAATACTTCTGAACTCTCTTGAACACATAAAAACACTCCAAGATGCCTGTACCACCTTGTAGTAATACAAAAATGTCCTGAGGTTTCTAAGATCCTACATGCTTAGGGTCAGCAACCACTGCCATTATTTCTTAGGAGCGCTCTATGTCTCTCACGCTTGTTGAGCTTAGTCCCTAACTGTAGTCCATCTGCTTAGAGGCTAGAAAGTGTGAGCCAAAAGTTCAATGCAGTGGTCCAAAAAACTGAGAATGGAAAGCATTTAAAAATTCAAAAGGCACAATAAATTCAAAAGAAAAAAATAAGATTATGTGTGACTTCTCAAAAGAAGTGATGGAAGCCAGAAGATGATGGAAAGATATGTAGGAAGGGCTAAAGAAATCTAACTGCCAGATATCTCTTTAACGGAAAGTGGAGTAAAGGTATTTGCAGACAGAGAGAGAATTTCTAGCAAACTACCATTTTCATGGAAGAAGGAAAATAATCCCAGGTGAACCCATGGAAATCAGAAAGAAATGATTAACGATGGGTGGTTTCATATGATACTAACACTAAATGAACATTAATCTTATAAAACCATAGTAACAACATTTTAGAGGTCTTAAAGGATAGAATAAATAAATATGATAACAATAACACAGAATGGTGGGGGCTATGAATGAAATGTTTTAACAACTTTCCATTATCTGGGAAGTGGTAAAAAGAAACTAATTTTTATTAAGCTCAAGTAAATCAAAGTATTGTACCATCTAAGCTGACTACTAAAAAGATAGTAATTGCTTATTTAACAAAAGAATATCTTAAGGAAAAGAACATACAATAAAAAGAACTTGATCACTAAAAAATACCAGGAAATAGTAATAAAAGGAAAATAGACTAGCTGTGACAAATTGAGAGCACATATAAAAATGATAGATTTAAAACCTAACATATCATGAATTTAAATAAACAAAAGAAAAAAGTGGTGAGATGAATAAAAACTATCTTGAAAGAGATAAAAAAATTTTTTTAAAGATTTTATTTATTTGAGAGAGAGATATAGAGAGAACATGAGCAGAGGGGAGGAGGTAGAGTGAGAGGGAGAAGCAGGCTCCCCGCTGAGCAGGGAGCCAGACACAGGGCTGGACCGCAGGACCCCAAGATCATGACCTGAGCAGAAGGCAGACACTTAAGCAACTGAGCCACCCAGGTGCCCCAAAAGAGACAAATTTCAAATGTTGGGACAAAAATGGGAGTAACTGGTTAAAAATGTATAAATGCAAAAACCAAAATATCAGATAGAACTATACTAATTTTATATGACTTGATATTAAAACAAAAAACCATTAGTAGAGTTAAAGAGAAGTTAGTTTCATAATGATAAAAGGGTCAAACCCACAAAGATAATCTCTCAATTCTAAATATGTAGGTGCCTAACAATATAGACTCCAATTCCTTAACGCACAAATTAACTATAATAAAAGGAGCACTAAGCAAATCTCTGATTATTGTGATGGACATAAACACATCTCCTTCAGAAATTGATATAAGAAGAAGACAAAATATTAAAAAGCCTATGGAAAAGAATACAGAAAATTCTTTTGAACTTGACCTAATTGATATGCGCACCACATTGCAAAAAACAATACTCAAGTATGTAAATTTATGAATATGAACTAATGCTTGATCATAAGGAAATTCAAAAAATTTTAAATCATTCATAGTATATTCTCTAAGCACAGTGAGATTAAGCAAGACACTGATAACAAAAAAACTAGAGTCTCCATATATCTGGAAATTAAGGAAGAAGAATAAAATTAGAGAAACTATGCTTCTGGGTATCAAGATTTTTGTAAAGCCATAAAGCTTCAGATAGAATAAAAGCTCAGAAACAGATCCACATATAGATGTTCACTTGATTTATAGCAATGATGACTTCACAGCAAAGGAGAAAGGATATTCTCTGTCAATAAGGAATTCGCTGTATAACAATATAAAAATCTTTAGCCCTAATTCACAGCGTATGCAAAAATTAACTACAGGTGGATTATAGATCAAAATGTGAAAGGTAAAGCAGTAAAGAAAATATGTTTATGAACTTGATATAAGAAAGATTTCCTAGGGACGCCTGGGTGGCTCAGTTGGTTGAGCGGCTGCCTTCAGCTCAGGTTATGATCCCAGGGTCCTGGGATCGAGTCCCACATTGGGCTCCTTGCTTGGCAGGGAGCCTGCTTCTCCCTCTGCCTCTGCCTGCCTCTCCGTCTACTTGTGATCTCTCTCTCGCTCTCTGACACACAAATAAATAAAATATTAAAAAAAAAAATTTTTTTAAAAAAATAAAAAGATTTCCTAAAAAGGATGCAAAAAAAATAAATATAAGCCTGTTAAATTGGACTATGTTAAAATTAAGCATTATATTCATCAATAAGCACAATTAAGAGAATCAGAAGCCAAGTTATAGCATGAGAGAAGATATTTGCGATGTACACAGCTGACAAAATATTTATGTGCAGAGGGCTCGCCAAAATAGTAAGACCCCAATAGAAAACTGAATCAACTACTTGAACTGGCATATCACAATTAAGATCCAAATGACCAATAAACATTTGAAAAAGTTTTCAGCTCATCAATCATCAAACACACGCAAATTTTTAAAAAGCAATGTAAAATACTACAATTGGCAACTTAAAAAACACTAAAAATAACATTTGTTGGGGAAGCATGGGAGCAATGGCAACTTTCATAGATTTCTGTTGGCAACATATGTTGGTACAACCACTCAAGTATACCGATAATATCTACTAACGCTCATCTTACATATATACGCTGACACTGCAGTTCTACTCCTCAGTATATTCCATATGTATTTTTTTCACAGAGAGACATTTGCAAGAACATTTGTAGCGGCATTGTTTATAATAATCTCATAATGCCAACAATGCAAATAACCATCAACGTTTGAATGCATCAATATGTTGTGTCATATTCATATAGTGTGGTCTTATACAGAATTGAAAATAAACTTCACACACCAAATATACAAACATGGATAAGTCCTGGATAATTTGAGCAAAAGAAACCAGGCCTAACAGGGTACGTACTGCATAAATTTCAGCAACACACAAAACTATCCAACGTTGTTAGAAGTCAAGATAGTGATTACTTTTGGAGGGAAAATGATAGGGGAACAGAAGCTTTAATTTATGAAAATTAATCTAGCTGACCTTAATTTTTATATCATTGTAACCTTTCACTCTCATGATAAATCCAAAACTAAATTAAAAAGAAAATTAATCTAGCTTCACACGTGTACCTTTGCATTCTTCTGTGTGTGTATGTATGTGTATATATGTATTATTTTCAAGTTTCTTTAAAGGAAAAATAACTATAGCCAAAATTTATTTAGAGATTTATTTATTTATTTGAGAGAGAGAGAGAGAGAGACAGTGAGCATCTATGAGCAGTACGGTCAGAGGGAGTGGGAGAGAATCTCGAGCAGACTCCACGCTGAGCCCAACGCAGGGCTCAATCCCAGGACCCCGAGATCATGACCTGAGCCCAAACCAAGAGTTGGATGCTCAACTGAATGTGCACCCCAGGCACTCCAAGCCAAAATTTAAAATGTTCACTATAATTCTGTTAACCTTTATGTAATTCTAAATTATTTGTTCAAGTTATATTCTGATAAACAGTGGGAGATCTGGGGCTAGATAAGTTTAAACCTACCTTCCTCCCCACTCTTCCCTTTCGTCTTGGTTCTTGCTCTGCTGAATGTCAGCCACTATGTGCTGAGCAACAAAGCCCTTCTTTCTGTGAATGTTGGTCAGCCCTTGCTTTCTTCCCTCAGGGAAATCTTTCACAGGATTACAGGGTAGAACGATTAGGTGAGGGGCAAAGGAACTCTAAAAGCTGTCCTCCCCTCTACATTGCCTGCTAGGGCAGTCAGACTTGAGGAGGGCTTCACTGGTGCAGGGGTACCTCTTATTTGGGAGGCATCTTTGCCCACTGACGATTAATGGAAGCCCAAGACAAGCCCTGAGGAAAGGGGGCAAGGCTAGCTGCTTAGTAGTGATCCTACCTCTACGACTGATGAGAAAGCACCTGGATCAGATCATAAGATTTCAACTTCCTGGGGCAAGAAAGTAAAGAGTTAAAGCATCCCATGGTCACAGTTCCTGATACGCAGAGGGTTCAGAGTGATCATTTGGAAAGCTGCAAGCGCTGATGAGGAGGGCAGACGCCCACCATCAGACTCCAAGAGTTATAGGAAGAGTAGCTATAGAGACTTCAGCCTCAGCATACTGTATGTCTCTGTAGAGATGCCTTCCCACATCTAAGTCATTTCTCCAGATGACATGGAGACCTGAACATTAAAATCTGGAAAGTCTACCTGAGGTTCATTTTTCTCATGCCAGAATAAAATGAACCAAATACCAACATAGAGAGTTGAAAATACTTGTAAATCTTTTCTTGACCTCATCAGTTTTGACTTTATAAATTACTTGATTTAACAAAACTGTTGATAGCATATTAGTTGAGTGTCTTCGTTTTCTAGTGGGGTTATAGCAGATGGCTGTTGGAACACCTTCCCAGTTCAGTGACATTACTTTAACTACATCCTGGCACCCTCCCTTTCTCCCTCCTTCCCTAATTCACAATAAAGAATTCCTAGTATGCATTTTACGCAATGTGATCACACCCTCAATCTCGCCCTGTCTACAGCTGATTGGGCCACATGACCCAAGGTGGGCCAATCAGAATTTTAAGTATTGAAGTTTAGAATTAAATAAGAAGCTATACCTCTTTGGATACCCAACATGTAAAAGTCAAAACTGTAGGCCACTTTTTTTTTTTTTTTAATTATGTAGGCTTGGAAGTAGAGAAAACTGGTCTGCAGAGATGAGAAATAAGATATATAGAGAGAAACTATCAAGTTTCACCACTAGTACTGAGTTCTTGCCCTCAGGATTCAAAAGACATCACTCTCTCCTCTCAAGAAATGTACCCATTTATGCTGAGTGGTGAAGTGTAAGATCTTTCTATTTGCTGTAAACAAGTCCTAACATATAGGTACTGCCACACTGAAGAGCAAAGGGGTAGGAATTCCATCTTGCCATAAACACTGCTCACTCAAAATGCCTGCCCCTTTAAATCTATAGCTTGGCTTCAGGTGGGTTTTCTTGTCTGCCTTCTCTCAAAGATCTCTTTCATCCTACATGAAAAAGTTGAAACTTGCTTGCCCTCTGTTTTGCAGTTTCCCCCTAGAACCAAATGAGATCAAGGCAGTTATTTTGCTTTGTTTCATAATTACCTTTCAAGATGATGAAAACTGTAATTTTTTGTTTATTGAATTTTTTCTTCTTGCAATTTGTTAATGTTTCCATTTGACAGCATCTTAGGCTGCAGATGAGGGGGAAGGACAGCACCAACTTGTTTTCTAGTATTGTGTGTGGTGATCTGCCGGTAATTCTCATTCCCAAAAGAGCAAACACTCAAGGCTACCTTCGCTTAGCAGAGGAAGGAGCAGCAGCTTTCGCGGGCATCCCAGACAGCAACAGAGGAAGTGTACGCATTACGTGCAGACTTGCCTTCCCAAACCGCGCTTATGTGATCAAGATCGATCTTGTAGTAGGCAATTACAGAATCACCAGGGAATCGATGCAGCTCCATTTACACTGACCTCAGCAGAATAGTTTATAGTGAAGTAAGTACCTTCAGGCTCTTGTCTGGGGAAATTCAAATAGATACAGATATGGATGTTCCTCAGACGATCTTTTTCTGGGAACACATGGTTGGTCAGCAGGATAAAGATAGATCCTGGGCCACGTGGCATCTACCAGACCTTAATTTTTGTGGCTTAGTTTAGGCAGGAAAAAAAAGAGTATCGTAAAGTAATATTAATAACAGGCTAGCGTTTATTGGGTCTTTAACATGTGCTTGGCATGGTTCTAATAGTATTTTATGGTGCTACATATTATTTTATAGGCATGATAACATGGGGCTAATATTTTCCTCATATTTCACAATAACATGTGGGCTAATATTTTCCTCACATTTCACAATAGGAGGTAAATATTATGAGCCCACATGTTATTGATGAGCAAATTGCGGCTTAGAAAAGTCAAGTCACAGCCCTGAGTATCAGGGCTGGGACTCAGGGCAGGTAATATGATTTCAGTGTTCATGCTGAGAGCTCAGTGTGAGCCATTCCCTCATCCATCCTTCAGACTATAGCACATCTGCTGAGTTTCTCCTCCCAAGGCCTAGGCAAGGGCTGACGGAGAGCCCCAGGGCTGAGTGTTATCTGAAATGCAGAGAGAAGCCTGGCATAAAGGCCTGGAGAATCATGTTAGAAGCTGAGTGCAGGAACAGCAAGTAGGCAAACATGGTCAGTGGCCAGGAGGGACGCGGAACGCAGTTCAGTTCATCGTCAGTTAAGATCATGAGTATCAAGCGGGTCCAAACCCCCTTGAATTAATGCAGGGCCTAGGAGTAGGTGCATAGGGAAGTCTTCACTGCTGGGGGTGCAGGGAAGGTGCTCAGGCACCCAGTTTGGTAGACAACGGAAGGAAGCAAGCATCCTTGCTCATACAATCCTCATACGATCGTACAAGCATCCTCAGGAAGCAAGCATCCTCATATGATCACGGGTCCGTTCCACTATGCAGGGAGCTCTTGCCTCGGAGGCAGAGCCCACAGCACAATTCTGGCTGTGTCGGTCTGTCCCAATCCAGGTCACATGACTTTCTAAAGCCCTTTTCTATGAGAGATGGCAGAATCCTTACTTCTACTGCACTGATAGCCAAGTCACATGAGGAGGCGGTGTGGTAGTAAGTAGAACTAAGTAGAAGGGCTCTGCTTCTCCCATGTATCATTTAGCCCACTTTGGTCTTAGAGCAGACTGCTCTATGGCTTCTTCCTGATTTTTTCTCTGGTCTCTTACCTTAGCCTCCCTCCCACACGCCTTGGTAGCTGGTTTCTCTCAGTCCAGTCTCACTAAGGAGCCTCTTAGCATAGAGCAGATAAGCTGGTATTTTCACAGGACTTCCTTGAATTCGAACAGTGATCAATAATGAACAATGTGCCCCTACTCTCTGGCTCATTGTACAAAACTTCCTTGACCCTATCTCTGCTTTCTCCTACCCAAGGCTCATGGGCCTTGCATGATCACACTATCTGCAAAGATGCAAACTCTTATCCCCCCAACCTTCTGTACTTCTTTGGTTCTTTCCTTCAAGGTTCCAGAGCCACTGGCATATATAGAGCCCCAGCTAACATGTGAGCTTTTACCCCAGCACACTTTCTCATATGGCCAAGAGAACATTCCAACCCTGACATCCACTTTACACTCAGAGCCTACCCACTGAAATCCCATTTCTGGCTGGAAAGACCTTCAGCAGGACAGAGTCTTTGAATGAGCTTTCTCTGTAGGGAGGACTTGTCCCTCACTCAGGGCATGGGCCGTCCTTTGCAGAGCCTTCTAAGATGGGAGTATCATTATTGTGCCCGCTTTACCAATCAATGCACTGAGGAACAAATAAATGATTTTTCCAAAGTCACGCAATTCACCAGCGGTAGGGTTGGGGTTTGAATCCATATAAATCTGCCTGCTAAGCCACAGTTATTCTCTGCTGGCTTTAGTGGTCTCAAGTCTCTAATGTACATCTTATATTTCATGAAAACAAACAGTCTGCCATAACAAACTCCAAAGCTGCACTGGTATGATTTGAAGCGACCAACTTTTATTTATTAAGATCTCTGGGTAAACCTGTTTAGGCTCACTTTTTATTATTGTTCTTCTTGCTCTGAAACGGAGTTGGCTGGGAACTGGAAAAATGGATGGAGAATTGTATCATTGTATTCCAACTGGTTAAAATCCCTCTTTCCAGGCGGAACTGCTACTGTACCCTATCAGTTCTTCTCGACATTCATCCCGGAATGACAGGGGAGACCACTAAGCTTGGGGGTATTCTCAGTTCTTTGCCATTTTGAAAGCTGTGGCGGTCCCACTGAGCACACAAGGCTGAGAAGTGAACTTTTATTGTTAGTGGAATGCTTTGTGCTTCGAGAATCCCCATAGAGAAAAACAAAGGGAGGGAGAATGTTACACTTGATTCAGACCAAAAAGGATCTGTGAACCCTTTTGTTTGCATTTACCAGATCTGTCAGTGCCTCTTCTCTTCCAGAGCAGCTGTCAGCTGTGCCCTAAAATCCCCCAAGGGAATGCCTGGTTCTCCAAGACCTCCTGGGTAGTGCTTAGGTCCCTTATACCTCACCCAGGTCTTTCCAAGACCTCAGCTTAGCTGCTTGTTTCATGGTGCACTTTTGCTCCCTGTTTTCATCTGCAGTGCCTTGAGACTTGTCCTTCAATTTACCTTCTCTCCCCCTGTGGCTGGGCTTTCTAGCATCCATTTGTGACAGGCTCACTAGAGATAAGAAGCTGGCCCTTTGCCTTCTATCACTCAGCTCCCTCCAATCAAGCTGGTCTCCCTGAATCTCTCTTTTCCCATTTGGTATCCGGCGTGATCGATTGCCAACATTGGTAAGATGCACAGACTACCCTGCAGCTCGCTGGCTATGAGGACCACGATGGCGTGGCCATTCCTAGAGATGAGGGGTTTAAACCATTATATTCCTCTTCAAACCAATCATTCTACCAACGTGTCCACATGTCTATACGTGTGTGCAGCATGTAAACGCATGTGTGGGGAAGTGGGGAAGGCAGAGAGAGTGGACCCTTGACTAACCTTTCCTTAACATTACTCAATCCAACAAGTAATTCCAGACAGGAAGCCAGGGCCCTAGTGTGACATTGTGAATCCCCCACGCGTGTTTCTATAAATTAGTTTTCACCCCCTTCGTCATACTGAGAAGCTCCTTGGGAAGCTTTGTGGCTCCTACCCCCTGAAATGCACAGGAAACTGGTGAAGGACGGTGGGGAAGGAGGGTCAAGGCTGGAGGCCTGAGGGCATGGATAAACCTTGCCAGGAAGTGCTTGTGGGTCGGAAAGAAACATATCAGAAGCAGACACAAGAGATGATAGGATATTAGAAAATCACCAGGGTCCAGGAATTTGTGAGGGTCAACATAGGACAGCGAACGAAAAAAACATTTTTAGAGTTATTCAGCCACACTTGATCACACTTGCAGACTGACAAGGGAAAAGAAGGAAAGCGACCTCGTAGATCCACTCTCTGCACACGCCTTCCTCCTGTAAGATCCATTTCAGTTCATAAGGGGGTAGGTGCAGTGACTGTGGTTCACATCCTAACTTTAGAGATACTCTCAAGACTCATCATGAGTTTCCTCAGTTCAGCATGAATGTCACATTAAAAAGCAATGGACATATCCAGGAAAAGCAAATTGAAGTATCAAATCAGCTGGAAGATTACAAATTGTCTCTATTTAAATGTACACAAAATCTACTTGTTTGTTCTTTTTAAGAAAATTCAAATGTGTCCATGACCATGGACAACCGTAAACTTGAGCTTTGGCACAATAGCTCTCTGCGAGGAGCTCTGACGTCACTGCATCCCTCGGTCCTCCCCTCCCCTCCCTGCACACTCAGAGGCACACACTCGGCACTGCCTGTCCTCCCTCTGGAACACACTGGCCTTCTTCCCTCTCCTTACCTGTGCCCTGTGCCCTCTTCCCCAGGGACCTTATGCTTACTCTCTATCCACCTGAAATGATCTTTCCTCTCTTCCCTGCTTCACTGACTCTCTTCACCTCTGCTCACTTCTTCAAGACATACCCTCCTGCTACGTGCTTTCTCATGTGTGATACTAACCAGAGACACAGTCACGGTGACTCAGATCTCTGGAAAGCCACTCAGATGCATACACTGTGAGCTACGTTATTTTCTTGTGCCAAAGATCTCACTGCAGCTGATAAAAAGTGGGGTTTGGAATGTGATTAAAGTTGTTTCAGTTCCTTTAAAGTTCAGAACATCATCTTTCTGATAAACTATGTTAAAATCTCCTAATCCCCCACTGGGACTTTCTCTCCTCTCTGAAATGTATCCCCCCTCCCCCACCCCTTCCCAAGGTCTTTTCGGGGTAAGATGAGGTTTATGCATGCCCAGGACACAAGGCAGACCAAAAAGGTCACTTGTTCCTTGCTGCCCTCAAAGGACTCGCTGACCCCTTATTCTGCCTGCTGACCAGGCTCAGGTGAATCTAGGCCTTCCCAGGTTGTTGAGTGTTATGCTACACTCCCTGCCAAGGACCACACACTTGTCCTCATCTTCATCCATGATGCCCCTCTACACTCACGGCCTTTTTGTCCATCCCCAGGCCTCTATGGTCCACTGGTCAGTGGTGCTGTACCATCGAGCACTGGAGCCAATATGGGGAGGAAGCCATCAGATGAGGAGTTCTCCAGCCAGAGGCAGGCGAGTCTGCATTCTGACTTTAAGAGAAAGAAACACCAAACCTGGTTCTTTGGGCAAGACAATTTTCCAAAGCCATGGAGGTGCAGGATCACAGGAATATCTTTAGAATGGCCAGAAACCTGGTTCGGCAGTGACAACGGTCTCCTAGGTTTGCTGGCAGCAACAGCAGCGTGTTGGCACAATTCCGGACCCCACTTTATCTACTAGTTGTGGTCTAATTAACCAGCATCCGGAGAGTACTTCTGAGTGCTGACTTAACATCGTGAGAGCAATTGAGGACCGACCACTTGGGGTCTAGGGCTTATTATAGGAATATGGACCTGATAACCAAAGAAAGAAATTCTCACCATAATTCTCATACTCATGTGTCTCTAATATTTACTAAATATTCTTTCAGAATACAGATATTTTGGCAGATACTTTCCTCTTGTTGTAGATTCAAAGCCAAGGGCCTGGCATTGAGGAGCTCGCATTGCAGTGGAGGAGAGAGAAAGCAACCCAAACATGATACATATATTCGCAGAGTGTTCTGGAAGAACTGGATTTGGGGGATGAAAGCTCTTTACATAGGTTCTCCAGAGCTTTAATTACTGTGCACTGTTGTGTTGATATTTTGACTCAGACAAACGTTTAATTATGCCACTTTCATGAAATAAAAATAAATTTGGGCTTAGGTAACCATAGACTTTATTCTGAAGGAATTTTGCAGGAGGGACTACTGCAATAATGGGGAGGGACTATTCAGCAGGGAGAAGGCTCCCACCGTGAGATCTGCAAATATCTCCAAGCTCAGGCAGGAAAGGGCTTTCCTTATACAGGGAGGAGTCAAGTGGGACAGGAAGCACTGAGTGTGGGGAAGCGAGACGTGTGGATGGAGGGGGCAGGTGGCATGATCTCAGAGATGATCAGAGCGTTTTACCATGAGAATCCACTCCTGGGAGGGGTCATTAAGGAGAGGCTGCATGCTGGCTCAGTTTGAAGGCAGGTCAAACTTCAAGGGCATGATGGGGGAGGAAAGTTAACTAAGTTCATTCAAGTCACAATAGAAGGTATTTTGTCCATACTGGCCTGTGAGTATAAACAATTCAGCTAACTAATCATTTATAAGATAAGGGATGGGAATCTGGGCTGTCCACGTCTGGCCTTGTCATAGGTAAACAGGAAGGACATCTGAAAGTCTTATCCAAGTCACAAGGCAAAGGATGTTTCTTTGCAGTAAACCACTCCCCAGAATACAAAAAAAGCAGGGAGTTTTCTTAACTGTTGCTGTTTTCCAGGACTGCAGGTCTCAGATAAAATTCAAGTACTTTCTATGTGATTTTGAGCCTCAGTCTTCTCAGGTTAAAACTGGGATGAAAATGGTTTCCATGTCATGGTGAGGACCTAGATGGAAACTCGCGTAAAAGGAGTTACCATACTACCACACACATTTTCAGAGTTCAAGAACAGTAATCACTATTATTCAGACTTTTTTTGTTGTTATTTTTACTGCATCCTGGGCTTTGTTTTTATTAAAGCAATTTTTATCATCTATTTTTAAATTGAATGCAAGTAACCAGTCTACAGCAAAGCATTTAGCAAAAAACGAGTATGTGATTAATCTTAATATGATCCCATTGCCATCCAGGAGAGCGCCAATGGCACCAGCACCATTTGACCAAAAAAGGACGTAATAGTGGGATCTTGTTAAACTGAATTTTAAGTATGATTTCATTCAACTCACTCCCTGGAACCCGTGCAATATGCTGTTTACAATCTAAATGAGCCCAGTCCTCTGGGGTGCAGAGGCTGGAGATTTCTTGCTAGCCTGAGGAGAGGCCGACTCTCTGGGGGTTGTTCCCCTGGGTCTCCATATGGATTCTGATTCATGCCGATGTGGCCACAGCAGCTCCTTCTATGAACATTCAGATTCTTCCAGATCTTTCTTACACAGGGGATGGAGCTTCTCCTAACATCATCTTATTGGTTTACAAAGGATTCCTTAAAGACTTCACACAGGAGCCTTAAATATTTCATGGGCTCATCTGCCTGTTTAATTATGTCTACATGCAAAAAAGGCTTCCTGGCTAGGCATACATTTTGCGATACTGTTATATAAATATTTAAATAGCTGGGCTTCTTTGTATCCTCAAGAAAAGTACCAGTCTTTGCCTGGGAAGAGAGGCTCAAAGTGAAGAAGCTGTGGAAATGTATACATAAGTAGATCTCTACATAGAGGTAGGGTGACTAGTTTTTATTTTTAAAGCCAATTGAACAAAAAAAAATTTGCCCTTTGCCTTGATTATTTGCCAGGGTAGCTTATAAATATGTTATAGTGGGGCCTTGGAGCAAAAGAGGCAAAAATGAGAGTCCTGGTTTTACGATCTTCCGAGTTGACAAAACTTTGCAAGTCACTTAACCTCTCTGAGCCTTATTTTCCTCGTTTAAAAAACAGAAGGAATAATGGTGTAGTCACTGTGGAAAGCAGTATGGCTGTTCATCAAAAAATTAAACATAGAATTACCATATGATCCAATAATTCCACCTCTGACTATATACACGAAAGAATTGAATGCAAGGACTCAGATATTCATTACACCCATGTTCACAGCAGCATTATTCACAATAGCTAAAATGTGGAAGCAACTCTAATGTCCATCGACAGACGGATAAATAAAATGTGTATCTACACACACACACACACACACACACACACACACACTGAATTATTATTTGGCCTTAAAAAGGGAGAAGATTCTAATATATGCCACAACATAGATGGATCTCCAAGACACTGTAAAAGGATATTTGAAAATGGAGTAAGCAAGCCTAGCTAAGAGAGTCTTTTTAAAATAAGGTCAGGAAGCCATTAGGGAGGAGGAATTTATGCATGTCCTCATCAGGGAAACGACGTGGTTGTGTATGTGTGTGTTATTTTGTTTGTTTTAACCTTTCAGCCAGATGCAAGTCCTCAGCCTGGACTTTACTTCCTCATCATGACTCCTGAATCTTCCACTTTCATCACTTCGCTTAGAAAGAGGTCAACGCATCTTAACAAGTTGTAATCCTATATTTGCATATTACCTCAACCAATGGTAGTTAACTTTGTTTCAACCAATTTTGCATGGATGACCTGAATGAGAACTACACTCATAGCCCTTTTGCCTTTAGAACTCTTTCCCTCTTTGTCTTCCTTAGAACCCAATTCATGTTTCTACCTGAATCAGTATCTCCCATGTTGCAATTCTAACTGCCCAAATGTCTATTTGCTTAAATTTTAAGTTCTTTCTTGGTCAACAACATCGTGCTAAGTGAAATAAGCCAGACCGCAAAGGACTAATATGATTCCACTTCTTCGAGGTAACTAGGTAGTCAAATTCTTATAGACAGAGAATGATGGTTGCCAAGGACTGGGAGGGAGGGGGGCTTTCAGTTTGGGAAGATGAAAAAGTTCTGGAGGTGGACAGTACTGATGGCTATACATCAACATGAGTGTACTTAGTGCCACGGAACCATGCACTTAAAAATGGTTAAAATAGTAAATTTTGTGTTATGTGTATTTCAGCACAATAAAACAATGGGAATAATTATATTTACCTTAAGGAAGAATTTCAAGTGCTAAGTAAATCACATATATATTTTTTTAAAGATTTTATTTCTTTATTTGACAGAGGGAGAGACAGCAAGAGAGGGAACACAAGCAGGGGGAGTGGGAGAGGGAGAAGCTGAGCAGGGAGCCGGATGCAGGGCTCTATCCCAGGACCCTGGGATCATGACCTGAGCCGAAGGCAGACGCTTAACAACTGAGCCACCCAGACACCCCAGTAAATCACATATATTAATGTGTGAAATACTTTGTTCAGTAGATGGTACTTAGAAGTTACCCAAAAGATAATGCCTTTGTTATCCAGGATTCAGAATTGCCCGGGTGAGTGCTTTGGAGCTTCCTACACTGCCTGTGCCTAGGAGGGCCGGTAAGACCTGATCACAGGGAAACGGTGATTGTTCCAGCATGGATGGCTTCACAATCTCAATAGTAAGGCTTTTCATGTATATTGCAGGTAAAGCAAACAAATTTTAAAAACCTAATCTTGGGCACCTGGGTGACTCAGTCAGTTAAGTGTCTGCCTTGGGCTCAGGTAATGATCCCAGGGTCCTGGGATGGAGTCCCACACCAGGCTCCCTGATCACTTGGGAGCCTGTTTCTCTCTCTCTCTGCCCCTCCTCCCTGCTTGTGCTCACTCTCCCCGCCCCCCCTTCAAAAATAAATAAAAATACTTTTAAAAAAACGAATCTTTTCCATGTGCCTATACATACCTTTTAATTAAATTTTTAAGATGATTGTGGATTCACATACAATTGTCAGAAATAATGCAGAGAGAACTTATGCATTTTTTTACCCAGCCTTCCCCAGAGGTAGCATCTTGCAAAACTTTAATACACTCTCATTAGTAGGATATTGGCATCGATATAGGCAAGATCCAGAACACTGTCATCCCCACAAGGATCCCTTTTACTGCCCTTTAATAGCCACACCCAGCTCCATGTCACTCCCCCCGCCACATACACACAACCATCTCTAACTCCTGGCAATCACTAATCTGTTCTCCTTTTTTATAATTTTGTCATTTTGAGAATGTTATATAAAGGGAATCACACAGTATGTAACCTTTGGGGATCGGCCCTTTTCACTCAGCAAAATTCACGCAAGGTTGGCACTGATCATTTTTATAAAATAAAAGCGTAACTGATTAAAGCCCTTGAGGTCCTGATAGAGACTTCTTTCTCTCCGGATGGTCATACAAAGCGAACTTAATGAAGGCATTAGTGCTGGAGGCATGAGCAGCAATAAAGGAGCCAACAAGGATGTTGACACCCTTGGGACAAGTCCCAGTGCAGGTGCATGGTCCCCACCTCACCCCACCCCCAGAACCAAAGCAGAGAAGGAGAAAATCACATTACCAGATCCCAGTGAGAGGGGCAGCAGTAGAGGAGGAGGAATGCCTGGCAGGGGAAGGGATCAGGAAAAGACGTAGCTATACAGACCGCAGCTAGAAAGACATGCCCTCAGATCCCCTAACTTTAAACTGAGCCCAGCAGGAAGCCAATGGGCCAGGAAACCTAGGAAAAACAGCTTTTAGAAGCCAGCCTCCTTGTGCTTAGATAAGGCAAAAAAAAAAAAAAAAAAAAAAGTCACAGGTGGATTTAAGGCCGAACAACAAATAACCAGTACAACAAATGATGATAAAGTTGTGTCCATTCAACAAATATTGCCTGAATGTTGACTACTGCAAAGCTCTGTTTGTAGCACTGGAGAAGCATAGTCAACAAGAACAGTAAAATCTTTGTCTTTAATTTCAAGGAGGAATAGACAACCAGTATTTTGCTGAAGTGATGCTTTTGAGTCGGGAAGAGCTGATGGAAATTAATGCCTAAGAGGTAGGCCGGCCTTAGAGGCCTGAGCAGTGCCTCCATGGTACAAGCTGGGCACGCAGAATAAACGGGCCCAGATAACTATAGGTTTGTACAGACACAACTGCAGTATATAGAAGTTCTCTTCTGTTGGTTTCTATTTTCTCAGTAAAAAATGAAGCAAGCTGAGAGGGAGGATAATTAAGGAGGAGTCTGAGCTTTGAGGAAAGAAACCGAACAAGTCATCTAGGACAGCTGGAGTGTAAATGGATAAGATCACAGGTATCTTTTCAAAAATTCAGCCCAGACCACATCCCAGGCCAATTAAATCACAACCGTTGGGAGTGGGACATAGGCAGGAATGTTTTCTGAAGCTGCACAGTTGATATTAGTGTGCAGATCAATTTGGTGAGTGTTGGGCTAGGGAAATGAGGTGTGGCTGCTGGACAGCACTGAGGTCAGAGGTCATGCTATTAACAAAAGGCCAGTTGTCATGGTCAGTCTCCATGCCAGCTTCAGCAGCAGTGTGTACTTAAGGAGAGGGTTGTAGATTAGATTGAACCAAGGTTGGGTTCAACCAGATGAGTAAAATGGAGGGAAAGAAAGACAAGGGGGCTGAGATGTAGGGGAAACGGTGATTAATACAATGGAGGCTGGGCTCTCAGCTAAGTAAGGAAGAACTTAAGGGCTCCATGGGGGTAATAACAGCGAAAAGTCAACAGGGTAACAAGACTATAGGCTCCTCTGTGGTCAAATTTTGGGAGGCCACTATAGGAGTAAGCTGGTTGTGGTCAGGTTACAGTACACTCAGAACTGAGATTGCAAAGAGGGTGCGCTTAGTGGTAATAGTAAATTCTAGAGAATCACCATGACAGTGAGTGACTGATGAAAGCTAAAAGAAAGAATATCAGGGAGATCACATTAGAGAACCATATGTCCAATATACTATAAAGGTCCTATATGTGGATGGTGTAGTCACCAAGAAATATGTCACAGATAGTATTAGAAAGAGTGACATTAAGACAGATAAAATAATTAAATGTACTGAAGAAAATCTGAAGAGGGGGGAAAAACCAGGAGCAGACCTGGCGTCACCATTTCTCTGTATGTATTATTGTGCTGATGACTTCACCTCTCTCCGACCCACATTTCTCATCTATCAATGTAGATGATGATAGCATCTTCTCAATAGTTCTGTTACGAGAAGTTTACTAATGCAGAACCTTTAACGTGCTTAGAACACTGCCTGGCCTTACCACACTTCTCTGTGATCTTTGTTCTCATTATGAAGTGGTCTCAATCTCATGGCTCACTCTAGTGGAGAAGTTCTCAATCTTGAGCATGCATCAGAATCATCCTGAGGCCTAGAAAACATACTGGGCCCCTACCCCAAAGTTTCTACATAAAGTATGGCCTGAGAATTTGCATTTCTAAAAAGTTCCCAGGGGAAACTGATTCTGCTGGTCTGGGGCCCCAGGCATTAAGAACAACAGCTGGGAATGGGGACCAGAATCTGTGTTTTAACAAACCTCCTCCCCAAGGTTATATTTAGCATGGGCATTGAGAAATATTCTAAGGCTTAGTATAAAACACACACACACACACAATCCTTGTCTGGTTCACCTTAGCATATCTGTAAGTCCTCAGGCCATGGTAGCGTCAAAACTCTCCTTTTGCTCCAGTAAAAACTGACGAATCTATTTCTGCTCAGGATCTTCCTTGCACGGTTGCCTAAATAATTTTCCACATGGCTTGGTAAAATTGGAAAAGAATGTTTCTCACCAAATGGGTTGAAATGATTTTTGACTTTCAAGGGAAACATGCTCTTAACCAGCAATCATTTTTCTAGCACTAGAAATGGTAAGGTTTAATCATCAAAGGCTTTACCATGATGTCCTCACCACTGTTTAGGAGGCTTTTCATTATCAAAAACAAAAACAAAAACAAAACTATCTAAAACTTGAAAATAAAAATGTGGGTCTCACATCCTTCCAATATCATATAGGGACAAAGACTAAAGGATTGTGTAGGAGAATGTACTTAGTTCGTCTCATTGTTTAGAACAAATTAAAAGTTACAGTCTTAATGAAGTTACTTGTTAACATATGTATTTTTGTTCAGTAGTGGTGCAGACAATTTGTCAACCAGATCACCCCCACAAATTGATGGTCTATTAGACATTAAACAGTTTATATCCAACTTAGCAATGGTGTCTTCACATTTCTTTGTTAAACTGCCTAATAACACTTTGGCATCTTAAATGTTTTTGAACCAGTCACAGCATTTACTGGTTCCCTCATTAATTAATGAGTTAAAATCCTTGATATATGCTCGTTTTATATTTGCCTGAGAGCCATGATTTTTCTTTCCTGAAAATCATACTTTAACATTGTTCACGGAAGAACACATTTGAAAAAAATCTTGCAGGGGGCTGGTCTTGAACCTTGGTGAAAATGACCACTCTGTGGCATAAACGCATGACTAGTAATTAGCTCAAAGATACATGGCAACAAAGGATATCCAAGGGTGTCAGGATGGGAGAGCTAAAGAACCCTCTTTGTTGTTGTTGTCATTCCAGTTTCCTTGTGGGAGAGGTACTATAGTGGTGGCTAGTCAGGTATTTACCTAATACAAGAATTCCAGAATGAGGACTCTTGACCATGCTACCTTGAAACTCTTTTACTAAGCTATGCTACCGGGAACTCATATCTCATCCTGGTATAGATTCTATGTCACTTCTGGCAACATGTCACAGTACTGTCCATGCATCACACATGTGTGGTCACACTGTAACCATGTAAGGACGACCAGCTGGGGCATAAACTAGACTCTCCTGCATTCTGAGGCAGGGAGGAACTGAGCCCTGCAGGCCTGGTCGCATCATACTTATTCAATCTTCTCTTAATTAAATCCAAGTTTCCCAGATGGAAGGAACATTTTTAAAACAAAGATATGAAATTATTTTTCCCAGAATGGAGGATGTTCACTGAAACCTCATTTTCTGAAATGCAAATTAGCAAAGATTTCAGAAGGTGAGAAAAAAGCAACCCTAAGAAAACATGAAGGAATGAAATAATACATGGAAATGCTGGGAAAAATACAGAACTAAGTTAGTAAAACTGATGAGTAAGTTCAAAATACGGTTGCTTAAAAAGTCTTAAAAATAGAAAAACTAGTTTAATAAAATAAGATCAATATTAGAAAAGTATCATAATGGATAGGATGATTAAATTATAATGAATTACTATCACAATTACATGATAAAACAAAAAAAAAGTCACTGAAAGAACGTTTTTCTGTAAAATTGACCAACAAGTACTATAAGAACAGCACAACAAACACCAAAATTAACACAAGATTAACACAGAAAGAAGTAGAAAGCCTAAAGAGAGCAAAAGAGGTAATACAGAAAATTGTTTAAGATTATCCACAGCAATGGGGTGCCTAAATGGCTCAGTGGGTTAAAGACTCTGCCTTCGGCTCAGGTCATGATCTCAGGGTCCTGGGATCAAGCCCTACATCTGGCACTCTGCTCAGCAGGGAGCTTGCTTCCCCCTCTCTCTCTCTGCCTCTCTGCCTACTTGTGATCTCTCTCTCTCTCTCTGCCAAATAAATAAATAAAATCTTTAAAAATAAGTTTAAAAAAAAAAGATTATCCACAGCAGTGAAGATCACCAGTGTGAGAGGGATTTTCCAAATAATTCTTAAAAGATTTCGTATTATCGTCTATACCAAGGCACGGATCAGGAGGAAGTTTATCCTAGATCTACAAGGTAATGAACACCTCAATCCCTAAAGCTGATAAAGTTTTCACAAAACCAGAAATGAATTGATCAGCTATGTATATGAAAATTTAAGTAACCTACCAGAAATGAACACTAATAAATCAGGGATTCAAGCCTGATGTAATATGAAGAAAATCATGCACATCCCGTGGCATATACCAGGAGTTGAAAGAAAACAGATATTAATTTTATATATATAGAAAAGAAATTGGGTTATTTCCAAACTCATGTCAATAGGTAAATAATTCTTTAAAAGACAGGATTCTTCCTTTTCAAGTTATTTTTTTTTCAAAATGGAAATATATTCATTTTCTGAATACAAACACAGAAACATTGTTTAGTCCGATTATACTGACACAGATGTGCAATTGAATAGATCCACAGCTCATGGGTCTTCTGGTTGGTGTCTGAATCTCTGCAAGTGTGGATGCCTATTCATCAGCTCCTGTGTCAAGTGGTTTAATTACTAGGGAAAACTATGCAGTTAGAGGCAGAAGCTCATGGAAGAGACTGAAACTAACAAGAGCCCAGAAGAATAAGCAGATGCTGAAAGGAGAAAGGAAAGCTCTTTTTTTTTTTAATGATACTATTTTGCCACAGCAAGAAAGGCAACTCATCTCTTGTTGGTCTGTTAAGGATCTTGTAGGAAGGGGTGCCTGGGTGGCTCAGTAAGTTAAGCATCTGCCTTTGGCTCAGGTCATGGTCTCGGGGTCCTGGGATTGAGCCCCACATCAGGCTCCTCCCTCTCCTTCTACTACTCTCTCTGCTTGTGCTCTCTCTCTCTCTCTGCCAAATAAATAAATAAAATCTTTGGGGTGCCTGGGTAGCTCAGTCATTAAGCGTCTGCCTTCAGCTCAGGTCATGATCTCAGGGTCCTGGGATCGAGCCCCTCATCAGGCTCCCTGCTCCGTCGGAAGCCTGCTTCTCCCGCTCCCACATCCCCTGCTTGTGTTCCCTCTCTCGCTGTGTCTCTCTCTGTCAAATAAATAAAATCTCTAAACAAATAAAATCTTAAAAAAAAAAAAAGGATCTTATAGGAAGAATAAACAGCAGCAATTGGCAAGGCCAACTGCAAGCTACCCAAGCTGCTAGTAAACTTCTTCCAAAGGAAAATAACCACCCTCTCCACTGATGGAATAAACTAGACTGGGTTGATTCCAAAATGGGCTATGTGTGTGTGCAGATATGGTTGTGTTTGTGTGTGTTGTAGACAGGATCATCTAGTATTATTTCATTTACATTCACTTAGGCACTTATCAAGGTTGCTGTGGATCATTAGACCCAAACAAGGCTGCAGAGGATGATCTGACAGCATTCTCTGTTTTGTGGGCATCTCCTCAAGCTCACATCAATGAACAAATACCCTGGACTCTAGGGAACACTGCAGGTAATGGTAAGATTCTGACTTGGTTATCAAGTATGGATCAACAGATCCCTTATCAGCTTGTGTGTCCTTATACATCATCTTGAAAATGGGATTATGGGCTTACCTGGATAATTTTAAATGTCTCTTGCAACAAAATCACTGATCTCCCATTAGAAACTCTTAAGCAATTTTCTTTTTAATTTTCCTGTATCTAATAATCGTTTAATTTTTTTTCTAAATACATATCTCGTAATTTCCACATTAATGATGGTCTAAACAAACGACTTGAAATAGGTCTGAAAATAAAAGTTGTTCCATAATTAGTGAGTTTCAGGGGTCTATGGAATGTTTGGGTCATAGGAAACAGTGTCACTAAGACCAATGAACAAATTCAGCTCATGTTAGATATAAGAGAACCTAGAATATTCCCTAGCCAATTAACAATTAAACTAATATCCAGAAGGAAGCTGGGTGAATGTCTAATATCACAGCTGGCTATCAAGATCAGATCGAGCATGTCAGTTATGATCTCACTACTTAATAACGCTCAAGAGGAAACTTTAAGAATGATACTAATTTTCAAATGGAGGGGGCAAGATGGCGGAGAAGTAGGAGGCGGAGATAGTGACTGATCCCAGAAGTTCAGCTAGATAGTTATCAAACCACTTTAAACAACTACAAACTTAGCAGGAGATAGAAGAGAAGAACAGCAACTCTAAGAACAGAGGATCGACCACTTTCCGGAAGGTAGGACTTGCGGAAAAGTGAATCCTAAGCGACGGGA
>CM052894.1:39495991-39531854 GCA_028534135.1 Potos flavus | reverse complement strand
TGTGAGAGGGAGGGGAGGGATGAATTTGGAGGAAATCGGAGGGGTGAAGAACCATGAGAGACTGTGAACTCAGAACAAGGGACTGAGGGTTTTGGAGGGGAGGGGGTGGGGGGATGGGCAAGCCTGGTGGTGGGTATTGAGGAGGGCACGTATTGCATGGAGCACTGGGTGTGGTACATAAACAATGAATCTTGTAACATTGAAAAAATAAAATAAAAGTATTTGGGGAAAAAAAAAAAAAAGAATGATACTAATTTTCAAATGGAAAGAACATTTGAATAAACTGTATGTTTTGTCAATAGATGCACAGTTATACACTATTGATAAACCTTCTATCTAAGAAAAATACCAAATTGCCCTGATTTTTAAGGGCACCATTTGAAAAATCTTTCAAGTTGCTGAGAAAATAGGTGAAATTGAGAAACTGGGTGCTGTGCTATGAAGAGTGTGAAAGACTAGACAAAATTGAAGCCCTTCAATCAATGAGAGCAAGTTTGTAGGAAGGACGGTGCAATTGATTGAAAGTGTTTTTCTGTAGAGGGGAAAGACAATCAGAACATGCCTACAAACTGAGATTTTTATAACTACAGCATAAAGTCTTCCTAGGTATAAAATTGTTTAAGATTTAATCAATTTGGAAAAAAGGAAAGAATGAAGGAACAAAGGTAGCTTACAAGAAAAAAATACTAATACAGAAGTTTAAAAGTAGAAAATAAAAGTATGCCAACTGTATCTTCTCTGCACTTCAAGAATGCAATTTTGTAATAATTTGATATTTATGTTTCATTTACACAGTATATAGTCATATCTTTATACATGATAACTAATATATTTCCCATATGTAATATGGGAATTTTATTCTGGTTTATTTTTTTGTCTACAAAAAATAGGCACATACCATACATATTGCTCTCTAATATTAGTGTATATACTTTATTTTGTTATTGTTGTTGTTTTGTTTAAGATTTTATTTATTCGTTTGAGAGAGAGAGAACAAGCAAGCACGAACAGGGAGAGAGGCAAAGGGAGAGGGAGAAGCAGACTCCCCGTTGAGCTGGGAGCCTGCCATGGGGCTCCATCCCAGGACCTGGAGATCATGACCTGAGCCGGTACTTAACCATCTGAGCCACTCAGGCACCCCTAGTGTATATATTTTAAAAATATATAATAGACTTCTGCTGGTGGGAAGCTGGAATAGATAGACTTTTCTCTATTCCACTCACTAAATACAACTGAAATCCCTGAACGTTATATATAAAATAATGCAAAAATTCTCTAAAAGATGGAAGAATGCAGACTGCCTAGGGACCTCAGGACCCTAAGAACAGCAAAGTGGTTTTCTCTGGTTTGTTTTGTCTGGCTTGGCTTTTGGTTTTGGGGGTGGGGGGAGGGAGTCGTTGTTGTTGTTGTTTGTTTTGCTTCATGTAGCCTAGACTTGGAGCCAGGCAACCTGTAGGCCCCAACAAAGCCTATTCTCTAGCTAAAGGACCAGGGAAGGAACAACAGAACAAAATAAAAAACATTTTAATCAATAACTGCTCTACTCTGGCTACCACACACCACAGAAAAATCAGTCGCCCTACTCCTACTCTTGGCAACAAAGGCTGAGTTGGGAGCCTAGATGTCTACTCTTACAAGGCTGCAGTGAAGCACCTCACTACCACCTCCGCACATGTTAATTTGACAGCTTAGAAAAATGGACCAATTCCTTGAAAAACATAAGCTACCACAACTCACCTCATACTGAACAGATCATTTTAATAGCTCTATGACAATTAGAAAATCAAATTTGTTATTAGAAATCTCCCAAAAAAGAAATCTCCAAGATCAGATGGTTTCATTGAAGAACTCTACCAAATGTTTAAAGAATAGTTAACACCAATTCTATATATCTCTTTCATAAGAAAAGGAGAGAAAACTTCCCATTTTATGTAGTATTACTCTGATATCAAAACAGACAAGGACAGTACAAGAAAAAGAGAAAACTCAGACCCAGAATTCATGAATACAGATACAAAAAAAACCTTAACAAATTATTAGCAAATAGAATTCAGCAATATACAGAGGGACCAAATGGGGTTTATTCCAGGGATGCAATTTTGGTTCAATATTCAAAATCCAATCAATTTAATCCACCACACTGATAGGCTAAAGAAGAAAAAAAAAATCACATGATAGTTATTAGTCAACGCAGAAGAAGCATCTGACAAACTTTAACACCACTTCATGATAAAAATCTCTCAGAAAAATAAGAATATACAGTAATTTCTTCAACTTCATAAAGACCATCTTTTAAAAAGCTGAAGTTAACATTATGCCTAATGTTGACAGACTGAATGCTTGCCCCCTAATATTAAGAAAAAGGCAAGGATACCTGTTTTCACCACACTTACTTAACTTAGTGCTTGAATTTCTAGCCAGTGCAGTAAGATAAGAAAAGGAAATAAAAACATACAAGTTGGAAAGGAAGCTATAAAGCTGTTCTTACTAGTAGAGGACATGAAAGTTTAGAAATCTACAAAAAACTCCTAAAAATAAGTGAGTTCACTAAGGTCACAGGATACAATGTACACATACAGCACAAATAGTATAAAGAAATACCAACACTGAACATGTGGACACTGAAATTTAAAAGTTATAATGCCATTTGCAATCTCTAAAAAATATGAAATACTTAGATGTAAATCTAACAAAATATCTGTAAGATTTGTGGGCTAAAAACTACAAAAAACTGATTAAAAAAAAACACCCAATGTCTAAATAAATAGAGATACATACTGTGTTCATGGGTTGGAAGATTTCACATACTAAAGATGTCAATTCTCACTCAAACTGATATACAGGTTTGGTACAATCCTATCAAATTCTCAACAAAATGTTTTTTTCTAGGCACACACAATTATTCTAAAACTAATATGGAAAGGCTCAGAATCCAGAATAGCTAAAACAATTTTGGAAACAATAATAAAATGAAGGGGACCAATCTACACAATTTCAAGACTTATTTTACAACTATAGTAGTAACACGGTGTGGTTTTCTCAGAGGCGCAGACACATAGATCAAAGAAAAGAATACAGAACCCAGAAATACATCTACATACAGATAAAAAAGTACAAATCAATTTGATGGAAAGAACATAGGATTATCAACAAATGGTGCCGGACTGAGTGGACAAGCATACACAAAAAATAAATGTCACCTTAAATCTCACACCTTACAAAAATTAACTCAAAATGGATCATGGATTTATATTGAAATCTAAAATTATAAAACTGTTAGAAAAAAAGAGAAATTCTGAGATCTAGGGCTATACCATTCTTTTACTTTGAACCAAAATCATGACCTATAAAATTAAAATTGCACTTCATCAAAATTAAAAACTTTTAAATTATAAAAGATCCTCTTAGGAAAATGAAAAGGTAAAGAGTGGGGGGAAATATTTGCAACCCATATAGTCAACAAAAGACTTGTGTCTAGAGTATATAAAGAACTGTCAAACTCCGCAGTAAAAAAACAACAAAACAAAACAAAAAAAATCCAGATAGTGCAATTGGAATATGCGCAAAAGATATCAAAAGATATTCCATTGAAAAAGAAAAAAAATAAGCACATGAAAAGATACTCAACATAATTGACCATTAAGGAAATGAAAATGAAAGCCAAATTGAGATATCACTATATACACGTCTCAGAACAGCTAAAATAAAAAATAGTGACAATACCAAATGCCAGCAAGGATGTGGTTATAATAGAAAATGAGAGGTACAGCCACTCTGGAAAACAATTTGGCAATTTCTTATAAAATTAAATATACAACGACCTTGCAGCCCAGCAAGTGCACTCCTGGGCATTTATCTTACAGAAATGAAAGCTTGTGGTCACACAAAAATCTGTACCTGAATGTCTATAGCAGCTTTATTTTTAATAGCCCAAGATTAAAAATGCCCCAGATGTCTTTCAGCAGGTGAGTGGTTAAACTGTAGTAAATCCATCCATGAAATGGTTACCCAGCAATAAAAACGAACTACTGAAACACGTAAGAATCACCAGAAAACTGCTGAGTGGAAAAAAAAAAAAAAAAAAGACAATTGCAAAAGATTACATATTTAATGATGATATATATATATTAATTGGATGGAAATATCTATATCTATATATAGATATATCAACTTGAAATCACAAAACTATAGAAATGAGGAACAGTTTAGTGGTTGCCATGGTTTAAGGGTGGGGTGGGAATGAGAGGGGAAGTAGGTGGTCATAAAAGGGCAACATGAAGGATACTTATGATGATGGAAATGCTCTGAATACCGACTGTTTCAATTTCAATATCCTGGTTGTCATATGGAACTCCAGTTTTGCAAGATGTCATCTTTGTTGGCAACTAGGTTAAAGATATAAATGATCTGCCTATATTTTCTATAACTGTATGTGAATATAAAATTCTTTAAAACAAAAGCTTAATTAAAAAAAAAAAAAAACCTCAATTGACAGAAAGTCATAATCAAGAGATGAATTGTAATACTAAGTCTTCCATACCTTTCTGGGACACAGTGATGGGTCACTTAAGAACTACAGCAATATGCTGTATCCCAAGTTTTCCTAATGTTTCTTTTACCCTTTGTATTTCATACACATACACACATATATCATTATATATAAATTATATATGTGTGCATTATATAACACATGCTATATATTATATATATTATAGGACATTTTTTTCTATTTCTCCTTATAACCCAGTGCTGACTAGAAGAATATGAACTCTCTCTTGGTTCAGACACCAGTATTTCCTGTCAGCTGGTTCCACAAATCTTTTTCTGAATTCTCTAGTGATCTCTAAACTCTCAGAAACCCCCAAAAAGAAGTTTTATGATATTTTCTAAGAATTGCTTCCTAAGGGCATTCCTCAGTGTTTTTTAATTCTCTGGTTAACATGTACCATCTTAATGAAAACACCAGAAAAATTATTTTCTATGATTTATTTTCTTGATGCTATTGGGCTTAACTGTTAAGAATTTGGAATGAGTATTAGTACCTAAACCCTTATATCTCCTCTTCAGAAGTCTTGTGGAAGAGACTCACAAGGAATAATAGCCAATGAGAAACAAAGCACTACTTTATTCAGCATTGAAAAAGCACTTTATACATTAATGCAATGCTCTCGGTTATAAAAGCTATTTGGTAAAATATGGTAGAGGCCAAAGTCTTCAGCCATGCTTCTTGTTTCTTCCCAGCTAGGCCTTCAGAAAGAATGTGACCTTACAAATCCATTTACCAGATATGGATAAGCCATAACTAAGAAGCTAAGATGGTGGTGTCCTCCTTGAAGAGGCCATAAATTGAGCTTGATATAGAAACATCAAAATTTCATCTAAAGAGACCATTGACTTGTTCTCTTAGCTGTTAATTTTTTTTCAATGCTGGGTTGTCTTTCCTCCTCATTATGTAAAAGTAACTAAATGAGCTATCTAGGACTATTAATATATTTCTCCCCCAAGAATTGGAGGTAATGCCTGTTAGCACTTTACCTGGCTTATCACTCAGTTTATAGTTAGCAAAAATTAAGCATTTTGAAAACTCAAATGGATACCATTAGAGATGACAGATTTTAAAAAATTATAATCCTATGTAAAAATATAGCAAAAAATTTTAGAGAACATTTCAACATCATGTAAGACAAAAATGCCCACTTTAACTACTACTCTTCAACACTGTACAGGGAAGGAATTAAATGTATCAGAATTAGAGGTAAATAGTCTTCAATGCTTTCAAATATTGTTCCATTTAATTCTGAATAACTAAATCATCTAACTAAACTAACTAACCAAATCATCAATTGTGAAACACTATATAGTGAAATACCTTTCTCATATTCCTATCTCTGTTCTGTTTCTCTCCCTGGAGGAATTTATATTAATAGGTTCTTTCATGTATTTCCAGATATAATTTACATACATATATTCAGGATAGAAGATTATTTAAGGGTGAACTTTATATCTGAGCAACAATAAGTTTTCTGTCTGTAGCCAATTTCAATTCAATGGGAGCTGGTGCTTAGAATTACTCTAAGGAGGGTATTTCAAGTAATACCAGGTCTTAGTTGGGAGAAACAATTTATCTGATTAACAATGTCTGCTATGGAAAAGACACCCAATATGTGGCAACCTGCAGTGTATTTTGAATTCCTGAACTGTCATTCTTTAGTTGTCAGGGGGAACTAAACAAAAATACAACAACTCCAAGAGAACAACCCACATAATAAAATAGTTTTTAAAAAAAAAAAAAAAAACTTAAAACCATAATATAACCTATGATAAAGCCAGATAAACCTCCATACCGAAATAACTTCTTCCTTCTGTTACAAAAGCTAGGAAAGAGAGAGAGATCAGAAATCACTGTGAGAGAAAACTGTCTCATATCTATAGAAAGAGAAAAATGAGGAGAGAGTATGGAGTATTTCCCTGCCCAGGATTTCTTAGTATTTATAGTTAATAACAGATAAAGCAGGGCTCTTCCCCAGCTTCAGGACTTCTGCCTTTGTGAAGCTGCTTCCCCAATATTTATCAGTGCCCCTTGGATCTTCTTGACCCAGTGAAAGCACAGTTTAGCTATTATTCACACAAGTCTCTAAAGTAAACTGGAACTAAAAATTAATTAAATTTACTTCAAGGTCGCATATATCCTGGAACTCCAAGGGACTTTAAACAGCCAAAACTTACTACAAAGTTATCCAAGTATAAAAACAAACATATAGACCAAGGGAATAGAATAGGAATCCTAGAAGTAAATCCTCACATGCATAGTGCCAAGACCATTTAATGGGAAAAGGTAGTCCTTTTTATGGTGCTATGAAAACTGGATGTCCACATGCAGAAGAATGAAGTTGGATCCTTACCTTATACCATATACAAAAATTAACTCAAAATGGATCAAAGGTCTTTAATCCATTTGAATGTATTTTTGTGTATGGTATAAGAAGGTGGTCATTTAATCCTTTTACATGTTGCTCTCCAGACCTAAATGTGAGACAGGAAACCATTAAGATCCTAGAGACAGTAACCTCTTTGACATCAGCCATAGTAACTTCTTACTAAATATGTCTCCTGAAGCAAGGGAGACAAAAGCAAAGAGAAACTGTTGGGACTTCATCAAAATAAAAAGTTTCTGCACAACAAAGAAGACAACAAACAAAACTAAAAGACAGCCTATGGAATGGGAGAAGATATTTGCAAATGACTTATCTGATAAAGGGTTAGTATCAAAAATCTATGAAGAACTTAAAAAAATCAATATCCAAAAAATAAATAATTCAGTTAAGAAATGGGCAGAAGACATAAAAAGACATTTCTCCAAAGAAATATAGAAGGCAAACAGACCCATAAAAAAAAGTTGCTCAACATCACTCATCATGAGGGAAATACAAATCAAAATTACAATGAGATACCATCTCAGACCTGTCAGAATGGCTAAAATTAACAAGACAAAAAACAACAGATGTTGGTGAGGATGTGGGGAAATGGGAACCTTCTCCCACTGTTGGTGGGAATGCAAACTGGAACAGCCTTTCGGAAAAACAGTATGGAGGTTCCTCAAAAAGTTAAAAATAGGACTACCCTCTGATCCAGAAATTGTACTACTAGGTATTTACCCAAAGATACAAAAATACAAATCAAAGGTGCACATGCACTCTGATGTTAACAGCAGCATTATCAACAATAGTCAAATTATGAACACAATCCAAATGTCCATCAACTGATGAGTAGATAAAGAAGATGGGGGGGTGTAACTATGAAATGCTTAGAAAAAAACATAAGGGAAAAGCTTCATGACACTGGGTTTAACTATGACTTCTTGGATATGACATCATAGGCATAAGCAACAAAAGAAAAAAAATAAATCGGATATCAAACTTTAAAACGTTTGCCCATAAAAAGACACTATCAACAGAGTAAAAAGTCGACCCACAAAATAGGAGAAAATACCTTCAAATCATATATCTGATAAAGAATTAATATCCAGAATATATAGGGAACTCCTACAATTCAACAAAAAACTCTAAACAACTAAATTTAAAAATGAGCAAAAGATCTGAATAGAATGAATTTCTAAATCATTCATCAGAAAAATGAATATTGAACCCACAATTATGATGGATAATATTTTTAAAAGTTGGCAAGGATGTAAAGGAATCAGAACCCTTCTGCATTTCTGATGAGAATTTAAAATGGTTCAACTGCTATGGGAAATAAGGTGATTCTTCAAAAAATTAAACATAAAAAATTATGTGATACAGTGATAACACTTCTGGGTATATACCTGAAATAATGGAGAGAAGGCTCTTTTTTTTTTTTAAGATTTTATTTATTTATTTGAGAGAGAGAGATCACAAGCAGGCAGAGAGGCAGGCAGAGAGAGAGGGGGAAGAAGGCTCCCTGCTGAGCAGAGAGCCCGATGCAGAGCTCGATCCCAGGACCCTGGGATCATGACCTGAGCCGAAGGCCGAGCCTTTAACCCACTGAGCCACCCAGGCGCCCTAAGAGAAGGCTCTTGAACAGATATTTGCACACTCATGTTCATAGAAGTATTATTCACAGTAGCCAAAAGAGGAGGTGGCAATTCAAGTGTCCATAAATGTGTGATTCATAAACAAAATGTGGCCTATATATTCAATGAAATATTATTATTCCACCTTAAAAGGTAAGACAGACAAGCAATATTAAAAATAAGCAAACTTAGAACTGGCTACATAATCTGCAGATATAGGGCCCCTTGTTCAAAAGTTACTAAAAATTTCAAGATGGTGATAGCAGAGTGTAAAACCAAGCATGGGGCCATGAAACTGACCCCCCGGCAAAGTAATAGAGTGGTGTGAAGTATATACAGTAAGTGTAACAAGTGATATAAAGTAACAGGTTTGAGATTTTCAAGGAAGGTGAAGAGGAAAGGCCTCTCTGAGAAAATTACTTCTAACTGAAGATTTGAAGAATGGAGGGATGGTGACATGGAGCATTCCTGAGAGAGGGCAACCCCCCCCCCCAAATAGAAGTGTATCTACACCCAGCCTACTGAAGAAACAATGGCTGGAGTAGAGAAAGAGAGAGAAAGAATGGAAAATATGAAACCAGAGACATACAGACATGAGGAAAAGGATATAAGGCAAATATCATGTAAGGCCTCTCAGGTCATACTAAATACTTTGGCTTTTACTATGGGTGGGATCCGATAAAATCCCAAATACCCAGGATAGTTTTATACCTTTGCTTATCACAGTAAAAGCTAAAATACTTTTCATAATTATCTATTAATGTATCTCGACTTTGAAAGAAGAGGAAGTGGATATGAGATATATATTGAGCTCCTCTTAGAAAGCTAAACAATGAAGTGACTTCATCAATTTCTCTGCAAATACTATCATTTGCATTTTACCATATCTACCTTATGGGGCGTTCCAGAGCTCAAAGATCCTCCTGGCTCCCAGGACCATGGCTTGTCTCATTCCCTCCTCCCCACCCCCACCCAGTACATTCATTCAGGTCCCACTACACCTAATGACAAATGCAGTGGTTACTCTGGTTCTGAACTCATAATATCTAAATAATAGGTATCTTCTAAAATGATGTTTCCTTGGAAATTCATCCTTAAAATAAATCTTTCAGCACAATATTGAGATCTATTTGTAGAATTTTCACAGCAGATAGAAACTTGTAACTTCTGATCACATTAAGTTGCTATATTACCCATTCTATATGTAGAGTCAGAAATATTTATTGAATAAATGATTCTACCAGTTGTAAGCCATTATGCTAAGATTTATGAAGGACACAATGGTGGGAAGACACCATCCTTTTATGCAAGAAGCTTCCCCTGTAATAGAGCAGAGCAGAAAGGCACTCAGCTTGCTGGAAGAAGAGAGGCAGGGACAAATCAGAGGCGGAATCAAGTGTGAGTCAAATCCAGGGAAGCAAGAAATCACCTCTGACTGCAGAGTAAGGTGAGGCTTCCTGAAGAGTGGCAAACACCGGGCAATCTTAGTCGGGTATATGTCAATTGGTGACAGAGAGAAAGAGAGAGAGAGAGAGAATAGAAAATGAAGAGAAACCGGTATAAGAAGAGGTAATGAAAGGATAGAAAAAAAATGGGGAGACATAATTGGGGAAGAGCAGAAAAGCAGACAGTAGAAACCTTGGAGAAGAATTATAATTGAGAAGATAAATATACAAGGAAGAAAAAGGGAGGAGAGAGAAGAGGAAATAGGAAACGGGAAAGAATTTGAAAAGGCTGAGGGAAGTGAGACATAGACAGAAAACCCTCAAAGTGAAGAAATGCCCTGTAAAGTGATAGAACTCCCTACACCAAAAGGCATTAGGCTGTAGGTCTCCATCCAAGAGTTCCCCTGAACATTCAGCCTTGGGACTGACATTTTAATCTCCAAGTAGTTCTAGATCCACTCAGAAGAGCTTCCCTTTACATTTTGTTTTTGTTCAACATAGCAGCAGCAAACACTCTCACTCACATTGCTTAGAAAACTCACAGGGCCAAATCTCAAAAATCCCATCCCAAGAGGCACTTGAGTTTTTGCTTGATGGTTGTTTCTTGTTTGTTTGAAAGCCACAGAGCTTCTGCACAAAGGCCCTCACAAACGGAGCTAGGAATCGAATGGAGAATATACTTTCACGTGCCCTGAAGCTACCCAGCGGGTCTAGAACTAAAAGTGAAACTTTCCCAGCTACTTTTTCATATACAAATAGTGTTAAATTTGAAACCGGCAGCTGTGCACTTTAGCCACTTTCTCTTGCGTGATTTATTCCAATTGCACTTCTTAAATAAAACTTTCATTTTAGATATGGAAATAGATTTCCTTCCTGAACAACTTGTTCTTCTAGAAATAAGTGTTGAGTCAGATATGTGACAATGATTCTCCCAAAAGAAATATGCACCATAAACAGCATCTTCCTATTTGTAGTTGACTCGTGTTCCTCTATGATGGGAAAGCTTCTTCATCCACATTTTGGGGATGAAAAGGAAGTTTCTCGTGGAAACAGAATAAAAGATTTCTGAGGAATGTGAATTACCTACGGAACAATTTAAAATATCTTTCAGAAGCAGGAAAAGGCAATTTAAGATATCGGTAGGTACGCAAGCAGGTAGTTCCATGCACCACTTCTCACTGACATAGAGGCAAAAATGTATTTTACAGTCATTAGTATGGAAAGAGCAATTCTCACATCAGAATTTTCCCTGCTTTATGTTTCCTAGAACAATCTTTGCTTTTACTATTTCATAATAACCGAAAGCTGCTCTTAATGAACGTTTCCCTTACACCTCACATTATGGTAAACATTCTATGTAAATTATCTCATTTTACCCTTACAACAACCTTAAGAAGAAGGCACATTGATGCCCATTAAACAGACCAGGAAATTGAGAATTAAGAGACTTACATAAGGCTCCTAGGTCATATGCCAGCGAAAGTCAAGACTTGGATAGGCACCAAGCCTAGATTACTCCAAACACTGGGCACTTCACCACGATCCTGTGTGGCCTCTAATTGAAGCTTTCTTATCAGGAGATGTGTTCAGCATGTTAGTGTCCCACCTGGGGGAGGCTAGGTAGGGTAGGAAGCCAGGCTCCCGAGGGGTCAATGTGGACAGGGCTTGTTTGGTGAAGCGAGAGAAAGGTGAAGAGAAAAAGTTCAAAGCCCTTGAACGGAAGACAGAGATAGCAGTTTTGTGGACCAGATGGAGAATAAATGTACTACGACCAAAAGCCAAGTTTTAAAACTATATATGAACTCGAAATAAATAGGAACAGGTCAGAAATAAGTGAGGATTTTCTGGGAGATCTGGTTTAGTTCCATATAGGTTGTCCATGGGTTTGTGACAAATGGGTGGATAAGGGTAGCTTAAAAAATATTGTCCTTTATCAGACAGTAATTAAGTCAAGATAGTGACAGGTCTAGAAGCAACAGATAGGCAGGAAGTTCAACACAAACTGTAGTGTTATCATAATTATCATTAATTATGAGAAGCAATATATGGAGCCAGAAATATGCTACCTAAGAGTTGATATTGGAAACTAATATTAAATCAACCTCATGCACCGATGTGTCTATATATATCATCTTTTCTATTGTCTTCCAGATTTTCAAGTTGTACCTAGTATTATATATTTAAATATTTTTTGTAGAAAATACAACACCCTAATATTAAAAATAATAAAATTATCTTGACATTCATAAATCACCACTAACATTTGGTACATATTACTGCAGTTACCTCTCATATTTATGCATAAATAGGAAGAAAGAGGGAGGAAGGGTAAAAGGAAGGAGACAAGAGAAGGAGAAACGATAAGAAATGTAGAAAAGGTAGGAAGATGGGAGGGGAAAAGGAAATGAAAAACTAAATTTATAAGCATTATATAATTCTATTCATACTACATAACTATCTCAATTTATATCTCAAGCTATAAACTGGTGTTAATTCTTCTGTATGAAATTCTTCTGGGGATTGATATGCCTTTTTGCCTGGCAGAGAACAATGTTATTTATTTTAGAAGAAAATTTCTTCAAGTTTTTATATTTCATTACATTTTATATTGTCTTGGCCTTTTCCAAGGATACCAATTACATGTGTCATATCGCATCTCAGCTGTATCTATGATCATTTCTATAATAAATGCTTTTTAAGTTTTATTCTATTTTGTGTTGCTGTTATGACTTTCATCTCTCTAAAAGATTTTGTTTTTCTCCCATTTTTATCTGCCTTTTGACCCCTACACCTCAGCTCATTTCACAGATCATTTTTCTTCTCCTCTTGACCCTTTTATTTCTTTTGTGAGGTCCTTTATAAAAGAGAACATGTTGGCCACCACATCCTGGAGGGAAGATATTTAAACATCCAAAATTCAGATATACAAAAATGTAACTTCCTTTATTGTGTGCAGGTGATCTCATAGTGGCTCAAGCCTCTCAGTCTGCCTAGAACAGAAAACATATTGTATAGGACATACTCGTAGGTTTCCTTGATTGATTGATTGATTGATTGATTTTTAGATTTTATTTATTTATTTGTCAGAGAGACAGTGAGAGAGAGATCACAAGTAGCCAGAGAGGCAGGCAGAGGCAGAGGGAGAAGCAGGCTCCCCACCGAGCAAGGAGCCTGATGTGGGACTCGATCCCAGGACCCTGGGATCATGACCTGAGCTGAAGGCAGCCGCTTAACCAACTGAGCCACCCAGGTGTCCCGGTTTCCTTGATTTATTAATTTTAAACACAATTGACTGATTTTCTGTTAAGGTTATTGATTATTTAGCTCTCTTACAAATTCACTATGGGATTAAAAGAAGAATTCACACAACATTAGCAAATATATAGAAAACTGAATCAAGAGACTCCTGAACCAAATCCAGGCTCCTCTGAGCTCTCTTCTCATCTAGGCTCTATCCCTGGGATGCCACAGCCACCTTAAGTTCCTGCTTCGGAAAGCTCAAAGCTGCCGGAAGAACTTAATGATGGCTCCAGCCAACACCTAAAGATGGAATTCCTTCCTGTCTCCTGGTCTCTATGGAAAGGTAGAAGCCTAATGTCAATATGCACCAGTTAGCAAATCCAGATGACTTAATTACACTGCAACCTCCCAACCTGCTTTCTGTAATTTTCTATTTCCCTGACTTTGCTGGAACCCCTGATCATTCCTCCTCCCTCATTCCCCCAGTAATATGCCCAGTCACCTCTTCACAGATTGAAATTGAGCTGAATTTTCATTCTCATTCTCTTCCCTTCTACAGCAGTTACTTCCTAAAACCAGTCTACTGCCTATAACAAGTGTCTGGCTTTGTTTCTCTTTGACAGATGCATCAAGATATACCATGTACATGAATTAAAAGACAGAATTATCATAATGTCAGTTCTGTCCAGATTGTTCCATAAATTCAATATAATCTCAATAAAAATATGCAACATGTGCATATAACTTAATCAGATTCTAATATGGAAAATAAAAAGTTCAATAAGAGCCACTATAACTTATTGGAATGTAGAAGAAATTGCCTTATAAAAGATCAATTTTATTATAAAGCTATTTTGACTAAGACAATATAGTACTAACAGGAACATACGGTGAAACCAATGGAGTAGATGGAAATTCAAACTCAAGCACTCGCTTATAAGTACACTTGATACATGATTGGGATGATAAATCAATGGGAAAGGATGACTATTTAACATATTATTCTGAGACAATTTGTTATCTGCGTGGGAAAAAATTAGATTTTTAAGTTTACCCAATTCATAAAAATAGAATATTATCATTTATATAAAGTTTTAAAACACCATACTTACACACTTTATGTTTGCTATTCATACATAGATATATAATTAAAATGTAGAAATGCATAGGAATGATGAGCAAGTAAGAGTATGAGTTACTTCTAGGGAAGGCAGGTGAAAGGTAGTCAGAGATGGCACGCAGAGGGTTCTATGCCTGTAATAGCTGATTTCTAAAAAAAAAAATAATTTGAAGTAAATTTGACAAGGTATTACCATTTTTAAATGGCTATTTGTTTTATTATTCTCTATAACTGTATGTGTTGGAATTACTCTGGGTATATTGGAAAAAAGAATTAACATTCATTGAACTCTTATTCCATACCAATCATGGCACCTAAAGCTTGCATTTACAATTTCATATATTCCTCACAAAAATTCTAAGTGGTCATCATTTAGGTCCATTTTATTTACAAAGAAACCGAATTTCAAAAACGCTAAATTTCTAAAAGGTTAAAATATCCAGAAATGTCTGGTTCCAAACACTGAGACACTAAAGGATGATTTTTTAAAATGTCTCTCTGATGCGTATGCAAGCTGGTACAGCCCTCTGGAAAACAGTATTGAGGTTCCTCAAGACTTTAAAAATAGAGCTATTCTACCATCCAGGAATTACAGTACTGGGTATTTACCCCAAAAATACAAATGTAGTGAAAAAAAAGGGGCACATGCACCCCAATGTTCATAGCAGCAATGTCCACAATAGCCAAACTGTGGAAGGAGCCTAGATGCCCATTAACAGATGAATGGATAAAGAAGATGTGGTTTGTATATACAAAGGAATATTAATCAGCCATCGGAAAGGATGAATACCCACCATTTGCATCAACATGGATGGAACTGGAGGGTATTATGCTAAATGAAATAAGTCTATCAGAGCAAGACAATTATCATATGGTTTCACTCACATGTGGAATACAAGGAATAGTGCAGAGGACCATAGAGGAAGGGAGAGAAAACTGAATGGGAAGAAATCAGAGAGGGAGACTAACCATGAGAGACTCTGGACTCGAGGAAACAGAGTTGCAGAAGGGGCAGAAGGGAGGGAAGTGGGGGGGAAGGGATAACTGGGTGATGGGCATTAAGGAGGGCACATGATCTGATGAGCACTAGGTGTTACACAACTAATGAATCATTGAACACTATATCAAAAACTAATGATGTACTACATCTTAGCTAATTGAACTTAATTAAAAAATTTTAAAAATAAAATGTGTCTCTGAAGCAAAGTATGATAAACCCAAAGCTCTTATTCTAGTTTAGTTTGTCTCCATAAGTGCCTTTAGTATTTATTAATATAACATGAAAATACAAAATGTTTCCAATTTTCCATGGGGCCTTAGTACAAGTTTTCAACACAATCATAAAGACTCTTGCTAATATGATAAAAATTCTACCATGCATTTGCCAAATGGATGGAGTGCCACAAGAGAATGGGAATGATTCCTGACATATTTTCTGAAGTTATTTGCCATTTTGTCCTTCAGTGTAATTAACAGAAAAATTGCCTAGGTGAAAGTCTAGCTGTGTTGCTCTCTGTTTCAATTCCTCCGTTTCTGGCTAGCCTGCCCAGACACTTAAGCCTAGAGCAAGGGTTTCAAATTGGGAAAAGAAAAGGGGTTGGGATAACTGTTTTCCTAGGTAAATTCAGCCAGTAAGGATGACTATAGATAATAGAAAAATCCACTGCATTTTTAAGCAATCTTTTTCTGTTCCTATTTCACAATTTCTCTGCGATACATGCTTTAAGGTGAGATTGATGTTGTGTCACAGGGAATACAAATATGTAATGTTAGATATTTTCAAAATCCTCCCTAGAATGGTCATACTTACTCATTCTATAATAACAGTATATGAATTTTCCTATTTCACCCAAATCTAAGTAACGCATGGAATTATCAAGCTTTTTAATTTGTGTGAATCAATGAATCTGATTAGTGTGAAATTCTATTGCTATTTTAATTTGTATCTCTTGATTGCTGAAAAGTTAGAAAGACATCTTTCCTTTTCCGGCTATTTTAATGTCTTATGTGAATTGCCTACTCATATCCCTTATCTAATTTTAAAATTGGTTTGTAATTTTTATATTGATTTCTAGGAGTTCTTTATATACTCTGGATACCAAACTTTTGTCAGTTATATATATCGAAATTATTTTCTCTAAGCTAATAACATACTTGACATTTGGTTTACCTAGAAGCTCTGCCACATTATGTTGTTAAAAAAAAAAAATGGTTGGAAAATACAAGCACTGAGGGGGATATGACTGATGGACCCATTCATTCCAGGTGCTCCAGTGGCTTAATTAAAAACTAAAACTCTCAGTCCTCTAGCCCTCTCTCTGACAAACTTAAACGACCAATGCTAGAGCCCTCAGAAAGGTCTATTTTTTATGGCTTCCAACCCTCTGAATACTGCCTTTTGCCTGACACAGTATACCTACTCTCAACTCCTTTGACCTTAGAAAATGTGTTTCACTACTGAAGTCACATTCTCCTTATTTGTTTTCTCATCTATAACATAGGAATTTTAATATCTACTCTACATAATGGTTAGGAGGAGTAAATGACACATGATTGACAAAATTATGATTGATCTAATACTTTAAAAAGCCCCAATTTTACACATTTGAATAATCCTGCCCTCCTCTCAAGAAAGGAAAACAGAACCTACTAAGGCCAAAAATATATGGGGCCATGAGCCTATGAAAATAAGCATGCACTGATGTTATCAAGATTACTGGGACAAGTTAAAGATCTAGCTCTCCTGGTCCTCTGTGAACAGGACACAGAGGAGCAAATCCTTGAACTCACCCCAGGCATAAAGTCTGATCAGATATACTACCACATATCTAGGACCCAACATGGCGTATCCCATCAAAGGAAGTAAAAATACATTAAGAAGTTTTCTCCAGGGGCATCTGAATGGCTCAGTGGGTTAAAGCCTCTGCCTTCGTCTCGGGTCATGATCTCAGGATCCTGGGATCGAGCCCCACATCGGGCTCTCTGCTCAGTGGGGAGCCTGCTTCCCCCTCCCTCTCTGCCTGCCTCTCTGCCTACTTGTGATCTCTCTCTGTCAAATAAATAAATAAAATCTTTAAAAAAAAATTTCTCCAAAGGCAAAGGAAACAAAAGCAAAAATGAACTTTTGAGACTTCATCAAGATAGAAAGCTTTTGCACAGCAACGGAAACAGTCAACAAAACAAAGAGGCAACCCATGGAATGGAAGAAGATATTTGCAAATGGCACTATGGACAAAGGGCTGATATCCAAGATCTACAAAGAACTTCTCAAACTCAACACCCAAAAAACAGATAATCACGTCAAAAAATGGGCAGAAGATATGAACAGACACTTCTCCAAAGAAGAAATACAAATGGCTAACAGACACATGAAAAAATGTTCATCATCATTAGCCATCAGGGAAATTCAAATCAAAACCACATTGAGATACCACCTTACACCAGATAGAATGGCAAAGATTAACAAGACAGGAAACAACAAATGTTGGAGAGGTTGCAGAGAAAGGGGAACTCTCTTCCACTGTTGGTGGGAATGCAAGTTGGTGCAGCCACTTTAGAAAACTGTGTGGATATTCCTCAAAAATTTAAAAATAGAGCTACCCTATGACTCTGCAATTGCACTACTGGGTATTTACCCCAAAGATACAGATGTAGTGAAAAGAAGAGCCATCTGTACCCCAATGTTCATAGCAGCAATGGCCACAATTGCCAAACTGTGGAAAGAGTCAAGATGCCCTTCAATAGACGAATGGATAAAGATGTGCTCCAAATATACGATGGAATATTACTCAGCCATCAGAAAGGATGAATGCCCAACTTTTACATCAACATGGACGGGACTGGAGGAGTTTATGCTGAGTGAAATAAGTCAAGCAGAGAAAGTCAATTATATGGTTTCACTTACTTGTATAACATAAGGAATAGCATGGAGGACATCAGAAGAAGGAAAGGAAAAGTGAAGGGGGGCAAACCAGAGGGGGAGACAAACCATGAGAAACTGTGGACTCTGAGAAACCGAGGGTTTTAGAGGGGACGGTGGTGGGGGGATGGATGAGCCTGGTGGTGGGTATTAAGGAGAGCACATATTGCATAGAGCTCTGAGTGTGATACATAAACAGTGATCTTGGAACACTGAAAAAAAATAAAATTATAAAAAAAAAAGAAAGAAAACCTGATATAGAAGAGAAATCCCTCTATTTGAGAATGAACATCTATAAAACACCTATAGCTACAGCAATGTTGAAAAATGGATTTCTTGCCACCTAAGACTGCAAATAAGACAAAGATGTTCATGGTCACCACTCATATTTTACATAGTAACTGGAAGTATCCGCCAATATAATAAAGCAAGAAAAGGATATACAAGGCATACTCATTAGGAAAAAAAAAAACCACAAAACTGTCCTACTTGCAGACAGTATAATTTTCTATGTAGAAAATCACAATAAATTTATAGAAAAAAACTCCTAAAACTAACAAGTGATTTTGATAAGAAGATACGATTAATGCATGAAAATCAAACATTTCTATATTCTAGCAATGAACTGGAAGGCAAAATTGAAATGTTATACCATTTATAATCACTACAAATAAAAAAGTATATATTTAAAAATATACATTAGCTACATTATAAGAAAGTACATCTATAGACCAATATCTCTCATATAGATATAAAAATCCACAAAATATTAGGAAATGAATGGAATATAAAATTAATTTAAATGTTAATAAATTAAAATTTATTAATAAATAAAATTACACCATAAGTAAGTTGAGTTTATACCAGTTATGCATAGTTGGTTCAACATTCCAAAATCAATTAATGTATTCCAATGCATCAGCAGGCTCCAGGGCGGGGAACGTATAAATACTATAAAAGGTATTTGACAATATCCAACATCCATTTTTCCAGCAGAGTAATCCTGAGCATGATCCTTACCCTGCCAAACTCACAGAGGTATTGAAAAATCAACAGATTTTATATTTTTATCATATGTCTATATGATAACAGATGTTATTATCACAAACATATAACTGTATATTTATACTGCATAAACCTTACAACTTTTTATGGACTATTTCCTGGTGCCAGTTTCCTCAATTTTTTTTATTCCTAGGAATACTTGAAATACAAAACAAATAACCTTGTCAGATATAAAGATGTATGTTTTAGAGAAGGCCCCTAACATTTATTTATATCTTCATAGAATAAATACTGAGTATTTCAGAGTGAACTTCAAATAGGAAATGGATTTTCCTGACTCACAAATCCTGATGCCAAAGTCTTTTCCAGAATAGGTAAATGAGATCTGGAAATACACTCCACTGTTTGCTTCTCCTGGAACTTGAATGCACATGCTGAACAGTGAAAGCAGCTAGAAACTCCCTTTCAGCTTTACCTCAGGGTTGAAACTGAGACCAAAGTACTACCTCCTTGGGCAATTGCAAAGACTGAATAAGTAAAGGGCCTATAATAGTGTTTTAGTAAGTGGTCAGGAAGCATAAATTCTTATCACCATCCTTTCCATCAGCAGAGATACTGCTACTCAGATGGCTTGTGCTAGGATTACCTCGTTTCCAAGGCTCAAGTTGTAAATATAAGCTTTTACTTGTTTTTACCTAAGACCCTCAGATACAAAAGAATCCCAGGTGGTCTCTCAAGGGGCACCAAAGGAAAACCCATTTAATTCCACTTACTGGTTCTCCTCACCACATTTGTCTTCTATCAACTGTATCTCCCAAAGAATCCCTTCTTTTATCATCTATCTATGAAAGCTACAGTGATTCGATTGCCATCTATTATTTTCATTGGTATAAGGAGTATATCCTACTGTTTCAAATGTGATAGTGCTAAAGAAATGGTAGAGCATTTTCCAAATATAACATAGGACCAGAAGTGGTCAAGGTTAGCAGACCCCTTTTACTCTATGGAGAAGTCGTACCCCTTGGAGTGGCTGCCTGGATCATTCACATGCTCTGAAAAGGAGCCCCCAGTACAAGGGAAGGCCCCATGTGACTGTGTCTCTGCCACATGGTCTTTCCCCCTGAACAAGATGGTAACTAGTGACTCGCACAGGGAAGCCCAAACCTGACAGAGACACAGACACCATGTCATGTGCAGTAAGTCACACTCATGGTAATGCCAGGAAAGAAGGCTTATGAACTTCTGCTGCTGAGGTTCTTAGAGCTCTCCTGATTCCTCCTTTGTGACTCAACATCCAGGTCTGCTGTGATTATAGGCCAGGAGGCTTCCTATAACACTGCTTACTTTCCTTAAGCTAAGCAGAGTTGCTCTCTGTTGATTGCAGCCAAAAAATAACAAAACAAAACACATCTAATCTTTTTGCCAGGGAGACAAAAAAAAAAAAAAAAAAAAAGTAAATAATTCATTAGAGTATTAAATGGGGATAAAGACAAGCTTCATCCACTTTACAATTGTGGAAAGTCTGGTAATGTTTCAGCCTCTGATGTAATTGTGGAGGTTTGTGATGGAAAAACAGAATTTAGGGATTTTTAATCCTATGATTCTTCAGTTGGCTATGAATCTCTGTCCTTTGATTCACCTTCTTCAGAGTTCACCATTACTATATATTTTCATTTTGCAATAAAGAAAGTGAGCAATAAATAATATTCCCAGCAAAGTGAGTATATTCATTTATTAAGAAGTAATTATTGAAGAACTGTTATTAAGTAGTAATTAGAGTTTATAAATTCATTTCAAATATATTACTTTCAAACCACATGGACTATTTAGGAGATAAATATTGGTAAAATGGGGATAGTAATAACTATTTTCTCATTAAATTTATCATTTCATAACTAACTAGTGAAAGTAAATTCCAACATTTTAAACTTTTAGAAATAGCCTGGAGGTTCCCATGAATAAGGAATGTTAAAGAATGTAATAGACATCTAAGTCTTCTTCCATCCCCTCAACTCTCTTTCTATTGAAATCGTCCCAGGAATAAGAAAAGGCTAAAGCAGAAATAGGTACACCTATATTACTAAATGAAAAAGGCCAATGAACGTTTGCCTACTACATTATTCCAACTATGTGACATTCTGGAAAAGGCAAAACTATAGAAACAGTAAAAACATCGGTGGTTGACAGGACTTAGTTGAGGTGAGAGGGATGACTAGATAGAGCAAAGAGGATTTTCAGGGCAATGAAACTACTATATATAAGGGTGCATATATGCCATTATACATTTGTCCAAACCCATGGGATATACAACACCAAGGGTGAACCCTAATGTAAACTATGGACTTTGTTGCATAATGATGTGTCCATGTCAGTTTATCACCTGTAACAAATGTACCATTCTGGTTGATAATGTATATGATATGCATGAGTGGAGGCAGGGGAAATATGGGAAATCTCTGTATCTTTCTCCCCATTTTTGCTGGGAATCTAAAATTGCTCTAAAGAATAAATGTTATTTTTAAAAAAGAAAAGATGCAACTGAAAGCCAGAAACTCCTATGAAATTTTATGAAATTTTGTTCCCCGCAGCATGAGTATTACCAGGCTAAAGACTGAGGTTAAAAAAAAATTTTTTTTAAAGACAAAAGAGCCTCCTTCCCAATAAAGCAGCCCATCCTCATAGGAATAAAATGGAGGAGATCCTGATGCAACTACATCTGAGAACCAGCTCAGTTAGGACAGTCAGGCGCTGACTGGGAGAGCTGGGGAAGTCCTCTCAGGATCCCTCCCACCTCTACGGGTGCCCCAGGGTTCACACGTTGATGGACCCAACAGAAAACTCTCAGAGCGTCACCTGGGGTTAAGCCAAGGTTACTTGACTTCTATTAGGAGAAAAAATCACTTCAATTTAAAAAACAAGAATCACGGGACTGAATAATACACGGGCGCCAATGGTTTTGACTTTCTTCACACTGTACATTGACAGGGAGTGGTCGTCGCTCTCTTCTACTTCCAGATGGCCCCTGGAATCCCACAGTGACTTCGGTCAAAAGCTCAGACAGTGAATGGAGCTAGAGGGTATTATGCTATGTGAAATAAGTCATCCAAAGAAAGATAAATACTATATAATTTCATTCATATGTGGAATTTAAGAAACAAAGCAGATGAACATATGGGCAAGGGGGGGAAGAGAGAGGGAAACAAACCATAGGAGACTCTTAATGATAGAGAACCAACTGAGGGTTGATGCAGGGAGATAGGTGGGAGATGGGCTAGATGAGTGATGGCTATTCAAAAGGGCACCGGTTGTGATGAGCACTGGGTGCTCTAAGTGATGAATCACTGAATTCTACTCTAAATTTAAATAAAAATTGGAAAAGGTAAGAGGAAAATCAAGCAAGAACACAGATGTACAAGTGACTATAGCAGAGAACAACATAGTGAGACTGCCCCTAATTTTAAACAACACTGGGGTTAAATGTTCACATCCTACCTGAAATGAATTGGAATAAACTTAACATTTCATTATTTAAAAAAAAAAAAAAAAGTCCTGTGAAACATATTCTGATGATAATCCTAAAAAGGGGAAAGATGTCCACAATATCAGGGCTCTCTTTCTAAAATGTCATCAGAATAAACATTCACACTACCATTTAGTTAGTTAGGCTTTTGTTTCCTTCAACATAACTAGGCTTACATCTGGCAAGGGCCACTGCAGTGAGGCACTCAAGTTCCTGTTACTACCTGTTGGTTATTTATTCAGCTGTAGCTATAATGTAGTTGGCCCAGGAAGGAACTATTATTAGAGATCTGCTGATTAAGTCAGTTTGATTTTTAAATTTGTTAATTTAATATTCAATAAATATTTGTTTTTACAGCAAATGACATAGTAGGCAATATGCTTTGTTCTGGGAATGAAATAGGCAAAAACAACGGATTGTGGGAGAAACATACAAATGAAATGGTCACATAAATATGCACTTACAAAGTACACCCTAGCCCATGGTGGAAAATGAAGAGAGTCTACTAGGAAGCCCAGGTCTGGAAGTCGGTCTAAGAAGACCAAGGCTGGTGTTAAGATCCAAAGAATGAGCGGAGGCAGCTCCTGTATGTTCACCACGGTGGGAGGCATTACTGTGCAGAGCTGAGCAAGACACAGCGCTGGGCCCTAGAGCTCACAATAGGCAGAGGTACTTGACTTTGAAGAATGAAAAGACTTTCAAGGACAGAGAACAAAGAAAGGGAGATTCCAAACCAAGGGAGCCCAGGTATGGTTTTGCCACTTCCTAAAATGTTATCTTTAAAATACAAAGAAAGGAATCAGGCTGGGAGCAGGGAACACCTAACTCCCATGAGACAGAGAAAATCCTTCCCGTGTTACATGTTAATTGTGGCTGCTTGAGGCACAGCCAAGGTCAGGGCTCACTTACCTATGCGCTTTGCGTTCTTAAACTCGGATATTTTTATCCTGCCTTCTGTGGAAACAGGCGAAACAAAGGTCCTCGAGAAGGTGCTCTCGGCCAGTGGGGGACCCCAGGATATCATGACAGAATCCACCATTACCCATCCTTTAATAAAGAGTGGCATTTTCACAGAAAGAGGGAGACTATCACAGACCTGCTTCTATCAGTAGACCTAGCTATTGTTCACAGGCTTCAGTTTTAAATTCCATTTTTTTGCAGTTTTCAGTCAGGAAATCAGATATATATCCTGTAGTGTGTATGAAGGGGCCATTACAGCAGGATAAATTTAGCCTTAACAAAGGACTGTTTGAAGGCTGTCTTAATCCTGACTCATTTTACTGCTCCCTTCCGTGGCCTGATACATGACACCAGGAACCTACTGAGAATGACTGTTGGTGAGGAAAGCTGTCCTTCTGTTTTAAACAGAACTAACATCTTTTTGTTTCTTTGTTTCATATATAATCACTCCAAAAAAGAACCTTGTAACTGGACTATTTATAGCAAAAGCCGTACGACAGAGGTGGTGTTACCCTCTCTATAGCCAAGTGGGACCTCGAACACCTTGATGATGATCGACTTTCTTTTACCTTCATTACATGTGAAAAATACAGCTGTTTCCCCTCCTTCTCCCTCGAGAAGCTAGTTTTGTCTGTGGGGCATCTGATTTAAAAGGTGTTAATTGTGTAGCAGAGGAATATAATCTCAAGAGGCAAAGAAAAAGGAGCTTTTGAAAGACGAGAGGGTGATTATGTTGGTGAATGGTGTTCAGGTAACAAGCATTTCTCTGTGTAGGAAACATGTCTGTATCTATCACTCAATCTCTATCCTTCGGGGTAGAGATCAGGTCACAAACACCATTTAAATAAAATGAATCTATATGTTAAACATGGGTGCTGAGTGGAAAGTCATGTTTATTATTAATTAGTAGATGTTTCCTATTAATATCTCTTTAAAATTAGCATTTAGGTAGAGGGGGGGAAAAAAAGAGCACAGAATATGGGCTTACAGAGACCTGGGTTTGAATCCTGATTCTCATAAAGATCTGAGTGGCCTCAGGCAACTATGTAAATTTTCTATTATAATAAATTTGAAACCGGGAATTTAGATCCACACAACCTGAGATTGACCCATTTCTCCTGGTTTCTCCCTGCTGAGCAAAACTATAAGCCTCAGAATGGCTCAAAAGAGAACCAAGGGAGAACTCTGAGAAGCGGTTAAGAAGAAAGCAAGGTGTTTGGGACCCCATGATGGGAGGAACAGCACTAGGGTAGGACATCTTACAACCACACACATCAGAAGGTAGCAACCCCACGTACTATGGTTCATGACCTCCAACCTAGCAATAGAAATCAGCCCAGGTGGGCTCAGGCCTCCCCCAGACTGATAGGAGTCCCCTCAGACAACAGGTGAGCCCAATACCATCAGCAAAGGGAATAATTTGGGACCACGAGCAAAAATAAGCAGGGGGAGAAACACTGACCTTCTTCTTTAAGCCTGAGGACTCTACTTTCCCTCAAAGGGATACCAAGGTGGGCAGGCAGAATAGGACAAAAGAAACCCAACTACGTCGAGTGGCCTGGTCCAAGAAATGCCTTTGTCCATGCGTTGTAAAGTCACTCTGCACCTGTCCAGAGACACTTGAGGAGTATGGGGGAAAGGGCTTGAGAGGGAGCCAGGAGAGGGATTCCCTCCATCCCACCGTCCAACAAGAGACACCCAGCAGATAGGCCTGGTAAACCCCTTTCACCTCTCAGGCAGCACACATGGGACCAATGGGAGCCCCATGGGCTCCAGAGAAACCAAACAAACCACAATAGCACTCCAAAAACTCTGCAAGTTAAACTGCCATTGGAACCACAGTGCAAAGGCCAGGACCCTCATGCTAAAATTCAATGGAGTGACTGCATGCAGAAATAAAGAATTTAAATAGGACCAAGAATCTCCTAACACAAAGTGTCCAGAGCACAATCGAAAATCACTCATCATACAAAGAACGAGGAAAATCACAACTAGAATGAGAAGTCAATCAACAGATGCCAGTACCAAGACGGATTAGCTGATGAACTATCAGACAAGGATCTTAAAGCAGCCATCATAGAAATGCTGTGACAACCAACGATGAATTCTCACAATTAAAAAAAAATCTCAGCAAAGAACTACAAATTTTTAAAATATACTTATAAATTACAGAATTGAAAAATAATAGTATTAAATTCAACCCAGGATGGTGTGTTGTTTGTTTGAGTTTTAAGTAAAATGATGCATAGCAAAATGCACAGCATGGTCCCTACTATAGAATATAAGCCCAGTGAACCTTAAAGTAGTTCCTTTTAAGTAAGTCTTATAATTTTTGACACCAAAAGCTGTATTCTTATAGCTAATCACAGGTTGAACCAAAGAAATCATTTCAACATAAACCCAAGCAAAATGTTTTCCCTTAACTATGTCCCTTATTGTTTTCCACAGGCAACAAAATTAATCAGCAAATAATAACGAAGAAAACCTAGAGGATTTTATACATCCTTAAATTCATAATATGATATTACCATTATTTACATTGGGGGAACCAACAGCCTCATTCCATATAAATAGAAGCAGGGACTCTTGTCTTGTACATTCCTCTTGGTTACCACTGAGAAGCTCATTGTACAAGCCTTATGGTTTCTTGAGAGCCAGGTTTTCCCCACCCAACTCCTCCCTCTACCCTCCCACCAATTCCAAGTTAGAGCCATCCAGTGAAGCTTGAAAGCCATGGTTTCCAGTGTCCCATGCAGTAGCCAGGTCAGCCGCATCCTCCCATTCAAAAATGCTGCTAGGGCTCTGGTGCGGCACGTGAATGGGAAAAAGGTGCCATACTCAGACATTACACAAATCTCTGTCATCTCTCTAGTATTGGAAAAACTGGTCCTCTCACAGTGAGACTAAACCAAGTCTTCTTTCTTAATTGCCAGTACCTTCTGTGAGCCTAAAATTCCCAATCCAAACTCTGGGTAAATTATCTGACCTTTTTGGATTTAACACTATGAAAATTCAAAAAGGAACAAGGGATCAGACTCTGTTATTTGATAGCAGACATTGGTGAAACAGCTAATTATGTTATAACCTGTGATCATCCAAATTAAAGTGTCCAGAGAAGGTAAAATCTGGGGAGACTAAATAGCCATAGCCACTGACCAGTATGAGAGGCATAAAAAAAAATATCAAGTGTTATGGGGCAAAATGTTTATTATTAGCAGCAGTAGATAGGTTTATAAAAGAGAAAAGTTCAAAATAATTCTCAACTCAAGACACATACTGAAAATTTGGGACTTGTTATAAGTATACTCCGAAAGTAACATCGGCAGTTAGAGTTGAAATAGCAGAAATTAAACTAAGGTTTTTGAAAGAGGGGGTTGCAAATTACAGTATCCCTTAAATCCACAGTCTCACCAGGTCTTTCATATGAAAATTAATAGTTCAATTGAGAAAGCATGGAATCCTAAAAATCAGCATGAGGATCAACCCAGGAAACTAAAACGCCTAAAACTGACTGAACTCTGCATGCCACATCTGATGAGTTATTCCTGACATTCTCAAAGAGCTTGTAAACATCTTCACTCATGGAGTCATTTTCATTGCTTCTCATATACCCCTGTCTTCTCATTCCATCGAATATCCTTCAGTGTGTGCAAACCTAGATATAGAGTCAGATGTCAGGTCTCCCCAAAGGCCAATAATAATGCCAGACCTGCGAAAGAAAATTTATCCTCCCAAAGAACTGAAAGGCTTTGTTTGTCTCTATCTGAAACATTCTGGAAATACGTGTAGGAATGGATTCTGAATGTGCCAGGCAAAAACGCAAAAACAAAAAAAGAGCCTAACTTTAAATTTCACTTAATAAATCTCTTACATGCTTCAAAGCATTTTTAAATTCAATGTGTTAGCACAAACAGCAAGGAGTAGTTCCAACTGGTTGCTTGGTTGATTAACTGAAACCTGGGTTCGACAAAGGCCCACACTAAATAAAGATGCCAGCAATTTCTTATTGCACTATTAAAGAAAGACTCGAGAGATTTAGCCAGATGCAAATACTGGAGTGGATTTCACATGTCAGTCCCCTGTGACTGAAATAGGTTCCTTAATTAGACTGGGACTAGCACAATCATGAGGCGTTGGTGCCAGGCAATGGTTGCCAGAGTCAGGAGTATATGGGGGCCCAAAACATAGCATTAGGGGTCAGAATGACCTGGTGTGAAATGACCTTCATGGGGGATAATTAATAAATAGACGGGCATCCCACTAAGTTCCCCATTACCTAGGGAGAAAACAAAACAAAGTAAAAGTCCTATGAACATAAGGCAACCAAAAGAATCATAATCCCTCATCTAATACTCTAATCTAAGCCAGTTCAAAGACTCCAAGATTTACTGAATAAAGGGGAGGCTGGGTAAGGTCTCCAAAAACATCGGCAGCAAGAAGTCTGGATCTTACTCCTAGACTCTCATAAAGGAGCATGTGACCACTTTCCAGGATAACTATGCAATGAGGAAAGGGAAATATTCACTCTCGTTGGAATTTTTTAGTCATAGGTGCCTGGGTAACACTCAATCTTTGGGCCCTTAATAACACTACCTTCCACCATTCAAAGTATGGACCTGGTTCTATTGGTCTCTATTATTCTTATCTAAAACTATCTATATACCGTCTATTATAGAACCAGTACAATGCTGTACGCATGCCAAGGACACAGAGTACTTAATGGGAATGGCTGTCCTCAATAGCTACTAAAGCCTGCATACTGACTTCTTGACACACAAAGTAAGGACCAAGTGGAAGCAATCTGACCATAATATCAAATCCAAGTTCATACCCCTGAGGAACTGCAGAAATATGATCCACCATGGAAAATTTGGGATACGCAGGAGATACTGATCCAGGTTGTTGACAAAAGAGATATATCTTAAAGGGATATCTTAAAGGGTGACAACACAAACATTATCAGATAGTGATTATAATTGTAGTTATCTGTTTCAGATGCAAATTATTTTCAAAAACATAGCCATATAATTCCTTGGTCCTAATACTGAGTGACAGCTCTGGTGGATATTTTTCCCTATTACAATCGCAAGGGAAGACCATTCAATAAGTGGTCCTCACTTGTTCTAGAATTCAAGGTCTGGCAAGAAAATGATGGCATATTCAAAATGGGTAGGAAAAGATGCTGATAGTGTTACCGAGAACACTATTTACAAAGGTCTAAACAGAATTGAAGGGCAGCAAGGAGAGATGTTGGAGTAGCCTGGGGTTAACAATAGCAGGAAGCCATCATCATTCCTCAGATCTGAAGACTCAAATGGAGGACAGGTTAATAGGACCTGTAGTGGTATGATGGGGCAGTCAGTGGAAATTGTGACCTTCGGTGGACTAATACAGCCAAGGCCAACTGAAGGTCTCGTGGGAGACAGCTAGGGGAAAACACCACCTTGATCTCTTTCCTCCCCACCTTCAACATCCTGCCAGTACATTCTGGTAGCTAAACCAGACGGCGAAGGAGCCTGAGAGCTCATCCTCAAAGGCCATAGATCAGGGTGGAGAAGCAGAGAAATCTGATTTGTAAGGGGCAGCGAGAAAACTTCATAATACTTGTCCACTGTAATGACGGTAGATATTATGGGAAAGGGCTAGGAGAGCACGAAGTGGCCGAGTTCCCAGATCACATGGCACGAGTCACACATGCCTGAGCGTGGACGACGGTCTACACCAGGATCAGGGCAGCCACCTCAGCGGAGTTGTAATGTCCAGTGATCTGGGACAGATCAGAGTACATTTTCAAAAGTGAAAGACCGTTGCTACACACACTACAACCTCTCACAAAGGAAGTGGCATGATGGCAACCCCATTTTAATTTTTGAGGTGACATATGCACATTTAGATGTGTTCTGATGTATTTACCTAGAGAATAGAGATTGTCAGCTTCAGAAGGACTAGAGCAAGGCAGGGTATCCAGATGGTCCAGGCTAGCAGTCAAATTTTATGACCCAGAGGATTCAATGATGTTTAAAATGTTTGTGCAAGATCAAGATGCTTCTCAGAACCCAGGTTCATCCACACCAGGGCAGTAGGGATACCATGGGGTCCCAAGGCATGGGATTAGGGACCTGGGCCCAGAATGGCAGTGGATACGGCAGCTGTGTCATCAGCATATGCAGGCTTACGGGCTGCGTGCTGCGATGCAGTGGGAGGTCCCTGGTCATCTATCCCTGGAGCCCCTCATGGCAGCCTCGGCACAAGTATTAACTCCACCCTCCGTACAGCATAGGAGCGCCACTGCTCAGGCGGTAAACTTTGTCAGTAAATTATGACAAATAGCGGCTACATGGACATTGCAATAAAACATATCAGGGAGATATTTAGATTCTTCAAAGAATTGAGAATCTCCAGGTTGGAAGACTACTGCAATATTGCAAAGCAAGTAGAAATTAAATTTAAAGATCATGGCATTCCACAGAAAAGAATGCTGTTTTCAAAAAAAGCTTCGGTTGAACCAACTATTAATGAGGAAGACAATTTCAAAATGAATGTTTTCTTTTTAATTGAAAATGTAATGATAGACTGCATAAACAGGCATTCTGAATTATAGAGAAAGCAGGAAGGCACTTTCAGGGTCTTGTCCAATCTCCATATACCACAGAAAATGTCAGAGGAGACATTAAAACGCCACTATACAAATTTACATTTAAAATTCAGACTTTCACAAAACTGATTTTAGAAAACAGTGTTCCATGAGAATCAACTTCAGATGTACTAAAATTTATATTTCAAAATAACTCATCAAAAAATCTTTTCCATGTTGTCACTGTCTATAAAATACTCTTACCAGCTCCAGTGAAAGTGCCAGAAGCAGGAAAACAGTTCCCCAAATTAAAAAATTATCAAAAATTATTTGCAGTCTAGAAGGGGATTAAGAGGACACTTATCATGATGAGCACTAAGTAATGTACAGAACTGTTAATCGCTATATTGTACACCTGAAACTAATAGAACACTGTAAGCTAACTATACTGGAATTAAAATTTTAAGAAAATTATTTTCAGTCTTGCTTTTGCCAAGAGTGACTGGTGTTGCTTTCAGTTCGATTGACTGAAAGTGCACTTACTGTTAGTATAAAATTTGATGACCTAATAAGTGAAAGTGCAGAAAAACAGGCCAGAAAATTAGTATAATCCATTAAGATATCACATTAATTATTGATATTTATTGTTTTATATACATTTATGGTACCAAAATGGGGTTTTTTTTGCAATTGGTAAGTTTATGTTGTTACTCATGTATCCCTATCATTCTTTGTAATAAAATATTTTTAAAGGAAAAGGCTTTTTTTATTAATGCCTTTAAATATCACTTTTTTCCTACTTCATGAACAAGGGCTCCACGGTTTCCTTTTTCACTGCTCTTGTCAATTATGTAGGCAGCCCTAACAGACACTGCCATTTTCTTTTTATTCTGACTTGAATGTAGATGTGTTACCTAGAGGTAGAGGAGTCATTCTGAAATCATGAGAAAATCCAACAAATTAAAAATGAACCATCAGGGGGCGCCTGGGTGGCTCAGTGGGTTAAAGCCTCTGCCTTCGGCTCGGATCATGGTCTCAGGGTCCTGGGATCGAGCCCTGCATCGGGCTCTCTGCTCAGCGGGGAGCCTGGTTCCCCCTCTCTCTCTGCCTGCCTCTCTGCCTACTTGTGATCTCTCTCCCTGTCAAATAAATAAATAAATAAAAATCTTAAAAAAAAAAAATGAACCATCAGAATAAGGAGTCTCTGTTTTTGATATTGCCATTGAACAGATACATCGCTCCTAAACTGTCTACCTCTAGATATCCCATATATGCCCAAAGGTAACATAAAATGCCAGTCATTTGAGGTACTAATCACCTACTTTTCTGTAATGTCTTTGCATCACTCAGAAATCAGTTCACATGTCCCAGTTCGAAGAGAAATTCCCTGATTCCTTAAAAATTTCCCCTCCTATGTCATTCATCCCATTACCATTTATTACATACATTACCACCTTAAATGATCTCGTTGTTTGCATGACTGTTTTCTCTGAACTAAATTATGAGAGCTCCACAAGGGTCAAACTATTTTGTCTTATTTACCACTACACACCCCGCCCCTGACACAAAGTACCTACTCAAGAAACATCTGTTGAATGAGTGAGTGAGTGAATGAATAGAAGGCTTCCCTCAGCAAAGACACCAGGCTCAGATCACAGAATAGGAAGGTGAAAAACACCTCTCAATCATTTCTTCAGCAGTGAAAACAAAAGAACATTTTTCTTCAAATACCTACAAGTGTAAGTCGTCATGGGCTCTAAATTACCTTATTCTTTTTGGGGAGAATACCTCTTACCTAAGTCCAAAATGTACCAAACTGGGTGTCTGTGAAGGCAGAGGGAGTCTGTTCTCTCCCCTTCAAGGCTGGACCTGTTGCCATCATGCCACCAGACGGTACCACCCTATCTGCCACCGTTACAAGGCCCCCAGGTCTGCAAATGCTCAACATCTGGGAGAGCAGCCTATGGACATTGATGCATCTAAGATGTCTTCTGACTACCATTTTTCAGCTATTGTAAGCACAACTGCATACTCGGGAGCTAAATTCACAAGACAGAAACAAGAAGCTCATTCTTAGCGCTACCCTTTCCTCCTTGAAGCATAAAGGGCTCTTGCCACCAATCTTTCTGAACATACATGTACAACTTCTTCTCTATTCCTCCATCCCAACTGGACCCTGAGAGGTGTGCTTTCAGTTATCCTACTTATCACCTCAATATCTGTCTCTACTTTGAATATATGAGCCATTTGATCTTCACATCCCACAGGACCTCCTTGCCACTTCCATTTAGTTGAGTTCAGATTCCTCTTCACAAAAATTCAGTGTCCTTCATTCACATCAGTAAAGGTTCCCTTCCAATTGCAGGGTCAGTCCTCCCCAAGCGACAGAGTTAGATTCAGGTAGGACTACAAATCCAGGGGCTTTCCCACCACCGCAGATCAGGCACATGCCATTCAGAAAGGCAGTTTAAACATATGAAGGCCCAGGAGGCCGCGTCAGGGTGATCAGCATCCTGATTTAGTAGTTAGAGATGGCACTATACAAATGCACTGTAAAGTCCTGCAAATATTCTCTTTGAAAAAAAAAAAGCTAAACTTCCAAAAAAGTGCGCATGTGCGTGCGCACACACACACACATTGATGGTAACAATAATGACCAGGATATTAGCAAGTGTCTCAAATCTCAGACAGTCAATATTTATAGGAAAACAAGATTTCCCGAAACAAAGACGACTTTTTGAATGAACTGTTGGCATTGCTTCAGCATAGACTTTTATGAGATGTAAGAAGGCATTTGGTAGTGCACATCTATTTTGTGGGATGATACAGACACAAACAATTTCTACATCATCATTTTTAGAAGTCCCAAAGCTCTTTTCTGTCCATTTTATTCTTGGAATGACCCCGTAAAGGGACTACATTATTATCAACTCAATTATACGATAAGAAAGCTGAGATGGGATAAGTTTCAGTGACTTGCCCAAGTTTCTTCAAGCCCATGTCCTTCCTCTCCCCATGATGATGAAATGCCTTTCTCAGTTTAAAAACTGCCTAGGATATAATAACATTGAATTTGGTTATCATAGAGTTCTTTGTATTTGAGAGTCTTTTTTGTAGAATAAAACGCTCTTCCACCCTACTGTGTGGCAGTATGTGTGGGAACACAGAAAATGGAAGGTAACAATAGGACAAAGTATTTACATGGCTCTAATTCCTCAAGCACTCAGAATTCGAGAGCTAACCCCTGCTGTCCCCATACATTAATATGCAATATTCCTATTTGATGGATTAGGTCCAAAAAGTTTGTGAATTTAAAGAAGTGAAGCTAGCAACTTGGTGACAGAGCAAAATGCACAGTTTTCATCAAATGCTTCATCCGGGCTCATGAGCAGATGTTAATAGCAATGACAAATTTGTTTGCAGTTTTATTCAAGAAAACAAAAAGGCTGAAACCGCAATATAAATGTCCTAATACATCAAATTCCTGCCTTTGAAAAGACAGAAAACCAGTAACTGAGTGAGATCTCCTGGTTGAGAGCAGTTTTTTTTGTTTTCTTTTTTAAAGCTCTAATGACTCTGAGACCATTGGAAATATTGACCTCGAGCCCAAAAGTTTTACTTGATGAAGACAAACATACCAGGATGGACAGTATTAAGTGGCCAAATCACTCACTCATCAATTCATTTAATAAATACTTTCTGAGAACGCATTTTGTTCTGTGAATTGAGAAAGGCAGGAGATAAATTAGATGAGTTTGCTCAAGGCGAGTAGAAAGAGAAGTGCACTAGGGACAAAAAGTTGATGTATCCATTTGGAATTAATTTAGCTGCAGGAAACAGAAAACATTACAGAACCTAAAAGAAACAGGGTTGATTTTTCTCTACACAATAAAATATCCAAAGAAGGTAGTTGCTGGCATTGATTCTGCTGACCAGTGATACCATCTGGGACATCTATTTTTATTTACCTTTCTACTCCACAACATTTAGCGTTGTATCTGTTGGTTTTCACTACATTTTTACAAAGCCTCCCCAAACTTAATGGCTTAATCAACAACCATTGATTGCCTCCTGCATGTGCAGGTCAGTTGTGATGTTCTCGTTCAAGTCCAGCCTTCCTCAGCTACCATCAGAGGGATCCACCCAGGTATTTGCCATCAGCTGCATGTCACTTGGGGAGGGCTGGCTTTGCTGATGTTAACTGAGCCCCCTTACTTGTCTAGGGTCTTGGCTGGAACACCCGAGCTCACTGTCTCTCTTATGATTTCTAATCACCCAGTAGGCTAACTTGGGCTTTTTTGCATACGTGGGCAGGGATCCCAAAGACTGAGTGTAAATGTATGAGTCCTCCTGAGGCCTGGGCTCAGAACTGGCCCACTGCACCGTGCTGAGTTCTACTGGGAAAACAAAGTCACAAGGGCAGCCTGAACTTAAGAGGAAGGGGAATGGACTTCAAATTTCGATAAGAATACTATGGCCTGAATACAAAAGGAGAATAGTTGTTGCTATTTTTTTTTAAGAAGATTTTATTTACTTGAGAGAGAGAGAGAGCACAAGTGGGGAGGAGAGGGAGAAGCAGGGAGCCTGATGTGGGGCTCGGTCCCAGGTCCCTGAGATCATGACCTGAGCAGCAGGCAGACACTTAACTGACTGAGCCGCCCAGAAGCCCCCGTTGTTGCCATTTTTGTAAATAATCTACCGATCTCCCCTCTGGCCAAAATTATTAATAACCTACCCATATGAAAAGATACTCATTCCCACCAGACATCTGCAAAAGCCTCGTGCAATCACGCCGTCACTCTTCAAGTCTGGGTTTTGGTGATCTACAGCTAGAGCACAGGTTATTTGCCTCCACAGACTCAACGAATAATGAGACAGAGGATAGGAAAAGCCGCAATAGATGGTTTTATTTAATGAGGGGAAATGAGAGTGCATGGCATTCTCTGGTCCACAGAAATTTTAAATTCGCACCCAGCAAATGTTGCCAGATCCTCAAAACACCGCAGTAGGAAATGTTTCTTAATTACAGCTCAGTTCTGTTCTCTGGGGCTGACCTCTAGTCCAACGTCCTCTATGAATTCTAGGAATGGCTCACAAATCCATTCTCTATGCAATTCACTTTTCCCTCCAGGTTCTTGATGTCACCTTCTGAGATATCCTTTCTTTCATGTAAGAAATAGCCTCTGCGTGCAGCTGAGTAACCTTTTTCAGCCTGCACCCTTCCCGGGCAACTTATAAAACCTGAGTCCCTCTGAACTCAGCTAGTGATGTTTCTGCCATTACAAGTCCCTTAAAAATGTAGTGAGCTTTCTATATGTCTGAGTATATTCTATTCCATTTGGGGAAAATCCACACCTACCACTAGTTTTTAAAAACATGCCTCTGTCTCTCTTAAGTCACAGCACTTTGGGCATGGAAGTTTCCTGTGGGACACTGCCTTTACGATTCCTATAAAATTTTTCTAGCTGAGAGTTTCTTCTAGATGCCTCCTTAATTCCTTCAGACATCTTGACAAAGGGTCTTAGAGGC
>CM052894.1:39448109-39495491 GCA_028534135.1 Potos flavus | reverse complement strand
TCATTTTTGCTCTTGCTTCCCTTGCTTTTGGTGATGTTTCTAGGAAGAAGTTGCTGCGGCTGAGGTCGAAGAGGTTGCTGCCTGTGTTCTCCTCAAGGATTTTGATGGATTCCTGTCTCACCTTGAGGTCTTTCATCCATTTTGAGTCTATTTTTGTGTGTGGTGTAAGGAAATGGTCCACTTTCATTCTCCTGCATGTGGCTGTCCCATTTTCCTAATTGAGTTTTAACAAGTGAATTCATTCTTTAAAAAAAAAATTAAAGAATGAGGAAGTACAAAGTAGAAAACACGTTTTTTTTTTCTAATTCTGAGAATTTATCCTACAGAAATGGCCATAAATACAACTATTTCATTGCAAAGACTATTTAACATCTGTTTTAAATATCAGAAAGCAGGGAATACCCTAAGTGCCAAACAATGGAAGCATATTTAAGAGAACTATGGTATACTCTGTATAAGTTTTTCAAACCTCTGATTTCTTTTTCTTCTCTCCCTACCCCATCAACCTACTCTGCACTGACAGTGAATTTTTTTGTAATCCTTAATAAAGAAAAATAGAAGTTGTCAGAAGTAAATAGCCCCTTTTCTCATCAAACTAACAAACTAACCACACCTGCCATCTCCTTCATCTTTCTCAAGTTATAAAATACAACGTGTCCAAAAACCAAATTCCCCAAAGGGCCCTGAATTTTTCCAATTCCATTTTCTTAGGGGACTTTCCACTCTATTCTTCTGGATTATTCTGCTCACTGAAGATTCTTTTAAAAAGGCAAACAAATGCACACTCATTTTTGCTACTACCCTATCTTACCCTAAAAATTAGATTTTATAATAATAAACTCTAAGCTGCTTCCACTTCCTATCTCTGACTCCCTCCCCAGTAGATATGCCAACAGGGCCTTTGCCCCTACCAATTAATTGAAAATAATTTTTTAAAATTTTATTTATTTGGGAGAGAGTGAGAGAGAGAACAAACATGGAGAGCGGCAGGCAGAGGGAGAGGGAGAAGCAGGCTCCCTAGCTTCTCAAACATGAATGTCCAGAACTGCACTCTTACTATTCCCCACCCACACCCCACACACACACACACACACACAGTCTATTCCTCTTGAAGTGTTTCTTATGTAAGTTCGTGGATTTCCATAGATCTATTAGCTCATACTAGAAACCTGGAAATTATACTGGATAAATTCTTCAATTCAGTACTGTCAATTTCATCATTGGGATAGGTCTTGAATCTACTGAATCTTCTTTATATCACTGCATCATTTCTGCAAGCAACTAACATTCCTCCACTGAACTATTGTTCTACTAACCTTCTAAATGAATACCTTATGTCTAGCCTCTGATCAAGCCATTCTCCATGAATCTTCCAGAGAGCATATTAGATATGGCCTGTGCTTCTCATTGTAGAGTTCTACATAATCTGATTCCCATCCACACCTCCTCTTCCAATCAGGATACTCTTCCACTTGTCCATCATGGACCATCCACATTAATCGTAAGGATCATAGGAGACACCAAGTTATTTCCCGCCTTTGAGATTTTCACTCTTTCCTTGTCCTCTTTAGCCAGTTAACTCCCATGCATCATTCTATTCTCAGCTTCAATGTCACTTTCTCAGAGAGGCCTTCCTTGATCACCCAATGGAAACCTGGTTCTTCGTTATAACTTCTCATTACACTTGAACTTTCTTTTGATAAAGTACCAAGTATGACTCAAAATCCACCAAGAGGAGTGCTCAAAAATTAGATTTGGATGATATCGAATTAACTCTGCCCCTATCCAATCTCCCAGGCAAATGAGAAATTCAAATTTAATAATCCTTGGAAATTCCCAACATGGGGTTATGACAAATATTAAGGTAATTATACAGCAACAGGAAGTATAGGAAACTTTTTTAGTTATTGGTCATCTGTGCATACAGGTTAGTGTTGAGATGCTCATTGCCCAAGTCCATGTGGTCAATGCTTTCTAATTACGGAGAGGACTACTACTGTGCCATGCTGGGGCCAAAAGTCCCTGAGAGCACATGCCTAGGTACACCACATTTTTTCTCCGAGGACTTGCCATTCTCTTAAAGTCCCAGTGTTCCAGAACCCCACAGCCCTCTCTTCCTCCTAGTCAAGAATCTCACTTCCCAACTTCATTGCTTCTCAAAGTATTCTCTCTTTTCTCCCCCCATTTGGGTCACCTTCCTAATCTCAAAGCTTCACTTTCTAGTCCTTGCTGGAGGAAATCTTCTATCCAGTATGACTGAACCTCCCTTAAGGTCATTGACCTTAGATTGGCTCTCAGTACTGCTTAGGAACCCAAACAAGTTTCTCTAGTAAGCTTGCTTTCCTGTTGTCCAGAGTAACTCCTTCTTACCTTCTTCATTCTCCCCTAACTGCTCTCACATCCCTCCAGACTTCAACTAATGATTCTCTTCATACATCATTAGGAAAAATAAACCAAGCACACAAATGTCCTTAAGTTCCTTTACCACATTTATAAACCTACTTGAAGCCAACTTCTTAATTCTTGTGACAACAACTGTGTTGCATTACCAATCTCTCTTCTCATCTGCATTTTTAATCAGCATACAAACTTGCTTATGACTTTTCATTTTAAAGTCAAAAATATTAAAAAAAATAAATTAAAAGTAAAGTCAAAAATAGCTCTCCTGTATTTTTCAGCCACTGTCCCATTTCTCTGATTCCTTTGATGACCCCATCTAATTTTCTATTTTCTACATATACTACCTTTAGTTACTTATCTCACATTGATACCTCCTCCTATATCATTCCGAGTTTTGTCTTTATCATTTAAACAGAAATGCTAGCAAAATCACCAAAAAAAAGAACATGTTTCCAGATCTTATTGACATTTTTAAACATTTTCAATCTCTCAAAATCCCTCTACACATTGTATCCTCCTCAAAACACTCCCCATTTTTGCTTTTATAACACACTCCCCTAATTTTCCTCAAATCAAGCTTAACCATATCTTTTCAGCTACCTTTTCAGGTTTCTCCTCTACCAGATATATAAATATTTAAGTTGTTCACATCCTGAGAAGACAGGTATTACAGAACCCACTTCTTAGAACTGACTGACTTTGTGGACCCTCTTCTGTCTAGGCTAGAAAGGCATGGGTTGTTCTGGGGTTAGAACACCAGGTAATCCTAAAGCCAAGTACTTTATTAGTGCAATTGATTTGACTCTTGGTCTATGCTGAGATGACAGATTTAATCATTGGGTTCTTGATTCACATTCTAAGAGCTAACATCCTTACTTAGTTGTGCCTCAAACCTGTCCTGTTTGGGAAATATTCCTATCCCCAACGTAACAGTAGGGCCCATTCCTTAAGAGGGAAATTTCATTTTCAAGGATCTCTTTCTTCTGTTTCCCTCCTTCTGTGATATACCTGTGGTTGAGCCTATCTGCAGCCTAGAACAGACAAAATAATTGCTAAATTTAGTTCATCTCAGCACAGATGACCAACTATATTGACTTTTAATATGCTGACACTTCCAACCCCCAAGACTACTAGACAGAATCTTCTTGCTAAAGCCTGGATTCTAGGGTCACATATGTGGCTGTGCCCAGGTGATTATCCTTCTGGAAACTTTGACCAATTCAGCACCACCTATAGTAACAGTGCTCTGTTGAATGAAGCAAATAGACACATAGGTCTCTGTATTCAGCTGTACTCCAGATATTTCCAAGGTCACTCGGGGGGAGAGCTGGGAAAGGCACTATTTTGAGAAGTCATATTCTACATGGATAGATGACTGTCCATCAAAAGGATCCAGGAGGCAGTGTTATCCTAATGATTCAGCAGCACCCCACTGGCCTTCACTTTCCATGGTCGTCCACTTAAAAATCTGCATGTGACCCTCAGACTCCTGACAGTCCCACATTAAAATCACAAACACCTCCAACACCTTTTCCATAGCTACAATGTCTCTACGGCTGTTATAAACTCTCCCAATCCCTTGAAGCAACTAAGGAACAACTGCTCTGAAATGTATCTTTCACCTTTCGGTCTCGAAAAAACAGATTCCAATTACATGGTACTTACTGGCTTTCAGAGATTTTTAATGCTAGAATTGGCAAGAAGTTTGAATGAATTTGCAGTCCTATATTCTTTTTTCTTCTTTACATATTTGGAATGCTTGCATTTAGTTTCAGGGAAAGACCTGAGGCAAGACTGACCTAGAAATGTCTACAGCTTCGTATAGTCTCTCTGTAGACCTCTGCACCATGTTGTTCTAATTGATTCAACGAGCAATATATAAACACTGAATGATGGCTGTGGATCTCAGAGACTCCAAATGCAGATTCAATCACAGTGAAAGAAGAAATTGGCAATAAAAATGTGAGTAGGGCTGAAAAAATCTCAGAAATAAAGTTAGAGCTTTCAAGATGGAGCCTGTAAACAGTTAACTAATACTTGGGCTTTGGAACTGAAGATATCAGAAACTCAATGAAGAAAACAAATAATTTAAAGAAAAAGGAAAGCTTTGCTTCGTGTACAAACCCTATGGGAAAGAGAAAAGACCTTCCAACCCAATAAATATAAGTATTGGTCCTACATATAGGAGAGGAGGGAAAAGTTTAATCTGTGCAGCAGTCTTGACTTGTGGGCTTAACTTACTTGAAAGAAGAAAGCTCTTGACAGAGAAGAATAAAAAGAGGACCTAGAGGGAGAAAGGGGTGTCACAAATATAACTTGCAGAGACTTTTGGTTACAGTGGAGTAACAAAACTTCCTCAAACCTTGTAGAGCATGAGAGCTGAGGGAAGAACAAGTTCAGGGAAAGGAACAAATGGCAGAACTCACACCAGCTCTCACCAAGAACCTAAGGGTCCAGTCTTTGGACTGGAGAGAGAAGATACTTTTGTGCCTTAAGAAAGTATTTTCTCTAAGGATGTGTGATGTATTCAATTAGGCTTTAATTTCTCTTGGAAAAAGAAATCATTTTTACATGGAGTAGGGGATCGAATAATCTTAAAGTGTCACAGCAAATTCCGGGCGTATAACATGGCTGACAGTTTATTATTTGGACCATGTCATCTGGTACCCATTGTTCAAGTCTCTGATGAGCTTGTTTACGAAGAGGCTGCATCTAATTTGCAATGAGAGACAGAATCATGGATGAATCTCAGTCCGATATACCTGTGGCCTTGTAATTATGTGATGTCCTGAAGAGATCTATGTCAGAAATTTCTAGGGCAATAATTAGACAGGCTTGTAACTGTCTTAAGAAGCTGAACCACACAATCCTCCCTCCCAAGAGGAAAGTAACAAAGAAACAGGGGTAAGGATGACAGAAACAGCTGAAATTCTCCAACACCCAGGCTCTTTCTCTACAGCAATTAGCCATACCCTCAGGATGACCACAGAATTGACTCTGAGGCCCACTGAGTTAACAGGCAGAAAAAGAAGGCAAATATTAGTCCTTCCAGGAAAAGCTCAAGGACCGCGGTGAAGGTTAGATTTTAGGATAACTATTGGCTATGTTCATGGTTAGAGCAAGACATTGGTACAATCTTATGTCCATGAGGTAGAGATAAAACTTTGTTTCAGCTTCTTCTATCACCACCTCTTTGTAAATAGTTTGAGAAAGCAACATATAAAATTTTGGTAAGCTTACACAAAAGTGTAGTTTGAAGATGGGCTTGGTGTGATCAGATGTACATTTTATAGATGTCTCTGGGGCTACAGTATGAAGGTGGATTAATTGGCAAGAATTAATTGGTAGGGAATCCAATTAATAAGACAGGATAAGTCTCTGAATCTGCAAGTTCACCATTCTTTGTGAGCACATGTATTTTAAGGACTTGCTTTAAAGTTTTCTCAAACTGTAAAATTGTCCCTGTATTTTCATGGAGCTAGATGAACAGAATTCACACTACTCATTGTTTTTGTAGACTTCAGTCACAAGTATTGAGCTCCTCTGCTACCTTAGCCTAGACCAAAGTCCTGTTCTGTGTGGTTTGATTTCTCATGCAAGTGTCTCCATCCTCTGGTTCCTGTTGCTTGTGCATGCACACACACACTCTCTCCGCTTTCTACAACTCACTCCTCTGCAATTGTTCTTTTAGATATAGAAACCAGTGCAGCACATAGAGAAGAGCCATGGGGAAAGGATTTTCTGCTGGGTTTCCAATACTTTTTGTAATACTGCCCAGAGATTAATCTTTGATCTTCGGGGCTGCCTAACTGTATTCTTGAGTCGTCCATGGTCATTTGTCACATAAATGTATGAATCAGGGTCCTCCAGAGAAAGAGAACCATTAGGATACATAGAGATATACACAATAAGAAATTTATTGTAGGAATTGGCTTCTACAATCATGGAGGCCAGAAAGTGCCACAATCTGCCATGTACAAACTGAAGAAACGGGAAAGTCAGTGGTGCAATTCATCTGAGTTGAAAAGCCTGAGAACTAGGAGTGCCAATCTCCAAGAGCAGGAGAAGATGAATGTCTCAGCTGAAGCAAAGAGAGAAACTTTGCCCATCTCCCACCTTTTTGTTTCAATTCAGCCCCTCTACAGATTGGATGATGCTCACCCATATTGTGAGGACAACAACCTTTTTTACTCAGTCTACTGATTCAAAGGCTAATCTCTTCTGGAGACATCCTCACAGACACACTCAGGAAATATGTTTTTACCAGCTATTTGGTCATCCCTTCATCCAAACTGACACATAAAATTAGCCATTACAATGAGAGTAGCAGAATAACTCATTTAATTCCTCCATGTACAAAGACCACACACTTCCCTCCTCTAAGGAAAGACTTGCTTTAGATTGGTTTCTTTTGGGTATTGGTTGCACACACATCAAAAGTAGAAAGTTGGGGCACCTGGGTGGCTCAGTGGGTTAAAGCCTCTGCCTTCAACTCAGGTCATGATCTCGGGGTCCTGGGATCGAGAGAGCGCACATCGGGCTCTCTGCTCAGCAGGGAGCCTGCTTCCCCCTCTTTCTCTGACTGCCTCTCTTCCTACTTGTAATCTCTCTGTCAAACAAATAAACAAAATCTTAAAAAAAAAAAAAAAAAAGAAAGTTAAGAGCAACAGTAATGACACTCTTATTAACTTCTCCTTTTTCTGATGTTCTTTACAAATTATATAGCATTTTCAAACGAATTGTATTATTTGTTGGCCAAAAAAACCTTCTACAAGTAGCTTCACTGATCTCGAGACTAGGACTCAGAGAAGTTGTCTGCCTAATGTAACACAGCTGAAGGTGGCAGAGCTGGGGTTGTCCAGTGTCTCCTCGTTCCAGCCCCAGTTTTTCCTTCTCCACCCTGGAAAATGTGTGAGTATGAAGTCAACTGACCCTGCTTTATAATTTTCAAAGGTGAAGAATCATTCACTTTGTCTTTCCACCTTAGTTTTTCCTAAATACCATTAGCAAGCACCCTGCTTCAAAGAATTTTCCAGTCTGCGGAAGCTTGTTACACTTCTCAGTATTCACGCATCATTATGATTTTCCTGTAAAACTGAATAATCTGTATTTAGTGTCCTCGCTCATGCTGAGATGGAGAGAAAAAGGCCTCTTTTGATGTGCCATATTGCTGTAATCCTTGTAGGTCATGGTTATTTAAATCCTCACATCTATACATCAGCTATCACATAATTGTCTTCAGGGATTCTTTCACTTCAAAAGAAAATGCAACTTTTTCATATCCAGCATCCAAATTGAGAAGGGGATGGTTACTTTGTCATCCAACTGCTGCCACAAAATAAGCCAGTTCACTGGAAATTTTACCTTGCGTGGGGTTTTGTTTCTTGTGAAAAATATTTCTAAAATCCATACTTGCCCAGAACCCTTTTCTAGAAACAGCTGTACCATCCTGCAGCCTTGCTTTTCTGTGCCTGGCCTTCCAGGGATAGAAGTGGCTCTGGAGCGGTTCATCGAGCTGGTCCCCCCTCCCCCATCTCCAACCAAGCAACGTGATTGGGAACATCTGAATTTCTTTCCTTTGCTCTTGCCTTGTTCACTGGATTTTTAACAAAATCATGAGTCCTGTCTTGGGATTTGGATTCCATACTCACTCTTAATTTGAGAACATCTGGGCCTAGTCACATAGTGAGAAAAACAAATGTTCTTGTTTTGTAGACATACTGTTAGATAACATGACATTAGCCAAGTTTGTTAATTAAAGAAAAGTCTAAATTAACCAAGACTGAAAAACAAAATTATATAGTATTGATCTTCTTCGCCTAGATGCGAAGTCCTGTTCCTCACTCCTTCTTCTTCTTGGAGTTTATCTTAGAGATCCTTACTGCAGACAGAGGGGGGCAGGCATGTTTGGAGGCTGTGAAGGGTAAGAATGTTTGAAATGTGAGCTAATTCCATAAGGATGTTTGCTTTCTGTGGATCTTTTGGCTATCCATTTCAGAGATCATGAGCAAGTCTTTACTCACATCTCTCAACAAAGTATAGCAGACAAAATGAAACCAGCTTTATCTGCTCTGTCTTACAAACAACTCAACTCTGCCATATCCTGAATTTATGAGTGGGGTAATATGTTAAAAAAAAAAAAAAAAAAAAAAACTCACAGGGGCGCCTGGGTGGCTCAGTGGGTTAAAGCCTCTGCCTTCGGCTCAGGTCATGATCTCAGGGTCCTGGGATCGAGCCCCACATTGGGCTCTCTGCTCAGCCGGGAGCCTGCTTCCCCCTCTCTGCCTGCCTCTCTGCCTACTTGTGATCTCTGTCAAATAAATAAATCTTTAAAAAAAAAAAAAAAAAATCACAAAGGCCCACAGGAGATCTTATTAATTCAAATCTGCTACAGGATGTTTTTATTGCTTCTAACATTTTAAATATTCTACATATTCCTTTAGCACTTTGATTTGGACATCAGAAGGATATGGTGGGGAAGTAAAGACTCACCACCTACAAAATCAAAGTCCAAGCTTCGGTTTGACCCAAAATATTGACACTTCTGAATTTGTCCACCAAAAGAGCAGAGAGAATGGAGACACTACTGTTGAGAGTATCAGGAACCCATCCTCCAATGGTTTCTCGTGCTGTTAGCACTGCTTATGGGGGGGGAGGGGGGCGCTTGCTGCCCAGGTGCAGGTTACTCCTCATGGTAAGGGAGATCAGGAAAGAGAAAGACAAAAGCAGAGAAATAGGGGCAAAGACTAAGGAAATCGGTATATCATGACATGCTAAGCTACACTGTGCTAGTGAAAAAGAAAAAAACACACAAAATCTCAGTGGCTCTAAAGAATGAAAGTTTACTTCTTGCTTGTACTGCATGACCTCCTTTGACAGGATGGAGGCTATGGTTCTATTGTCGCGTCTTCACTTGAGGATCCAAACTGAGGCAGTGGATACCATTGGGAGCATTGTATTTTCCTATTGCCGTGAGAGATTGATGCATGCTCTAGTTATTAACACTTTCTCTGGGAAGTGACACATTTTATTGACCAGGCAATCCTCCCATAATCACAGCTAATGAGAAGCATGTTCCTACATCATGCCCAGAAAGGAAGAGCTAAATATTTATCATAATCCTAATGATTACCGTAGTTGGAAAAGAAGAGGCAGGGTCAAGGAATATCCCTAGGTCTGAGTTGTGAGCATTGGGCCCTGGAGGGAAGTATGTGGGCTAAGAAAAGGCAGCATCTACATTAAGTAGGGTGCTTACGTTTATGGTAGGAAATCCAACAGACAGGAGAAGTAATTTCCCCCAAATTCTCACAGGAAAGACATGGCAGAACAAGACTCTTTGGTTTCCTGTGCCTGTGTCTGCTGTCTCTCCCATGCTCCAAACTGTCCCACTGAGTAATTAATTGACCATTAATTTGTCTGCCTTCCAGGTACTTTCAGGGAAGCAGAGTAAAAACCTAATATAGGGCACACAAGAAATTAGTGAAACTACCAAGTCAGTATAAAGTTTAAGTTGTGTTACAACAGACGTAAGAATGAGTGCTTGGTACAGCCAGGAATCACTCTGGGAAGTCTTCCCAAAGGAGACAGGATTCATAATTGCCCTCCAGGGATCAACAGGATTTGTTTAAGGGAAGAAAAAAGCAGAAAACTTTCAAAATGAGCAGAACAGCGGGAGGAAAGGCAAAAGGGAAGGAGAGAGCCCAGCACCAGGGAAAACCCTGGGGGAGACTGAGCCGAGGACGATGGAGGCAGCAGGCAGGGACATAGGCTGGATGGGCCCGCCCAGCAAGGATTACTCCGCAGGGGAGCTGGCTTCCTGCAGACAGCGTCAGGAAACTGAAGGGCTCCTGAACAGAGGCCTCATGGTGAGGCAGGTGCTTAAGAAGGTTGTTTAACAGCAAGATGGTTTGGCGGTGGGCAAGAGAGAGCTTCAAGGAAACCCTCACTCCAAGAGGCCATTACAATGATCCTGGTAGTAAGCAGATTTGGAGTTGGCTTTTAAGATGTCTGAACTTATCACGTCAACAGTACTTGAAGTCTTGATTTCAGTTCATTGACAAGGATTGGGTGCTCATTTTTAGGATACAGTGTGTGAGCCAGCCTCTGGGAATGGATCCTCCCCTTGGTCTCCAGGGTGAGGAAGAGTTAGTGGGGCGAAGCTTTGGCACGGGGGTCAGGCAGCAGTCACGCAGCGAACCCCTGCAGCAGGGAGATGAAGTCACAGCCCCAGGATAATGAGCTCACTCTTGAGCAAGCCTGAGCACGACCTCTCGGAACTGACAAACCTGGACAATTCTGGGCCTCTCGTTATCTCTCTGAATCTGAAAATGAGCCTTGACCCAGACTCACGGCTGCAGCTCCCTGCCATTGACTCCACCAACCAGCACAGCTTTGCTAGAACCAAGGAACCTTACACGCATTCCTTGGGAAAGCTCAATTGCCTCCTTATTGCTATTACCGTGATTAAGGGGGGCAAATCTGCTCCTAGCAATGCCTCATCAAAAGAGAAGGCCACCAGCCATGAGAACACAAGAGCCAGGATCCATGAACCACCTTCCAGCCAAGCATCAACACATTACCCCCAACAGACACAGATAGACACACACATACACATCCATGAACATGCACATACACTTATTGCCAGGGACCTCGTGCACACACATCACTAGGACAGGGCTTGTCTCCCTCACTCCCCTCCTCTCCCAGGCTCTCCAGGCCAACACAGCCCAGCTGACTGTCCCGTCATCAGGCTCCTGGAAAGTCCAGCCACTGAAACAGCTGGAAGGGACAGAGTCAGGCATTTCCGCCAAGGTACAATAGCAAAACTGAGCTGGGACTCATTCACATTCAATTTATACTCTGCTTCCTTCTGATTTCATGGTGCTTTTACTTTCATGGCCCTGAAAAAGCATCTTTGTCAAAATACACATCATAGGATTAGGCCTGCGGAGGCGGCACTTTATGACACCCTCCCCTGCGAGGGCATAAATGGGGAGGGGTGTGACATAACTCCTATTTATCTGTTGGCGACTGGCTCCCACTGTAAGGCAGAAAAGATCTTGCTGCTTCCATTAGGAAGCTTTCTCTTCCTGCGGATGGTAATTAGCTAAATGCTCTTAAACTCCAGTATGGAAACAGCTGGGTATACTTCCAGGTGATGGTTCAAAGCTTTACTTGTAGGGATCTCTGCCTTTTGAGATGTTAATTGCAGTGTGGGAAAAAGAGGAAAAACATCCAGTAAATAACAAAGGTAGAGATTCAGGCAGGAACGCATGCTGGGGGCAGAGGGGACAGTTCCTGATATATGGCCTACCCAGGTAGGATGTACCTTGGAGAAAGTCAGTTGGCTCCAAGCTGAGCCCAGGCCAGAGCGGGCTCATAGGCATGCCGAAAGAAAATTATTTTTCAAAAGAACATTAACTTTATATATAGGCTGGATTAAAATGGCTTTTTTTCCTAGACTTTCTCATTGCAAAGCTATGGATTAGTTTACTTAAACCAATTCATTTATTAGTTATTCCCCCTTTTCTGGTAGAGGTGGTATTCCTCCTTTACCCTAAGCATTCGTTTGTTCAGTCTCTGGGATTGGCATTGAGCTTGACCCTGGACACACTTGTCTTGGTGATACATAACTTATCAGAAGCAGAAATGCCATCAAGAGCTTGTAGCCCGTGCTAAGAATTATGGACACTGTGATAGGCTTCTCTCCAGATAGGAAGCTGTTGCTCATGAGGAGACCTCAGTCATGGGGCAATAGTTGAGGTACCTTTCAGTCCTAGAGCCTCTATCCTCAAATTTCACCTCCCCAGATAGGTCTTCCCCGACAAATCTCTCCTTAGAAGAAGTCCTCCCTCCCAATCATTCCCTAGGTCTCTACCATGATTTATTTCCCTTTATAGCACTTTCCTAAACATATTATACTATACTTTAATTCTTTTACTGTCTCCATTTACTGTATGAGGGCATATGGTAGGCTAAATAAAGGTCACCTGAAGATGCCCAAGCTCTAATCCATGCAACCTCTGAATTGGTAATCTTACATGGCCAAGGGACCTTTGCACATGTAAATAAATTTAGAATTTTAAGATGAGGGTATTATCCTGGATTATTTCGGTGGACATGATACAACCAGAAGAGTTCTTATAAGAGGAAAGCAAGAAATCGGTCAGAAGATAGTGCTACAATGGAAGCAGAAGGAAAAAGGCCATGTGATGCGGAACCATAAGCCAAGGAATGCAGGTGACTTCTAGAAGCTGGAAGAGGTAGGATGCATTCTTCCAGAGGCTCTAGAAGGAACAGTCCTGACAACATTTTGATTTTACCCTTCTAAGGCTCAATTTGGACTTTGGCTACAGAACTGTAAAATAATAGAATTGTACTGCTTTAAGTTTGTGGTAATTTGTTATAGCGGCAAAAAGGAAATACAGGACTATGCTGTGTTCCCACTCCTGGACTAATGCCTGGCACAGAGTAGGAAATAAATGCCACTTGTTGAATGAAGAATGAATTAATAAATTTATTCCACACTTCCGGTCTGAAGCTACAAAATTTTTGAGGGTAGAACCCAGGCCAGACCTGGCTTTTTTTCCCTAGTTCTTGACACTTAATACAAAGTAATCAGTCAAAAAAAAAAAAAAAAAAAAACTATTTGATTAGTATTTCAAAAATACTATTTAATTAGTAAGAGGATCAAAATAGTATTTCCAGCTGCATTCAGGCATCAATTTGCAAAGAATCTGTGTGTACCAGATACTAATAAGCATTAAGAGTGAAGACCAAAAAGACCTCACCTAGTCATACAGTTACTTACAGCTTAGTCAGGAAGAGAACGATGGAAACCAAACACTCCACACTGCAAAAAGTGGGGCATAACCTTAATTGAGCACCTACTATGAGTCAGGCACTGTGCTGGGATACATTTTCATAGAGTTTTTAAGAGAATGGACTTTGTAGTCTAATAAATCCTGAGTTCAAATTTCGGTTTGTGCAAATTACTTCATCTCTCTGAGCCTCAAATGCCCCATTGTGACTCTGGGAAAATATTAATACCTACCTGGCAGAATTGATGAGAGGATTAAAGGAACTAATGTTCATGAACATACGTATTTGTGATGCTTAATTTTAGGTGCCAAACTTAGGTAGGCTATGGTGTCCAAATATTTTGCAAAACATTATTCTGGCTATTTCTGTGAGGGCGTTTTAAGATGAGATTTACATTTAAATTGGTGGACTTTCAGTAGATTATCCTCCATCATGTGGGTTTGCTTTATACAAAGTTGAAGGCCTTAATAGAATGAAGACTGAGCAAGAAGGAATTTTGCTAGCCGATGGCCTTTGGGCCAATTGCAACTTCAGCTCCTACATGGGTCTCTGGGATGCTGACCCATTCTACAGATTTTAAAATTGTCAGCCTCCATAATGCAGATAAGTCTCTACATACATACACACACACACACACACACACACCCTGTTGGTTCTCTTTCTCTGGACAATCCTAATAAAAACATACAGTATAACGCTTGGCCACATTATAATGCATTGTATCTCATTTAATGCCACCCACAATTTCTTTAGGTATGATTATCCTCATTATATAGAAATGTAATTATGGATTAAAGAGGAAATTATGGATTAAAGAGATTAAATTATGGATTAAAGAGATTAAACATATTGCCTTGTGCCATGCAGATAATAAATGCCAGAGGCATGATTCACATCCAGTAGTACCTGCCACCTAAGCCTGGACTCTCCATCTACAATGTTGCCCCCACTCTGCCTTAAAAGCTGGCCAGACGACATGCTAAGAGAATTGCTGATGTCAAAATTTATTGAAATTCCAGAGTTCTTAATACTTTTCCAAGCATAAACAGATACTTAATATGTAGTGCTATAATCCAGTACATTGCATTAGACCACCCAAGCTCTTTGAGACTGTTAAGATGAGCTTCAGAAAGACCCCATATTATCAAGAAGATGATGCTCTGAGATTCACTGTCTCCTTTTACTCCTGCATTTTAACTCTGTGTAATCTATTTGTATCAAACTACAAACACACATCTACTGACTAAATTTTAAATTAAATTCTCTAAATTCTCTAAATTTTCTCTGATCATCTCTTAAATATACAGATTTACTCTGTGCTCATCTATCCTTCCCCTACCCTCAGTAAATATGAATAAGTAAACATGTATTTCTTGTTTTTCAAAAAGAACTAATGACAAATAATTCGGGGATATGATATTTATGAATTGTTAACACTGCTTTATGCCAAACTAAGACTTGGAAAGATCCAAACATTCCTAAACGCAGTTACGTCTGTCTCCAGTGAAAATGGAATAACTGGGGATCATATTTCTTGGATCGTATTTACCTTCCCACCTGGAAAAACAAAAATATCAACATGGTATATGAAACAATGGCAAGACATTAGACATCAGGAAAGAAGAACACTGATCTCTGATAAACAAGAAATAAGCAAAATGGCCCTAAAATCACCATGGCAAACTTCTTTGATAGAGTTTCCAGACCACAATGTAGCCCAACTCCTTCCTAAACTAAGGAGACTGAACTAAAAGTCCAATGACTGCAAGATAGCTAGACTTTACAAAACATAGTCCTGGAGAGGAGAGAGCTGTGATGTGACAAAACTCTGGAGGTCTTCAGAGAGTCACTGATTAGCACACTCATGTGAGGAAATTACTCAAGAAAGAAAGTGAATGACCTTAAATGGTAGAAGTAATAGTGCTGGGCTACACAAGACTGGGAAAAATTCCTGTTCCCATGAGCCAGAATGGAAACCCTCAAGAACCATGGGACATTGGGTACAGCATGCAAAGGGTCTTATATCAGTAATGGGGGATAAGATCAAGCATTGCTCTGGTCCTGCCTAACAAATACCAAAAGCAAGACCTAAAAGGATTAAACCACTTCCAAGTAACTGTGTCACAGGGAACAGAAAACAAAACAAATCAAAACTCAAAACTCAAAAATATCTATGTGAATACAAGAAAAAAAAAAAACAGTACTCAATTAGGTATTTATAAGAATGGCATCAAATAAAAAATTACCAGGTATTTAAAGAAACACACAAAAAATATAACACATAATGAAGACATAAATCATTGAAACTGACCAAGAACTGAAATAGATATTAGGATTAATAAGAAAGGACATTATAGTCATTGTAAGTATATTCCAAAGGTTAAAAAGTTAAGTAGAGACATGGACAAATCAATCCTCAAAAGATAAAATCTGTAAGGTTCGAGATGAAAAGTACACTAAATGAGATTTACAGGTTAGACATTACAGGAAAAAATAATAAATTTGAAAACACAGCACTAGACACTATCCAAAATGAAACATAGATACTTTTAAAAATAACGGAAGAGTATGAGGAAGCTGTGGAATGATTTCAGAGGAGTAATACATGCGTAATTAAAGGCCCCAATGAAGATAAAAGGCAGAATATCTATTTTAAGAAATAGACAAAAGCTGTCCGATTTGATGAAAACTATAAATTCACAAATCCAAGAAGCTCAATGAAACATGATAAGAAAAATGAAGAAATATACCAAGACCTATCATAATCAAATTGCTCAAAAGCAATGATAAAGATAAAATGATAAAGGAGGACAGAGGAGGGAAAAAAGACATGTTATGGGCAGAAAAACATTTTTTTAAGGCAACAGACTTCCTTTTTGAAACAATGCATATGAGAAGATAGTAACACAACATCTTTAAAGTACTAAAACAAAATAAACCTGTCAATTTAGAGTTTTATATCCAGCAAAAATCATCTTTTAATTTGAAGACAAAATGAAGTCTTTTCCAGACATCCAAAATCTGAAAGAATTCATCATCAGTTGACCTACACTACAAAAAAAAAAAAAAAAAAAAAAAATGTTAAAGGAAGTCCTTCAGGTAGAAGGAAAACACCACATCAACAAAAGGAGTGAAGAACAGCAGAAATGGTAACTCAATAGATAAATATAGGAGTTTTTTTATTATTTAAATGTTTAAAATATAATTGATTATTTAACTAAAAACGACAATGTAATATGGAGTTAATAATAATTAAAGAAGTAAAATGTATGGAAACAATAGCACAAAGGAACATAGGGGATTACCTTGCCCTTACCAACCACTTTTCTACTGTTCTATGAGTTTGACTTTTGATTTAGGTTCCACATAACAGTGATATTATGCAGAATTTGTCTTTCTCTATCTGGCTTCACTTGGCATAATGCCCTCCATTCACATTGTTGCCAATGGCAGGATTTTTTTTTCCCCAGAGCTGATTGTATTCCCTTAAGTGTGTGTGTGTGTGTGTGTGTGTAAAGTGTGTGTATATATATATATATACACACACATGCATATGTAATTATGTATATTTAATATACATATATAACATATATATCTTCTTTATCCATTCATCCATTGACATACACTTCGATTGTTTCCTCATCTTAGTTATTGTGACTAATGGTGCATTGAACATAGGAGTGCAGATATCTCTTTGATATCCTGTTTAATTTGTAGTTAAAAGCTTTCCTACAAAGAAAGCTCCAGGACCTGATACCAGTGGTGAATTCTACTCAGGAGTTAGGGGAAAAATACCAAATTTATCCAAACTCTCCTGGAAAATTTAAAATTAAAGACTACACCCCAGTTCATTCTCTGAGGCCAGCATTTCCCTGATGTCAAACCAAACAAAAATATTACAAGGAAAAAAAAAAAAAAAAACTACAGACTAATAACCTATATTCGATTATTAATAATTTCGTTGGCATAAATGCAAAAATTCTATCCAAAATTTTAACAAATCGAACACAATGCATAAAAAGGAAAATATAACCAAGTGGGACTTACTCTAAGAATGCAGCTTGGTTTTACATTTGCAAAGCAATAAATGTATTTTGCCATATTAACAAACTAAAAAATAAAACCTGTATGATCATCTCATAAATGCCAAAGAAGCACTTGACAAAATCCAACATCTATTCCTGATCTAAAAAACGAAGGAAGGGGGGACCTGGGTGGCTCAGTTGTTAAGCATCTGCCTTTGGCTCAGGTCATGGTCCCAGGGTCCTGGGATCAAGCCCCGTGTCCAGCACCCTGCTCCACGGGAAGCCTGCTTCTCCCTCTCCCACTCCCTCTGCTTGTATTCCCTCTCTTGCTGTGGTTCTGTCAAGTGAAAAAATAAAATCTCAAATAAATAAATAAACAAACAAACAAACGAAAGAAAGAAGAAGGATGAAAAGGAGGAGATGGAGAAAAACAAACCTCAATAAAAAGACAAGAATTTCCCAAAACTTATAAGATCTACAAAAACCTACAGTACACTAATAAATTACAATACACACCATGCTTAATAGTGAGAGAGTGAATGTTTTCCCTGTAAGACCAGGAAAGAGATGAGGATATTTATTTTTACTACTTCTACTTGACATAGTACTAGAGGTTCTATCCAGTTTGAAATAAAGCAAGAAAAATTAAAAGCCTCCATATTGGAAAGGGAGAATGAGCTAGGATATATTCTCTACTTTCCTTACAGAGGTAATCATCTATGTAGAAAATCTGATGGAATTTACAAAAGCTAAAAGCTAAAATTGAGCTTACCAATGCTGCAGAATGAGAGAAGTATAAAAATCCATTTCTACATAATAGAAATGAACAATCAAAAATCAAAATCAAATGGTAAAAATACCATTTACAAGTGCATGAAAAATCTGAAATACTTAGAGTTGTGTCTGACAAATATTGTGAAAGACATGTACAGTAAAAACTACAAAACACTGCTAAGGGAAATTAAAGAAGAACTAAATAAATGGATATATTATGTTCATGGGTCAGAAGACTCATTACTGATCAAATGTTAATTCTCCCTAAAGTAATAAATTCGAATAATTCTAATCAAAATAATACAAAGTTTTTAAAGCAGAAATTGATAAACTAAATCTAAAATTCATATGGAAATTCAAAGGATTTAGAAAAGTGGTACCAATTTTGAAAAAGAACAAAGTTGGAAAGATAGTATTACCTAATTTCAAGACTTACTATAAAACCACAAAAAAGACTGTATAGTATTGATCTAAAAATAGACACATATCAATGAAACAAGACAGAGAATCCAGAAAAAGACCCATAAATATATATAAAACTAATTTTCAACAAAGGTACAATGGCAATTCAGTGGAGAATGGACACATAGTTTTTTCAGCAAAAAGTGAACTTCAATCCCTTCAAAAGTACCATATACAAAAACTAATTCAAAATGGGTCACAGACCTAAATGTTCAAGGTAAAACTATAAAGTTTCTGGAAGGCAACATAGGAGAAAATCTTTGTGACCTTGGCTTAGGAGAGTATTTCTTAGACAACACCAAAAGGATGATACAGGGGGAAAAAATTGTGCAGAAAAGAGTTAATGCAGCAGGACTAAGACTGCTATCAATTGCTTGAAAGGTCGACCCTTTCTGAGTGTCTGGAAACTTGGACTTCAGGAGGAGTCCCACCATCAACTGGTAAGAGTAGCACACTAAGCCCAAACTGTTCCTACAAACAATATGGTTTATGCTTTCCTTTTGAGAGTCGGGAATTTTTGACATATTCTAGGAAGATGCCACCTACAAACTGGCCCCCAATCATACCACAGGCATTGAGTCTAGTGAGCTCCCCAGTAGACAACACTCTGCTCAGATTGTCACAATTAGATGCTGGAAGACTGTGCATCATCTGAGTCCACGACAAGAGGACTCTCGGAAACTTACACCTAATTTCCTCAGGACTGCATCTTAGACACTTCCCTTGGCTGATCTTGTTTTGTATCCTGTTGCTGTTATAAGTTTTAGTCATGAGTATAATTGCAGGCTGTGTCCTGTGAGTTTTCCTACTGAATCATCAAACATGGGGTTGGTTTGCAAGCCAAAGGCTGAGAAAAAAAATATTTGCAAAGCCTCTATCTGGTAAAAATACTTCTACGTAGAATATATGAAGAACTTCCAAAACTCAAAATAAATGAAAAAAATTAATTTTGTAAAAAAAAAAAAAAAAAAAGAAAATATTTGAATAAACATTTCAGCAAAAAAGGTATATGTATGATAAGTATATGAAAAGATGGTACATATTACTAATTGTTAATATCATTAAGAGAATGCACATTTTTACCAATGAGGTATCGCTACATATGTATTAGAATGGCAAAAACAAACTGAGTATTGATTAGCATGTGGAGGAGCTGGGAATGTAAAATAGTACAACCATGTTGGATAACTATTTAGTAGTTTCCTAAAAAATTAAACATACACATACCGTACATCTAGCCATCCCACTCCTGCGTATTTACCCAAAATAAATGAAAGCATATATCCATATGAATGCTTGTACACATGCACTCATGGAATTCTTTTTCCAGAAGCTAAAAACCTGGAAGCAAGCCAAATGTCCAACGACAGAATGCAATATAATCACACTGACCACAAGACAAGTGTAATTTTATTTAAAAATTAATTCAGTATTCATTGCAGATGGTATGGACTCAATAGGATACAAGCTCTAAAAATTGCATACTCTGTATTCTATACATGTATTCTATGTATCTGTGACTATAAGTGTAATCACAGTGGTGATGTCAAAGCCTAAATTTGAGCTCCTTCACAAACATGAGGTTCCTGTCCAAACGGACTTCCTAACCAGCCACACGGCACCATCCCCATCTGCCCCGCAGATGTAGCTTATAGTAAAGGCCTAAGGCTCCCCATTTCTTACATTTGCTTCCAAGTCCTCTCAAGACCATGCACAAAAGACCCATATTTATTAAATCTCTACTTCATCAAAGTTCTACACGAGAGACTGTGAAAGATTCTAGACTGACCCAATGGAATCTGTCCTCTAGTTTGAAATATAAAGATCGAAACATAGCAAATACAACAACAAAAGTACAAATGATGACAATGTATACAGTACCAGGCCCCAGCAGGTAACATTTGATACAATTATTGATGCCCTTGATGACACTTGGAGGTGATGAATAACTTTCTTACCCGTCAAATGTGAAAAGGCACCAAAGACAGTAATGAAATGCAATGGTGGGGTGGGGGATGGATATCAGGATGATCCAAATGGCAGTGAACATTTTAAAAAAAAAAAGTCAACACTAGAATATAATAGGAAAATAATGAGACTGGCTTATCTTGCCTTTTCAAGCAGATTCTTGGAGCACCACTCTTGCTAACATTTTCTTCAATAATACTTTTTTCCTTCAGAAAACACATCCAGGATCTGAAATGAAAAATCTGTCAAGCCTGTGGCTGTACCACAGAGGATGGTCTGCTGGGCAATGGAAGAGCTGGCATCCTGAGAGAATCATCAATTTCCGGAGTCCTAAAGCCTAATTTTTGCTACAGGCTGCCCTCCATTAAAAGGAATTTGGAAAGAAAATCAGCGGAAATTGGTTTTGGTATTCCACAAAATGATATTTTTCATGAACTTCCAACTTAATGGAAATCTAAGTGTTTTCAGTTACTGCATCAAACTGTTAAAAAGTTTACTTTTATTAACTATGTAAAAATATTACATTGTTTCTCTCCCCCCAGTCCAGTTTCTATTTTTTGACTGAAATACATTCTTCTTCAACCGAGAAATGTCACTCGAAAGATCCCCATGCCTGCCTGTCTTCCTCAGAGGCATATCCCTGATTCTTTGACAAAGAAGTCACAGGATGAATGAGGCCCCCTTACATCTGAGACAAAAGCACAATATCAGAGAGGGGACTTGGTCAATAATCATGGACCCATTTATTGTCTATATGAGATAACTCAGGCAAGAAGTTTCCTGTGTGCCTCTCAGCCTATGCCTGCTTCCCAGCCCCCTTTCCATCTCTGTTACATGTGATTCCCACCTTCAAATGCAACCCACTCCTAGGCTCTAGAATCAGGTAGGACCTCATACAGAAGAGACCGAAGATGCAAACTGGGGCAGTCGTTCCAGAAAACAAGATGGAGTTCCTTAAAAAGTTAATGCCTGGTGGTGCAGTCATTTAAGTATTCAACTCTTGGTTTTCAGCTCAGGTCGTAATCTCAGCATCATGAGATCAAGTCCTGCATCAGACTCATTTGCTCAGCATGGAGCTGCTTGAGATTCTCTCTCTCCCTCTGTCCCCTCCACTGATGTCCATTTGCACTCTCTTTCAAAAATAAATAAATATTTTTTAAGAAGTTAAAAATTGAACTATCCTATGATCCAGCAATTGCACTACTAGGTATTTAACTAAAGAATACAAAAATACTAATTAAAAGGGATAAATGCACCCAAACGTTTATAGCAGCATTATCTATGTGGCCAAATTACAAAAACAGTCCAAGTGTCCCCTGACTGATGAATAGATAAAGACGATGTGGGGTGTGTGGGTGTGTGTGGGTGTGTGTGTGTATGTGTATGCATACAATGGAATTACTCAGCCATAAAAAAAAAATGAAATCTTGCCATTTACAATGACATGGATAGAGCTGAAGAGTATTAGTCAGTCAGAAAAAGAAATTACCCTATGATTTCACTCATATGTGGAATTTAAGAAACAAAACAAAGGAGTAAAGGAAAAAAAAAAGAGAGGGGGTGGGGGCAAATAAGAAAGAGACCCTTAGAAAAAAAAAAAAGAAAGAAAGAAAGAAACAGACTCAACCATAGCGAGCAAACCTATTGTTACCACAGGGAAGGTATGTGGGGGGATGCATTAAACAGTTGATGGGAATTAAGGAGGGCACGTATCCTGATGAGCACAGAGTGATGTATGGAATTGTTGTATCATATATTATACACCTGAAACTAATATCGCACTGTATGTTAACTGGGAAGTAAAATAAAAACTTAAAAAAAAATTAAAAAGAAGAGATTTAAGATGCAACTTTTTAATTGCCTGTGATAAAAGCTGGAAACAATCTAACTGCCTATCTAGGAAGAAATAGTTAAACATATTATGGTATGCCTATACCATGGACAACAAGATAACTATTACAGTAATGGGGTAGATCTATATGTACTGACTTAGGAAGTTGTCCACAACATATTGTAAAGTAATAAAGCGAAGCTACTTACCAAAATGCACAGGCATATGGCAATATCTTTACAAATTTATATTTTAAAAAACTTCTGAAGAGGAATAAACTATCCTTCAGGTGGCATAGAATGGGTAGAGAAGAATTATATTTTTTATTTTATGAAATTTTGAAATATTGGGATTATGATTATTTTTTACACATCTTTTCTTTTTTCACATAAAAATTTTTAAAAATAGGTAAGTAATGGAACATGTTTTCATGTTTTCCTTTTATCTTTTCCATCATTTAGTATTGGACCAACCTCTTAGGTACACTATGTAGCAGAAACCATTGATCATTGTTGTGTCCCTTAGGCCTAAAACAGTATTTGGAATACTGAAAATATTCAGTGAATATTCCTTGGATAAATAGGTTAATTAAATAGATTCAGTCTCATCACACTTTGATGTCTTTGGTCTAATTGCACTCCACCTTATTCTCATAATGAAGCACCACCTTGTATCCCATCCTCATAATTGTGTCCCCACTTTTTTCCCTTGCATTCGACATCTTTGTCTTGACTCTTTTCTTGGTTACCTGGTCGCTGAAGCGCTGGCCTGGCTCTCGTCCCCCTCCTACCAGGTGATGGAGTCTTCCCACTTGATTCTAAGTGAGCAGCAGAAACACTGCTACCGGGGCACCAGGGTGGCTCAGCAGGTTAAACGTCTGCCTTTGGCTCAGGTCATGATCCCAGGGTCCTGGGATTGAGCCCTTCATCAGGCTCCCTGCTGAGCAGGGAGCCAGCTTTCTCCCTCTCCTCTGCCTGCCACCCCTCCTGCTTGTGCTGTCAAATAAACAAATAAAATCTTCAAAAGAAAACAAAAACTACTTCTACCTAGTAAAAACTCTTTTTTATTGTCTACTTACACTCAGATACAGTTAGCCCTGAAGTTACCACTTACACATTTGTCTAGATTCCCCATAAGCTCCTTAGATCACTGGACTGCCTATTCTTCAACTATTTCTTTCCCTTTGGACAACCCTCTAGATTGGCCACCTTTCCATATCCAAAGGTGGGTCTGTTTTCAGAGGTCCTCCACCAAGGAGCAGATCTGGTTCCAAGTTCTAGCCTACCCCAACCCTACTGCAACAAACTAGGTTATCTGTCCTTGGACTGAGAAAGTGATACCCATAAGATGTTTTATGAAAACTCAGCAATATCTGACTTTTCCACTATCCTTTTATAGTGGTATACATTTTTCTGAATTTTTTTATCCAACTTATTCACCTGAAATGAAAACACATCACCACATAATAGTCTACAAGGACCTTTGCTCCCTTCTGGCCCTGCTCTGTGGTTCTTCCTGCTCAAAAAAGTCATCTTCCCTTTGATTCTCTGTTCATAAACAGAAATCTATGAGATTGTACCTTTGGTTCTAGCCACCTAAGAGACTCTACAGAGCCCATGGGTTCACCCTAATCCTTTGCAACCTAAATAACCACAACACTGAAAGTGCATTGCTGAAAAGGTTGTGACCCTAGTAAAGATTTAGACTATATAGTCTAAGATTAAAAAGTACAGATTCAAGAGAATTCTTGTGTGTGGGTGTGGGTGCACATGCGCATGTGTAATAATGATAGTTGTTAGGATCCTGCCCTAAACTATTTTGTCTATTAAATATTCCATTTAGCAGAAGGCAGCTGTTATTTACTAGGAAATGCATACAGGAAAAAAAAAAAAAGTCAAGCCATGGTATCTATAAGCATAGCTAGATTGAAGTGAGTGAGCGATTATGTTGCAGGTAAGGTCAGGGATCCAGGAACATCTGAATCTTGCTCTCAGTCTACTCTTCTTTAAGATCTGTGACAAAAATTCATGATCAGAGAATAACACAAAGAATATTTGATATTTGTTGGAGCTTAGGTCCTGAGGCATAATAGAGAGGGCTATCTGACATGAGCCACAGAAAGGAAAGGACACTTTCTGCCTAAGCTAAAGAATCCCACAGGCTCTGGAAAGATTTGCTCCATCTACTTTGACTGCAAGGCCCATAGCTGACTCACAGGATTCACTGCTACAATGGGGGAGACACATTGGCCAACAAGAAGCAAGAGACCCAGTGAAGACCCAGAGGGCTTGTGGCAGGCCTCAATCACCTAGCCCTTGGCCTCTCTCAATTCAAAAATCATACATATTGAATAGTTATTTGGCGGGGGGTGGGTGGGGAGGGTGGGGGGGAGATCCTTCAGAATGAGGCTATAAAGAGAAAAATACAGATGGCTGGGCTTTCTCTCGGAGAATCAGTAGCTGAAAGGCTGTCTCCTCCCAGTTAATAGAAAAAAGTCCGCCTCAAAACCACATAGATCTCCACTTCCTCTGAGAGCTGCGCCACTGGGACTGAGGCCTAGTGCAATGTCCCGGAACCTGACCAATTCAGAAAAAGAGCATTTAAGGGTAGAAGGAAGTGAGCAATAGTAGCTAGAAGCTTCTCTTGACTAATAGTGTGCTTTATTTCTAGTTATTCCTCCCATAACTAGTCAGATCACAAGAGCTCTATGCCACAGTATGCGACACTATGCCGTATCAATCGATGATTATTGACTCTGTATGTCTTCAAGTCATCACCAGCACATGAGTCATCTATATTCTCAGCACCAGGCTAGTTCTGCTAAAATGACCAAAAACAGGACATGTGCCTCTGAGCCAAATAGCGTTTTTCATATTTCCTTTCCCTCTGACAGTAGACACCTAATCACATGGCCAAATCACTTTCACCAAGAATGTTCCTCGACTATGAGCTCTCATACTGTAAGACGTCCAAGGTCACACATGATCTAACCTCGAATAAAGATATGAGAGATAAGAACTCTAAGAAAAGTTAAGATTTCAGTTGCTTTGAGGGTTTTTTTTCCCCCTTATGTAAACTCATAAGAAATTTAAAGAAGGGAAAAATGCTAAATTGTAGGTGTTTTTCAAATCACAGTTACACCAAAAAGCAAAATAGTCTCCCTGCTGAGATATATTTTCAAGGAGCAACACTGCCTCAAGTCAAAGGCAGGAGTATAACTCAATAGAGACCTTTCAAAAGGAAGGAAGGGCCCCAGCCATGCATGCCAGTGAGCTCCACTAGTCTTCCGCTAGCCAACTCAACCACACCAATGTTCAAGCCAATCTTACAAAATGCTCTCATAGGAATAGGAAATGCTCCCCATCCACAGAAAAACTCTGCAATAGTGCAACTGTCCTAAATCAGGAAGCAAATGACCTTCAGGGTGCTCTGGGTGACCATGTACTGGCCAAGCTACAGCCTTCATGCAAGCTTCACATTTTCCCTACATTGTGAATGAGAGTACTACTCTCCTTGTCGGTCTCTACTATTCAACCACACTGGACTTCTTCTAGTTCCCCAAAGAAGACTTCAAGGGCCTCCTTCCCACATACTGTTGTATGTCTGTTCTAACCTTATTTTCAACAAAAATACTTCCTAAGGGATACTTTTCCTGTGTCCCCAGACACCTTAGTTCCTCCTGTCACATGTTTCCAAGGCACTTCTCTTCACTGCAGTTGAAGCTTGTGTTTAATATCGGACTCCCCACCAAACCATGCATTCTACAAAACCCAGGGACCATGCCTGTCTTGATTACCTCCTTATCCCAGGCTTCTAGCACAGTGCCAAGCACATGCTATTTGCTTAATAGTTTTCCAAATGAACAAGTGAATTCATAATTAAACAAGAAAATAAATTCCAATAGAAAGTACATGTGTGACAGGAAAGTTCTCCAACTTGCAGAAAACTGCATCTCAACTGGACAAAGGTCCTAAGTCAAAAATAAAAAAATTAAAAAAAATTCTATCAGTTTCAAGTGATTCTCCAATGATACCATCTCTGTGAAATTTCTGCCTTGGGGTCTAGCTAGGCTTTGTCAGGAAGATTCAAATCCATAAATGAATGCTATAATAGAGCAATAGATGTAAAAAAAAAAAAATCAGCTCTCATTTCTTGGCAGCGTGACCTTGAGGAAGCCATCTGACCTCTCTGAATTCAGTTATTCACCTATAAAAAGATAATAATGATTCCTGAGGTATCCTATATGAAAGAATTTGCCAAATTACAAAAGGCTGGACGCGTAAAAAACTATTGTAATGTTGAAAACACATCAGAATTTCAAATAGAAAAATATAGAATTGCAGGATTGGAGAGTCCAAACAAATTTCCCTTGCAACCCAATGAATAAATGACAAGGCCAGAGACTGTGAACATGTGGTCTGTTCACCCTGCCCACCAGACAGCACCACTATTCCTGCCAAAGGAGAGGCTGGATGCTGATTTTATTTAAATAGATTCCATTCCATCAGACTGTCTCATGATAAAAATATTTTCCCATATTCTCCATGAATTCTCAATGAAGTTCAACAATGTATAAAAGCCACTGGAGCAAGAACACAAGCTAAATGAATCTGGGCTTATGAGTGAGGATAGCCTCACACTGGTAATTCAACCACTGCCTTCTGAGAGACAACAGACAGGTTTTAATATTAAGGGAAAATGGTCGTATTAGGAAAACATAAGAAGGTAGTGTTACAGTCTCTGGAGACGACCCAGTTCTGATGTAATCAAGGACATTTTACTACCAATGAGAACACCTGATAGCAGCACCCCATCTCACCCCATCCTATGCCAGAATGGGACAGTAGAATGGGGAGCTAAAGATTCAACACATTGCAACTTATTTACCTTGAATCACTCCTTAATCTGAGATTTTGCAGTGGTCACAGGCATGTGTAAAAAGATCTATGTGGACGCATAACTAGAAGTTCCAACCTGGAGAAGGCACTGCTGGGGACCCAAGGCAGCAAGTACTGGAGGAGAAGCAGAGACAGAAGCTAGTGGCTGTGGTCTAGTGGGACTGGCTCCGAAAAGGGCTGCTTCTCATTTGGGACAATGAAGGCCCTCATGGTGGGAGCAAAGAGTCTGGGCTTAGCTACCTTAGGTCACTGCAGAACAAAAGCTGGCCCACAGGGCTGACTTTCCATTGGTAACAGCTCCTCCAGGGACTTTGTAGAAAAGCTGCCAGTGGTAATCCAGAGGCTTCCCACTGTGGGCTATTCTCCCAAGTGATGACTCAGATGTAAACCAAGAGACCTATGGATTCCTCATTAAAGTGTACTGCGACAGGGTGTCCCTGACTCCAAGTTCTCGCTCACTGCTAAGCATTTCCTATACTTCTTACCCCTGTCATGGAGTCAGCCAGCAAAGAAACCCAAAGAACACTCAAATCTGGTGTCTCGTCTTTGAAGAGATTAAAGTTTAAGTTAGACACTAATGATGTAGCTATTACCAAATACACAAAGTGAATGCAAATGTTCACAATCATGTATGTGTGAGCCACCCCAAGCCCTCTAGAGAAATTCACTCTGCTGCCTGTACATTTGGTTAGTAAAGAAACATCAGAGGAAGAAGCTGTTTAGCTTTTCAGAAGCAAATCCTCTAATAATCATGGGAACTGTCAGCTTTGAAAAATGGAAATTTTGTGGAAATCCTGTGGGGCCCCCCCAGTGTTTTGCATATGGTTTCAGAAGGGGGATCTTTATTGATATTCTGCAGAGATTCCAGCAAAATCTACCCAGGGCCCCAACTTCCTGCAAATCCTCCTAATGAATCCCTAGGCAAAAGAGAACAGTTATGATACTCCTAGAGTAGGCTTCAGACCAAAACATTGACTGTCTCTGTGGAAAATAGAAATAAATCCTAATATCACCATGTGCTATACACACTTATTTTTCTGGCTTGCCTAGGAGGATTCATCTGTCTAAATTAGGTGACTAGAGTTTTGGGATGCTTGCAAGAAGCTACTTCTGCCTGTCTGATACTGGAACCTTAAGATAGCATATAAAAATGAAATGGCCCAACTGAAAGGGGCTTTGGGTTTTCTTCTGAACTGCACACAGAGACCTGTTTTATTATGAAGACTCTGAGCCCCCATGTAAGGCTTGAATAACAGGAAGCAAGAACAGGTTATGGGTAGGAGAAGGCTGCAAGCCTGAGCACTTCTAACTCCCCACTGCAGTTCACTAACATACAATAGCAAAAAGCATTCTGTCCTCTGCAGCTTCTTGTTTTGATATCCTTATATTATGTATCCTGTATCTAATTCCATATTCTACAAATTGGTCCCATAATTTCCCCACCTGAAGTTCCTGTCACTAGGCGGGAAAAAAGGGGAGGAGGGGAAGAAAGCAAATGGACCTAACAAACATACACAGAACATTCTACCTAAAACAGCAGAATTCACATTCTTCTCAAGCTCACCTGTAACAGTCTCTGGGACAGGTCATGTGTTAGATAACAAAACAGGTCCTAGTAAAGATAAGAAGACTGAAATCATATTATTTTGTCTGACCACCATGGAATGAAACTAGAAATTAATAACAGAAGAAAAACTGGAAAATTCATAAATATGTGAAAATTAAATTACACACTCTCGAACATCCAATAGGCCAACGAAGAAATCAGAAGAAAAATTAGAAAATATCTTGACAAAAATGAAAACGCCACACAACAGACATACCAAAACTTATGGGATGCATCAAAAACAGTACAAAGGGGGAGGTTTAGAGCTCTAAACACCTAGATTAAAAAAGAAGAAAGATCTCAAATCACCACTTCACTTTCCACCTTAAGGAACTAGAAAAAGAAGAACAAAGCCTAACGTTAGCAGAAGGAAAGAAAAAATAAAAATTAGAGCAGAAATAAATGAAATAGAGAATTAAAAAATTAACTGAGTTTGTTTTTTGAAAATATCAACAAAATTGAAAACCCTATTAGCTAAGAAAAACAGAAGATTCGAATAAATAAAACAAAAAATCAAAGAAAAGACATTATAACTGATAACACAGAAATACATAGGATCGCAAGAGACTACTATGAACAATTAGGTGCCAACCAATTGGCCAACCTAGAAGAAATGGGTAAATTTCTAAACACCTACAACCTACAAAGACTGAATCAAGAAGAAACAGAAAATCTGAACAGACCAATGAAGAGTACAGAGATGGAAGCCGTAATCAAAAACCTCCCAACAGGAGAAGCCCCAGACCAGATGGCTTCAGTGGCAAATCCTATCAAACACTTAAAGAATAATTAACACCAACCCTTCTCAAAGTTTTCCAAAATATTGAAGAGGAGAGAACATTTTCAAATTCATTTTATGAGGCCAGCATTATCCTGATACCAAAGACAGAAAAAGACCCTAAAGACAGAAAAGAAAACTACAGGCCAATAATCCTGATAAATAGATGCAAAATTTTAGCAAACCAGATTCAACAGGATCATTCACCATGACCAAGCAAGAGTTATCCCTAGGATGCAAAGATGGTTCAACATGTAAAAATCAATCCAGGTGATAACACCACACTAACAGGACAAAGAGTCAAAGCACATGATTGTTTCAGTAGATGCAGATAATACATTTGTCAACATTCACTACCTTTTCATGATAAAAACCTTCAACAAACTAGGTATAGCAGAAACTTAGCTCAACCATAACAAAAGCCACATACAAAAATCCCACAGCTAATTTTACACTCAATGGTGAAAACTTGAATGCTCTTCTTCTAAGATCAAGAACAAGGTAATATAAATTGTAATTCAATATTACTGGAAGTCCTACGCAGAGCAGTTAGGCAAGAAAAAAATAAGTAAGTCATCCAAAGGATGATGTAAAATGACCTCTTAGCAGATGACATAATCACATATAGGAAATCCTAAATATTTCACAGAGGAAATGTCGGAACTGATAAATTCGGCAAAGTTGCAGTCACGAAATCAACATACGAAAATCATCTGTGGTTTCTATACGCTAACAATCAACAAACAATACAAAAAGGAAATTAAGAAAGCAATCCCATTCACAGCAGCATTTAAAAAAAATAAAATAGGAGTAAACTTAACCAAGGAGGCCAAAGACCCTAGACTTAAAAAATACAAAGCACTGCTGAAAGTAATTGAAGTAACAATTAAATGGAAAGGCATCCAACGTTCATGAATTGGAAGACTGAATATTGTTAAAATATCCTACTCAAGTGATCTACAGATTCAAGGCTATCCACATTGAAATCCCAATGGCATATTTTGTAGAAATAGGAAAAACAGTCCAAAAATTCCCATGGAACCACAAAAGACCCCAAATAGCTAAAATCATCTTGGGAAAGAATAAAGCTTGAGGTCTCACACTGGCTGACTTCAAAATATATTACAAAGCTAAAATAATCGGAACAGTAAGGTATTGGCATTACGACAAGCAGAGAGACCAATGAAACAGAATAGAGAGCCCAGAAAGAAACCTACTCATACACAGTCAAATTATCTTCAGTAAAGGTGCCAAGATACACAATGGGGAAAAGATCGTCTGTCAACAAATGGTGCTGGGGAAAACTGCCTATCTACATACAAGGAAGGAAGGAAAGAAGGAAGGAAGGAGAAAAGAAAAGAAAAAGAAATTGTACCCTTACCTTACACCATATACAAAAATCAACTTAAAGTATTTAAGACTTGAATGTAAGACCTGAAACTATAAAACTTCTAGAGAAAAACATAGGGAGAAACTTCTTGGCATTGATCTAGGCAACGATCTCTTAGAAATGATATCAAAAGCATAAGCAACAAAAGCAAAAATAGACAAGTAGAACTATATCAAACTAAAAATTTCTGGTACCGCAAAGGAAAGAATCAGAAGAGTAAAAACGCAACTTACAGAATGGAAGAAAATATTTGCAAACTCTGTATCTGATAAGGGCTTCATATCCAAAAATATAAGGAACTCCCACAACTCACTAGCAAAACAACAGATAACCAGATTAAAAAGATGGGCAAAGGACTTGAATAGCTATTTTTACAAAGGAGACATAACAAATGACCAGTGGGTATTTGAAAAGATACTCAGCATCAATACAAACCAAAACCACAATGAGCTATCACCTCACATCTGTTAGGATAGCCATTATCAAAAAATAAATAATAAAAATAAGAGAAAAATAGTGTCAGTGAGGATATGGAGGAACTAAAACCCTTGTACACTTTTATTGGTGGGAATGTAAAGTGATGCAGCCACTACATGAAACAGTATGCAGTTTCCTAAAAAAATAAAAATTAAACATAAAAATAGTTTATTTCCCAGCAATCCCACTTCTGAATGTTCATCCAAAAGAACTGAAATCAGAATCTCAGAGATAGGTGCACTCTCATGTTCACTGCAGCATTACTCACAATAGCCAAGAGGTGGAAACAACCCAAATACCCATCAAAAGATAAATGGAAAAACACATAAGCGGATAAAGGAAATGTGGTGTATACAAACAATGGACTATTATCCGGCCTTTAAAAGATCCTATCATATGCTACAACATGGATGAACCATGAACACATTATACTAAGCAAAATAAGTCAGCCACAGAAGAAAAATATTGCATGATTCCACTTATAGGAAGTATTAAAGTAGCCACATCCATAGAAGCAGAAAGAGAATGGTGTTTGGCAGAGGCTGGGAATAAGGAGAAATGGGTAGTAGGTATTCAATGGGCCTGGAGTTCAGTCACGGTAGGAAGGAAGGAAGGAAGGAAGGGAGGGAGGGAGGGAGGGAAAAAGACCATTATTTTAACAGATTTAGTCTTGAATCCAGTGAGAATCACAGCGCTCCACAACTTTGCGAGCAGTCAGGCCTAGTGATCTAAACAGAATTCTAAACAGAATTCAGGTAATTGCCCTTGCTTTTTCCAGCCTCGCTCAACCAAAATTTGATGCCTCATCATTGCACTTGGTCTTACCCAGTATCCAAGCCATTTGCAATCAAGGCTACCATATCTTGGGATCAGACAGGCTCAGGAGTCTGGGATTGCTGCCCTGAGCTTCCTGTCTATGATCTGAAATGAACTTGGGATATGTATTTGCACACTTAGCCTAGTACAGATCTTATAGTTGTTTAACCATTCTTCCAATGTTAGACTTCTAGTTTGCTTGCATTTTTCATTATTATAGTGAGTCAAGTAATAAGCATGCTAACAAAGTTACTGTGTATTTCTCTGCTAGTATTCTTAAAAAACATTTCTAGAAGGGAAATTACTGTGAAGACAGATATTATCAAAATTGTTTCTAGAAGTGTTAATTTACACCCTCACCAGTTACCTATGAATGCCCAATTCATCTTATCCCTGTCAAAACTGAGTATTATATTTTTTAATTATTTTCAAATTTCAGAGGTGAAAATACTTTCTACCTTGAATGTGTCTTTTTTATTGGAGAGGTCGAACTTTTTTCCATAGTTCCTGGCCTAATGTATTTCATCTTAGATCATCAAAGACAAAATACGGTTATTTACTGTTGGTAACCTCTATATTTCTTCATTTACGCGATGACAGAGAACTATAATTTCTACCATTGTGATTGAATATATTGTATGTAATCTTTGTATTTGTGCTATGCTATCGTGATACATACAAATCAAAACCTGCTTATACTTTATTATAAGTTGCAACTTAAATCAATATAAAACCATGTTGCCATGTAATAGTCCCTTTCATTCTTTGTGTTAATTTGATTTGTAAATGTTAATATGTTATTTTAATATTTTAATATTATAGCACGCTAACAAATCTTGATTGTAACTTTAACCAAATTGTAGAATCTGACTTATTAGGAGACTGAATTAATCCCTTCATAACTGTTATAGTAACTGATAAGTACATTCTTATTTTATTTTGTTTCAAGCTGTATGCTAATTTTTTTGTCACTTCTTTTATGCTTCATCTTTGGTGTTATAGAATGCTACTTTTATATTCTATAGGGTTTGGAAGATAGAAATCAGGCTTTTAATGATTAATGGTCTGAATAGTATAAATACATAATTAAACTTCCATTTAATAATGAAGAATGAATTATATCTTCCAAATTTTCACATGCACAGCAAGAATCTTTGTGCATACATCTTTCCCACTCATTCTGTCCCTCTATTTGCAGCAATAATTTTTTCCTGAATACTATAATGGGCTGATATTTGGGCACAGGCTCCCATACATCAAATGGCAGGTGTCCATTCTGATCATTCAGGTTTCCTCACTTACTGGCTATAAATATCACCAGCTATGGACCTAGGTTATTACTACACAAGGATTACATTTAGAATAAAAATCATCTTTGTTAAGCAATAGTTTGGGGGCTTTTATAATACAAACAGGTAACCACACTTTTAAAAAAAATCCTAATACATAGATATTTTCTGTTGTTCTTTCATGTTATAGGTTGTCATTCTTGTAAAAATTGAAAAAAATTGGATTATACCTTTAAATTACTTGTCTAGGACAGTTTGATAGTAGTTGGTTATCCTCTAAGATAAAGAATATCTTATAGTTGCCTTCTGACACGAGGAACGATATGACTTGGCATGGAACTCTTTTTGTGTTTAAGAAATATTTGAAAAGACAAGCATTTGGGAAAAAAATAAGCCTGATTATAGTTCACTTTATAAAACTGATTTATTTTGCCGTTCTATGCTGCTTCTTTCTCCTTACAATGAAAAACCTTGATAGTCCTGACTAGTAGTTAGCCTCTTTCATTAATTTTATCTACTACTCAATAAGTTCATTTGAATTATAGAGTCAGACTTTTTTAGTTCAAGGACAGCTTCTTCTGCTTCTTCTGTGTTGCCTTTGGTAATTATTACTCTTAACAGAGTTCAAGTTTATTCCTTTGGAACAACTAAAAGCTTAGCTCGTATCTCCAAAACCTGCCTCCAAAACCTGTATTTATCGTTTTCTTTAGCTCTTTGCCTTTTCCTCTATTCTGAGACAGATTTTTTTTTTCATTTTAATTTATTATTCACATTGCTGAGTCTATTTTGTATATTATCAATTCAGCGATCTAAGAATCCCAATGTCGATTTATTTCCAGTGTGGCATTTTGACTTCTTGAACTATTTTTTAAATTTAAACAAGTTTCCTTTATATATACACCTCAATAGTAGTCTTTCATTGCATTATGATTTCTGGTGTCTGTATTATAGACCAAACTCTTAAAACTCTTTGAAGACATCAAGGGTTGTTTTCAATGTTTTCTTTGTTGAAAACGAAAACTCATCGTTTTTAGAGATACTTCCTTCCTTTCAATCTGTAGGGTCATCCTCTTTTTATATTATATTTTTACAGAGCCTATGACTTTTTTTCAGCTTTATGGAAGTATCATTTACAGATAATGAAATTCATCCATTTTAAGCATGTAATGTGATGAATTTTGGTAACCGTATACAAGCAGGTATCCTCCACCACAATCAAGAAAAACAATATTTGTACTATCTACAATGTTTTCTCTTGCTTTTTAATCGGCAATCCTCTTTGCCATTCCTTGTCCCCAGGAAACCATGAACTGATTTCTGCACCGCTAGTTTTGCCTTTGCAGGACCTACATATCAATGGAATAACGTAGTATATTTTCATGTGTTTGACTTCTAACACTCAACATAAAGTTTTTGGGAATTATCCATTTTGTTCTGTGTATTAATAGTGTGTGTCTTTTATTGTTGAGTAGTAGTCTATAATTCCACATTTTCTTCATCCATTCACAAGTTGATTAACAGCAGGGTTTCCAGTTTTGGCCTATTACAAATAATGCTTCTATGAGCATTCATATACAATGTGCAGACATACATTTTCATTTCTGTTGAGTGAATACCTAAGAATGGGGTTTCTGGTTGATAGGTTAAGTATATATTTAGCTTTATAGAATACTCGCGGTCATCCTATTTTCTCAAGTGGCTGTACCATTTTACATTACCACCACCAGTAAAGTATGAGAATTCCAACCGCTTTACATCCTTATTTTTGGTGTTCAGGCTTTTTAATTTTAGCTATTCTAGCGGGTTTACAGTGGCATCTCATTTGTATTTCCCCATCACTAGTGAAGTTGGTCACCTTTTAATGTACTTATTAGGATGGGTCTATCTTTTCTACAGTTTCTCTTAAGAATCCCCCACCCTGCCCTTTTGTTTTTGTTTTGTTGCTTTTGCCTTTTGACCACTGAGTGGAAGAGTAGTTTTTATATTTTGGATACAAAACAAGAATTTGTTTTGCAACTATTTTCTCTAAGTTCATGGCTTGCCTTTTTGTTTTAACTATATCTTTCAAAGAGGTGAAGTCTTTAATTTTGATAATATCAATTTTATCATTTTTACACCTCATGCTTTGTCTTAACCTTACCCAAAGTCACAGAAAATTTTTCCTGTTGTTTGTTCTAGAAGTTTTAGAGTTTTGAAGCATATATTTAGGTTTCTGACTGATTTCAAGTAATTTTTCACATGGTATAGTGTCGGGGTCAAAGTCTGTTTTTTTCCATGCAAGTAGTCAGCTTTCCTAGGACCTTTTCCCCATTAAATTACTTTGACATCTTAGTTACAATTGGTCATACATTTACTTCTAAGCTCTCTATTCAGTTCCATTGATCAATGTGTTTACCTTTACCACAGTAGCACCTTGTTGTGATTAGTCCCCTTAGAGTAAATCTTTATATCAGGTAGTGTTAAATCCTTCAATATATTTTGTGTTTTTCAAAATTGTTTAGGCTGTTTTAGTTTTGGTATTCTTTAGTTTTCCACTAAAATTTTAAAATAAACTTGTTGATTTCTGCAAAAGCTGCTAGATTTTTGATGAAAATTGAATCAAACATACATATTTGGAGTGAATTGATATCCATGCTGATGCTTACAATTCATAAACACAATATATTCCCTTTATACTTTCTCTACATTTATTTTGCAATATTTTGAAGTTTTTAGTGTATATGTCTTAGATATCTTTAATTTATTCCTAAACATATTATTTCGTGTGCTATTATAAATTAAGTTCTTAAATTTTGTTTGGATTATTCACTGCCAGTATATAGAAATATAATTGATTTTTTTATCTTCAACTTTGATAAACTTATTCACTCTAACCTATTTATAAATACTTTACGGTTTTTAATATACATAAGCATGAAGTCTGCAAATAAGGACTGATACTTTTTCATCTTCAGTCTTACTCATTTTATTCATTTTCTTGCCTTATTTCACTGGTTAGGACTTTCAGTATAATATTAAATAGAAGAGAGCAATTCATTGCTGAGAAAAGAATTTTAAAATCTCCAACTCTTATTATGGAATTTTTGTCTCAGGTATTTCGAAGCTCTGTCATTAGTTGCCTACATGTTTATGTTTATCATGCCTTCCTGAAGTGACCAATGTAAATTTTAAAAGTTCTCCTTTATCTCTGGCACTATTTTAGTGTTAAAATCTCTTTTGTCTGACATGAATAGAGCCATTCCAATCTTTTAATGCTCAGTTCGCATGTTATATCTTTTCCTATCAATTTACTTTCAATTTTCCTGTGATTAACATGTATAATGCATCATTTCTAAACAGGATTGTATTCTGGATTTTATGAAAGCTAAGTTGTGGGGAATCTGGTTTCCATTATTTTTCCCTGGTGAGTGCTAGTTCTGCTTTAATAAGAAATTATCTTGGGTGAACCTGAACTGCAAAGTCGGTTTCTTTTGCAGTATTCCAGTCTCGGTTCAGATCATTTATCTTTATCTGAGTCACTTAGAGTCTTGGAGAAGATTTGGGGATTTCTTATACTGGATCTTTTCCTCCAAGATCCACCCACTCTTTTCAGTGGTCACGGGGTCCCTGGCTTAATTTTGTTTATTCCCCAGGGCAAAATACCGCAGATTTTTCCCCTGGTGTCCTTATGCCACTACTGGTGTGGCTCATTAAAGGTATTTGCACCCAAGCTAAAAACCACAAATACAGGAACACATTCCATCAAACTTCCCTCCTCTGAGTGTGTACTCCATGCCACCTGGTCTACTGATGCTCATTCTCTAGTACCTCATGGTGCTGTTTTTTAAATGACATGTACTTCTTATAGTTATTTTTTGGGAGAGATCCAGTCTAGTAGAATCTTAGACCATCATTATCATCAGATCTCTACGTATGTTCCCATAATGACTGTTTTTTTCCATTAACCTTAAATGGGGATATATCATTGTAGATCTGACATTTGCTAAAATAATAAGCATAGTGCTTCTAGATCATTCTGACTGTCCATTTAGGTTCTTGAAGTATCTTCCTTTCATATGCAATTAAAGAAAAGTTTGAAGTAAGCAGTCCCTGGTTCACCAGAATGCCCAACCAGCCATTGATCCAAGGTCTCCCGCTCCAAAGATCAGCTTTACCACTCAAACACATCAGTTATTGTTCAGATACTGTAGCTCACGAAAGCACTGCTACCTCCTGCAACATTTTATGCTTCTGTTCTTGTTTATCCTTCTTTTACCATCTGCTATGAAATTAGAGATATTGTTTTAAAGCCCTTATGTTTGCTGCTATATTGAATCCTAAAAATTTTGATCCCTGATAGACCCAAATAAAGGGAAGATGGTAATTTTAAAAATATCTCCTAGGCAACCAGGGAATAACATCCCTTGTTCTGATAAGTAATGCCCCTGAACACCAGAGCTAGAGGTGAATCCAATGATTTCACATATTCTTTGAAGTAGGATGTCCTGTTCTTCTTTAGAAGATGAAGTATGTAACATATACTAAAAATACAGTCTCATAACCCATACTCCCCCATGGTTTAGCAAGTAAAAGTTCTACCCTGTAGACCTTAAAAAATAAACTAGTTATCTTACCAGCAAAATGAGTTTATTCAGGAATAGCAAAGGAAATTGCAATTCAAAACAAGCAAACTATGGTGAACAGTGGTCAAGTCCAGACAACAAAGAAAGGAGTGTTCCTTTTATGAAGAAAAAGGAGGGGGCGTGCAGGAGGGGTCTTTTAGGATGAAAGTTCTTTGGAGGAGAACCAGAGTTTAGGGTAGCAACCATTTCTCATGGGCTGAATGTGAAATTTCTCATTGGCTAGGTTGTTTTTGATTGGCAAGGAGAAAAATCTTCCTTCTTCCTGATAGGATATGTAAAGTTTCTTCGTATTGGAAAATAAGAGGTATGATTCTTCTTGCTGGATTTGTGAATGGCTGCAAGTGGAGGTGCATGAGAGCTTCCTGACTCCATTTTAAATAAGGTTTCCTTTATTCATTTGCACAACCCAATGTTAACACATCACCTTTCTTATGTTTTAGAGACCAATGACTGATACTTGTCTTGTTGTGAATTGTCATTTGTATTTAATGAGAAATCAGAACATATGTCAGGCCCATGTAGTCTGGCATCACATTTACCCAAGATTATCAATAACCTCATTTCTGATTCACTCTTCCAGACTTAGATTTGGATTCTAGTTAAACGCTTACACTGATTCCCAGTGTGACCTTGGCCAAAACTTTTCTAGATGAGGACTATAAAATTACTCATCTATGATGAGATGAGGAACTTATACCATAATATAAATCAGAATACTGCTTCATTCACCAGAGAGAAAGAGAGCGAGGAAGAGAGAGAGACCAAGAAACATTCTTAACTATAAAGAACAAATTAATGGTTACCAGAGGGGAGGTAGTAGGGGATGGGCTAAATAGGTGATGGGGATTAAGAGTATACTTATCAAGATGAGCACTGAGTCATATATAAAATTAATGAATTATATTGTATACCTGAAACTAATATAACACTGTATGTTAACTATACTGGAATTGAAATTTAAAAACCTAGTATCATGAAAAAAAAAAAAAAAACCCTACTACCAAAAAAAAAGGGAAGAAAAAAGTTCATCTGAGTGAACAGTATAATTAGTTATGGATTTTATTTACATTCCTTCATTCTGATGGCTTTTTACAAACCTAGGACTGACGAGATCAGCAAAATCAACCTTTAACTTAGACAAATGAAATCAAATTTCAGAATTCCTCAATAATGCACTCTTCATATCTCTAATTGTAGGTTGATACTGAGGAAAAAGCATTCTTGGAATGCAGTAGAATATTTATTCATTCAACAAATATTTGAGCACCTACTATGCACCTAGTACAGATACATAATTGATACATCAGAAAAACAAACAAAATACCTGTCCTTATAGAGCTGTCACTGAGTGGAGGGGATGGGGCCCAGATAATAAATGATATGATAAGTAAATGCATTAGATCATATTTTAGAAGGTAAAGATGACTCTGGATTTATTTTTAAAGAGCAACAAAGATGGATGAGGAATTAGAGCAGTAATGAACAATGGGTTACAATTTTTGGGTGGCCAGGAATACCCTCATGAAGAATTGAATGAAACTTTTAAAGAGATGAAGAAATCAACCATGTGAATAACTGGGCAAAAAATGATTCCAGAAAAAAAAAAAAAAAAGCCAGCAAAAATACCTTAAGAAGTAGATATGCCTAAAGTGTTTGAGAAATCACAAACGCCAGCATAGCTGGAGTAGAGGGAGTCAGGTAGGGACTAGAAGGAGCCAGTAGGAGACCAGATCACATAGGGCCTTGTAGAGACTTGGGGTTTTGTCATGAGTCAGCTGGAAGACTTTGGAGGATTTTGAACAAAGGGCTTATACCACGACTTTAATTTTTAAAGGCTTGATCTAGTTGCTAGGGAGAAAAGAGCCTGAAGCAGGGCAAAGGTAAAGTGAGGAAACTTGTTAATAGTCCAGACAAGTGATGACAGATGGCTCAGACTATGGTGGTTCAAGTAGAGATGATAAGTAGTTGTGCTAGCAATGTATTTTGAAGATGGAGTCCATGATATTTCCCTTATTTTTTTTTAGATCAGGTGTGAAACAGAGAAGAGTCAAGGTGACTACAGTGAATTTACAGGGAACAAGAAGAGATAGGCTGCTGTAAAGGAGATAGGGAAGGAAGTGTATGAAGATATTTGTGGGTGGGATGGAAATGTTATAAATTTATTCTTCATATTTAAGTGGAATTGAGAGGAGGGAGTTAGAGATGTACAGGTCTGGAGTTCAAAAAAGAGGTCTGGATTCAAGCTAGAACTCAGGAGAACTCAGGAGTCATCAGTATATAGAAGATATTTAAAGTAACAGGAGTAAAAATTATCATTTCATGAAACTCCCCAGCAATGTTTTAAAAGAGAATTCTCATTTTTCTCCATCTCCTACTCCAAGCCATTTCAAACACATCCTCCAGAGAGATGCTGCTAGTTTACAGGTTTGCAGGGCCCTGGCTCTGGCACCTGGCCTGGTTGCACCTGCTGATACTGACTGGTTGGCAGGTACACATCACCAGTCATCAGCAAGTCATGCAGATGACAGATTTGGCTCTGACTACCTGAAGCAATTACACACACCCTAGTCCTGGCAGCTCCTCCGGAATAAAGGCAGGGGGCCTGCCAGGATCCCACCTTGATGGTATGAATACATAACTGTGCATCACCTAATGAGGAGGTTGCATGCCAATAACATTCTTGCTTGTCAAAAATCGTAGACCCTAAAGAAAAACAATACCAAAAGCGAAGAGACTCTACTAAGGCAGTTTGGATAAAGAAGTTACACATCCCATAAATAACAAAATATTCATTCTTAAAGTATTTTCCCTCAAATAACAGAATGGGTATCTACGGAAACAAGAGAAGGCAAAGATGACTGAAGACCAGGAAGGACTGGAGAAGATTTATGTTTAAAAAAAAATAAAAATAAAAATAACATGGATTTCTCCTATGCAGGTTCACTGGAATCAGAGAACTCAGGTTTATGGGGAGGGGGGGGGTAAGCCAAAAGCAAGTAGAAATAAGGTTGGAAGTACTAACTGAACTCTCTGGGTGGCCCTCAAATAGGTAGCTCAAAGTCCAATAGTTAGTGTTCAAAGAGGTGCCCTGAACTTGGGCTTGCTTTGTCCTAATATCTATCAGCTCTGGTTTAAAAGGTCATCCAAAAAGGAGCCTCTGACCATCTCCAACATCCCATCAAAACATCCATGAAGAAGCTCAGAAAAACATGAAAAATCAGAAAAGGACTGAAAAATCAGAAAAAAATCAAAAAGACCCGAAAACAGGTCTTAAAAGTCAGCCAATTGCCAGAAGAGGAAAGTAATGTAAATGTAAAAAACTGTAAAAAACATACAAAAACATTCGGGGCTGTTTCCCTGGGATAGGTACCCCGACCTCTCTTCCACCACAAGCTACCATAGGCAAAGGACTTGAACAGGTATGTCTTCAGAGAAAACATACAAATAGCCTACAGGTATAAGAAAAGATGCTCCATATCACTAATCAGAGAAATACAGATCAAAACCACAATGAGATATCACCTAAAATCTGTTAGGATGTTCATTTAAAAAGAAAAAAAATAGCAATGTTGGCAAGGATGTGGAGAAATTGGAAACCTTGCACACTGTTGGTAATGCAAATTGGTGCAGCAGCCTGGAAAACAATATGGTGGCCCCTCAAAAAGTTAAAAGTAGGATAACTATATGATCCAACATCCCATGTCTGTGTATTTATCCAAAGGAATTGAAATCAGGATTTTGAGGAGATTAAAAAATGGCCAAAAGACATGAACAGACATTTTTCCAAAGATGGCGGCCAACAGAGATACGAAAAGACACTCAACGTCACTAATCATCAAGGAAATGCAAATCAAAACCACATTATACCTATCAGAATGTCTAAAATACTAAAATCAAAAAGACAAGAAATAACAAGTTGTGATGAGGATTTGGAAAAAAGTAATTCTCATGAGCTGTTAGTGGAAATATAAATTGGAACAGCCACTGTGAAAGACAGTATGGCGGTTCATCAAAAAACTGAAAATGGAGGTACCATATGATCCAATAATTCCACTACTGGGTATTTATCCTCTGAAAATGAAAACACTAATCCAAAAATATGTAACTCTTTGTGTATTACAGCATTTCTATAATAGCTAAGATATGGAAGCAACTTAAGTGTCCATCGATACACGAACAAATAGAAAAGATGTGAGATATATATGTAGATACACACACACACACACATATACACAATGGAATATTACACAGCCATAAAAAGGATGAGATCTTGCCATTTGTGACAACATGGATAGATCTATTGGGTACTATGCTAAGTGAGGTAAGTCAGACGGAGAAAGACAAATACCATATAATTTCACTCATATGTGGAATCTAAAAAACAAATGAACAAATGAGCAGAATCAGACTTATAAATACAGAGATCTGATGGTTGCCAGAGGGTAGGGGTTTGGGGAAATAAACAAAATGGGTGAAGAGGAGTGAGAGGTACAAGCTCCCAGTTATGGAATGAATAAGTCACAGGAATAAAAGGCACAGCATAGGGAATATAGTCAAGGATATTCTAATAGCACTGTTTGGTGACAGGTGGTGGCTACACTTGTGGTGAGCATAACATACAGGGATGTTGAATCACCATATTGCACACCTGAAGCCAACATAACATTATGTGTTGACTGCACTCAAAAAACTTAATAAAAATTAAAATAATAAAAAATAAATGCAAAGGCAGTATAACTGGAACACAAGGTAGCTTTCTGACTGCAAGGACTCTGCTTTTGGAAGCAGTCGGAATGCTATTGCTCCTCTTGCCCTCTCCCTCATCTCCCCCCAATGAGCAAGAATAAAGGAGAGAGATGTATGAGCACGCAGTTCAGACATAAAGAGAACATTATGACAAGGTATAAGAAAAGTATATAAGCCTGCCTTCTCTGGTGTCCCAACTCTGCCACCTTTCCCTTCTCCACTGCTTTGTTTATACCTTTACTAGAGCTTTGTCACTTTCTACTCTAGTAACTGCTTATGCCTCTGCTTCCCCACCAGGCTGCATGAACCTGGAGGGCAGGGACTTTTGATATTTTTGGGTTGTCCATGCTAGCACAGAGCTTTGTATATATTAAGTTGAATCATATGAAATTGCCACTTTCAAATATTTTGGTCTAGAATTTTAAGTACTGAAAGCCTAAAATTTATACACAGACTGCCTTTCAGATGTGAATGCCACAGAAAAACAGTCTCAGATATTTCAGTTCTCAGAAGTCATGCCATTCCTGTAACATTTATGGAAAAGGTAATTTTGAAGACATATGCCAAATGGCCAAGATATTCCAAATGGTACTGGGATATTAGTGTTAAATAAAATTCCTGGCAGAATCTCCCCAAGGAATATAAATATATAAATATCCACAATAAAAATTAATCAGAAAAGCCACACCAAGAATTATTGCTTCTGAAAACCACACTAAATTTTGAACAGGCCTGCCAAGTGACCTAAAAGAAGGCAGAGGGCCAGGACTGCCTTTCACAATAGCATCTAGATGAAGCTAAAAAGTAAAAGCAGGCTCAGGCTATCTGCGTACCTCTGGGGCAGGTAGAGATCTGGGGAGCCCACCCACCCGCAGGTATGCAAGTCCACGCATCAAGAATGGGAATATCCCTCCTCCTCCCTCACCTGTGGTTCAGGCAAAGAGCTGGTCAGAAAGGTTGGCAGAGGAGAGGTTCCAAGACATATTTCGGGGTACCCCTCATATCGGGTGGAGCCCAGGACTTCAAACTGAATGATACTCAGCTCTAGAAAAACAACAATAACAAGACCAGACACTGCACTGGGGTTTAGGGGCGCGCCTCTAGTCCCTGAGAATGGACAGTCCATCCCAGACCCAAGCAGATCAGAACAGGAACAGGGGACCCCCGGCTAGGTTAGATCAGAGCACTAGAATGCTCTAAGAAGCTCCTGCTTCACTTCAGTTCCAATCCTCCCAGATCAGAGAATGGAAGTGTGGCTAAGCCAGAAGGTGGGAATCAGATGTGAGGACATAGGAGCACACAAAGTCACACTTTAAATATCTCCCATCGTTGGGGAGCCTGGATGGCTCAGTTGGTTAAGCGTCCGATTCTTGATTTCGGCTCTGGTCACCATCTCAGGGTCGTGAGACTGAGTCCCACGTTGGGATCCCCGCTAGTAGGGAGTCTGCCTGAGATGCTCTCTCCCCCTCTGCCCCTATCTGCCCTCCCCCACTCTCTCCCATGCATGCTCTCCCTAAAATAAACAAACAACTCTTTTAAAAAAGTCTCTCCATGGCTGAAGGATAAATGACCCTGGAACATCCAGTCCCGTGGATCATCCCTAAGCACTCCAATGGACATATGTGCTGTCTCACTGAAGTTCACCCATCTCAGCCAACTCCAGCTGCACAGAGTTGGTGACTCCCTCCCCCATGTGACCAGCTCTAAGTCACACACCACATGGCTCTGTAATGACTTATGTCACCTCCCTGCGTCTCCAGTGCCTATCACAGAGCCACGCTATAGAAAGATATACAAAATAGAGGGCACGAGGAGCCACAGGCGAGCTCTTCTAAGTTCTTGAGGACAAGGCAATGTGACTACTGAGTGGGACTGAATTTATTGGCATATGAGAAAAAAAGGGACTTGGGGACTAGAGCTTGGACTTTACCCTGACTGCCTCTCTTTGATCTCTAGCTGTAAATCTTTCATAGAAATTCTCGTCTTCACCCTCCTCAAGGCAGGAAGGTGACAGGTACACCTGGCTGGCATTGAGGGATGCTTATAAATGATGACAAGAACTCAGGGCTTGAGAAGTGTTACATTTGGGTGTAATTTTTTAACTCCAGGAGACAGCACCTATGAAATATATTTTCTGATTTTATTGCCTCCATGCATAAATAAATAAATACAAGGCAATCTGATATAGTGGAACCACCATAGGCTTGATTTCACGGATGTGGTTTCAGATCCCAGCTCTACCACTTGATGAAGAAGTGAGGTGATAGGTTTTAAGGCCGGGACATTATACTTTACCCCACAGAGCTGTGAAAATCATTGACAAATCAATGTGACAGGCCGAATTCGGAGCTGGGTTCCTACTATACACCCAGCCAATGTCTATCCCTTCCTCCTGCACCCGGAAGCATCCCCCACCTTTGTGTGTCAGATTCCATTCTAGAGCCTCAGGAACCTATGCATCAAGACAAAATTTTTAACTTCAAAATAAATATTACATAATGCCATAAATAGCAGAAACGTCCTTATCCTCAGTGTTTCATATTCAGCTAAATGATCTAGAGGATCACCCAGGCATCCTGGCATCCACTGGCTGTGGATTTTAATGTGAAGACTTTAATGTCTCTGCCAAACCTAAAAATGCTGTGAGGTGCTCTGGTGCCTATGGAGCACTTTGATCTCTCTGCGAATGTGAAATAATAATTGGATTCGCCTCCGCAAGGGCTTCAGATGCCCAGGCCCCGGACCCGGCCAGGATGCCATCATCCTCGGCAGCTATGCTCTCTCGTCAAGCCTTCCCTGGGAGTTTGGGAGGTTCAGAGAGAGACCAAAACAGGGTACCAGCTGGACAAGTTTAACTACAAGGCATGTAGGGACCTCAGAGGCTAAGCAGGTTTTCCCACCAATGGATCTTGCGCTCGGAGGAGTTAAAGCTGCTGGCTGCTGAAGCAGGACTGCAAGGGGTTTTTAAGCCAAGTGGGATGACCAGGGAGAGCGGCGGTCAAGCACCCGTGTGCCTTTTTCCGTCCTAATTCTGAAACGCTTAACCCAAGCTGACCTCTTCATTCCTTCTGGCTATCCTGCCTGGGGTTGTCCTGCTGTTTCCTTCCATTCTGCGTTCCTATCAGTAACCCACACAGGAATTATGATCAGTGAGCAATGCCCAGGGTGGTGTTTACCTAGGCTCCTTCTCTGAACATAGGCAGTCTCTCTCCAGGTAAGTAGATTTCAGAGGTCTCAAGCAATACCTCTCTCAATTTAAGCTGATGCTTCAAATCCATTCCTGTCATCCCTCCTCCTGCTGTCCTAGGGTCTAATTTATTCCCCGAGGACCTCAGCCTTCTGGGGGATGGCTCTGAATAAGGCCCGAGGTGGAGCTCAGGGTATATTGATGGGCCTGGTCCTGTAGGTGGTGGAGCTGGGGGTGTAGGCTGAGGTTGGGGCAGGGCTCTAACTTAGCGGGAAGAGGAGGCTAAGCAGGTGTCCAAAATTGGCCAAACTGGAAATTAGAGCATTTGGGGCCCTAAGGGTACCCTAAGCTTCCCCAAGATACTCAAAATATCAAGTAGACACAGTAACTTGATTTGTTTCCCTTCCACTAGTAGGAATGGATCTCCCTGTCCTGACAAGGACTGATCTAGACTGGGGTGATCCTGTAGGGGAGGGAGCCCTTAATGACTAGGGGCTCCACCCCGGAGTCACTACATGCCCCCAAGCCGTAGCCACGCTGGTCCTCTCCCCCAGCTCATGGCCTTTACACAGGCTCCTTCCCCACTGGCCAGAACGTTCTTCTACTGTCCTTCTCTCCATACAGGGGTTTCCTCGTAATCCTTTAGCTTTCAGCTCGCCCTAAGCCCCAGACGAGTCTGGGCCACCCTGGTATTTAAGGGGGCCCTACACTTTTCCCTGATAGCCCTTATCACAGTTGATAATTATCAGTCTCTGATATCACTTGCTTCATGTCTCTTTCCTCAAGGTTATAAGATGCATGAGGCAGGAACGGTATGGATTTTATTCCCAACCCCAAGAGCCTAATAGTTGTAACCAATAATTATGGCTTGAGTTAATGCATTAATGAATTTTTTAAGGTCTTAACTGTGTCCCCTCCCACAATCCACACAAGGACTCAACATGGTCGGTAATCTCATTATCCTCACTTTCCAGGTGAGGGAACCGAGGCTTAGAGGAGTCAGCTAACCAACCCCCAGGGTGTCAAACCCAGGAAGGAGTAGTGTCTGTATGTGAACTCAGGCTTGCCTGATGCCAGGGCTTGAGCTCTTAGACAATGAGCCACAGTTTTTGCAAAGGGGACAAGTGCAGGCACGGAGTCTGGAGTCCTGGCACTGGCTATGGGCTTACTTGCCCTCACTCAGTGCACAGATTTGGCATGTCACTCATCTGTACTCCCTGGGCCTTGGTTTACTTTCCATATGGAGGCAGCTGGACTAGACGATCTCTATTTGGAGCCTACTAGGACCTTCT
>CM052894.1:39354251-39447609 GCA_028534135.1 Potos flavus | reverse complement strand
GTTATGGACATTGAGGAGGATATGTGCTATGGTGAGTGCAGTGAATTGTATAAGACTGATGATTTACAGACCTGTACCCCTGAAGCAAATAATACATTTAATAAAATTTTAAAAAATAATAAAAGGCTTTGAATCCCAACGTAAACTTCACTCCTCTGCAGTCCATACCCGGGAGCTCCAGCTGGGCTGCTCTAACAGTGTCCCGCCCACACCCCACCTACTCCTGCCTCTTCCATATAATTTGTCTCCACCTGTAGAGACTGCCACACTCATTTTCCACACATACAAATCCAAACATACTTCAAAGCCTAACTACCGCTACCCTGCTTTATGTTTCTTCCAACTTTTCCAAGTCAGCCCAGAAACTCCCAAGTGTACAGATGACTCTTGGAGCTCATTTAGCCTGAGTGTGTATCTCCCTGGTGGGTTTTTAATCACTTGCTAACCCATTTACTAGTCATTTCAAGACGCTGAAGAAAGGTAAGCTCATTAAGCATGGGAAAGAACCCTGCCTGGTCTGCCCCTACGTGTTCCCTAGCCCCTTACACAGCTCTGAGTCTAGCACATAGGCTCACCAAGAGTTGTCAATTGGTTGGTTGTAATACTGGGTCAGATAAGTCGATTTGAAGCTGTGTGCACAGACCCACAACCAAGACATCCTGGAGATGATGCACAATAGGTTTCTCGTTAGCTCTGCAGCCAGAATCCCCACTTTTACCTGCATGGTTGCAGTTCTGGTCCCTTATATCTCAGAAGCAACTCATGGTTGTCTAGATCTTTAAATGCCCTCATTGCAACACCCACAACTTGGAGTAGCCAAGAAACCTTGGGATGTGCAGGGATAGAAAACCCCAAGTGGCACATCTATGTGGATACCACCATTGAAAACTCCATGTGGAGAGTTATTTAAGATTCAAGTTGACCTTGCAACTGCCTGCAGCCTCTCTAAATTCCAAAGCCACCCGAAGAATTTACCTTCTTAAGGAAAGAAAGTGCTCAAGCTTGGCTATCCTCATCCCTTTTTAAAGGAGCCAAGAAAAGGCACTGAAACATATCATGGATTTCCAGTGACATAAAAGGACTAAAAGACTATTAATAATGAAGGCTACAATAGAAATTGAAGCATGTTCGTATTCAAGTTCAATATTTGAACGTCCCTCCAGCTCCCAGACCTTCACCCAGATTAAGTGTGTCCTTTTCTTTTATCTAAAAATGTTTCTGAGCCACTCTGTTCCTGAGATAAGGATTTCCTCCTCTTCCTGGAAAAAAAAAAAAAAAAAAATACCCCTTTTCTCTTTCTTATTCATTGTCCTTTAATACAATGACAACTCCACCGCTTGTCATCCTCAGGCCCAAGACACTGGCTAGGTCAGGCTCCATCAACACCCTCTAGCTAGACGATGTGTCTGAATGCCACAGCCTGCATTTCTGCTCCGTGGAGCCACCGGGCAATTCTGGGGGCCTGTGTATCGGGCTGAGGATGCCTGTATCAGAGAGACATCTGCTGGAGCCAGCCTCACACCACAGCTGTAGGGCGTATGGCAGCCCAGAGATTCAGATAACATGTGCCCAAAGGCACAATGCAGCCCGATGACCTCGAAGTTAGCGTATGCCCAAATGTCTAGTTGGCCCCATTTGCTGCCAGCTCCAAATAAAAAGAAAAAAAATATTCACTGGGCATCCCTTATGGGCAGATGCAATGGTGGGTGCTTTCCGTATACCACTGTAAGACCCTGTCATCACCCCCGGAAACAGCCGGGAGAATTCTCATCCAAACAGCAGGCACGTGCGAGTCGAATGCTGCCATCCGACTTTCTGTGACTGCAGATCTGAATGCTCAAGGTCTATCTAGGTAGAGTCCTTGTTCATTGTTCTGCTGGGGCTTTATAAACAATTCATTAAACCATGGCATCATCCACTGTTGGACGTTTCTTTCCAAACACATGGAACCATTATCATGTGGGGTAGGAAAAAGATGGGACTTTTATCAAGCATTTACTAAGAGCAAGGCTTATGTGGTACACCATCACAATGAGTCCTCCAACAATCAAGTTGCTATCTCTTCTTAATAATTGAAGGTTCAAGAAAGCTGATTAAGTTGAAGATCGCACAGCTAATAAGCCATTGGCCTGAAATAAAAACTCAATGCTCTTTTCCCAATCTACTTGAGATTTGTCCTTTCTACAGCCTAATGCTGTGCTCACATTTCTACAAAGTTGGCCCTCAGCATGTATGGAAAGTAATTTTTCATTGGCAAAGCCAGCTTACTAGTAAGGAACAGAGCCCCAACATCAGCAAGAGTCAGAAAGAGAAATGGAGGCTGAGAGTCCATCTGGAGAAGAATTATAGATCAGCTGAGCACATTTTTTTTTTAATCACTAAAATGCATCACTACTTTTTTTGTATTTCTTTGTGAAACATCTTAATAAGCAGGGGGTGCAAAATATAGTGAGGCCATGCTGCGAGCATCTAGTTTGCAAGAAATAACAAAGGAGCTCAAACCACCGGGAGACAGATTGGTGCAGAGGAAGAGCAGCCCCTGATTCCCAAGTCAGGACTTAAGTGGCTTTAGCACCTGAAGCAGGTGGACTCCCCACAGGGCTCTCTGATGATGAAGGGGGAAAGCAGCCGCATGGGGGAGATGGAGCAATCAAAACGAGGTCAGAGTAGAGACAACCTGTGAAATTCAAGGTCACAAAGGACCCGTGCAATGAAGATGCCAAGGAGAACGGAAAACAGGAGGCTGTAGAAAGGAGAAATCCACTGACAATGCCAAAGGTGGTGAAATGCCCCTTTCACAAGAGACCAAAGCAGCCAGGCCTGGGATATACGGTATATTATGTTCGTGCATAACATGAAAAGCCAGTCTACACACATGCAAAAAATCTGAGTAGATGCGTTGGCTACAGTTCCCTGAATCTGCCCAGCAGACTTATAAGCAGGATGGTCCAACTCCCAGGATAGATGTGAGCCACACTGAGTATACACACCCAGGGAATGTTCTGTAACATTAAACTGTAAAATCATGACAGAAATCTAGGATGACAGAAATCATCCTAGAACCATAGCCGGGCTGCTGGATGCCCATCCCTCATGCCTCTCCACCATAGCTCTGTTAGGAATCACAACAGTTAGGTCCAGCAAATTGACCCACAGTGTCTTCAAGACCGTATGACCCACTAACCTCTCCAAATAGCTGTGACCACCACCACCCCAACCTGGCTGTCTTAGAGCATCATAGCTCATGTAAGTGGGCACTTACTAGTAAGTGTTCCAGTGGGGTAAGTTTTCCAAAGGGCACATTTGTTCGTAACTTTGTCCCCCTGAGACCTATCTTTTTTTTTTTTAAAGATTTTATTTATTTTTTATTTTATTTATTTATTTTATTAATTTATTATTATTTTATTTATTTGAGAGAGAGAGATCACAAGTAGGCAGAGAGGCAGGCAGAGAGAGAGGGAGAAGCAGGCTTCCCGCTGAGCAGAGAGCCCGATGTGGGGGCTCGATCCCAGGACCCTGAGATCATGACCTGAGCCAAAGACAGAGGCTTTAACCCACTGAGCCACTCAGGCGCCCCCCCTCCCCCACCCCGGGACCTATCCTTTTAATAGGAAGGATAACACCTTTAGCAGATAACAGTTACTTGTATTACAGTGTGAATCAGGACGAGCTCTTTCCTTTATGAACAAAGAGCAATAAACTTCCCAAGGAGGAGATCTGAGCTCAAAAAATCTGAGACTTACTCCTGCCCTATCTACACTGTATATCACCTTAACTTCTCTGAACCTCCGCTGTTCCCCCACATAAGACGAACATTAAAAACGCTCTCGTGAGGGTGGGGAAGATGGGGTGATATCATGGAAGTAAACATATTGATGTCAATTGGATATTATTCTATAAATGTTCCTCCAAATTTGAAAACTGTAAAATCATTGAAATGGCCGTTACAAATTGGAAGTTTGATCTACCAGCTGGGACTGATTCCAAGCTTGGGAAGCGCAGAAGTCCAGCTCTTCGTCCTCATCATCATCTTTTATTAAGCCCACTATGTGTCAGAGGCTAAGTTTTATACGGTATCTCTATGAAACTTCAAAATAACTTCCTGAGGCAGATTTTTATATCCATTCTTGGCAGACAGTGAAATCAAGGCTCAGAGAAGTGAGGTCCCTTTGCCAAAGGTCTCCCAGCCAGTATGTGAGACAATCAGACTACGAGCTCCAGTCTCTGAGACAAAGAACATCATTTACCTGCCTTTCAGCAAATGGCCCATGGGATTGAGTCCTTCATGGGAACCTGGCTAATCCTCCTGAGGCTAAATTCCCTAACTTCTCAGTTAAATTGTTTGACTCCCAACATCTAGGAATTATTTTTGTGTGTCTTATGAGCGCCCTAAACCTCAAAGCCACTGAACTGGAGAAAACAAATCACATTTCCTTCCAAGTGCTAGCAGTCTGGGTGTCCCTAGTGCCTGTCTTGCTGAGAAGGATGTTGTCTCTAGACCAAGGAGACACCCAAGGGGGGGAAATGTAAACACTGAATTAGCTGAGGATTCTTGCCTCATAACCTGGGGACAAGTACACATAGCTCTTTTTGTGTGAAGAGATATTAACTAAAATGTCTACAGCTAAGTAGATCCTCTGTTCATTGATCTGCTGTGCTTTGCAAATGACCGCTCTGATAACACAAGTTCAGTATCCTTAAAAGAGCCATAAAAATCAAATATCCACTCGCCCATCACTAACATGAACAATAGCTTAAACCTTTCTTTTCTCAGTGGCGGCCTGGGGCTCCCAACCCACAGTCAGGCTCACAGCTCTGTAGGCACCATTTCTCATGGGGCTTAGCACTAAAGTCATGGGTATTTCACAAATGCAAACCCTGTTGCCAAGACAGAAAGCAAATGGTGTCCAGATTACACCATCCATGTGGGGCCTCCAGCCTCAGCCAGGAGAATGGAGTAAAAACAAAAACAAAAAAACAAAACAATAACAAAAAGGTTCATGTTGAGGGTTGTTCAGAGCTCATTGATTCATCCAAATATATTGAATGAACACAAACTGTCAGGTGCTTGGTCAGGGGCTCTGGATGAAGCAAATGGGTTCTCTAAATGGGTTCCAAGACTGCAGATCTGGTTTCATTAAAAGATATATTGAAAGAGAATGATAATACAGTGTGATAAGTGTATTCATCAAGAAACACACACACACACACACACTTAGGACAACATTAACCTACTTGCTGATGACCTGGTAGACTTCATAAAGGAGGTGTCGCATGAGTCGGACCTTAAAGAAAAGAACAATTTCCACTAGAGATCACCTGGAGGTGGTAAAGGAAGGAGAGAATGACAACTTCGAGTCTGGAGTGATTTATCATAGGCAGAGAGAGCCGGACAGCAACTTAATAGGTCTCTATGTAGCTGGTGAAGAGGAAAAAATTGGTAAAAGGCTGCCTGGAGTAAGAATCCAAGGCAGAAATGACTGTGTCAGGGGCCAAATAGCCAAAAGCATCCCCAAGGACGAGCAGAATCTAGATTAGGCACCAGGACACTGCCTTCTGATGATACCTGCAGGAAAGGTCCTTCACTGTGCTTGAAGGGGAAGGGGAGTTTGTTCCTATGGGATTTTAAAAGTCTATTTCAATACCTATAAATCACATAGCTTCTTGAAGGGCTGCTCAAAGGGCAGGAAAAGAAAACGCGAGTTGGGAAAAGGAGGGTTGCTACCTCTACTGTGATCCACACAGCAGACACAGCTGGGCTTGTCACTGCTTGCAATGTGGCTCCTGCCACAGCAGAAAGATGAATTTTTCAACAAGAGCCTTACTGATGCTTTTCTCTGTTCAAGCCCAGACAAGAAAAATAATCATCTGTTAAAACAAAATAGAAAATTAAAAAAAAAAAAAAACTATCTTCATTTACAGATTGTTTTCATTAACATACAAATGCCTTAAAGGAAGGAAGAAAAACTTCTAGGATTAGATGAAGCAATTCAAGAAGAAAACAGTGAAGGGAAAATGGAAGGAACTAGTAATTCACCAAGGCCCAGTGATTCTGAGCCAATGATGAAGGAACTGCTCCAAAGTCAAAGGAAGGGGGAGTTTGCCGGCCTGAGCTACTCAGTTATGTTGTGGGGATCCATGAGGGGGTTCTTCGGGCTGCGGTTTTCATCCTCCATGCCCTGCTGGAAAAGCAAAAGTACATGGGGCTGGCTTTGGTTGTGATGCCATTGATAGGTCCCAGAGAAGCCTAGTTCAATAACAGCAGTGAAAACTAAGCTGGTCTCCCCCTGTACACTTTTCAGGGGGCAGAGCCTCTCTAAACATTCCCCCCTTCCCCAAGTAATTCTCTCACCCACCCACAAGCTCCAAGAGGACATTATTTACATGCCTATCACAGCACTCGCTCTAGCGAGTATCCTCTACTTGTGTACAAGTGAGCCCCCCCTCACCAGGGCAAGAGTCCCTCACAGGAGGCATTGATTTTAGTCCATAACCCCTGCACCTGATATAAGACTTGGCACAGAACGGGAACTCTTTTCAGGGTGGCTGAGTATAGTAAGAGCATGTGCTGAGTCCTGCAGTTGGAGCACTGAACAATGTTAATCAAGCTCATTATATAACCAGTATCTCTAAACCTCCAAATCCACTGCCCCAGGCAATCTTCAGCATCATCAACTATATACTAAATTGTTCACAATGTGCCAATTGAACTTACTGATTTCTAATAGAATTTTTTTTAAGATTTTATTTTATTATTTTTAAGCAGGCTCCATGCCCAGCATGGAGCCCAACACGGGGCTTGAACTCATGACCTTGAGATCAAGAACTGAGGTGAGATCAAGAGCCAGACACTTAACCAACTGAGCCACCCAGGCAGCCCGAACTCACTGATTTCTTGTCTCGAATTGCTTGCCCTCACTTTCCTCATGCAGTTGGTGTCTTTGAGGTCAGCTCCTTGGACATACTACTAACTCCTCATTCTCTCATGCCTTCCTTATCCCTCCATAGTAGAAAATGGTCAGTAAACCTTTTAAATCAGGGAACATAAGGGGTCCATCTAGCTTCCATTTCCTGGTGTACTTGCATTGAATGTGAGCATACCCCCCTGATCTCCTGAGAAATTTTGAAGATTGCATTCTCCTGTCCCGTTAAGAAGAGAGAAACACGGTTTTCAGTTATCAATGACTGGGTTTGGGGTTTGATAAGCTTTTGAGATCTCCTACAAAAGAACTGGAGAAGAACAGGGCTGATGAGAGGAGAAAGCGAATACGCTAGATAGAGTGGTTCTGAAGAAAACACAACAGGAATTTTCCTGAGGTTAAAGAACTCCAACAATGGGGAAAGAGGGAAACAGTGAAAGTGGTGATGGGAAGAGTGCTGGAAACCTGAAGCTTCTCCTGAGGAAGCTGGCCACAAAAAGACAGGGACATCGAATGTGGGGCTCTAACTAAGGGATCCTGGGAAGGATTTTGTGCAGGTCCTGGGAGCTGAGTCATCATAAAAGACCCTGCCACCTACACCCAGCCTCCCTTATGAAGAGTGGACTTCGTCTCATTAGTATTTAGCTCACTGCCTGCCACCCGGCATGAGAGAGGGACAGTAATCTATGTCCTTAGGTTTCGCTCTGGCCCTGGGTGTAACCAGCCCCCAAAATGGCCTCCTATGATTCCTGCCTCCTAGTATTCATGTGTGTGTGCAGTTCCACACATACACACACATACACAACGTACCACAGAATCCAGCAGACATGCTGGTGTACAACTCCCAAAATTACGTTGTACAAGACTGCAGCTCCAGTCATGTTTCCTCTGTCTCTCTCACACACATTACACATGATACTCGCTCTGGGGTCAACCAGCCGCCATATCACAAGAAGCCTTGGACAGTCAATAAAAAGGCCCATGTGGCAAGGAACTGGGGCATCCAGCCAACAGCCAGTGAGGAACTGGGGCCTCCTTCCAACAAGCACCTTAGAGTTCTTGGAAGCACATCTACCCCGAGCTGAGCTTTGAGGGGACTGCAGCCCCAGCCTGGAGTTTAGCTTCAACCTCATGAGACTCTGAGCCAGAATCCCTCAGCCAGTCTGCTCCCAGATCCTGACCCTTACAAACTATGAAACAGTACCTGTTCTGTGTTTTACGCTATTTGGGGGTACTTTGTTATGCAAGAAAACACACCATGCACTTTACCCTATGCAGACAACCCCAGTTTTTTACTTCTAGAATATTTAAACACCCGAGAAGCCTGGAATAGACTGCTGGACACTCGCTGGGGTGGTGGCGAGAACCTCTGCCCCAGCTCATAAACACAGGGCTGAGGGAGCCAAGCTTAAAGCTTCCACCTGCCTCGTGAGGGCCTCACCTCCATCATTTGCCCCAAGCCACACTCACTGCCCACTGCCATACGGACGGAGCCAGAGCCTGTTCTCCAGGCCCCCCGGCATCCGTCACCTCTCTTCCCTCCTCCCGTACATCTACCGTGCCTGCCGTCAGAGTTCTGAACCACAGCCCGATCATGGCACTTCCCTCATCATGTTTCACTCATTCCCCTGATTTTTTTTATAGAATAATGTTTAATTACAATTAGAGCCCAGTACTCCCCTACCCCCAAGGTGACCTCCACCTGCTCTTCCAGCTGTTTCCATTTCCCCTGGAGAGGAAGAGGGGAGAAGAAAGAGGAGATAGAGTGGATTTGTTTCTGTTTGTTTTCATTCAGCTGTCAGGCTAGTCTGAGGGGAAAGGTAGCATCCCCACTCAAATGCCAGCCCAGAGGGAAGGGGGTGGCTCAGGCCTCCATTTCAGCAGGTGTCAGCATCCCTGGACATCAGAGCTGGCACGAAAGGCAATATTAATAGGAAAAGGGGTGGACAACCACAGGTGTCTCCCAGCAGTCCCGTCCTGGCTCCTAGGAACACAGTTTCTGTCAGGAACACAGCCAGGAAGCCAGGCTGGAGGGCGTCGTGCCGTGTGTCCATCGGGCAGGCTGGATCAGCCTGGCACTGAAGCCGGACATCTCGCAAGCTCAGCAAGGTCCAAGTGTAGGAGCCCACAGGTGCTGGGGATTCAGGCAAAGGCAAGCACCATCCTGTCCTGGAAAGCCAGACTAAACGTGCTGTGTTCCCGGCTGGGTGAGCCCTGGCCTGGGCACTCGGGTGGGCTGGGCTGAGCCTACGAGGAGAAGCTCCTCGGGCACAGCCCTTCCAGAACAGAGCCGGGACCTCACTTAACGTTTCCCTTGAGGGAGTTTAGCTCCTGCCGGAAATAGCATTCATCCCTTCAGCCATGAGTATCTACCAACACAGGGTCACACACTCAGTTACAGAAGCCAGGCCTTCGAGTTCACTGGCTCTGGCCAGCAGGTGGAGATGTACTCAGTCATCACTGAAGACTGAGCAGCGAGTATTATAGGCTCTCTTCTTCTGTTCTATTTCCTTCTGTTTTCTGTTTGTTGTGGTTCCTGTTATTTCCCTTCCATTTCCTCTCGTTTCTATCCCTCCCGCTTCTCTCCTCTCCCTTAGACACATACTCCAGTCACCATCACCCTTTCCCCTCCTCTCCCTCCTCTCTCTTCCAACTCAGGATCTTCCTGCCTCTCCTGCCACCACAGGTCATGAGGCCCCGCCCTGCAGTTTTCTAAACTAAGGACGTTCAGGAGGGAAGGTTTAAATGCTGCTGACTGTCGCCGATGGCCCACCACATTCTTATCAGGCTTCTCAAACTCATTTCCCAACATCCATCTTCCCTTCTCCCAGGCGGCCTCTCCAGAAAAGGCCCAGGCCCACCTCCATCCAGGCCACACCTCTCTGTGCGCCGCTGTGGACCCAGCCAGGATACAGCCTCACGCCCCGCTGGCTAAGACACGGGTGATCTAGCGCTAGTCAGATTATTCAAAGGTTAGTGTGAGACAGTGACCCAAACAGGACTTTAAAATCTGGCTGTGCCCTTCCTCCAAGCTGGGTAATGCAGGGCACATCACTCACCCTTTCGCACCCTCGGTTTCCCACTCTACAGATCGGCTATGCTAACAGAACTGGGGTTTCTGCAGAGGCCAATGAGACAATGTAATAGCATGCCTACTGTGGTGCTTGGAACATTGTAAACGCTCCAAAATTACCAAGGATTTCACCCTTCACCGTATCCTTTCCTTCGCCCTTTATCTCTCCAAACAAACTGAAAATCCCCTAAGAAAGTGTGCCTTAAATCTGAAGATCTTCCTAGCCTAGCCCTGCTGTAATGCCCCCATATGCTGCCGGTGTCAAGGAAGGTTGAGATTCTGATGACAATGAAAGCAGCAGTACTAGGCACTCGCTGGGGGCAGAAGGTGGTCTCACAGGTTCACTACTGGGAAAACAATTCAGAGTTTATCTTTGGCAAAAATCTCCCCACCTGGTTGGGCAAACCAGACCAGGCCTGCTCACCTACGACCTCATCTTCCAGTCTTACACAGGGAACCTCACATGTTTCAGAAAACCTCCACTGCCGGCTAAGAAGGCCTCAATCTCCAAACGTCCCCCTTGGGGCCAGTGTGGCTGCGGCGCACACAGGCGGTTGGAGGGGAGGAGTCACACCAGAAATCTGGGCCAGTTAGACACCAGCTCACGGGGGCCTCCCACCCAGGCTCTGACCAGACTTGCAAAATCTAACATGAAATGCCTCAGAATTAGTATGTACTTTTGTTTTTATTTGCTAGCAATGAAGAACTGGCCAGAGGAAGCGAGGCTGCGCTCTTCACTCTTAAACTAGGCAAACTTTCAGGTAAAAGTACTTAGCAAACGTCACTTACCACCAAAGAACACTCTTGGGTAACATGAGAATTAACGGCTAGAGGGTCCAAATGTGGCCCACAATTCTGCCCAGGCCAGTAAACTCAAGATGGTTCCTGTCACCTTTTCTGGGAAAGAAGAAGTTAGGGAATTCGATATCCTACTAAGGGCCCTGATCTTCACTCGTCTCTGTCAGGCGGTTCTGCAGCAGAGAATGGCATGCAGAGCTCTAATTATTAGGCAGAGAGAAGAAAGAACTGCAAAAAGGCACTGACTGGGTGCTGTCACAGGAGGAGTCATGCCCTGAAACAAAGAACTCTGGTTTGGGGCATTTATTCTTCCGGCTAGACTCACCTGCCTGGCCAGACTTTCAGCAGTGAAGCTGCAAGACCCCTACTCCGCGCAGCCCTCCCCTCCTCACGGGTACCCTGCTCACTGTTCCACCAAGACACAATCAGGGACCCTGTAATCTTGGCAGTCACTTGCAAGAGCACTGTGCCATTTCCAGCCACAGGAACCCCAATATTTCCTAGGTAACTAGGACTGAGAAGTTTATAGGCTGCTTCTGGAAAAGTCAGTGAATCAAAAAGGAAAACTCGCAGTTCCCCAACGGGGTGATAAATGCAGGTAAGCTGGCAACTGGCCTTTTAAATGTCTCACAAAATGCACTTGCTTTGGAAGCATAGGAAAAAAAAAAAATAGCCTGATTCTTTTCCCCTTGTCCTTTCACTTCAGAATCTGTCTTGTTTCTTTAGATTTTTATTTTCCTTTTCCATGCAAGGGACAGAATCATTAACAACCCTTGGGCTTTCCCAGGACCACACGAATCTGATTGGGGGTACTTCCCTTCGGTTAGAAATGGTAAGCGGTGAGCCAACTCCAAGCTCCTGAAACGGAAGCGTGTGTCACTCACTTCTCATGCAAAGCCCCAAGGCTCCCCAGTGGAATTGGAAACTCAGATTCGCCTTGTTCTTTTTACCCAGGCAATTAATAATGCATTTGGAAAAAAAAAAAAAAAAACCATGACTTCTTTGCTAGGCTCCAGAGACAGCTGCCAACATTGCATAATTGAGTCCGACCTGCTCAGCTGAGGTGCTTTGCTGCAGGATCTGCTGGGGGGAGCTGCGGTGGCCTTGCCAAAGCTCTGCTCTCTCTGGGAAGGACATTCTGGCTGATTATTTGCATAACCAGACCAACTCCCCCAGCAGGTGTACAGCACTTTGCAGTTTACAGAATGTTTCTCAACAGTTACTTGAGTTAGTAGTGACCGTTCCAATCTCCCATTTGCATTTCCCAAAAAAGATGCACAGTAGAGAAGCCCCACCCTAACTTCTCAGGTGCGATCTGATTTCATACAGGATTGTTCAATTCAATTACAGTTAGCTTTCCACTGGGTTTTTCGGTCCTATGAACATTCCAAAACTTGGAATACTTTTTCCATCAAACACCTACCAAAAAAAAAAAGGCTCCTCTCCAGAAACAAGTTTTAGGCATATATCATTCCTATCTAAAGTCCTCACAATCCTCTATTCTTCAAAAGATACAATTTAAAATCTTTAGCCAAATTCTCTATGTTGATGCATGTAGACCTAAGTGATTAATTCAATCCACTCCGTGGTAGTGTTCCACTGGGTACACAAACCACAGTGCCGGCATCCATTCCCTTCCTGAGGAGTGGCCCTTTTGGGCTATTGTGAACAGCGTTTAAATGAAGGTGACTTGCATATTCACACCAGAGTTTCACCAGGCTAGAAATTGCTGGTGTAACAGGGAGAAACTTAGAATGTCTGCCTCCATTTTGCTACTATTTCCCTTGCCCCTGGGATCTATAGCTTAGAACTTCCGCCTAGCCCTGCACATAAGCATGGTTAGCTAAGATTTGCAAAAATTACTTTTTAACCAAAAATCTACCTCACCTAAGGACATAAGTACATACAGAAATGACTATGCTATGTTTGAGATTTATAGGAACATGACCCGATTCTTATAAGCAAAGACCAACTGAGGACAAAGAAGTTACATGACCTTCCTTGAAGCCTACAGACATCATTACCTTTTGACTTCAACCCCCTCCTGTTTCCCACTCTTCCTAACATTAAAAAATAAAAAAATAAAAATAAAAATAAACCCTCAAAATCTCATGCTCAGAGAGATGGTTCTTGAAGACAATAGTCCACCATCTCCTCAGTTTGCTGACTTTCCCAATAAAGTCACTTTCCTTGCCCCAACCTCTTGCCTCTTAATTTACTGGCCCGTCGTATGGAAAGCAGACGAGCTTGGCCTTGGTAATTTGGCAAGTCAGCCAGCAGCAACTGTCAGCCAGGTGGCCAGTCAGACCTGCCCCCAGAGACTTTTCAGGTAAGTCCCTAGCAGTGGCCAGGACCAGTTGTTGGGGGTCTTCCCCCTTTGACCTCTTGGAGGGTGACTTCCGCCCCTGCACCGGACTGCTGGGGCAAGGAACTGACAAACGTCTACAAGTCGACAGTGGGCTAAGTCTTTCCGGCATGTAGAACCGGGAGCTCCCTTTCCCTTTGTTTGGGCTTTTCCTTCAAAAGAAGCCACTTTGTTTGCCTTTGTCAGGGGTCTCCTGTTGGAGAGGCAAATAGTTGTGAGACTTCTACCCAATTTGTTTGTGAACAGGTTCATTCGCCTTTGTTGCTGCAGCTTTTCATATCTTTGGACAGAACCAGCCATGTTAGATTTGCTTTGTAAAAGGCTTTGAATGTTCTCTCCACAAATATTAGTGACTCTTAGCTTTCCTCCTCCTATTCAGTCGCCTCCAAATAGGGGGGTTGGCTCTCTTCACTTGTCTAGGAAGCTGTTTAGTTCAGTCGGTGAAGCTCTGACTTATGGGGAGGAATGTATGCTAGCGGAGGTATTGCAAACTCCATTCAGCCACAGTTTTGTTTTGTCTGTGTTCTGCTTTGAGTTTTTGCCTAGGAAGATGGGGAATGCCCCTCCTGTTCCCAAAGGAAGTGCATTACCACATATTTTGAATAAAGGGTGCAGAAGGCTGAAAAGCAACCAGAGAAAAAGCCTATTCTGCAAGAAGGAGAGACCGAAGATGGAGATAAAGGAATGTTAATCCAAATTTTCAATCTGCCTCTGTCTTTGCCAGCAGCACCCCTGCTCTTGCCCCCTCACTTCCACCTCCCCCTGTTCCTGCACCACCGTGAGCACAGCTCACACGGCCAGCTCCTGTACCATCCCAGGCGCTATTGGATCCTGCTCCTTTTACCCTCACTATCAAGGAACAAAAAGCACCCCAAGCTGTTGGACCACCTCCTCATGAGGTTCAAACAGAAGCACCTATCATATCAGCATGAAGGGCCCCAGGGGCTCCCCCGGATTTAAGCCATCCATTTCAGATTTCCCCCACAGAAGCCCCAAGTAAACTGGACAGTGAGGAACAAATTGAGGATTCAGTAGACACAGGAGCAACATATTCAGAATTAAAGCCAATTCAAGGTTAGCTTAATTAAAATAAACATGTCTTTAGAGTTATCATCATCGAACAAAGCTTTTATGCTACCAAAGTTTATTAAAGGTCAAATAAGCTCATGTTATCTCTGTTGCAATTTATCAGCAAAAAGAAAACTTAAAATGATGGTTAATTTCATCTGTCTCATGAAGTTTTCATGGTTATTAAGAGCAAGTAGGTTAATAAAAAGTTTTATAGGTAAACTTTTAAATAGCTTTCAAAATCATTGGTAACCTGAAACTTTGCTAAGTTAAAAGGTAAATTCAATTAAATTCATTGGATATCTAGGTCTTCTCCAAATGTTAAAATACTGAAATATTAATCACTAAACATAAGATAAATAAAGCTTTTATTACAGAAAAACTACAGATAGTTGGGTCTCCTAATAAACATGTTTTATGTTTTACTGAAAGTTGTACTATGAAAAAACACATTTCTAGAAATTATAAGATGTATTTATGAACTTGCCAATCTAAGGAATTCTGGTGAAGAATTCACAATTGGTTACTACTTAGTTTTCATTGAAAACTAAGGTTTCTAAGGGTTAAAATTCTGCTAAATATAATTAAGACTGGGTGCCTGAGTGGTTCAGTCATTTAAGCCCTCTTGATTTCAGCTCAGGTCATGATCTCAGGGTTGTGAGATTGAGCCCCATGTCAGGCTCTGAGCTGGGCATGAAACCTGCTTAACATTCTCTCTCTCCCCCTTTCCCTTTGCCCCTCCCCAGTGCTCACTTGCTCTTTCTCTCTTCCAGTAATTAAATAAATAAATAATATATAATTATGACTGCTAGAAATGTTAAGGAAAATAGCTCTACATGTAAGGGAAGCAAGAGATGTGTAGCAAAGGTGTAAGGAATGAGAACACATTTTTGTTGAGGGAAAAGAAAGTAATTTTGTCCTGAAAGGAGACTGGTTACTTAGAGAGGAAAACCTGGGACAAAATCTGAATGAAAAAAGTTGTAGAAAGTTTGTGAAGGGCAATCTTTGGGAAAAAAAATTATGCATGATTAGGACTAAGACTGGGATGAATGAGTTTTTAAAGTACACCAGTTTAAGTTTGGAATTTGGTTTTTCCTTTGTTAAAAAGACAAAGTTTTCTTGGATTATTGGTCTACTCTTGAAAAATTGTAAATAAACTTTTTTATGACTAGAAAAATAAAGTTTCAATGTTTTGTCTTCACCACATATTTAATTACTTAAGAAAGTTAAAACATCTCAATATTAAAGAAGCTGTTTTGCCAAAAACAATATGTCCTTCTCTATAATAACTTATTGCCACTTTGCATAAATGGATAACGTTAAGTTTTAAAATAATCTGTAACCCTATTTAGGTATGTGCTTTAGAACCATGTGAGGTTTTTAACAAACTTCTGAAAAATTCAAATTCTAAACGAAGTCTTTTTGACTACTTAAGTTTATTTGATATGTTAAGTTACATGGGAAGCATTGTCAAACAAATGATAAACCTACTTAGGTAATATTGGGTGGATAAATGCTGTAACTGTTCTGGAAATTTATAAAATTCCTAAAGTTTTAATATGTTATGATATATCATCACATGTAATTCTAATTATTGAAATATGTGTCACAAAAATAACTGAATTTCCTTGTCAACTGCATTATAATGAACTCTCATCTCATTTTTAACCATGGCCATTTTCGTCTTTTGTCATTTACAGTTGCTGCTTCGCCCCAGTGCCCTTGTAAAGGTGTTTCAGCTTCAAAGAGATGCATGAAAATGAATTTGACAAGCACAGACTTCTGATATCTTTAAGATCATAAAACTAAGAATTTCCCAAACTAATGGAAAACTGCATTCAAACAGAAGAATTAGTAACATGGGACTGAATCAATTAAGGAAGATGATCATAGTTTTTATGACTCTTATTTGAACCTCTGCTGGTTCTCTAATTTTTCACTTAAGATATCTAGGACTTACAGAAATATGAAAAAAAAAATATTCCTTTGTGAGCAAATTGAAATTTATCTTTTCTTCCTACCTGAATCCCCAGAATTCAGGAACTCTGAGTATTCTTTCCTTAAAGGCAATACTAATTATTTGCATGAGTTCACTAAGAATCTGCTCTCCCTGTAACAGAACACCGCTGAAAACATTGTTATTTGACCAAGGCCAAAATTAAAAATGCTATAACTGAGATGCAAATCCAAATGCATGCAATAAAAGTGAGGATGGATAAAGCAGAGGAACAAACCAGTGATACAGAAGATAAAGTTATGGAAAATAATGAAGCTGAAAAGAGGAGGAAAAGATAATGGACCACAAGGGTAGACTTAGGGAACTCAGTAACTTATTTAAACTGTAATAACATTCGTATCATGAGTCCCAGAACATGAAGAGAGGGAAAAAGGGGCAAAAGGTTTATTCAAACAAACTACAGCTGAAAACTTCCCTAATCTGGGAAAGGACACAGACATCAAAATCCAAGAAGCACAGTGAACTCCCATTAAATTCAACAAAAGCCTACCATCGCCAAGGCATATCACAGTCAAATTCACAAAATACACAGACAAGAATCCTGAAAGCAACAAGGGAGAAAAGTCCTTACCTACACGGGAAGACAGATCAGATTCTCAGCAAATCTGTTCACAGAAACTTGACAGGCCAGAAGAGAGTGGCAGAATATATTGACCATGCTAAATGGGAAAAATATGTAGCCAACAATATTTTATCCAGCAAGGCTGTGATTCAGAATAGTAGAGATGAAGTGTTTCCCAGACAAATAAAAACGAAAAGAATTCGTGACCACTAAACTGGCCCTGGAAGATATTATAAGGGTGACCCTGAGTGGAGGAAAAAAAAAACAGAAGCAAAAAGACTAGAAAGGACCAGAGAACATCACTGTAAACACCAACTCTACAGGTAACACAATGGCACTAAATTCATGTCTTTCAATAATCACTCTGGGGGCACCTGGATGGCTCAGTGGGTTAAGTGCCTGCCTTCAGCCCAGGTCATGATCCCAGGGTCTTGGGATCGAACCCCACGTTGGGCTCTCTGCCCTCTCCCTCTGCCCTTCCCCCGAATCATACAATCTCTGTCAAATAAATGAATAAAATCTTTAAAAAAAAATAATACTCAATGTAAATGGTCTAAATGCTCCAATCCAAAGACATAGGGTATCAGAATGGATAAGAGAACAAGATACGTGTATATGCTGCCTACAAGAGATTCATTGTAGACATAAAGACACCTGCAGACTAAAAGTGAGGAGATGGAGAATTAAAAGAAAGCCAGAGTAGCCTTACTTTTATCAGACAAACTAGACTTTAAAACAAAGACTGTAACAAGAGATGAAGGGCATTACATCATAATTAAGGAGTATATCCATGAAGAAGATCTAACAATTGTAAATATTTATGTCCCCAACTTGGGAGCATCCAAATATATAAATCAATTAATAAACATAAACTCATTTATAATAAAGAAATAATAGTAGGGGACTTTAACACCCCACTTACAGCAATAGACAGATCATCTAAGCAGAAAGTCAACAATGAAATGAGGGCTGTGGATGACACACTGGACCAGATGGGCTTAACAGATACATTCAGAATATTTGATTGTAAAGCAGCAGAAAACACATTATGTTCAAGTGCCCATGAAACATTCTCCAAAATAGATCATGCACTGGCTCACAAATCAATGCTCAACAAGTACAAAAAGATTGAGATAATACCATGCATATTTTCAGACCACAATGCTATGAAACTTGAAGTCAACCACAAGAAAAGTTTGGAAAGACCTCAAGTACATGCAGGTTAAAGAACAGCCCACTAAAGAATGAACGGGTCAACCAGGAAAGTAAAGAATAAAAAAATACACAATGAAAGCAAATGAAAATGAAAACATGACAGTCCAAAACCTTTGGGATGCAGCAAAGGCAGTCCCAGGAGAGAAGTATATAGTAATACAGACCTTCTTCAAGAAGTAAGAAAAGTCTCAAATATACAACCTAACCTTATGCCTAAAGAAGCTAGAAAAGGAACGACAGATAAAGCCTAAAGCCAGCAGAGGAGGGGAAATAAAGATTAGAGCAGAAATAAATGATATAGAAATAAAACAAAAAAAACAAAAACAGTAGAGAAGACCAACAAAACTAAACACTCATTATTCAAAAGAATTAATAAAGTTGATAAACCCCTAGCCAGACTTATCAATAGGAAAAGAGAGAGGACCCAAATAGATAAAATTACAAATGAAAGACGGGAGATCACAACAAACACTATGAAAAATTATATGCCAACAAATTGGGCAATCTGGAAGAAATGGACAAAATCCTAGAAACTTACAAACTCCCAAAACTGGAACAGAAAGAAATAAAAAATTTGAACAGACCCATAACCAACAAAGAAATTGAATCAGTAACCTAAAGCCTCCCCACAAACAAAAGTCCTGGGCCAGATGGCTTCCTAGGGGAATTCTACCAGACATTTAAAGAAGAGTTACCTATTCTTCTCAATCTGTTCCAAAAAAATAAAAATGGAAGAAAAACTTCCAAACTCAATTTACAAAGCCCGTGTTAGAAAAACTTCCAAACTCAATTTACAAAGCCCGTGTTATCTTGATTTCAAAACCTGACCAAGACTCAGCTAAAAAAGAGAATTACAGACCAATATCCCTGATGAACACTGATGAAAAAATTCTCAATAAAATACAAGCAAATTGAATTCAACAGTACATTAAAGGAATTATCCACCACGAGCAAGTACAATTTATTCCTAGGCTACAGGGGTGGTCCAATATTCACAAATCAATGTGATACACCACATTAATAAAAGAAAGGATATAAACCATCTGATCCTGTCAATAGATGAAGAAGCATCTGACAAAACACAGCATCCTTTCTTGATAAAAACCCTCAACAAAGTAGGTATAGATGGAACATACCTCAACATCATAAAGGCCATATATGAAAGACCCACAGCTAATATCATCCTCAATGGGGCAAAACTGAGAGCCTTTCCCCTACAGTCAGGAACAAGACAGAGAAGTCCACTCCCACCACTTCTATTTAACATAGTACTGGAAGTCCTAGCCTCAGCAATCAGACAATAAAAAGAAATAAAATGCATCCAAATCACCAAGGAAGAAGTCAAACTTTCACTATTTACAGATGACAGGATACTGCATGTAGAAAACCCAAAGGACTCCACCAAAAAAATTGCTAGAACTCATATAGAAATTCAGGAAAGTTGCAGGATATGAAATCAATGTACAGAAATCTGTTGCATTTCTACACACCAATAAGCAGCAGAAAAAGAAATCAAGGAATCGATCCCATTTGCAATTGCATCAAAAACAGTAAGATACCTAGGAATAAACCTAACTAAAGAGGTAAAAGATCTGTACTCTGTAAACTACCAAACACTTATGAAATAAAATGAAGAGGATATAAAGAAATGAAAAAGCATTCCATGCTCCTGGATTTGAAGATTATTATTAAAATGTCTATAGTACCCAAAGCAATCTACACATTTGAACCAACCCCTAGCGAAATACCATCAGCATTTTTCAGAGCTAGAATAAACAATCCTAAAATTTGTGTGGAACCACAAAAGACTCCAAATAGCCAAAACAGTTCTGACAAAGAAAAACAAAACTCGAAGCATCATGATTCCAGATTTCAAGCTATATTACAAAGCTGTAATCACCAAGACAGTATGGTACTGGCACAAAAACAGACACAGATCAATGGAACAGAACAGAAAACCCAGAAATGGACCCACAACTACATGGTCAACTAAACTTTGACAAAGCAGGAAAAAATATCCAATGGCAAAAACACCGTCTCTTCAACAAATGGTGTTGGGAAAACTGAAAAGTGACATGCAGAAGAATGAAACTGGACCACTTTCTACCACCATACACAAAAATAAATGCAAAATGGATGAATGACCTAAATGTGAGACAGGAACCCACTAAAATTCTAAAGGAGAACACAGGCATCAACCTCTTTGACAATGACCATAGCAACTTCTTACCAGACACATCACCCGAAAGTGAGGGAAACAGAAGCAAAAAGGAACTATTGGGACTTCATCAAGATAAAAAGCTTCTGCACAGTGAAGGAGACAATCAAGAAAACTAAAAGGCAGCCTATGGAATAGTTGAAGATATTTGAAAAGGACATATGTGGTAAAGAGTTAGTATCCAAAAAAAAAAAAAAAAAAAGAGTATCCAAAATCTAGAAAGAATTTACCCAACTCAACACCCCCAAAAAAAATAAATAGCCCACTTAAGAAATGGGCAGAGGATATGAATAGACACGTTTCCAAAGACATCCAGATGACTAACAGACCATGAAAAGATGCTCAACATCACTCATCATTGGGGAAATACAAATCAAAACCATGATGAGATACCATCTCACACCTGTCAGAATGGCTAAAATTAACCACACAAGAAACACTAGGTATTGGCAAAGATGTGGAGAAAGGGAGCCCTCTTGCCTTGTTGGTGGGAATGCAAACTGGTGCAGTCACTCTAAGGAACAGTATGGAGGTTCCTCAAGAAACTAAAAATAGAGCTACCCTATGATCCAGCAACTGCAATACTAGATATTTACCCAAAGGATATAAAAATAAAGATTCAAAGGGGTACATGCACCCTGATGTTTATAGCAGCATTATCAATAGTCGAATTATAGAGAAAGCCCAAATGTCCATCAACTGATGAAAGGATAAAGAAGATATGGTGTATATACACAATGGAATATTACTCAGCCATCAAAAAGAATGAAATCTTGTCATTTGCAATGATGTGAGTGGAGCTAGATATATTATGCTAAGCGAAATAAGCCAACCAAAGAAAGACAAATACCATATGATTTCACTCATATGTGGAATTTAAGAAACAAAACAGATGACCATATGAGAAGGAGGGGAAAGGGAGAGAGGGAAACAAACCATAAGAGACTCTTAACCATAGAGAACAAACTGAGGGCTGCTGGAGGGAGGTGGGTGGGAGATGGGCTAAATGGATGATGGGTATTAAAGAGGGCGCTTGTTGTGATGAGCACCGAGTATTGTATATAAGTGATGAATCACTGATTTCTACTGAAATCAATATTGTCCTGTATGTTAACTAAAATTTAAAGAAAAAATAAGGAAACCGAACAAAAATTCACACCCCTGCTTTGCTGTGATAGGCGATCTCCTACTACCAAGGCCACTGAAGGATTTGCTCTTACCCTCACCAGTCTATTTCCCAGAAACCTTTTCATTTCCAGCATACACCAATTATCCATTCTTTCTTGCAAGTTTAATTCTGCCTTTAAAAGGATATTGATTTCATAAAACATTTCAAGCGCTGTAACAATGGCAGGGTCTTCAAGTATATATTTGAGCTACCATGGGAAGAGGAGAGTCAACTGGCTCCTACGGCTGCAGAGTCCTGGAATCTGGGGAAATGGAACCAGCGAGAAATTAAAACCTAGGCCTATGCAGGAGGCTTCGTTGAGGAAGAAACATTTTAGCTGAGACCTGATGGACATGCAAGACTATTTATGTAGAGCCGAGAAAGAGCAAGGAGGCATGCTTGGTTGTAAACAGATCCTCACAAGGTGAATTTAAGGCAACCCCCCAATGATAACAATTTGAAGGGAAAAAGCTAAACAACAAGAACAGCAAAATCCTGAATAAAATGGGAGTAGGTGCCCATTAAGTGAATAAGAAAGAATGAGTGAATGAAGGAAGAAAACTCTTTGGCTGAGAGTTCCCAAATGAAACAAGGCTGTTTCTTTAGCTATGTTCAAACACTGAGAGCATCAACCCAGAAAAGCCATTCCCAGAATAAGTGGCCCCAAACAGACACTGCTTTGAGTCTGTGTAATTGGTACTGTGGTAAGAGGCGGGTGGGTAAGTGGCTGGATCCCAGGTGGAAACGGGCCACTCTCGCGTAACTGGAGGAACGAGATGCCCTCAAACAGCGTCCAGTGTCTGAGCGATAAGGGCTGTAACTGAGGACACAAAGCTCAAGGCGAAATGAAGCACCCTAGCGAATGACACAAACAGTGGCTAAACTTCAACTTGCTTTTACAAATTCAAGCCCACTCTCCACCTTGCAGAGTGAATCAGCCATTTTTATTCATGAAGTGAATAAAAGCCAAGGATAAGCACCTTCCTGTTGCACTTGTAAAGGTGCCTTTAATAGCTGGCAGAAGAGCTGTGAAAAAAAGGGATAAAAGGGGCTGGGGTGGCTGGACTCTGTCCCCATTCTCATTAGAGAACACAAATTCACACATACACTAACGCGTTTTGTCTTTTTCTCACTTCGGCCCAAAAGGCAAGCAGGCGATAAAATAGTTTGTGAGCTAAATCCATTCTGAAAGCAGGGTAATAAAAAATTTAAAAAAATAAAAATTTTTAAAAAACAGGCTCCTGGACAGGTGAAGGGATCAGGGCCTGATGTTTATATTAAATAAACACTAGTTCACTAGTTATAACCAAGCCCTTTGAACATCTCCATCCGGGGATGAAAATCTTAATTATCTGACAAAAGGCTGTTTAATCACTAAGATCTAAACAAGCTAAGCAGGTACTAAAAAATTCCTGCCTGCCCTCCCTCCCTCCACTTTGCATGTAAAGACATCGGTGACATTAAGGAAGAAATCAGAGTTGTCCATGTTGAGCTCTGCACCATTTCCCTGAGCAATATGTTCTTTGAAGGGAAAATGCTAGACTGAGAAATTATATTCTTCATCGCTAGCAAAATTTCTAGATTCCAATATGGAATTTTTTTTTCTTAATTTTCTACTTCTCCCATCAAAATTTTTTGGGGGATCAGAGTTCATTCAAAATCAGTTTGTGAGGACAATTTGTGGTAGGGATGTGATTTTACCAGCTTTGGGAAAATAGGAATGCAATGCAATACCCCAGGCTTCATGATGGGTCTTAATTTACAAACATATTAGACAAATTAGATAAAGTGCTGAGAGAGAGGAAGAAAGAGCGAGAGAGGAAGAGAGATGGAGAGAGACAGACAGACAGAAAGGAATAAACTGCAATTCAGAAGGAGAGGTCCCTTCCAGTTCAGCATCTTCCAAAACAATTTGTCACATTCACACTTTAGGTCTTATGGGAAGTTAATAGAGGTTATACTGTTTTAAAAAGTGAAACAAGTTGGGAAAACAGTGGCTGAAAAAATAATAGGTTTCTTTTCAGGACTTCTCAACACTTTTAATATTCAAGTGTGCATTATAGGCCTTCAAAAAGGGGATAAGGTATCACTTGCTTTTTCATAGGATTTGCATAGAAAACCCATCTTCACTGAGGGTTTAACGTTGTATCACTTACAATTACTGCTGCGAAGAACACTTTCCCGGAAGCTCTTCATATAATTGCTTACCTTGGACTATATCTAAAGTGAGGGAAGAGGAGGGCGGTGGGAGTGGTGAAGGTGGAGGAGGATATCACGGGACAAGAGTGACATAAGCTGAAAGGGAATTTTTGCTCAGGATGAGGCACGAAGGAAAGGAAAAAATGCTGGCAAAGGGGCGCCTGGGAGGCTCAGTTGTTTAAGCAACCACCTCCGGCTCAGGTCATGATCCTGGGGTCCTGGGATCCAGCCTCACATCGGGCTTCCTGCTCCATGGGGAGTCTGCTTCTCCCTCTCTCTGCCCTTCCCCCTGCTCGTGCTAATAAATAAATTTAAAAAAAAAAAAAAAATGCTGGCAAAGCCTGTACCCGTATGTATAGGAAGAAACATCAAGGACCCAATTCAGCTAGAGTAAGAGGTAAAAAGATGAACCAAAGGGAATTACGTTTACAAGGTTTTATGGACTCTTGTATTCCCTCAGAATTTATGTTAAACCTGAGTTTGGTGTTCATTGTACTATGCCTAAACTTGTTGAATCTGTAAATAGAGTGTTTCACCAAATTTTGCAACTTTCCAGCCTTTATTTCTTCAAGTACCATTTTGACCCATTCTCTCCCTTCCTTATAGAACTATAGTATTTGTTAGCTTGTTTGATGTTGTCCGTATTTATGAGATTCTCTTCAGTTTTACCTTCAGAATAGTCATGCTCTTATGCTTTCTTAAGTAAAGTCTAGCTCTTAATCATAAAAATTTTATCCTTAATCCTAGGATTTGTTGTCCTCACTCCTAAGACCTAACATTTCTGGGTTTTCCACGGTAAGTCTAAGGTACTTAGAGGCATTTCCTCGCTCTGCTCTGGAACTCCACTACCTCCTGTCCTGTGCTCTGATATTACCATTCAGCTCTCGACCTACAGGGGGGAATTTGTATGAGGCCTTATAAGGGCCATTCCTGGACACGTGCAACTCAGTCTTTGGCCACAGGCCCATGCTGTATCCCCATGTAGATTACAGAGGTGGACCCCTCCCCATTTCCACAGCTATCTCACTCTGCAAATTACAATAGCCTCAGCATCCCTGGACTTCATCTTTCAGTTCTCAGTTTAGAGAGACTGCAGCTCCATTTGGGACCACCTGCTCTCCTTTATGTCAGTGAAGTGACTCCAGACAAAAAGCCAGAGCAATCGGGGTGGGGGGGGCTCACCTTGTTCCGTTTCTCTCAAAGATCAGCACCCTACACTGCCTGTTGCCTACTGCTTCATATTATTCTGTCTAGGTTTATAGTTATTTTCAGTGGGAGGAAAAATCCAATACCATTGTCATGGCTGGAAGCAGAGCACACTAAAATTCTGTCTGATAGCACGTTCATTGCTATTCAAAATTCTATACCCAGTCACCATGTTATTTATGTATAAAGCCAACTGAAAATCTTACTCTTGCTAGGGCTCAGAAAACATAGCACCCCATATAGCTTTCCTGAAAAAGTAGTACCCAAAATTCTGTAACCTCCAAAATTGTGTAAAAATTCAATTATATTTGAGATGCAACATAAAAGAAATGATGGAGAAGACTGAAACTGGTCAAATTTGTTTCTAAATATTAACATAATTATGAAATATGCAAATTGGAAATGAAGCCTTTAAAAATATGAAACTGTTAAATATGTTTACTAGACTTATTTTAAGTAGCACCCCAAATTTTGCTAGAGCTAGTATATATATATAAATATTTTTTAAAGATTTTATTAATTTATTAGAGAAGGAGAGCACTAGGGAGGAGTGAGAGAGAGAAGTGGACTCCCTAATGAGCCCAACGTGGGGCTCGATCCCAGGACCCTGAGATCATGACCTGAGACGAAGGCAGACACTTAACCAACTGAGCCACCCAGGTGCCTCTGGTGCATATAACTTTTATCTAGCTTTCTGTAGCAACTACTACTTTTCTAATGGCCCTGGGGCCAGAGTGTTGGTGCAACCATCACCACGGATTTAAGAGGTCTGCTGTGATGAAAGCTTCGGATTCTTCATATTGCCAGCACCAAGTGCCTTTTGCTTATATGTGTATGCACATAGCCACACCCACCTTGCTTTCTGTCTCAAGGTTGCTGTGCTGTCAACTGAGGAACAAGAAGCCTTGGGACCGAGCCAGCGCCCACAAATGCAAAGCCCGAAGAGGAAAGTGTTGATGCTGAGTTAAAGTTTGATTAATAGGATATAGGAGGCAAAAGATACCCTTCTCCCCCCTTTCTTCTGAACGGACTATTTAGAAATGCAGGATTTTCTTCTAGCTACTGGGAAAAGGTCTTATATGAAAAAGCAGTCCATGGGCACCTGGGTGGCTCAGTGGGTTAGAGCCTCTGCCTTAGGCTCAGGTCATGATCTCAGGTTTCAGGGATCGAGCCCCACATCGGGCTTTCTGCTCAGCAGGGAGCCTGCTTCCCCCTCTCTCTCTGCCTGCCTCTCTGCCTACTTGTGATCTCTCCCTCTGTCAAATAAATAAATAAAAATCTTAAAAAAAAAAAAAAAAAAAGAAAAGAAAAAGCAGTCCACTTGACATGAACCAGAGCAGCTCAGCCACACATTTCCTTAATTTCCTCTCCCTCCTTCCCTGCCTCATTCAGTTCTTTCTCATTCCTGCTTCCCTGGGATTGCATTCTCGCACTAAAGATAATATAAGAACATTTTATAGGATATCTTAACATGGATCTAAAAGCTAAGACTATCTTAAAATAGAGTATTCTTGGGAAAGAAAAAGAATGTAAACACATATTAAAACATGTCACAATATGGAAGAATCAAATACTGTTTCAATCCTGGCACTGGTAAAGAAACAAAGTTTAAGTGAAAAATAAAAGTCATTGATATAAAAATAACTTCTGGCCAGTTGGGGAAAAAAAACTCAAAACTTGTAAAATATAGAAAAATATAGGACAAAAGGGGAGAAAACAACTAGCAGAAAAGGAGGGGGGGGGAGAAAGCATAAAATGCAATCAATATACCACAACAGGATTTTTTTTTTTTTTTTTTAAGTATAGCCATAATGCAAGCACTGCTTGAAACCATGGATAAATGAATCAAATCAGATATGGACTCCAATCTACCATATCAGGGATACAGAAACTGAGCAAGTAAATAAATAAACATGTAATTGCACACCCCGTGATTGCTGCGAGTGAAAGCCACACTTCACGGGAGCCTGTAACAGGAGAGATCTGACCCAGTCTTAGCTTTGGGTTGGAATCAGCAGCACAGCTAAAGTTCGATGCTTGACAACAGCCTTAATATGGGGCACACTCTTAACCTAACCAAGATTCCGCTTCCTCTCCCATAAAATGAGAGAGTAATAATTCCTACTCAGGTAGGTTTTTTGTGGGCATGAGATGAGATGCTGCTGAGAACATTTTGCAGTCTGTAAATCACTTCACTTGAGGATCTGGGACTCGGTTTCTAGGCCCCTTAAAAACCAGCACAACACTTAAACACATAGTAGGTGTTCAGGACTGAAAATTTCCTGAAGTTTTTAACGGGCCCAAATAGGGTCAGTCTAACAGATAAAATGATATAAAGTCAAGTGGGTGTTTTCTCTTACGATCCATGCTCTTGCATCCCTCCCATCACAGCTCACACCCTCAGAAAGGTTTATTTTATGGGAGACGTTGTGACAAGAGATAGAATGACATGTGCACTTATTTTTTCTTTTTAAGTATGAGAGCTAATAGAGCAGCATTTGCTATAATGTGTAGGTGAGATAAAGCATCTAGGTACCACAAATGATTGGGTCTGCCTCAATCCATTCGCTTAGATGAATCATGAATTGCTTTCAATTCTTGCTTCCACTGAGCTACAGAGGTCTCCAATGAAATCCTGCTACTGTGTTCAATAGGTACAGATGATGGAAAAGCCATTTTTTAATGAGAATTTGGTAGGAAATAGTTTCTTTGTGACTCCTCCTCCCCCATTGAGTTGTTCCTACAATTCAAACAGAAAGGGGACTCACTCTTACAATTTGTCCAAACTAAGACATCTTGAAATGACAGATAATGCACAATTTGCTTTTCGGAAATGGAGTCCCATTTCATGAGCTCTGAAGGAGGAATAACCGAATTGACGTGTGAGAAATCAAAAGAGAAAAAAACCTTTCCAATCTTTAGCAGCACAGCAAAAAATATTTAACTCACTGTAAAACCTGAGCCCTATCACAGGGCATGGTTGGGGCTCACCTCAAAGGCAACTGACAACATTCTAATTTGATGGCCTTTTCTAATTAGGTTTTTAGACCTAAGTTTGATTCTAGGCCTGAATGTTTTCATGGAAATGTGGGAAAATGAATGAGATCTGCTTGACATCTTGCAACCCAGCACCAAGGGTTTGTTTTGCTTTTTTTTTTTTTACTTTATTTTGAGATAATTATAGATTTTTATGTGCTGATAAGAAATAATACTAATATATTCCCTCTTTACTCCATTTTCCCCAGTGGTAGCATGTTACAACACTATACTTATCTGATGTTGCCTGCTAATTTCCATTGTTCCCTGCTAATGCTGCCTGAGGGAGAAGGAATTCCCCAAATGGGCTACCTGATGTCCCCAGGTGGGGGAACAAAGAGCGCTTCTTGGACCAAATCCTTGCTCTGTCAAGATGCCCCATACCTTAGCCACTATCTGCTTCAAGTCTCTTTTGGGGGAAATGATTCTCTGGGCTGCAGGATACAGAGGCTTCTCGGGTCAGCTGCTTGTTTTTGCAGGAATCTTCTGGCAAAATCTCCTGGCTACCCCATAGCTCTAGGTCAGGAAGGGAAATCTCAGATCCAGCAGGGATGGGAAGTACTTTCTGGGCCAGACCATTTGCTGTGGCAAGACTTCCCCACCCCCAACTTGCAGATGCCGCTTGGTCACCTGATGTCCTGAGGGCGGGGGAGGGGGTGAGTTTCAGGTCTAAAATGGAGGGAAAGTGCTTCCCTTGGCTCCTCAAGAAAGATCCCATTGGAGTCCTCTTATTAGTTCCACTGCTCTTACAGGCAAGACCTTCCATCCAGTTCAGGAGAGAAATGAACCGACCTAAGTCACACTTTCTGTAGTTAGGTTGGCGGTGGGGAACACCTGGCCTGTGTCCCTTCCTGCCAATGGGTGGAGAATGCTAAGATGTCCTCTATGTTGTTCTTTCTGTCCCAGTGTCCCTAACCATCCCATCTTCCTCAGTCCAGACGTCTCTTTTGGTTGCCTCTCATTTCTAAGGCTTATAGTTATTCTGAAAAGAGTGGAACAGAGAGAAATGGTTTCATGCCGTCTTTATGCCTTCAGCTTTCCTTCTGAACCAAATATTAAATCAGCAATGTGTAGGACAAAGACAAGTTGCTGAAGTATTTTGTTTATTCCAAGCTATTTTTTTTTAATGTGTGTCTAACGTTAACCACAAACAATTAAAAATCAGCGTGCACAAAAAAATTTTGCAGCTCTGGATTGTCTAAGAAAATTAAACGTGGCCACCCAGACCTGAATTGGGCCACAATCAGCTGAAGATGTAGAGAACCATCCCTCTTCAGACACAGCACTTGTACCAATCGCCCTGTTTTTAGGCCCAGCTTTCTCGGTCATTTAAATCACTAGTCTGGCTCTTTGAGTTAAGAACCCTGACTTATCCTATTAATGAACAATTACAAACTTTATAAGTGCATTTTACAAACACTTTCCCATAAATTCTTTCATTTAATCCTCATCATAAAAAAACTGGCACTATTTAATCCTAATTCTAAATAATATGTTCTATTACTTCCATTTTACAGCTAAGACTAGGTTTTAGAATGAGGATGTGATTTACCAAGGTCATAGTGCTATTTAGCGGCAGAGTTGTGATTCAACCCTCATCTTCTGACCCCACATCCAGTATGCTTTACTTGCCCCCAACAGCAGAGAAGACTAAGATGATGTTCCAAAATATTGCCACAAATCATAAGGCCACATTGGTCTGATATGTGAATGCCCTTTTGAAAGCAGACTTATGGATTCTCTCAGCTATCATTCATTTGCAGGTTGTATACTTACTTTGTCAAGGCAATTAAACAAAAATCTGAATCACCCCAAAATAAACTTGACCATGACCTTTCCAATCAATTCTATCAAGCTTTAGGCAGATTGCTTGCTGGCACTTGGATTGATGGGATGGGTACAAACCTAACACATATGCTCTCCTACACTTACAGATTTTAAATATAGTCTAGGAGACTAGACCAACACATTTTAAATCATATATGTATTTGTGTATGTATACATACACATATATATGTGTGTCTATATATATGTTGCCATATATGAGAGAAAACTCAGTTGTGTAGATTTGCATGGATAACAGCTATTGGAAAGCAGAGAAAGTTGAGATACTTAAGACTTAATGATTTATTCTGTAGTCTCTATCTCCTATAAAAGAGTGACCTTTGATAAAACTACTGGGAGAATGGAAGAAACCAGAAGTGTCGTAGAAACACCATGAATAATGCCTCCATGAGAATGATGTTTCTGGTGTCACTGCTGCAAACTCAGGCAAATGACAGGTTTTCCTGAGGGATAGATAAAGAATAACCTCATCTCTGCAACCATGCAGCAAGAACGAACTGTAAAGAAAAGAAAAAAAAGAAAAGAGAAAAGAAAAGAAAAAGGAACACACAGGTTCAGATGAATGAGAGTGTATGTGCAGTCTGAATAGGGAGGCAGCCTTTTGAATGGAGAAGACAGAAAGCAGGTCAAGTGTTAGAAGCAGCAACAATTGAGCAAATACAAAGTCCAGAGGGAATAGTGGTTTTAAACCATGGGCTCAAATTCTAAAATACCCCTTCATTTCCCTTGAAGTTGGCAAGCTTGTTGCCACTTCAACCAGTAGAGTATGGCAGAAGGGATGCTGTGTGACTTCCAAGGCTAGGGCATCATGGCCACATTCAAACACCTGCTCCTGGAGTCCTGAGCTGCCATGCTAGATGGGCCTCAAGTGGGTTTCTCCAGATGAGTGCAAGTGGAGTCCAACCTTCCTGCCATTCCAGCCCAGGTGGCAGACATATGAGTAAAGAAGGTTCCAGATAAATCCAACCCCAGCCATTCAAATCACCCCCAAACCCAATAAGTCTCCCCAGCTGGGACTCCAGACATGACAGAGCAGAGACAATCCCGGCCATCTATGTCCTCTCTAAATTCCTGACAGATGAACTCCAATAGCAAATCAAAATTGTTATCATGTTAAGTCACTAAATTTTGAAGCTGTTTCTTATGTAGAAATAGAACAGAGGGTAGATAGAAAAGGCAAAATGGGGGAGAAGAAGAGAAGAAGAGGTACGTTTAATACAGAGCTGGCACAGGAAGTAGAATTAAGCAAGACTAGAGAATGTGATTGGAAAAGTCGGTGGTAAGAAACAACATGAGCTTCTAAAGACTATCAGTCTGTGCTGCAAACCCAATTCTAGGGGCCAGCAACGTACACAAAATGCTAGCATTACATCCACTCATGACAGCATGAGATTATTCTCCAGGAAAACGCCAACTGGTCTTTTATATTTTTCCTTCTAGATGAATGACACAGCTGTCGCTTTCACCAGAACCTGCCTACTCTGCCCCTTCCTCAGCCTGAAGCACCAGGTCTCACAGAGCCTTGTTGCCGAAGGCATCGGCTTGGGCAAATGTTGCCAAATGTTGGACAAATGTTGCCAAATGTTGCTCAAGACATCGGCTCCTCAGGAAGTTAGATAATTCACCAACACTGTGGGCGGAGGCCCTTGGTTCTGGGAGTCTTGTGAGGGCTCAGTCCACTGGATACCTTTTCCGGCCACCAGCTTAGATCATCAGCCCTCGCGTCTTGGACCACAACACTTGACTAAGATAATCGGCACCCCCTTTACCTCCCAGAGGCTGGACTCTGCCTCACTTTAACTCCTGGCTGACATCCTATATGCACCACAAACCACCTGACTTGGATGCTTCCACAGTTAGACCAGAGTCCCCATGCCGCGCTGAATGTCCATAGAGTGAGCAACTGGCCATCCTACTTTGGGGAATTTTCCTGAAGCTCTGTTTGTTCTCCAAACCCCAGTATCTGCTTCCTCCAGCTCCACAGTGGACCCAGCTACCTTGCAGATAAACCACCAAAGTTGTGATAACTCTTGCAGGAAGTGCAGCATTTTGACAATAGACCAAACATCTCCCACCCAGATCCACTGTGAAACCTCTTTTCTTTTAAGCACTTCCACTGTGATTCCCCAAACACCAGTGAGGAAGGTCAAAGACGTATGCCAGCTCAGTGCTTCCTTGATTTACTTGTATCTGACTGCAAAGCGAGCCCTCCTCCATGGGGCCATTTGTCTAAGTGGGGTACTTAAGTTCAGATTTCCAGTTAATACCTACGGAGCCAAACCCCAGCTTACTCAGCTCTGAGACCAGAGGAAAGACTTAATGGATCTCAAAGTCTCACAAGTTGGCAATTTAAGCAGAAATTTCCAAATTTTCCAAAGGAACTGCTTTCCTGCTTCGGTTGCCAGAAGGGAGAACAGAAGTGGAGAATGTGAGAGCCTACTGACCTCCCTGCCAAGAAAACCAGGCTGCAAGGTTATGGAGCTTCACCTCATAGGTCACAAGAGTTAGCAGATACCTCCCATCAGCCAACGATAAGCATCAGAGCAAACCCCAACAATGGACCCATTCGCTCGCCCAGAAAGAGGGACACCAAAGCAGGTCTGAGGAGCTGGGAGAAGTTCTGAGCCTTGATTGAGCCCCATTGTTGCGCTGTCTGGGAAGATTGCACAGCTGGGCTAAGTGTATTCAGTAAGACACATAATGGACAGTGCTTTTGTGCATGGAGCCTTAGACGGCTGAGAAAATTCAGGCCCTTTTACAACACACCTGATTTCTATATTAAATTTGAGTGTGGATGGGCATTGTGTTGGGTAATTGCCAGCCCCAAATGTCACCAAAGGTGATCGGCTCTCTCTGATCTCAGACAACGAGGAAAAGCCAGCTGCCCCCCCCCCCTCACTCAATACTCAGGCGGCCCTAGGTATGAGTGATAGCACTGTGGGGGTGGGGGGAGGCTTTGAAAGAGAGATGACTGGATTCTTGTCCCATTAACTTCCAGCCCCACCTGATCTTGTATAGCAGAATAGGACCTATAGGTTTCTGACCCCAAAGTCACAAGCCCAGGCTGGCAGGAAAGTCACCGGTTTTAACAACACAATTCTCCCCAGGCAACAAGCATCGAACACCAGTCTGAGGAGGAGGAGAGAAGGGAGTCTGGTATTACATGTAGGAAGCAGCCAGGGTGGCCCTGGAGCGCACATCATCGCGTCAACAGGATGTAGATGATTCATCTCCTCCTCAGGTTGATGGCCTTTTAGTGGGAAACTGGAGACATTCTCAGGACGGGCCTGGTGCTACAGCAGTAGGCTGTCCGTGGAAGGTCAAGCAGAGCATAGTCCTAGAGGGAAGATCCGTGTGCTGGGCCTGGCACCAGCTGGCTTACGTACATCAGGTACCTCAATTTCTTGGCCTCACAGTAACCCAGTTTACAGAGAAATACACAGAAACTTGGAGAAGTTCAGCGATGGTCACACCGTTACTTAGAGAGATGGTGTTCAAACCCAGGTATCTGGAACTCAACAGTATTTGGTTCATGTAAGGAACCGAAGGAGGACAGTGATGCTCAGTTCTCGCCTGGCTTCAAGACTACAGTGCAATCCCACTGGAGACCCAGAACTGGAATGAGGAAGCTTAGAGCCAGGGAAGAGGAAGTCGGGCCTGAGAGAGAGATGCAAGGGAGCCCGAGCTCCTGCACGTCCCATGAGGCCCATTTCATTCTGAAGCCACAAATATCACAGTGAAGAGAGAACCTACCTCAACTCCCTTCATCCTCTGTAGTACCTTCTATAATATAATATAATGCAAGATGGGGTCCTCCTTGACTCAAAGCACCCCCCCCCAAGTGAGCCCTCTGAACATAGTCTCCAGTACACAGGGCAGACTAAGGCCAGGAAGCAGGGTCTGAAATCCGCTCACTATATGCTTTGGAAAACTCAGGCATCCATGGAGATCTCCCCAGGGCATGGTCTCTACTCATTTTTGCCCCTGCGTGTTCCAAATCAACGTCAAAGGGAAGAAGAGACTGCCCAATTCTTTGATGAACTTCCCAGAGATGAGAGCCTCTCAACAGGTTGGTTTTTCCTTTCTTTTAAAATTACCTTTATCTGGTTATTTCTTTTGAGTAGCTATGGTTGAGTAAGAGTTCTGGGAGGAATGCAGTATCTGCCTGAGACTGTATTTTTGACCCCCAATGAATTTGACTGCCTCAGGGCTCTCATCCTAGCACCTGGATTCCCAGCCTCCTTAGAGCCTGGGTTTGGGGTGGGGCAGAAGAGATGCTGTCAGCCCTAACCATTGCCGTGGAATTGCAGGGAGCAGCAGGAGTTAGGAGATGGAGTCTCTAATCCCAGATCCTACATGTACACAGCTTCGAAGGGAGGGGGGGTAGGTCCCCGTAGACACCATGGTTGAGGTCCTCCTCAAACTTCCCAAGCTCACTTCTACCTTAGAGGATCTGCACTTGTTCTTTCCTCTTCCTGGACCATTTTTTTTCCCAGATCCTAGCTCAGCTATTTCTTTCCATTCAGATGATAATCCAGATGTCACCCCTTCAGAGAAACCTTCCTTGACCCACCTGAAGCACGAGACCTTCCTCACTATCCCGTCACTAAATATTAATGTTCCTTCTTAGCACTCATCACTCTCCAAATTATCCTCTTCATTCGTTGTATACATGTGCCCTACTTGTCTTTCTTCATAGAACATCAATTCTATGAAAAGCAAGGATTTCATCTCTTTCATGCATGGCTGCCTCACTAGGGCCAACAATCACCACCACAATAACCACAACGCCCGCAGAGTTGATGCACAGTAGATACATGGGGCATGAATTCAGGCCTGCCTGGGAGGTCACCGATGGTGTGGAATTTTTGCTTCTTCCTTTGGTCTTAGGATTGGAAGTAAGGGCTCACTCAGCAGAAGGTCCAGTGGCCCATCTTCAAAAGGAACACAAAGGTGGGTATGCAGCAGGAAGCATGGCCCCTGGCATCAGTGGATTAGCAGGGACCAGAGGGATGGAAAGAAATAAGGCCATGAGCCAAGATCTTACCATAGAGCCCACACATAGAAAACACTAAATTCCTGGGGCCGATGAAGATGGTTTTCTTAGGCCGCTCAGGCTACCCTAACAAAATACCACAGACTGGGTGCTCAGGCAAGAGACATCTATTTCATGGCTTTGGACGCCGCAAGGCTGAGATCAGAGCCAGGCTCTGGTGAAAGCTCCCCTCCTGGCTTACAGAGGGCTGCCTTCTTGATATGTGTTCACATGGCCTTTCTTCAGTGCCTGTATGGAGAGTGAGCCAGCTCTGGCACCCCTTCCCTGGTGGATCAGAGCCCTCCCCTTCTGACCTCATTCAATCCTAATTACTTCTGTGAAGGCCTCATCTCCAAATACAGTCACACTAGGAGATAGTGCTTCGATATGCAAATTCAAGGAGACACAGTCCGTGAGAGCGGTCATGAATATCTGGGTGCCCCTTGTCTATGCTGCTTTAGCAATGACCTCCCAACTGACGTGATCCTATCAGGGGAAGGTGAGGCCCAACCCCCAGGAGACAGCTGTCACCATGAGGTATACTGGGTGATGCTGAGACCGAGGCAGCCACTAAAGTCCCCACATATGCCGTGGGCCTCCTGGAATGGACCTACGGGCCCAGATTTACTGTGGTCGGTCATCATGGGTCTAACATCAACATCCACACGCAGTGCGTTCTTCACCGAGGATTGGGACTAGTAAGACTCCAGCTGACACTACAATTGGAGGTACTGCACAGGCCCCAGCAAGATTCCACCCTGAATGTTGAGTTGCTGGCAGCACTGCAGGAATCGGGGTTGCTTCCTAGAGGAGCAGGGCAAGAGGGCCATGAACCACAGGCAGTGGAGACGTGGAGGAAAGGCGCCCTTTCCAGCCACGGTCACTTACGGCAGCAGCAAAGCAGTGACAGGGCTGACTCCACAACAGCCCCCCAGCGGTGGCACCTCCTCAGGCCTTTCCTGCGAGAAGCTCAGGGTGACGTGAGCAGGAGAAGCGGTGCCCCTTACTGGGAAGGGCCAGCCTGCGTTCTTCTTCCCAAGCAAGTTCCCTGGCACCGCTGCTGGGCTGGCAGGACAGCCACTGTGCAAAGACACCTTGAGTAAGCCAACAGAGCTGCCCTTTCTTACACCCGAAGACCCTTAAGCTGCCTGAGGAGGGAGCCATGGAAGCTGGAGAGAAAGGAATCTCCTAGCAACAGTGAAATTCACCTGTGGGCAAAGGGCCCTGTTGGCGTTAATGTAGAGCATGAAATCAGCCTTAATACTTGGCTCGCTAAAATGTAACACAGAGGCCGCTGGGGGCGAATGAAGGTTTTGGAGAAGGGCTTAGGCCTTTGGAAGGCGGGGGCCTGCAGGATGGACCACTCTGTTGCTGGAGTGCCCGAGGCTTTCTTAGCCCAAAGAGCCACCCTGTGATCTAAGAGATGTACGCATCGTCCCTGAGGCTATGTTTAGTAGCAGGTACAGATTAGCATATCTTATCTCTCCCATAAACAGATCCTCCTAGTTTCAGTAAGACCCTTGTCACACATCACAGTGATAAGGATTTGTGATTATCCTGAAGGACCAATAAAAGCTCGAGCAAAGAAGAGCAAAGGGGGGGGGGGCGCCTGGGTGGCTCAGTTGGTTAAAGCCTCTGCCTTCGGCTCAGGTCATGATCTCAGGGTCCTGGGATCGATCGAGCCCCGCATCGGGCTCTCTGCTCAGCAGGGAGCCTGCTTCCCCCTCTCTCTTTGCCTGCCTCTCTGCCTACTTGTGATCTCTGTCAAATAAAATAAAGAAAAATCTTTAAAAAAAAAAAAAAAAAAAGAAGAAGAAGAGCAAAGGGTCTTCACCTCTGAGTGTTGACCCCGTTGCCTTCTCCTCTCTTTCACAGCCAAGTCTGGAGTCATCTTTCATCCCTAGATACAGGGATTGCTGACCATTCCCAGCAGGGCCCTAAGGAAAGGGTGGCGAAACCGGGTGATGAGAACATCCTCATCCTTCCCCCCCCCCGCCGGCCCCCGCCGATCTTTTTGAACCAGGAGCTAAGAGCAAGGACTCTTGATTATGGGGGCTCAAATGCCAGCTTTACCACTACAGCCAGGTGAACTCTAAGTACATAACTGCCTCAGTTTCCTCATCTATAAAATGAGACTAACAACAGAGCCTAAGTCATAGGCTTATTGGAAGGTTAAAGGAGTTAACACATGTAATGTGAAGTCTGACACGAGTCCTCAGTAAAGTGGCCATTATCATTGTATTTCTTTCCATGGATAAAGTCAACACGTTTGGGACGTATTGTCTACTAGGTACTGTGCTGAGCGCTATGTAAAAAGTATCTTATTTTTATCGACCAATAGATGAAAATAGATAAGATTATTTGCTTTTATATGCGAATATATATAATTCTAGATTGGATAGAGAAAATGGAAAATGGCCCTCAAAGATATTAAGATCACCCGAAGTTACTTAGGTAGGAGAAAAAGGCTTTAGGCCCCTATTTGACTCCCAAGATGGAATTTTTCACAACAGAAAGGAAACTGCTACTTTTCTTTCTGGCTTGGACAGCAGCTCCGTACCCCAGGACAGACAGGCTCTGCGCCCCAGTCATGGTCTCCAGTGCTCAGTTCAGGAACATGGGATTTCTGCAGGAATGGGAGGGCCCCAAAACCTTATCCTTGAGCAGCCAGAACTTGTGGAAATAAAAGTACCACGTGAGCCATGCTGAAGCAAGCTGTAAGCACTCTGAGGAGACAATTTCCCACAGGCCCCGGCACACCACAGTGCCTGAGAAGCAATTAGATGGCAACACACAAGACCCCTCCTTTCCTTGAACCTCCAGTATCTGCACCAACGCTCCTGGAACAGGGCCTCTGTCTGCTCTTAACCTGGTCTTCTAAGTAGCTGGAGTAAAACTGGAAATTCAGGAAGCTGAAAGAGGAGGAATGATCTGGAGATGAAGGTGGTTAGGAGTTCACTGTGTTAGAATAGCCTTGGTGCTTTGACAAATAGCCCCCGTCTCTCAGTAGCTTAATACAACGAAGGTTTACTTCCTATACCACAAACCACACTGAGTCAGCTGGGGGGAGGGGTGAGCAGGAGTCGCTGCACTCCACGCAGTCCTTCGGGGACCCAGGCTCTTTCCATGTATTTGCTCCTCTACCCGCTAGATGCCTCAGACCCTCCCAGGCTTTGGAACTCTGCACTGGATCTTCTGCATCTGCTGGCCTACAAGGCCAGAGTGAGCCAGCAGGGAGCATCTATCACACAGGAGATATTTGAGATGCCAGGCCTTAAAATGGCACACAGCACTTCCATCCACATGCCACTTGCCAAAATTCTAACCTAACTACAAGAGGTACTAAGAAATGTTTTCAAGTTGTGGTCAAGGGGGCATATTTGTTGAAAACCTAAGATCTGCTGCAATTTCCATTTCTTTAGTAATTTGTTAACTACATACAATTCAAAGGGTGGTAGAGACTAACCCATCCAACGTGCATTCTCCTGGCGCAGTTCAAACTGCACATCCTCAGAGTGCAGACATAAGACTCCAATCATTCAATATCCGACTCCACTCTTCTGGATCCTGAGTTCAGGAGAGGAATGGGACCAGCCTACATGTGGGTGCCGATTACACACGGAAGGCATTTGGACAGGGGTGTAGCCACACTCAGGCACTCTGCAAAGTGGAGTTCACCTAGGAGATCTTGCTGTCACTCATATATGCTCTCTTCTCCATGCCCACCCTGGCAGTCCTTGGACAAAGCTGGACTTTCTCAGCTACCCCCCCGCCCCTCAGTGGTTGTGAATCCTCAAGGTGACTAGCCTCCTCACCTGAGGGCTCCGGTGCCAGCAAGAGATGGGCCGCCTCCAAAGGGCTGCCATTCTCCTGTGGCATATGCAGCAGCCAAGAGCGTGACCACACACCCACTATTAGTCCTATGATTCTACAAGCATTTGTTGAACCCCAGTTATGTGCCAGGCACACGAGTAGGCAAAAGATGGCAAACAGTAAGAAGAAAGCACCTGCCCTCACAGAACGTTCTGTCTGTTGGGGAGGGTAAGGGAGGAGAACACTAGATAAGCAAATACCGTTCTGCATGACACCTGCTGTGATGGGGGAGGTAGAAAGTGCCTTCACAGCTCAGAGACAGCCCTGAAGCCAGGCCTCAGGGACCAAAGAAGGCTTTCCTGCTCAACTAACATTTGAGCTGGAGACCTATAGCAGGAGAAGCAGCTACTCCCCCGAGATGGAGAGGGGCAGAGCAGTCTGATTGGACAACGCACCAGGCACGAGCAAAGGTGGAAAAGACCAAGTCATTCTGTGAGGCTGGAGATAGAAGTCTGAGAAGGAAAAGAAAATAAGCCCGGCAAAGACATATAGACGCAGGTCATCTCAAGGCACTTAGGTATTACCCAAAAGACTGATGGGCAGGCCCCAAAGACACTAAGGGAAGGAAAGATGGTCAGATCTGTGTCAAAGAAAAGCCACCCCCAGCTGACGTTTGGGTGTCAAGGAGAGCATGTGAGGCTGAAGGCGGGAGCGCAGTGCAGAGGCAGGCTGCACGGCGGCACCAGCAGCCCAGGCGCAGGGCTGAGGAAGGGTAGCAGGGGCTGGGGGACCCGTCCCCGCCCAAAGGCCCCAGAGCAGCTGCAGCAGCAGCAGGATGGAGTGGGCCCAGATGCTCAGAGGCTGCACCCAGCACAAGCAGGGGCCCTGCCTGCACTGTCTCAGCACGCCAGTGTTCCTTTTCCTGAGGAAGCCCTGAGAGGGGCAGCGCTGCCCTCACAGAAGGGGAAGGGCCACATTCTGCACATCGGCAGACCTTAGTGTTTCGCCTCACGAGGCTGCACAAAGAATACTTGGGGCTGTGAGAGCAGGCGGGACACCTGCCTGGTTTTCCAGAAGGCGCTGCATAGGAGGACGGCCTCACAGGCAAACAGGTGATACCACTGCCCAGCTCCCTGGCTGCCATTCCCATCACGGCTGTGAGGGGTCCCTGCAGGGCTGCATGATGTAGGCACCCTTCTGCAGGCAACGGGTGAAGAAAGGAATAACGTGGTAAACGGATGAAGAATGGGCCTGTCATGGGAGCTTTGGAAAGAAGTGCTGGGTGGAGGAGAGGACTGGGAGGTCTCTGCAGGCCTCAGGGAGGGCATTTCACAAACCCTCCCCCAAGCTTCCTGCCCTCACACTCAGGCGTGGCTCTGAGCACCTCTGCAGGGGCTGACGAGGGCAACACCTGGGGCAGACCCGAGTGATCTCGTCAAGCAGGCACCACAGGCAGTTTTCTGCAGGTGGGTCAGCATCTTGGGGGGCATGCTTGCAATCCAGGCAAGGGCACTGTGACAGGGACAGAGTCAGCCATCTTTGACTCTCCAGGCCTGCTCTCTTTCATTCTACCTTCAAGGCTGATTTTCTTCCTCCTCAACAAAGTCATACTGAAGGAGTTCATCTACCCTCTCTGACTGCTTCACCCTAACAACTTCTCATTCATAAAGGATTAGGATTATGAAATTTTTTCATTTGTGCCAAATTCCTCATTTTCTAAACACACCACAATTGCATTTTTATTTCATCTTTCATCCAGTAGTTATGCACGAAAGTTATTTCTTTATTCCATTTATTACGGATTTTTTAAAAATTCTGTTGTGTCCCCATCAGGAAATGTGGCTTGTGCCGTTTTACGCTCTTTGAAAGATGCCGAGATTTCCTTTTTGGTGTACACGATCATCCACTGCTGAATCCTTGATTTATCTCTTAGTCAGCTGAAATACATCTTAGCACAGTTTCTAGGAGGAATGAGAAAGTGGCATACTTTCTAAACCATCGCATTTCTGAAAGTGTCTTTTTATGGATTCACACACGAAAGACAATTTAGCTGAACATAGAATTCTTGGGTCACAACCATCTTCCTTTAAGCCTCTGGGAGATGGTGGTGCTGGGTTGGAGGGGAATCTGAGGTGACAGATGTTTCCTCCTTTGTAGGTACCCTGTTCTTCTGTTGAGTTGCTTGAAGGGTTTTTTTTTTGTTTTTTTTTTTTAAACTCCTCTAAATTGTGCCATATATTCTCTTATCCTCTGCGGCACCCCTAGTTGCTCTGGAAACACAGCAATATCTCAGAGGAGGCGAGACACCATGTTGAAATGTGTTAGGTGACCCAAGCAGGTGTACCAAATTAAAAATGTGCAGACTATAAGCTGCTGAATGAGGGGCGCAAGACAGCCACAGGGAGCCAGGAGGTAGCTCCCTAGCATCTGAGCTCCCACTATGGGGAAATGAAACCAACAGGGTCTATTTGATTAAGCATGTAGCTTCAACACGCCGGCACAAAGGAAGTAGAGTCACAGATTACTTTCTTAAAGATCCCAGAAATGGTGGGAGGCGGAGGGGCGGGTGCTAGCCAACGAGCTGGGGAAGGACAGTCCTCTAGCCCAGGTAATGGAAGAGGAGAGAGAGAGAAAGAGGGAGAGCAAGATAGCAAGCACCTATTACTTATGAGGTGGTTTACCCAGGCTTAACTCTGCTTACTTTAAAAGGTACACCCAGGAAAAGTAAAGTGGGAACTTAGAGCAGGCATCCTGGACTCAAGTCCTTATCTGAATGTCCAGACTCCGTGTGAACAGGGTTAGCATCCGACAAAATGCCTAGGGAGCTACTCAGAAAAACAATAGTTATTTTTCCCATCAGGGTGGGGTGGGGCAGGAGGGGGAATGAGGGAGGTGCTGTTGCCAGGGACATGGGGGGAGGGGGGAGCCATACTTTTCATAGTAATCTCCCAAACTACACCAAGTATTAGCAATAAGCACAACTCCTCAGTCATGCACTCCTACGCACTCATTTCCCTTCCGTGAGCACAGCTTTATTATAAATCAATAGGATTTCTACAGCAAGGGCAAAAGTCACATGTGTGGGACTGAGCAAATAATAAGTTGAACCCTGAAAAGGATTTCCCTGGGTGTTTGGTATCTTCTCCTCCAGGCTTCTGTCTCAATGACAGGTGCCGCTGTTCACATCCGAGCCCTGCTTCCCTCTGTGTTGCCCCTGTCCTTGCCTGAATCTAGCAGGTTCTAGACCTCATTTTCCAGAAGGAGCTCTTACAGGAGGACAGCGTCACAGGGAAACAGGCCGTGCCAGCCACTGTTACGTCAACGCTCCGCAGCGCACTCCGTGTGTGGCAGCCCCTTCTAGAGGAAGCCCGCAGCCCGAGATGGTGAGTTAGATCACACCTGAAATTGCTACGTGGCATATCTGGTCTGATAAACAAGGGTGAAAACCTTAAACTCTCATTTAATATTATGGACTGAATGCGTTCTCCTAAAATTCCTATGTTGAAATCTAATCCCCAATGTGATGATGTTTGGAGGTGGGGCCTTTACAAGGTAATTAAATCAAGGGTAGAGCCGCCCCCATCCCCTGTTCCAGCCCATGATGTGATTGGTGCCCTTATAAGGAGATGAAGAGTCCAGTACTCTGTTTGCCACGTGAGGACACAGCAAGATAACAGCTGTCTATGAAATAGGAAATGGGCCCTCACCACAGAATTTACCAGTGACTTGATCTTGGACTTCTTAGCCTCCAAATAGAAATAAATTTGCTGTTTAAGCCGCCCAGTCTGTGTTTGCTCTAGCAACCCAAACCCAAGACAATAGCTCTTCTGTATGATTCTACCACATATTTGTGACCACAAAGCACTGCTATGACGTACTAGTACAGGGAGGTATGCTCCTGAAATTCGTCCCTGTTTCCAGAAATGCTAGACCTAAGATAGTCATCAGTAAAATGATGTAACTATCACATGAGTTTCAGCTGGGAAACCCTAGCCTAGGAATTCACAAGGCACATTAGTGTTTTAAAGGCTCTGAAAAAGCTTAAAGAGTACTACTGAACTTTATTTAACCCAATGGTCCCCAAATTATTTGACCACAAAAAACCCTTTTCAAGTCATACTCATTAACATCACACAGACTCCAGAACACACTTGAAAAAGTACTGTGCTAAGAAAACCTTCCAGATCAAAGAATTTGTCACACTGCCTCCTTGCCACATGCCCTCAGCATGGTCCCAGCCGGAAATTAACAAAAGAGGAAGCAGAGTGTAACTTGTTTACTGAATTAGCTAGACTCCGTAGGGAGCCTTCTCACTGGGTCTCCTCCTAACCTGCTCAGCCAAAACCAAGGAGTCTGTCCCTGAGTGAAATCCCAGGTGGGCTGCAGAGCTTTCTCGGTCATTCCCAGGTCCTAACAGGGGTCTCACGTTCAGAAGCAAAAAGAAAAAATATCCTGTCAACTTGAATACCATAACTTCCACCTCTCATCCTACTGAAAACTTCTCTCCCTAAACCGCCAGGACAGGAATGGGAAAGAGATCCCACAATGGGAAAGGGAGGGAAATTTGTCTTTTACCTTCTTAAGCATTGCCCCAGGCTCTACTGTTCTTCCCCCGTGCACTGGACCCCACCCAGCTGCTCTGATGTTAGGGAAAGGAGAAGAGCCAGGGGAGAAGAATGCCAAAGTCTCTGATAGGCTTGGTGCTGTTTCCAGTCCTCTCTGGGTTTTTAAATGGCCTTAGTCATAGCACACACTCAAATACTAACTCTCTAGTCGTATGGGGGCATTCCTGGGGTTTCTTCAAAGATCTCCAAGGGCAGAGACATACTGCCTGCATGGTTTGGCTTGGATTTTGCCTCTTCTAGCTAACCAATAGGACAGTGCCCTGAACCTGTGGCATCCAGCAGTCCATCCGAGAGGGGTCATCTCACCCCCGTAGGTCAGTCTTTTGGGCGAAGAGCCTTCCAAGGTGCCAAGGGACCCACACCTGCTGCTCACTCCCACTCCTAGCTCTCTGCACAGGGGTCGGAGCTAACCCCAGCAAGTGTCCCAGCTGACAGCCTTCTCAGGTGTGGGTTAGGTCTGTCTCCACATTCTTCAAAATCCAAATAACACTCTTCATGCTCTCTTTGGGAGTCTTCAGAGCTCCCCCTCCCTTTCGACTTGATGGGGAAGAACTCACTTCATTCCCTCATGGGAGTGGGTGATGCCCAGCTCATTGACATCTCTGTGTAGGTTGGATTCCCTGGATATAGACTTGGAAATGGAGATTTACACCAAGGAGTTTTATTGGGAGCACAGGCAAGAGCAGCTCCTGAGAAGAGGGAAAGGGAGAGACTGGCCAAAGGGAGGAGCTGACCTTCCACACGATTGCATCAGCTCTCAGCTGATCTCCCAGGAGGCCCTGAAGCTGGACTGGCCCTTCCCAGAGCACAGCAAAGGGTCATGTCTCCGTACCCCTGCATACTGGCTGGATACAGGCTGCCCTCAGAAAGTGGGGCACAAACTTGGGTAAAGGTAAGCCCCTCAGTCAAGGATTTCCCAGAGAAGGATGCCTCCGTAAGTCACAGAAGCCAGCTCTCCAGCAGCTGGTGGCCTGAGGACCTCCATCCTGAAGGGCAGGACTGGGCGGTCACCACAGCACATTTGGCCCCACCAAACGTCAAAGATGGACAAGACCTACTTAACACCCCCTCCAGAAACGAACGCTTGTTATTCTGTGTTGATTTGTGTTGTAGTTTTCCCTCTGGTCAATGGAAACACATCAGGTATTTGTTAAGCTGGTCAGCTAGCAGTGGTGTGATCCCCAAGAGGGACAGCAGTGGGTCCTTGTTCTTTCCTGGCTCTACCCATCACTGTCTGGGTCCAGATCATGTCACCCTCTAGTCTCGATTTCCCTAGACATAAATCAGGACAACAAACACCACCCTGCCTACCTCTCTTGGCCATGGTGACCTACAGATGAGACATCTGATACACATGAAAGGCTGTGATCTGCTCCAGACAGACTGGAACCTCTTCAAAGTACTCCCATGATATTAATAGATTTGCTGAGCTTTTTCTGCTCAAGCCCCCTTAGAGTTTGGTGATCAAGTGTCCTAGGAAATAGCATTCATGAGAAGTTTTGCAGGGTCAGTCTTCATCCCAGGGGAAGCCACCAGGTACCACCTTGAAGGCTAGGGACAGAACATTTAGGGCTGCGTGTCAGGGTAAGTCAAATGGCAAAGCGATGCCACCAACCCGCCATAGAGGCTATGTCACGGAGAGTGGGGATGAGGACCAGTACTTCTGGCTCTGCCATTCACAAAAATATGTAAATCACTCCTCATTCATCTATAAAATGAAAGCATTGTCCCAGGGCAGGATTTTCAAACTCTCTAAGCAGCAGAACCCTATTTTCAATTGGAATTTTTTTTTTTCCTCAAACCCTAGTACATGAAAGCATTAAACGGGTTTCCCATGATGTTTAAATACAGGCTAGTGATGAAAATCTCCAAATTTTGTAGTCTTGGGAAGCCTATTAATGCCATCACTCTGAAAACAGTTTCTGTGCCGCTATTATGTGCCAGGCACGGTACTCGGCAGGATATCCAGCAACGTGTGATAGGCTAGATGGCCAGTATGATCCCTGCCCTCCTGGAATTCACAGTCAATTGGGTGGGCCAACTCACGTGCAATTACACTGCAGAATGAGTTCTGCAGAATGAGAATTTTAAGCACATCAGAGATTTTAACCCAAGTTTGGCATTATGAGGAAGTCATGGTTGATATTCCAGGGAAACTGGGTCTAAAGAATGTGTTAGAATGACTGGCTCCTGGATGTGAGGGTGATCTGGCTGCAACACCTATCACCCGACTGATTGCCAGGGTTGATGCAGCTGATCTGACTGGCTAGGCCATATCCCCTTCCTCCCTCCTCACCAGTCCAGGCATATCCTCCTGAAACTGTGCACAAAGAGGATGACCTCCCCAGTAGAGGAGGGGTTCTTCAGGCAAGAGTATACGACTAGCTAGGCTCCCCTGCTAGAACCTCCAAACAAACTCTCAAGGTCCATTTGTAGGAGAACGTAGGGTAATCAAACTTCTAAGCCTCCAGACACATCCAAATGAGGTACTGCATGTGGCAGTCTGCCTTTCAGAAGGGAGGAAGGAAAGAGAAAGAATGACTGGCTACTGCAGAGAGAAGACTCTTTCTGGGGGAAAGCCTTGCTTTTCTAGAAGCCCAAAGGAGGGAAAGGGGTGGAGAAAGAGAAAGAAAGGGAGAGAGCAGGAAAGAGGGAGAAAGAGACTGACTTTTGAAGAACTGAATGAAGACTGGTTCCAATATAGAAGAAAGAATTGAAGGTAGGACATGAAATGATACAATTAAGCACTGCATAGACCACAAAAGGTCACTCTTCAAGTACTAAAAAAACTGGGTTTTATCAAAAGTGCCATGAAAAACCACTGATGGATTTTTAGCAAACTTTAAGAATCACTAGTCTAGGGGACTTCTCAGCCTACCTCCAACACTAATGCTTCCAATAACAGATTTCATTAAGCCCGACCAATAAAGTCTTGCACGGTAATTAAGCCATTCAACAAATATTTGCTAAATGTAATTAAAAGGTGATTATTTAAATCATCAAGACTTAGTAAAACATCTCTTTTGCGGGAGAAGATAAAGGTAAATCTATTTCTGGCAGAAAACCCAAGTTTTATTCTCAAAGGACCTCATCACATCTCCAGTGGGAAAGAAAAGGAAAGGAGAAGATTCAGAAAGGTACAGCCAAGGAGGAGGCGGCAGCAACTGCCTAAAACAATGCAGGTCAAGACCAGGACACTTTGGGGCTGAGAGGAAAAAGAATGAGGGGCCACAAAGCACTCACGGAGAAAGTTAATTGGGATGCTTAATCTGGGCAGCTAAGAAGGTGGGCACTTCCTATTCCCCGCCAGAGCCCGTTAGTGAGTCACAGAGACGGTCCCCAAGGAATAGACCAGGGATTGTGGGCCCCTAGGAGAAGCCGGGTAGCATCTTAGGTAGGCGTTGGATCTCAGAAGAGACAAAAATCTCGCACTCCAAAGATGAGCTATCAGCACCCCAACTTTGATTGACATTGTTGGCCTCCAGAACACCCTACCTCCCAGTGTTAATGCCCTCATCGAATACCTTCCCACACTTGACTCAGGGTTGGCCATGTGACTTGTGTTGGCCAATGGGACATTATCGGGTTTGAGGCAAGTAGAGGCCTCTCCTCTTAGAACGCCCACCTGAAACCCAGCTGCCATGCTGTAAGGAAATCCAGGCTACCTTGTTGGAGAAAAGAGCAACATGAAAAGCTCTGAAAGAGGCTTCAGGGAAAGAACCTAGGTGGGCTTGCCAAGTTCCCAGCTGAATGCAGCCACGTGGGTGACCCCAGCTGAAACTGCACAGAGGAGGAACATGGCTTCATCAACTCCGGAATCATGAAACAGATTGTTGCCACTTTAAGTCACCAAATTTTCTAGGGATTGTCAGGTAGCAATACTACTAGAAAGAATGGAAAGTAAGGAGGCAGGGAAGATTAAAATATCAGAACATACCTAGAAGTTCTAGTGTCAGTATAAGTTCCAGAAGGACAATGCAGAAAGAATAAAGGGGATCAAGTAATCAAATAAAAATTTCTCAGGATTGACAAAACATTATGTTTAGACTACAGATTCTCACCAAGACAAGACGCACACCTGGATCCTGACAGTTCAGGACACCAAGGGTAAATATAAAATCCTCAAAAACTTCTGCAGTTTCTTTTAAATGTCACCCAGAGTAGAACAAAACTAAGAATGACATTAAACTTCTCAATAGAAAAACTTGACACCAAAAAACACATCCCTCAAAATTCTGAGGAAAACTATTTTGAACCTAAAATCCTATATCCAGCCAAACTAATATTCAAGAGGGAAACAAAATATAGATATATATATGAACATACAAGGATTCAAAGATTGATCTCATTGAACACCTTTGAAAGAATTGAGTACATACACAAAAAAAAAAACAAATGAGACAACGTGAGATACAAGAAATAAAGGAAAACAAAGAAATCACTAAAACTTGTAGTTAAGTATAACCAACCATTGATTCCAATTTTTTTTTTTAAGTTAAGAAATCACTATCTAGAACAAAAATGCCAGGCAAATCCCAAAATAAAATGTGGGGCAACGAAAGGGAAGAGAGACAAAAGAAGCATGCTAGGGGTGGAGGTAAAGATTCTGAAGGACAAAACCCCAAAAAGGGTGAACAAAACAAAGTAGTAGTAGTAAAGAGAATTAAAGGGGAGCATGAGAAAGATTGAGAAACACAAAAGAAAATAAGGTGACGAGGAGTTTAAACTGCGGAAGTCATAGTAACTGTGACTGGCTTTACTTCCTTAACTCATCACTAAGGTTTCCAAAAAAAAAAAAAGGGATGTTAAAGACACAGAGAATATTTCTATCTGGCAAATGCTAATGACTATCAGCTTGGGGGACTACATCCAATGATGCAGTAGGAACTGTCACTGGGATGTCAACCACTGTCAGCATTGGACTTGACCATAGTTGTTGTCACAAGACCTGGGTGTATAAACAAAAAGTCAATAGGTATAGTGTTAAAAGTAAGGAAACACATGCTGTTTCACTCAACTTGGAATATTCTAAGGGAGACGAAGTATGTCAAAAATAAATAAATAAATAAAAATAGAACCTCCATGTGGCAGGCCACATCGTCTTTCTGGCTTCTCCTCACCGTGAAGGGGAAACATGATAAGCGCAGGGAACGGCAGCTGCTGGGGGTTCCTCCCTCAGCATCCACTGGATGGGTGTGCCACACAGCCTGGAGCTCTGAGAGGAATTGTGAGCTTGTCTGAGAAGAACATCAGTTGTCAGGCAGGCCTCTCACTGTCCAACCTGGGTCCCCACACCCACACCAGTGTTTGCTGTTCACTGCCTGAGATCAGGGGGTATAAACAGAGAGCTTTATGCCAAATCTGGTCTGAGAATATGAGAATATTTTCTTTGGCTCTCATGATGCTTTTTTTTTTTTTTTTTTTTTTAAGTTTTGAATTGCCAGTATTTAAAACTTGGAAGAACCTTTTTTTCTTTTTTTAGCCATCATATTTTTATTTCTTATTTATACTTTCTCCCACTTGCTTTGGAGCAGATTTCTCCTCCCATGAGTCAGGGATCTCTGATATGTCTTTTTTATTATTATGTTCAGTTAGCCACTGTATAGTACATAGTTTTTGATGTAGTGGCCAATGATTCATTAAATATAACACCCAGTGCTCATCACAGCACGTGCCCTCCTCAATACCCACTACCCCTCCCCCCATCCTAGACCCCCAGACTATTTCTCGGGGTCCATAGTCTCTCATGGTTCCTCTCCCTGATTTCTCCCCCTTTGGATTTCCCTCCCTTCCCTATGGTCCTCTGTGCTATTGCTTATGTTTCACATATGAGTGAAACCATATAATTGTTTTTCTTTGCTTGACTTACTTCACTTAACATAATCCCTCCAGTTCCATCCATGTCAATGCAAATGGTGGGTAGTCGTTGTTTCTAATGGCTGAATAACCTTCCATTGTGTATATGTACCACATCTTCTTTATCCATTCATCGGTTGAAGGGCATCTCAGTTCCTTCCATAGTTTGACTATTGTGGACATTGCTACTATGAACATTGGGATGCACGTGTCCCTTCTTTTCACTATATCTGTATCTTTGGGGTAAATACCTAGTAGTGCAATTGCTGGGTCGTAGGGTAGCTCTATTCTTAACATCTTGAACTTCTATACTGTTTTTCAGAGTGACTGTACCAACTTGCATTCCCACCAATAGTGTAAGAAGGTTCCCCTTTCTCCACATTCTCACCAACATTTGTTCCTGTTTTGTTAATTTTTGCCATTCTAACTGGTGTAAGGTGGTATCTCATCGTGGTTTTGATTTGTATTTCCCTGATGGCTAGTGATGTCAAGCATTTCTTCATGTGTCCTGTTAGCCATTTGTAGGTCTTTTTTGGAGCAGTGTCTGTTCATGTCTTCAGCCCATTTTTTGACCAGGTTATTAGTTTTTTTGAGTGTTGAGTTTGAGAAGTTCTTTATATATTTTGGATATCAGCCCTTTATCTGTGATGTCATTTGCAAATATCTTCTCCCATCCTGTGGGCTGCCTCGTAGTTTTGTTGACTGTTTCCTTCGCTGTGCAGAAGATTTTTATCTTGATAAAGTCCCCAAAGTTCATTTTTGCTTTTGTTTCACTGCCTTTGGAGATGTGTCTTGAAAGAAGTTACTATGGCCGAAGAAGTAACTGCCTATGTCCTCCTCTAGGATTTTGATGGATTCCTGTCTCACAGTGAGGTCTTTCATCCGTTTTGAGTTTATGGTATATCGGAATGGTCCAGTTTCCTTCTTCTACATGTAGCTGTCCAATTTTCCTAGCACTATTTATTGAAGAGACTGTCTTTTTTTTCCATTGGATATTTTTTCCTGATTTGTCAAAGATTAGTTGACCATAGAGTTGAGGGTCCATTTCTAGAATCTCTATTCTGTTCCACTGGTCTATGTGTCTGTTTTTGTGCCAATACTATGCTGTCTTGGTGATCACAGCTTTGTAATATAGCTTAAAGTCAGGCAACGTGATGCCCCCAGCTTTGTTTTTCATTTTCATCCTTCCCTTGGTGATTCAGAGTCTTTCTCTGGTTCCATACAAATTTTAGGACTTTTTGTTCCAGCTCTTTGAAAAATACCAATGATATTTTAACAGGGATGGCACTGAAAGTGTAAATTGCTCTGGGAGGGATAAACATTTTAACAATGTTTATTCTTCCAATCCATGAGCATGGAATATTTTTCAATCTTTTTGTGTCTTTTTCAATTTCTTTCATAAGTGTTCTGTAGTTTCTAGAGTACAGATCCTTTACTTCTTTAGTTAGGTTTATTCCTAGGTATCTTATGGTTTTTGTTGCTATTGTGAATGGAAAATTCCACTTTAAGAATGTAAATGTCTGGCTTTTGAGAAATCAGAAGATCTGGTCACATTGGGCCAACATTCCCACAAGACAACAGTCAGTTCAGTTCAGGGAGAGGATGGCCCCCCTCAAAGAGTGCATGCACTCACCCATCTGTCATTGTCCCTGACTCCAGGTGGTCTCCATAGCTAGACCTGCCAGCTGCTGTGTGACTCAGATCATCTCCAGTCTGGGAGCCCAGAACCAAACCCAAGGATTCCAAAGCCTGCAGCCTTAGGTGTCTCATGGAAACAACACAGACTTTCCAAGTAGGAAGGGGTCATGGATCTCCTCTAGCCCAAGTTCATCACTTACCAATGAGGAGACATGACCCAAAGAGAGGAGAGAGTCTCTAAGGTCACACTATGCATAGAACCAAGAAGGAACAAAGTCCTTGTCTTCCTACCAAAACCCCATGTTCACTCCCACTTTGACTTAGCAACTTCCTTAAGCTTGTCAGCAAGACTCCTTAGGGGGAACAATCTACTCACTCCAGGCTTTTATCCCCACCAGAATTGTCAGCATACATACACTAGATCTGCTTACTTCCTTTTCTTCTCCCCAAATGAAGAGAGAAATCAACCTCGAATGCTATTAGTAATCATTAAAATTGCCCTATTTCAGTGTTTACAAGGATGTGGAGAATAGGAACCCCTGTGCGCTGCTGGGAGGAATGTAAAATGGTCTAGCCATTATGAAAAACAGTATGGTGGTTCCCCTAAAAGTTAAAAATAGAATTACAGTATGATCCAGGAATTCCACTTCAGGGTATATACCCAAAAGTTTTGAAAGCAGGGACCCAAACAGATATTTGTACACCTGTGTCCGTAGCAGCAGTATTCACAACCATCGGAAGGTAAAAACAACCCAAGTGTCCATGGACGTACAAATGGATAAACAGAACATGGTATATAAAATACATACAATGGGTTATTATTCAACTTTGAAAAGAAAATTCTGACATGAGCCACAACATAAATGAACCTTAAAGATGTTATGCTAAGTGAAAAAAGTTAGTCACAAAAGGACAAATACTGTATTATTCCACTCATAGGAGGTACTCCGATTAGTCCAATTCATACAGAAACTACAACGATGGTTGCCAGGGGCTGCGGAGTTATTGTTTAATGACTATTCAGTGTCAGTTCTGCAAAATGAAAATGTTCTGTGGATGGGTGATGGGGATAGTTGAACAATGTGAATGTACTGAATGCCACTGAACTGTACACTTAAAAATAGTATGTATATTTTATCACAATTAAGAATAATTGTTTCAATTGGCCCATTCCTAAACCCAGCAGGTGCACGCTTCTGACAATGTTTCACCTTCCCCCAGGCACCATGAAGCACGAAGCATGTCCGGTCCTCTAAAGGAGGTTGCAAAATGCATGGAGACAGACTCCCACCTACTGTGCACCAGGTGTTGATTGGACTAGGTGTGCTCCATCTACAAATCCTTTCAAAGCCCCAGGGGGGTCAGTTTGAGGGTCCTCAGTTTAGAGAAGACCTCACTAAGTTCACAGAGCTGACACGAGGCACCGCCATGGTCAGGAGCAAGAAGGGAAGCACTGTCTGGTGGTTAGAGCAGATGCGCCAGAGAAAGACTGCCTGGCTTCAGATTCCATCTCCGCCAGGTACTCTGTGCACTTGGGCAATTTGCTTAACCTTTCTGGGCCTCAGATGTAAAACAGGGACCCCTGCAGATATGAAACAGGGCTCACAAGGACACCTTGTTGTGAGGCTTACAGGAGTTAAAAGTACTTAGAAGAGCACATGGCCCATAGGAAGAACCATATACAGTTGAACCTTGAATAACACAGGGGTCAGGAGTGTTGAACCCCATGCAGCTGAAAATCCATGTAGAACTTCTGACATCCCCAAATCCTACTAATAGCCTACTGTTGCCTGGAAGTCTTACCAATAACAGTTGATAAACACATGTTTTATATGTTCTATGTATTGTATTCTGAATTCTTAAAGTAAGCTAAAGAAAATCAGAGGAGGAAATACAGTAATACTGTATTAAAAAAAAAAGTCCATGTGTAAGTGGACTTGTGCAGTTCAATTCCATGTTGATCAAGGGTCAACTGTGTGTTCGCTTTTATTATGGATCCAATCATTGTTGTTTTGTTGTTAGAGGTTTCTGACACACTTCCCCTGAAACAGAGCTATCTCTACAGAGAGAAACAAAACTTATGCCTAAAATCCTAACTCTACACCTCAAAACTTATTTGCCACATGTGCAGAAACACATCTATTAAAGGAAATAGGGTGTTATGACACATTGTCATGATGATGGCCTTGATGACATTCTTTGCAACCATCAACTCATACTGAGAAGGGACAAGAAGGGTTCAGGTGAATGTCTCCTGAGGACTTAGTTTAGAAAGGCTGATCTTCAACCTCGCTGCTGCTCTTCTCATCTGTATCTCCCAAGCCCATCTGCTTCCAGGCATCCCACTGCATCAGGAGCTAGTAGCATTAGTCCCATCTCCTCGCTGCTCCTCTAGATGCACCCTGAAGGGTGTGCGCATCCTTTCCCAGACAACCTTCAGTCCCCTTAGCCCTCTTTCTCAAAGATGAGCTAAGCCCTGATGTCCACCAAGCTCCCCAGGCCATTCCCGCTGCCGCCCACTTTCCCCACGTGCTGCCTTCTCCCCTGACTTGTCATTATCTTAGTAGCCAACTCTGTGCCTGACTGAACAAGCACTCGGACAACACAGTTGTGCTGACCTTCCTTCATGTCAGATCTCTGATTTCCCATGACACACAGACAGAAGCCATGGATGATCCCACTCCTCCTGGAAGACAGGGTTGGAGAGCCTGCTTCTTCAGCCTGCTATTCACCCCTCAAATGAACAAGTCTCCCTGCTGTGACCTGTAGATGTAAAGCGGCTATTCTTCCCATTGGCTCTACAGATAGCAAGGCGAAAATACAGAGCACAGCCCACTCTGGCCTGCTCCCCTCGTGATGTGGGCCTACAAATGCAGGCAAATGAAATCTGTCTCAACTCTGTGCGTTATCCTGAGTGAGTCCTGTCTCTTTGCTCTCAGCCCAGTCTTATCCAAATTAAAAAGCCTCAGAGACCAAGAAGCTGTCCACTGCAGCAACACCAGGCCTATCAAGCAGCAGCCAGAAGAAATTTACCTCTTCCATATCCAGAGTGTCTAGGGGGTACAAATGTAGCAACATCTCTAACCCAGCTCACCCATTGACTTGCAAATGTTCCTTGTCACGGCTCTGCACATTCCCCCTGGAATCCAGAGCTATTTCTTTGTGCTCTTGCTGAGTGTTTGCTCAGATATTGGCTCTATTCCCTGGATTCCCCATCAGACCCAGGCAGGCGTGCTACAGTGTTTCTGCCTCAACAGGGAGGCAAAACAGGTTCATGGCCACTGGCATTAATCATGTCTGTAACCTGATAGCCAGTTTACAATCCTGCACATGAATAAGATACCCCCAATCCAGCCTGATGGTCTACCTCTGGTTCCCTCTGCCAGAACCTGCATGGCTGGGATGGGATGGAAGTGGATTTTCTCCCACTCATCAGCTTGACAAGAAGTCAATATGCTTCTCAGAAAAGGTTTGAGTAGAAGTTCAAGCACATGTAGGACCATCTCCAGATGGTGTCTTTCCCAGCCCCAAATCCAGGAGAAGCACTCTTCCAGGAATTTCCCACCAATATCTTTAATATTTCTGGATAGGTGGAATCATAGCATCGGACTCGGGTAGCCCACTGTGGCCATGGCGAAGAGACAATGGTACTTCTTCCAACGCCCCATCACTCTTTCTCCAGTCATGTGCAAAATAACCACAAAGCAACACAAATAAACAGAAATGAAAGCACTGACCAGTTTTATCTAGAAACAACAATGATCAAAAAGGGCAGGAAAAATGCTAAAGAAAGCCCAATACCTAAAATAGATTTCCCACCAAAAATGAAAATTTAAAAAAAGATAAAAGTTATATGTAATTATGCACTGTTAGGTAACTAAGAACTAAGAAAGGTATCCTAAACATGAACTAAAAGAATAAAATTAGGAGCAATAAATAGAGTTAGGGCTACAGAAAATCGGATTGGACTAGAATTTCAACTCAAATTATGAGAGAAAAAAAGAAAATAATATTACAAATATTAAGAGGAATACTTGAATTTTTGACTAATTACCATACAGGTCAGCTGGAATAGAATCAATATTGAAAGATATCATTGAAGAAAATAAGAAATTTTAAAGAATAAATATTGAAAATTAAAGTGATTTACTGGGTTCTGGAAAAATTATGATGCAGACATCAGCACCAAAAGATATGCTAGAATTATTGGGTCCTTCTCTATTAAGAACAAATGAATGAGCCAAGATTATAATACCGAGCCAAATTTTCATTTAGTTGTGACAATGATGAAGGCATTCTTGACGTGAAAATATTCTTGATGTGAATTGCCTTGAGAGAGGCAATTCTCAGTAATAATCAAAGTAACTAACACTCACTGAGCACTTGTATCTGCCCCAAACTATGCCGGTCATTACTCCATGATCCACCATGTACTAACCCATTCGATCGTCACAGTCTAGGAGGTAAGTACTACTGTTATTATCACCACCACCCCCTATTTACAAAAGAGGAAATGGGGGCCCAGAGAGATTAATCCCCCAAGTGGGATACAGCAAGTTAGTAATAGAGCCAGGATGGGAACCTGGTCGTCAGACTCAAATCCCAAACTCTGAACCACTGCCCAATGCTGAATCTACAGAAGGACGAAGTCTACCAGCCCAGTGGTTGTTATGGGTTCAGGCGGACAATCAGACCCAGGAGACCCAATAGGCTTTCGCCTAATGCCAAACTGACTTAAGTTTATTAAAGGACACGGCGCAAGAAATGCAGCAGATATTCTTTTTCCACTCGTAGGAAAGCCCAGCAACCACCTAACACCTCACATACGTGACCCAAGTACCATTGTCGGGACAACAGCCATAGCACGTGGGAGGCACCTCAGTGGAGAGGCTGCAGCCTCAGTTTCTCACCGGTCTTTCCAGCCACATAGGCCTGGAGCCTGCGTGCCAACGCAGGAAGGGACCTGGAGCTTGGTCCCCTAAGGCCAAAGTTCCTCACAGCAGACGTGGCAGCTACAACAGTCCACATTTATCTCGTATAGTTTTTAAGAGAATCAATCAAACCGGGAAAAGCCAAGCTCAGAGGTCATTCTCCCAGGCAGGCCCAGACTGGACTCCGGGCAGAGAGGAGCTCTTCACTTACAGCTATGTACTTTGTTGTAAGGAATTTTGGAGCTTCTTGCAGAACACATTTTTGTTCCACACTCTCACAGCATATGAATCCATGTCTTGCTTCAAATGTAAAAGCAAATCCCAAAGAGAAGGAATAGGAAGAAGAGTCAGGTGTCCATTCTAATTACACAGACCAAATCCCTTCTCTAAGTAGCATTCCTTCTAATGGCACCATGGAGTTTGGGGGGAGGGGGAGTTGTTTTATTCTGTTGCCACGTGGAGAAAGATCACCACCTGAAAAGGCTGAGGCTCTTGAGTCCTTAGGCCAGCATGAGAGAACAAAGCGGGCTGCGATGGAAACCAGCAGGCCCAGGCCAGGGACTCGCCGGGACACTAGTTCTCATTTGAGGAAGCAAAACACCTACAAAAAAAAATATTTCAGACACTACAAAGCCTCCCTAAAAACTCAAGAGAAGTGACAAGACATGTTCTTAGAAAGTCAACAAGAGCTAATCAAAGGCTGACAGGCTTCTGAAAGGATTGCTGTGCGTTTATTTCAAGAGGTGGTCTTTGAAGGTGTTTCGGAAGTCAAGGACACTTCCAGAGAGTCAACACAAAGTTCCCTGGAGTAAAAAAGAATAAAAACAAAAAGGCCTCTTTTGTCTTGGCAGAGAGAACCAGGAAGGAGCAGGAGATGTGCTTAGAGCAGAGCCCACTGCTACCGGCCTGTAAGCTTCTAGGTCCAGGGCAACCCCTCTCCAAGGGACACTCCTAGATCAAGTACCAGTCTATGGACTTCCAGCCTAAATGTTTCCACAAGGGTGGCTGAGTAGGTGAATCGACATCATGCACCCACTCAGAATCCTCTTGGGTCAAGCAAAGATGCATGCTACCATGTCATCCCTTATAGCTGAAGTCAACAAACTGGCCCACGGGCCAAGTTCAGCCCTTCACCTCTTTCAGTGAAGAGTTACTAGAATACAGCCAAGGCTGGCCTCATGAGCAAGCAGCCTGTGCAGTCACTGAGGGCCCCACACTTAGAAGGGCCCCATATTTGGTTTAATGTGCTGCTGTTGACTTCTTGAAATTCTTCATTTTTAAACAAGGGAGCCCCAAGTTTTCATTGCATGCTGTGCCTTATATGCAATGCAGTGGGTCCTGAACATAGCTATGTTTATGAACGGTCTCTGGCTGCTTTTGTACTCCAGTGGCAGAGTTGAATAGTTGCAATGACCAAAAATATTTATCTGGCCCTTTGCAAAAAGTCTGCTGCTCCTGCTTTTATACGATATCTACATTGCGGTACACACATTATAGAGAATACAGGTAGAAACACGGCTGTGCTGTGCTGTAATGGAGAGACTGCAGGCCTGGATTAAGACGACCCAGAGGTACACACTGAACTCTAAACTGAGGGCTGCTGGAGGGGAAGTGAGTGGGGGGATGGCATAACTGGGTGATGGGCATTAAGGAGGGGTCATGATGTAATGAGCACTGGGTATTATATGAAGCTGATCAATCACTGAATTCTACCTCTGAAACTAAAAAAAATAAAAGTAAAAAATAACAGCAACAACCAAAAAACCCAGAGGTAAGCCTGGCTCTGCCTTTGGTAGGCTCATTGTTTCTACTTTACCTCATTTCTCACCCTGAACTTCCTCACCATCATTTAAAATTTGTATCCCATATTACTAACTAGAGTTAAAATTTTCTTCACAGTTCTTATTGTGTAAGAGATCTTACACTTCCATAAAAGGTAAAAAAAAAAAAAAAAAAAAAAAAAGAATTAATAAAAATTTATGAACTTGTCACTAAGCGTAAAAAAATAAGAAAATCCACTTGATGGCTGGTCATTTGGCATCTCTTTGGAGAACCTATAGACTCTGTCTTGGAACATCCTTCAAGGAGAAGGGGGACTAACTTATTGGCTGACTTCTTACCGTCTTCTGTTGAAATGTTCTTACTGGCTAAAGCTACCCCCAGGAGTCATTAACTTTCTCACTTGCAAGTTGTACCACTCCCCCCTCTGAGCAGTCACCTCTGTAGCAGGTCAAATTGAACCTGGCACTGGAGCTGCCATGGCAACAAGGGAAGAATGCTGAAGCCCAGCCTTTGCCTCTAGGGGCAGAGCCCAACTAGAGCCTCAGGATACAAGGCGCTAAAGACAATTCACAATATTAAGTCTTCCAATCCATGAAAACATAATGTTTTCTGTTTGTGTCTCCTTTAACATTATTATTTTTGTAGTTCTCAGCATTATTTTGTAGTTTTCAGTATAGAAGTCTTTTACCTCTTCGGTTAAGTTCATTTCTATTTTAATTTTTTTGATGCTACTCTAAATGGGATTATTCTCTTAATATCCTTTTGGGGAGGTTCATTACTAGTATATAGAAACAACTGATGTTTGTATGTTGATTTTGTACCCTGCAACTTTACTGAATTCACGGATATTTTAGGCTTTGCATGCTATATGCAAAACAATCAGTGTGATACAGCACACTGAGAGAACGAAGGTTAAAAACCACGTGAGATTTTCCAATATGGGCGGGGGGGGTCATAACCATAACTGTACACTGTGTATATAGTTCCTGGAAGCCAGAAGAGTAGGAGTTGGACTTGTGCCAAAATGAAGCAAGATAACCAAGGTTCACTGGGGTTTCTGGAAGCAGAAATTGGGTGCAGGGGAAATGCTGGAGAAAAAAGTTACTACAGCTGCATTATCACCAAAGAATAAAGTTCTAAGGTGCTTTGCTATGTGACTGAAGCAGCTCAGTTTGTTAGAAGGATGGACCCCTGGGTTTTCCACCCAAGACAGCCAGCCAATTTAACTTAAGCTCAAGAGGTCTTTAGTTTTGACAATTATTCACAAAGTTTGTATTATAGCAAGGAAAAGTTTCATCCTAAATGTTAATTTTACCTGAAACTGATCAACATTTCCCTCTCCCATGATATTTAGAAGTCAGGAATGAAACAATGTAAGGCAGGAGTCAGTAAACTTTTTCAGTAAAAGACCAGATAGTAAATATCTTAGGCTTTTGCAGGCTGTAAAAGGTCTCCGTTGAAATTACTCACTTCTGTCCTTATAGCATGAAAATAGCCATAGCCAATATGTAAATGAATGAAGATGGTTATGGTCCAATACAACAAAACTTTACTATAAAAAAAAAAAAAGGCAGCTGCCATGATGTGGCCTGCGGGGCACAGTCTGTGGATCCTTAATATAAGGCAAGTGAGCAGCCTCACAAATCTTAGTGCTGCCTTCTTGGAAGGCCAGACTACCCCAGGCTTAATTGCAAACGTGGCAAAATTTCTCATCCGAAAGATACGCTTACCTTATGGACCCTGCCCTACTTGGTCCCGAGGCCCCTCCCCTTCCTTGCCTATACAAATTCTTTGGGCCATCAATCTTTGCTAGAATTCCTCAAGCAAAGGAGTGCTGACCCCAGGCTAATAGCTCTCCCATTTCTGACAGTGGGTAGTCCAGCCTGCTCTGGTCCAGCAGCCACCTCTCCCCTTTCCAGCAATGACTGATAGCAGGACGGAGCCTCTGCACAAAGACGGCTGGCTCAGCAAGCTCAGGAGAAAATGATTTTCTCTTTCAGTAGGGAAAAAAAAAAAAAAAAAAAGTTAAAAATGCCAATGTTGTGTTTGTACTATAATTATTCTATTAATCCTGACCTTGAAAACTGAAAATCAACTACCATATAATCATAGCATAATTGTCTGGTAATATCTGTCCTTGAAACTAGAGCACTAGAATCAGTTCTCAGAGCTGGAATTCACACGGTAATTAATCTTAAACTCATGGAACAACTCAGACATGGCAAAATACATGTGCCTTAGTCAACTCTGGATGAAGATATTGTGCATTATTAAAGTGTCTGATGTATTTGCGCCACCGAAGGTCTACAGTGAAGGAAAGTAAATATGTACTTTTTCGATGTGTTTATAACAGGCAACATTTCCTGGCAGCCGGAAAGCTGGTAAGGCAGAATTTAGATAGAAGCCCCGTCTGTTTTGTCTACTCTGGACACCAAAATCAATCAATCTAATAAGTATCTAGGAGCCAATCAGATAATTAGTTATCTGTAGCAATAGTGAAAGGCTTTGTGGCAACGAAGTATCAGTAACCCAAGACATGACTTACATATACAGTTGACTTGAGCAGAATGGCTTACAAGAGCCAGTCAGTGGTATCTCGTTCCAGGAGCTCAGGGTGTTTAAAGAAGGATCTTAAAAGGGGAGGAGGAGGAAAGTGAAGGTACGGAGGAGAGGGATGTGTCCAGCCAGCAAAGCGGCACAGCAAGGGAGAGGGAACTCGACAGAGCCAACAAAGACACTAGAATACAAAAAGAGGAGTCTGCGGGTTGTAGATCAGTGTTTCTCTGATGGTCATTATGTATAAATCACCTGGGGGGCTTAGCCACATGCAGATTGGGTCCATAGGCCTGGGGCAGAGGCCAAGATACCATGTTTCTCATAGGCACCTGGGGATACATCTTATACACCTGAGGAGCAGGGATGGAAGTCTTCAGTAGTTCCAGTTGGAAAGGGATGGGCAGAGGTTAGAAGCCAGCCCTGAGAGATCACCCCATCCAAACTTCTCATTACACGGATGAGGAAACGGAAGCCAGGAAGGTTAACTGATTTGCCCAGGGTTATGGAAATGATAAACCCTTCTGACTTCCATTTCAGTGCATTTTACCTCTGTAAATCTCTAGGAAGGATTCCCAAAGACCACCAAGAGTTGGAGGGTTTTTCTTTGTAAGTTTCTCAAAGAATTTCTCTTTTACATATGGACACTGTGAAAAGATATTTCCAAATCAGAATCCCTTTTTTTTAATAATTTCATAGCCATCCTGTAACAGTTCATTTTTTCCCCAGTTTAATCCAGGACTGTGCTAGGAAGCAGAGATCATCTTCACAATGAATCATTAAACTCCCTCTATTTTGAATAATTTTTATACATAAAGTTTCTTTGATTTCAATTAATCTGAAAAGCCACGATCTGAAGAACTGGGTCATTTGAAAATGGGGCGGGGGGAGGAGGGAAATAAGCAAAATTCAAGGACTTTCCTGGGGCAGGGGGAATCAATTTCCTAGGGAAGGAAACTATAAAACTATTTACTTCATCACCATGTTATCTAGAAAAATTTCCAAGTCAGCAGTTGTAATCATGGACTCACAACTAGTCTAACCAAACCTATTTCTGAGGCTCCTTCCAACATTTATTTCAAGTTGCAATATCCCTACAAACCTTTAAGTCTGAAATGTTTTAACATCTTAAACGTGATCTCTGAGAAAGGGAAATGCTAAATTTTTGAGCCTGCTTTGTTCTTTTTCCCTGACACCCAGGAAGAGGGGTGACTAGTCTGTTCAGAGACTCCTCAGGCAACCAAAAGGCCAAGAATCCAAGCCCAGGTAACGCTCACATTCAGTTCACTAAGTGCTATGCCTCTCTGGCCAAACGCAGCTCTACCTGGAGGATTAGAGAGAAATGAATGCTTCATGCCGAGTCTCAGCATTCTGCCTGTCTGACCAGATCAGCCAGGAAGACCTTCCACCACGAAGCCTCAAAAACTCTCCATAAGGGTATTAAACATTTCCTGACATCCCCTCTGGGGTTTTGCACGCAGATATCTTCCTGGCAGCCAGTTCTGGAACATTTGATGGGGGCTCTGTTACTGGCCCCCCTCTGAATGGGCAGACCAGGGAACTTGTAGCCATACATTTAAACAGCTTATTTAGCTGTGCATGTTCCACATTAGTTGCTCCTGCCTTCAGTTGCATTTGTGCTGAGTAATTTTCTCCTTACACAGATAATACAGATAAAATCTGATGGGCTGTGCTGGCCCTGGGCTAGACAACGCAAAGCCTTGACGCACTGATGCAAATACGTGCAGAGGAAAAGGAGGCCACGGATCACAGCTGGTGGGGCTCTGTTCCAGAGCAGGGTGCCTGGTCTGGCCTGCTCTATCATTCATGCCTCTTCCTTTCCACTTCTCCTAATTTTCTCAGTGGGACCCAGTAAAACCTATCAAGCAAAAGACAACCCTCCAAAAACTTAACGATTTCTGATGGGGGGCACAGGGTAACTCTCTTCGACTGCTTTCTCCTTACATTCCCTGACCCTCAACAAATGGCCGAAGACGCCATTAGGGCATTTCACCAACCCAAGGATTTGGGGTTGCACGCAGTGTAAGCATTCTGACAAGGGTTAGCCAGTAAGAGTAGTTTTCATTGAGAGGCCTTGCATAAAACAGAAGTTTGTATTTAGCAGAAAACATTTTTCTCCTTCATGCCATGTTCTGGTTCTACAGAGTTTTAGAGTTTCTATTCTAGCTGTTCTGTGTTTGGCTGGCCAGCCTGTATCTGTCTGCCTTCCTCACCACATCTATTCACCAGACAGGTGCAGAGTGAGTCCCCAGGAGAACATTTTGGCCAGGACACTGTCAGTGTCCTAATCATCAGTGGCAATGCCAGGCAGCAAGGAATGCAAATCATCATCAGGGGAGAGTCCACATAATGGCTCTGGGCATTCGGCTTGGACTTAGAAGCTGTTGTAGGTGGCGTTTATAAATACTGAGTAATTATGACTTGGGGACAATGCTGAAATTTATTAACACTGAGTTGTGGCCTGATACCACGGTCACATTGCATTAGAGAAAGCTCTGGGTTGCCATTCAGCCTGAGTTGCAAACACTTCCTTGTTGCCACTCATGGATCTTGGATGTCGATTAGCTTTGCTTGCATCTGTTAGCACAGAGAATTCAAGGATGACACGACTGTACGGTAGTGCCCTCGTGGACCTGGAAGGTCAGTGTGAAAGAAGGGAGATGTCTACTGGCGTCACCTTGGGATAAATTCGTTCTTCATCTAATGTAATCAGTGCTGAAGAAGGCAGTGCCTCAAACATAAAATGTTGCTATCCTCCTCCCTCATCCCCCCGATAAACCCACTCCTTTTCCAGTGTTCTTCACCTTAGTAAAGGTCACCACCAACCCTCAGTTGTCCAAACTAGAAACTGGGGGCTGTTCCCAGCACTTTCCTCTTCCTGTAATCCCAGCACCTATTTAGGAACCAAGTTCCACCCATTCAATCTCCATAGTGTTACCGGAATATATTCTTTCACATTCTCATCACAGACCCCTAACTAAGGTACTCAGGCTAGTAAAATATCCTTAGCTGGGGTCTCCTGCTCTCTAGCCCTTCCTCCTCCCCATTCAGCTCAACTCAGCCTCCACTCATCATTAGTTTTTATCCTAAAATAAAAACCTACCCATGGCACTCCTCTTATTCAAAACTTCTGAGGGCTCCCATAACCCATAGAATAAAATTCTGACTCTTTACCATTGTTGCATTGAAGGTTTATGGGCTTCAAACCCACCACCCATTTTTTCGACTTCACTTCCTACTGTTACTTCCACGTCCTCATGCTATGTGAGCCCAACTACTCTTTCCCAACCGAGTCAAACCCTTTCATACCCTCTTCTGCTTGAAGTGCCATTTTTCTTGCCTTCTCAGCATGGAAAAATCATACCCATTCTCCAGATTTGCTCAAAGATAGCATCTTCTATAAGACTTTCTCTGATTCCCTTTACTTATCATACATAATGATTTTTCTTGTGTTCTAATCAGTATTTCACATGCTTCTTATCTAAGGCCACAGTGGATATTCCTAGTCTCTGAATTTCTAGCTCCCAGCATATACTCTACACACATTGATATTTAGGGAAAGAAGGAAAAGAGTCCATTACTGTGTTGCTTAGAAAGACCATATAGAAAGCACAAATTCTATCCTTTATATGGATGGATATCCCATAATACTAAAGAGTCCAAAGGGGAAAATGAAGGCGGGTGGGAAATCGGAGGGAGAAATGAACCGTAAGAGACTATGGACTCCGGGAAACAAACTGAGGGTTTTAGAGGGGAGGAGGGTGGGAGGATGGGTGAGCCCGGTGATGGGTATTGAGGAGGGCACATATTACATGGAGCACTGGGTATTATACACAAACAATGAATCATGGAACACTACATCAAAAACTAATGATGTACTGTATGGCGAATAACAATAAAAAAATTTAAAAATAAAGAGTCCAAGCTTTGGGGGGAAGTGGATGTTGTGCAGATAGAACCTCTCTTTGGACAGCACGTGGAACTTCCAACAAACTGGACAAGTGCCCCGTATGCACTGAAGCCCGGTGTTCTATTAGAAAGTCACATTTGCCCTTCAAATCCCAGGCTCTCAGCCAACTCCAAGCCCAGATGGATAGAAGGCCACTGGCATGAGACTACCATCCCCAACATGCCCAGACACACTCCTGTTGTGCATCTGGGTCAAAGTTAGGCCTCTGGAAGGTAACAACAATATAAGTATGGCTCCAAAACTTCCAATCAGGCAGAGCTGGGTTGAAGAGGGTAAAGTAGTACAGAGCCTGCAAGGGACAGGAAACAAACTTTTAAGGAAGTCAAAACACACATGTTTTTTCCATCAGTATTTATCCACAAAGACAAAACTAAAAGGTTAAGATAGAAGTTGGGATTTATTCTTTTCCTAGAAAATGACAATTTTAATGCCTGTGGTTGAGGTGCTCATCTGCTAAGTGTTAAACATCTTAATACCTTTTATTTTCATGGGAATTGGACTAGACAGAAATGGGGGAGGCCAGCAGGGAAGAATGAGTCCTTCCAAAGGCCAAGTCTTCTCCCCACAACGGACACCACCCCAAGCATGCCCCTCACCCCAAATGACCAGGGGACCTTTAGTTAAACCTTGCTTCAATATCCATTTTCATTTTGGCACATTTCCACCTATCATAATCCAGAGTATGACACAAGAGGATGGGAAAAAGCACATGCTTTATTTCCAAGCATGCTTGGCTCTGCCAAGGACTTCAATGCAAGACTACCATCCTTAATCTGTGTCAGTTTCCTTATATGAGAAAGGGGAAATAAGCCACACAGCACTGTCATTTCATCTGAAGTAACAAAAATAGGGAGTAGACAACTGACACACAATAAGTGTATAATAAACTCCAATGACCCCCCCCACTCCCTTCCAATAATAGGTTCATTTGCTTAATATTTTTTAGCATCAAATCTGTACTTTGCTGAAGTGAACAGAAAGCCCTGCTATCTGGCTGAGCCAATGACTTTCAAAGCCCACATACCATCTCCTCCTCTCATACATAACTGTCGTGAGCTATGCAGGCCACATTCCATGTTAGAAGGCCAGAAGAATTTGATTTTCATCCTCCTTAAGTGAGATAAAAGATGAAGAATGAACAGGATAAATAAGGTCATTCCCCTTGTAGGTCTTGCAAATATTTAGATCTCATTTTGAAGGCACAGAAACTAATCTCTGCTACGTTGAGACTTTTTCTTACACACTTAATGTGAAATACAGCAGTAAATTGATGGTGTTGGTATTTCTAAGTATCCATAGTCGATAGAGGCAACAGGTTAGACAGAGAGGGGAAAAAGAAAAAGTAATTTCTTTTCAGAAGGAAGTAATCCATTGATAGTACATCAGTTGCTGCTAGGTCAACCCTGAATTGATTTTTGTGTAGTGAATAGTTCTCTCTTTTCTTGCATTAATAGTTGAGCAACAATGAGTACTGGCAATTTACCAAAATTAAGTTATAGAGCCATCAGCTAGGTCTAATGATGCAAGTGTCTCTTGGTGCAAAGAGGACTTGGAAGATGAGAATATATGCCCAGATCCTTTAAAAAGAGTTAAGGGATAACTTATCAAGAAAGAGAAAGTAAAACCTTCTCTTATAATGGCAATTTGAACACATATAACTATGTTTCTTTTTCCTTGGTGAACCCTCCCCCCCAGTTCTCATTAATAGACCAAAGTCCATAAAATTAGAGGAAACCTTGTAATCAGTTGTGGAAACAGAAATAAGGACATTCTCATTTTAGAAACTTTTAAGAACTTCTATAAGGCCTCCTATAAAATAGTCTGGGTTCAAGAAAGGTTATGGCCCATTCTTTCTCACCAGTTACTCACAAAGTTAGCATAAGAGATCCAAGCAGGACCCCTCAAACATCCCAAGTTGGAGACGTATGGGAAGGAAGTGAAGCAGGGCCTTGGGACAGTTGACACCAGCACTGCTGGGAAAGGAAGAAAGATCTGGTAAATCCTGACCAGTCAGCCCAGCACATCCACGGCCCCAAATACAGTGTGGGGACTACACTGTCCTCTAAGAGATGGTCATACCTAAATCCCATCCCAGGACCAACTACATAATTCATGGGTCCCAAAGCAAAATGAAAACACAGGGCTTCTTGTTCAAAGGCATTAAAAAGTTTAAGATAGCAACGGCGTAAGTTTCAACTAAGCATAGAGCCCTTTTAAGCGTGGCCCCCTATGTGACTGCACAGATGACATGCCCATGAAACCAGCCGCACCTTATTTACCTGAGGAACTACTCAAAATCTCCTTGTCAGTCATCCAGATCCAACCAGTTCCTCACCCTGGAATTAATCTGGGCATCCTCTTCCACTCTGACCCACCCTACCTTTCCTCTGTACTCTTGGGAACACATGGCCTTTGGCCAAAAAAAATCCCCCATTGCTCTCTGAACTTCTCCCTCCCCACCCCTTCCTTCTCTAACCTGGTTATCCCTGAGCCCTCCCATGAAGCCTTCCCAAGCTGCTGCTTGTACCTTTTCATTTACCTCTCTTGGTAAGATGGAAATAGGAACCCTCCTTGCCCCACCCCTCACCTTTCTTCCAAATAGTTCCTCCCACTTCCTGCTCCGAGGCCATGTCCTGCTGCCATCCATGTCTCCCAAATATAGAATCTACTGGCCACCTACTCATACCCTGCACTCACTCTAGATTGACCAAGTGGATGCCAGAGGTGGAAAGACACAATCTAACATCCCTGTAGATAACCTACCCCACACCCGGCTTGCTGATCAGCAACTTGACCTCCATACCATCCCCCACTTCATCCCAGCAGCGCCCCCCCACACACACACGATCCCACAGGCATTCCTTAAATGAAACAGAACCACCACAAAATCTCATTTTCAGGTGTTTCATTCTTACAGGTCCTTCTCTCTTTCAGTTTACTTTAGCACCCCCAATAAGACAATTATTTATCCTCATCGAGACCTTTAGTGCATTGACTCTCTCATTATTGCATTACCCATTACTCCCCTGCTGTCTTTACTTTTTGCTGAGTCCAATTTAGACTCCATTGTTCATCGTTATAATTGCTCCCTTGCAGAGTCTTCATCATCTCCTTTCTTTCCCTGCTGTATACCCATGTGGGGAAACCCCAACTGTCTGCCTGCTCCATGCCAACTTGTTCAGAGAACGAAAGGGATCCCAAGTGAAAGGTCAAATAAAATGACAACCACAACTGGTACCATTTTCTTTTTTATTTCAAAGCTAAAGAAAAAAATTCTAAGCGCTCAACAAAATAAAGCACACTACTACAAAGGAACAAAAATCAGATTAGGTGATAAACATCCTCCCTAAAATCCTAAATCCATCCATTCATTCTACATGATTTTTCAAAATAAAGACTGTGGCCTCAGAATTCTGACCCTTGCAAGCTCTTACACATGTACAAGGACAAAGAAGCAATCTCAGCTGGTCCAAGTAGGCTCACCATGTGTATCATCCCAAAAATAAACATACTCCACATTACCAAAAGAGGAGTCAAAACCAGAAAATCAAAAGTGAGGAAGTCATCTCAGAGAATAAGAGTAGCAAAACAAGTTGTCCAAGTAAGTGTTAATATGGTTATAAAACTTACTCTAAGTGTTAAAAATAAATCCCCTTGTGAGGATTAAATATAAGTCTTCAACCAGTGTCTGGCATGTAGTTGACTATGATCATTACGATGAAATTGATCTGTTACCAATCTTAATCTAAAGTCCCAAACTCTATGAAAAAAACTCAAGGAAATTGATGGAAAAGGAAAGGATTAATTGGAAGATGTAGAGAAAAAGGAGATAAAAGCATATTAAGTTCTCATCCTATGCCAGGTTAAGTCCGAAAATATGTGTTTTGAAGCTAATAATTAGAAGCAAGATGTGGGAGTATGTGTGCACACGTGTGTGTATGTTGCTTCATGTCATGCTGGGATCCTCATTCTAGGAGTGTACATCCTATTTACCCAGCAAAGCCTTTTGTTTTGTCAATCCAGAGTGCCACCGTGGAAGGATGCAATGCAGTGGCTCTATACACAGCCCAACTATTCCCCGAACGTGAGTCTTCCTTGGTAGCCCCACAGAAGAGATGAGCAAACACCCTTAAAAATGGGAACTGCTGCCCAGGCCCTTGGGCCTCAAGGCCATCTTATCTCATGTACAGAGGTGGTCTGCCTTAACCCACACAGCCAGAGAACAAGCTCTTCTAGCATGGACCCATAGCCTCAGCACCAGTCCTGAAAGGATCTTGAAGACTCCCACTTTCTGAGCCTGAGTCTTCCCACAACAGAGTTGCAGTGTCTACACAATTTGACCTCTGTGACCCTGGCTGCCCTCATGCTGACCGAAGAGGGCTTTCAGCACAATAACATCAAAACAAGACCACACACAAGGCATCTCTAACAGCAATGGCAGTTGTTTGAATTGAGAGTGGAAACTACCAGAACCAGGCAGAAAGGAGACAGATTGAGAATTGTGACATCCCAATTAGAGGACATGAGATGTCAAAAGAACCAGAAGGAATTGGAACCAAGAGAATACTAATGATCTTGGGGTCACTTTTTAAAATTTCCATGATTTCACTCATTTTGTATATATAATAATCCTCAGCTTGAGGGTATATTTATAATCTCCATGTAAGGTGGGGAGACCCCCATCCCAGACTCATTTGCTGTCATTTCCAAAGGTGATACTTAGTCTCATTTCTCCTGTGTGTTTGCAAAGTGTCCACAATGGTTAGTCTAACAAAACCTGCCTCAGGAGAAGGGACATGGCTCTCTGAGATGCTATCCTCCCACATAACATTATCGATAGAGATTCTTTTTTTTTTTTTCCTGAATCCACAGTAATACTGCTGGGGCTTGAGGGCTACCCTGCAGGGAAGAGGAAGATGAGTCCCCACAGACATGAATCACAGTGCAGCCATGGCAGCCGGCTAGCTGGAACCCATACACACCCGCTCGTACTCTATCTACAGCATGGGATAATTAATATGCTGCTCCCAGCCTTCCACTTGCCATTGAGTTTGCCAGTGCTGCAGTTACGTACAACTGACTTTTCCAAATTGGATAGTAATGACTTACTCTCTGAAATCTAAGGCTGCTTACAAAACATGATAGTGAGTGGCTGAGAAATAATGCAAATAGAAAACACTCCCCTCTCCCCATCTGGCTGTGGCCAGGCTAATGATTTATGGGAGGAGGTCTCCGTAGGCTCTTGACTTCAGCCAACGTTGGTTGAGGAAGAGGGGCTGGCTGCCCAGCTGCTTCCAACATCCCAATTGCCTACCGACAGCGTGAGGATCCACTGCAGAGTGAGAGCTCTCCCCACATAGCTGAACTAACTTCTCTTACAAAAAGCAAGAGACACTTTGGTCAGCAGCAGCAAAGTGCAAGGATTGGATGCCCAGGCTCTGTCCCCAGCCTCTCAGGTCCCACTTCCAGCCCTGAGAGTTCTTCACACCCTTGTCTCTGCCAATCCATGTGGATTACCACCATGGAGACCCAGGCCAGGGCTCACCTCCTCACAGGACTTGTCCCCGACTTACACCATATCACACCGATTATTCATTTCTTCTCTATCCTGCCACCCTCCTGCATGGACTCAATTTCCTGGTCAACTTAGTTGACCATTACTGCATAGTCCTGGGTCTCAAATGGGATATTTTTCAAGCAGGGGCACAGTGACTTACAATAACAGCACTTACACAGCAACTTACTTTACAAAGCTTTGCCCTATAGATTGTCCACGTTTTACCCTCATATCATCATACAACCTATGAGGTGAACGGATAGACACAAAACATTTTATTATGCTAACTTTTTTGCAACATCTTTGAAGCTATTTGTATTAAAAGATATTTTGACATACTTTAAAGATAAGTCACTAATATTTCACTTTTAACTTTATGTAGCGATCTCCCTATTCCTGAGCCTTACCCCAAAAGCAATAACCTACAGCCCTCCTTCCACTCTCAAACCAACACCCCCCCCCGCCCGCCCCGGCATACACAGGAACACACTCGCAATTCTGAGATGGGTAGAGACGGGAAGGGCAGGATCAGGAAAATGTTTTGTGTACATTTCTTACTAAAACCTGGGATAAATAATACATTTTAAGCTTTATCAAAATGCCTCATCCAAATAAAGTGTGCAATATTTTATTCTAGACCTAAAAGAAGAAACAATAAGCCAAGTTATTTGACCAAGTTCATATCACCGGCAATGATGGTACTATGCTCGAACTCACCTTTGAGTTAATACCGTGAGTTCTTATCACACTGAGAAGTGGAGTTTGCTGTCTGAAGAAAGTGTTCCTCAAGCATTTATGGGGTATATAATGAATACCATTTATGGAGCCACCAAGTGCCAGACACTGCACCAGCCTCTAGATAATTATCTCAATACTTCAAGGCAGGTGTCTTTGCCTTTCCCACATCCAGATGAAGAAACTTACCCAAGGCTAGGAAACTGGAAAACAGCTGGGTCATACTTAGGCCTATGTGATTGATCAGTCTCACTCCCAAGCTTGGAAAACTATAATTCCAACTCCAAATCTCTCCCTGGTTTTTGGCTCATTCCACCCTTTCGCTAATAACCTTCCCTTGATGCTACTGTTTCCACTTCCTTGGGCAACAGAAACATTTCTAGGAATGTTGATGGAACCTCACTGAAGCATGAGGAGAAAGAACATGGCACCTAGTCTCAGGAGTTCAGATCATGGTCAGGAGGGAAGGAAAGAGGAGAAGTGGCGCATGCTCATTACAGCGGGGGCTCTGCCCTCTTTGGCCATGTGTCATTGTGGACTTCCCACTGAGACACAAAAAGCAAGACTGAGTGGGGGGAAAAAAAGAAGAGCAGGACGATAAAGAGGACAAGAAAAGAGCAGAAAGACAGGGACTAGAGGGGGTGAAAAATTCGAATGGCATGGATACTCTTAAGACAGAATATGGGAAGGGGCTAAATGCAGGAATTTTCAAGGCTGACCAAGTTCCAGAACAGCCAGTACTTAACCTCTCTGAGCTTTAGTTTCTGCACTTGTAAAACAAGGATGATGATCAGTACTATGGGGATAATTAAATGAGATAAAGCCTAAAACATATTTAACCCATGGCCAATTCATAGCAAACATTCAATACATGTTCGTTTTCTTACGGGCTTTTTAGTATGGAAAAATAACAGAATACCCAAAAGAAAAAGGACCAGACAAATATATGACCACAGGAACAAATAGGTATAATGGACATGAAAATTGGCAACTGAAACCACAAAGGGGAGAAAAGCTTATGTCTTATTTTCAGAAAGGAGCAAATATACCAGGAAGGAAGCATAGAGAAGGTCTTCCTTCGGTCTGAATGAAGTTTCACAGAAACCACTGTACTTATTGGCATCAGTGGCTGGGAACAGGTTTGGGGTCAAGGGACATTCTCTTCTATTCTAAACCACAGATGTGAAACCAACCAATGAACAATTTTTCAACAGATGTACAAACTCCCCAGAGCTGTACTGAATGATGCTCATAATAGAATTAATAGTAGCCAACAGTTGTTGAGAACCCATGCATGCCAGGTGATAGTCTAGGCACTAATACATATTGTCACTACACTAAGCACATACTATCACTTACCATAGGCCTATTATTATCCTTGTATAATTGGGGCAATGGAATCTAGGGAGGATGAGAAACAACCACAGTCACAAAGTTGGTGAATTATAAACACGGCTGCAATCTCAAAGCAACCAACTCAACAGCCCCAAACTTTAATGATTATGCTGACCTAAACCCCTAACTAAACATAATTTAAGAGACTGGAGGGCTATAAATATCTGACAGTAGAATTCTAAAGATCTGAACTGCTGTAGTCATTTTAAGGTACCCTAAGGCATATAGAAAGCAATAGGAAGTCCTGGTTTAAGATTGAAGATTAGCCTCACGACTGGCTATTCTCTTTGAAGAAAAACCAGAATTGTTCATCAAGAATTAACACCTGGATTTTGGAAATATCAGCTGACCTGCCCTAGTCTATTCTCTTCCATTCTACCAACCAACCTCAATCTTCTTGCACGACTCTCAGTAACATGACAACTCCATCATTTCAATTTGGTCCAACCAAAACCTTGGACCCACCCTTGACTCCCCCTCTCCTACATGCCACATCTAATCCATCATTAAGTCCTAACAGCAATGCCTTCACACTACATCCAGAACTCAACCACTTGTCACTACCACCATTGTTGCTACCGTGGTCCAAGCCGACCTCAGTTCCTACTGGGGTTATTGTGAGAGCCCAAGTGGAATTCCCACTTCTGCCTATGACCCCTATACTCTATTCTCTCCCCATCAGCCAGCATGAGACTTTAAAATACATCTCTTTAAATATCATGTCTCTGCTAAAAGGCCCTAGATGGTCTCTTATCTCAACCAGAAAAAAAAACAAAATTCTTACAATGGCCTAAAAGCTTCTATGTAACATAATCATTACGTACAATAACCGTACAATAATCGTACAATAACCCATTATCTCTCGGACCTGCTCTTACGCTAGGTTCACTCTCCCTTAGCCACACAACCCTCCCTCCTCTTGGCTGGAATAGACCAGGCAGGCTTCAAAAGGGGAATCTTTTCATGCGGCATGGGGCCTTTTCCCAGACAGCCCATGGTCTACTTTAATGTATCCTTTGGGATCTCTGCTCAAATATCATATCAGAAAGGCCTTCCCAGACTACCCTTTTTAAATTAGTACCCTGGCAACCTCAGAGATGACCATATTACCTATCATCTAACATATTTTACTTTTTTATTTTACTTGTACACTTTATTGCCTACGTTCCTCTACTAGACCATCAGCTCTCATGAAGGGAAGAATGTAGGTCTGTTTTGTTACTGCTATATCTCAAAAGCCTAGAACGATATCTGAAAACATAGGCGACACCCAGTAAATATGTTCTAAATGATGAATAAAGAACTTGAAGGCACATAATATGGCTTCTTTCACCTCCCCAACCATCAATCCCTGGCACACAGTAGACATTAAGTAAATGTGGAGATTTGGGAGATTAAATGAGTACCTGTATTAGTCATGGTTCTCCAGAGAAACAGAACCAATAGATGAGATGTGCATATGTATAGAAAGAGATTAAAGTAATTGGCTCCTGCGATTCTAGAGGCTGGCAAGTTCAAAATCTGTAGGGTAAACCATCAGGCTGGAGACCCAAGAGAGAGTCTATGTTACAAATAAAGTCTAAAAGCTGTCAGCTGCAGAATTCCCTCTTGCCCAGAGAAAGTCAGTCTTCTGTTCTATTTAGGCCTTCGATTGATTGGATGAGACCTACCCACATTATGGAGAGAAATTGGCTTTATTCAATTTAAATGTTCATCTCATCCAAAAACACTGTCAGAGAAACACTAAGAATACTGTTTGACCACATATCTGGGTACTATGGCCCAGCCAAGCAGACATATAAATTAAGCCAAAATAGCATCCTATTAAGGTGAGTCAATAGGATGTATGAGATTAAAGAAGAATGTGTTCTGTCATTACGTATTCAATAGACACCCGGAGTGCTACACACTGTGCTAACCACTACAGGGAGTGAGTCCAAGTGGTCCTCTTCAAGAACGTCCTAGGAACGATATACACCCCTATCATCCTGCATGTGTTATCACTGCTCCATGTCCACCTGACTAGCTGGGGGCCCGAGAGAGATTGCACACCTCATCAGCCAGCCCCCTGCTCAATGAACGAAGTACACACACATCAGGAAGGGATTTGGCAGCTATACAGAATAACTGAGCAAATGTGAAGAACCATACTTTACAAGAGCGTGAAAACCAGTCAGCCTCTCTTGAAGTAAGTGCCTAACAGCTGCCCCCTTCCCTAGAGACTGTCACCGGCTACAAGGCTGGCCCCCAGCAGCCATGTCTGTACTTCGGGCATTTGGCCTCCTTCTCCACCCCCACCCCCCACCCTACCTCCTAATTTCGAGTCCCTTGAATTCTCCAAGCCATGGTTTCCTCTGGGAAGACCTACCCACTAGTTAGGAAGCGCCACGAGAACAGAGATTTGTCTGGATTGTTCACCTAGCCTGATGTATTAGTTATTGCTGTAATTATTGTGATTATTACTGCAGTTATTAATTCAGAAAAGGGAAGTCCTTTCATGAGTCTGCCCTTTCTGAGCCCTAGCTTTGTGTCTCAAAGACTCAGGTTGAGTTCACTTCATGCAGTTATCTCTTTATAGCAATGCAAAGAGGACTTCTTCACTCCCAGTTTTATGAAGACATAAGCTCGTTCCAAAGAGGACTAAGCCCATGCTCCATAAAGAGCACTGTGAACACTTCGCCATGTACAACTGACACTCTGTAGCACTTTCAAAGTTTTCATTGTCTACTTGCACGACGATTTGAATAATCTGCATCTCCCTGACTAAGCTACAATTCCACAGGAACTAGGAGTAGTTTTATTCACAGTTGAATCCCATCATGTAACACAGGGCCTGGCTGAATTAAGCCTAGTAGACTGGGTGAAGTCACAGAACCAAATCTCCAAACTTCAAATGTCAGTGGTGTAACACAATAAATGTCTATTTCGTATTACTCGTGCTATTTGCCCGTCGTGGATTGGTAAGGGGTTCTGCTGCACACAGTCACTCAGGAAGCCCAGGGAGACAGGAGCTCCACTATTCTGCTGTAGCTACATGACCTGGAACACGTAGCTCCTCAATCACTGGGTCTTTTCATGTGCAGAAGTGTCACATACCAGCAAGTCAAGGTTTTGGCCCCAGAGTGACCTGTCCACCCACAGACCCTTGGCCAACAGGAGTCTCCAAGGCCAACTAACTGCAAAGGGTCTGGGAAAAGTAGGAGACCAAAAACATTTTTTATGAGCATTACTCTCTCTGCCATACTGGCACCATCGCTGGTGTTCAGTATTTTTTATTGAATGTATGAATGAATAAGTGATTGCTAACGACAAACTCTGAACACTCTACAATGAGTCTTGATCTCACCTCACCCTAGCCCCACCTCACCCTAGGTGGAAGAAAAGATTCCGGGTCCATCTGGTTCTTCTTCTAAGCCTCAAGTCATTTGCTTAAGCTTTCATTCCATGCCCATAACGCCCATGTCATGGATAAGTAACATCTCAGAGTTTTGGGTATTTATTTGGGAAGTTCTTCAATGGGCTACATTCGTTTTCCCATAATTTCCAGTAAACTAGGTCTGGAAATAAAGACACAATGCTGGCTCCAGAACTTACCAATGATGTTCAGGCCATGAAAACAACAAAGGGGTAAGAAAGTAATTTTCTCTAAGAAAATCTTTAATGAGATATAATAGCAATCATGTCTAAAAACACAAAAGAAACAGAGAAACACCTTTCAAGGTCTGCCATACAATGTACAGTCTAAAACCCAGAAGAGGACAGCCCTTGTCATAACGGGCCTGAGCACATGAAACTCCACTTCTCTGCTGTTTTTACTAATTCGCTATTTCTGGGGAAACGGTTTTCATCACCTCAGATTCTTAATTTTAAAATTCTTATCCTTCAATAAGCCAATCAATTTCTTGTGCCCAACTGAAGAATGGGTTGAAGGACATGGAGAAAACAGGAGATTCCAAACACACACTGAGAGCAAGAACCCAGATCCCTATTCCAGATAGGCTTGTTTGCCTGCCTCATCCACAGTGCTTCAGGAAGAGCCGGCCCCTGGAGCAGGGAGTAAACTCCGTCCACATGGCCCACAGACCCCAGACTCAAGAGGCCCATTCGCTTGTTGGCCTTCAACTAACAAGACACTCTCTCATTAATTCTCTGGTAAGTCTTGGGAATCTATAAGTCATCAATGGCACATGCTTAGGATAAAACAGCGTGCAGACTCAGGCCTAAGCAGTCTCAGGGGAGCGGAGCAAAAAAAGTAAAAGGACTCTAGTCAAGGGAAGGATGGCCCAGATCCGACAAGAGGAGTCAATGTGAGGAGGACATGTGGCCCCAGGAAAGATGGAAAAAAAGAATCGCCATATCCAGCTTTCCAGTCAGGCTGCCCTTCATAGCTTTGTAAGAACCCTGTCCTCCTCATGTGATCAGAGTTGAGGGCGTCTGTCTGTCCCTTTCGGCCAAAGGGCACTTGAGTCTACAAATATTAAGGTTATTAATGATAATCAGCATTTACTCAACACTCATTTTGTGTAACTGGCATGACACAGAAACTTTTATACTATGGTCTCATTATTCCTATGAAGGCAGTACTATTTTTTATCCCAATTTTACATTTGAGGAAATCAAGGCTCTGAGAGGCCAATCTGATTATAACTCCCAGCTAAAGGAGGAACTAAACACAGGTGGATTGGACCCAAAATTCACGCTTTTAGCTCCCAGACTAGACTGCTCCTCGACCCCTGAGCTGGGCAACCTGAGGAATCTAGAACTACAGGAGAGCCACCCAGTCCTCTACAAGTCTGTCGTCTGTCATTGACGGTGACCTCATAATGAGGTGGAAAGGGCCTGAGGTTCAGCGTTGGAGTTAGGATTTTCAATCCTCACCTCCCCTTCTTCACTTACACTAATGTCTAATGTTCAGGGTTGCCAAAGAATTAAATGGTAAACCTGAGAGCTAGTACCTAGCACCAAGCAGAGCACCTAGCATTTAATAAGCATCCGTTCCCTTCCCTCTTTGGTTTCGCAGATCAAAGTACAGCACACAGCACATAGTAGGTGATTGTACATCACGACTCTACCCTCCCTTGCATTCTACAATCTGAGATGTCTTGGCCATCAGCTTGATGCCACCGTCACTTCCAGGCATCCATAGAGCCTCAGCTCAGTGCCACTGATCTTGAATCAAGGCTATTTTTTGTTCTTCTGAAACGTGTGAGTGTCTTGGGGAGCTGAGAGAATAGTCTGTGAAAAGCAAGAAATGCCAGCCTGCTTTTGCTCAGAGTTGTCACTGGTGAAAAGTGTTACAGCAGGTTAATGAATTTTTCCAAAGAATGAACTGTCACGGGGGAAAGGAGAGCAGGAAGAGGGTGATTACCTGTGTGACTCTAGCACGGGCTTCATTAACACTGCTCACTACAGATGACTGTGAGGGAAGCTCAGCCGGACAGAGGCTCATGCCCACCGGAGACGGACTCTATCTACGAATCTGAAAAAGGCATCTCTGTTCAGCCATAGCCTCCCATGGGTGGTCTCTGGATTTCCTCTTTCCTCAGACAAAACGAGAGCTTGGAATCCTACCGAACCCTCTTCTTGCAGAAATGCTACCCATGCAGGGTAAAGGACCACCAGTGCAAGGAAGGGAAAAGCAAGAGGCCCCAGGACCTCATAGCCACTGAAAAAAATGTCACTTCTTTCAGGAAGAGGTTAAGCTTCGGAAGTCCTCTACTCAAAGTGTAGTCATGGGACCAGCGATGCCTGTGTCACCTGTTAGAAACTTGTTAGAAACCATGCGGATTCCCAAGCCCAGCCACAGCCCTCCTATATTGGAATCTGTGCAGTGGAAGGGCAGGGAAGCTATCAATACAGATCCAGACTCCAGAGGCCTGGGGCAGGATGTGAGATTCCGCACGTCCAGCAAGCTCCTGACTGATACCAGTGCCACTGGGCTACAGGGCGTGCTTGGAGTAGCAAGGCTCCACATAATCCATTAGTGAGCCCCTGCACATTGTGAGTCACTGACCTGGCTGCGATGAGCTCTGTCCTCAGGTGTGTCTTCCCAAACTGTCACCCATCCAATCCCACCAGAGCAGAAAAAGCGAACTGCTCACCAAAAGTGGGTGCACCCCCTTCAACAGTGTGCACAGCTAGTCCTGGAAGGGAGCTCCCTCCTGGTCACCTGGGGGGGGGGGGGGGAACCATGTGACCAGTTGTCACCAATGTGATGATGTAAGCAGGAATGCCATAGATTACATCTAAGCCAGGGCTCTGAGGAAGTGGGAGCACTTTCTCCACTCTTTCCACGCCACGAGCTGTGAACTCTGAAGTCTTGAAGGATCCTAATTAACAAGATGGAAAGAGACTGGGTCCCTGAACCAACATATGGAAGAAACCCACCCTCTGGCCTTCAACCCTGAAGTAGTCAGTTACACATGCAAGAAACAGGTCTCTATTGTTTTTTGCAATTGAAACTATGGGTATTTTTTTTTTCCAGCAGTTGGTATTACATTAATACCACTCCCATTTTAATCTCCCCTAAATTATAAGTTATATTTTACTTAGTCATGGCTATTCCCTGCCAAGCACTGTGCAGGATGTTTTTTTACACATGGTCTCTTAACCCCCACAGTGAAAATGCCCCCCATTTTGCAGACATAGAAACTGCAGCTCTAAAGGCATTCAGTAACTTGAGGATTCCTCCTCCATCCAGCAAGTGCAGAGCTGGAACTGAAACCAGGTGCGTTTCACTAGGAACAAGACCGAAGCTGGGACTGCAAGGGGCTCAGTTCCATGGAGATTTGTCTGCACAACGAAATAAGATTTCATCCCAGGCTAGTTATTACTGACTGCATCATACTGCTGTTTCCATGCACCTTCCCAAATGGCTTTTCTCTGCTGCCTCTGTCCTTGGTACTCTTCCTCACAAGGTAATTACTAATAAAACTCCCGATGGTATGCAGGAATTCCCCACCCATCTTACCCTAGGCCTCTCCTGGAGCTCCCTTCTCTACAGCGTCTCTGTATTTTGCTGCACAAAATAGTTGCTGTCAAGATGGTTTAATGTTTCTTGTAGGTCAAGGCTATGGGTTGCTACAGCAATGCCCTTATTGCTGATCTAGCCTTCTTCATCAGCTGTTTTTGTGGGGTTTTTCCCCCCCTTCCCTGTCTTGCACCAACTTACACACAGAACTAAACCAACAGTTGCAGTAAAGCCTCCCCAGCCAAGGGGAGCACTAACATGGGGAGGGGGATGGTGAATTCAGCCCCAAAAGCCCCAACACTCCCCGCTCCCCATTCTCCACTGGTGCAGGGAGCCTCAGGTCAGACTCCCTGCCGTGGTCTTGCTGGCTGAGCCCAGCATGGCTCACATGCCCACCTTCCTTGTCTTCACCTCACAACCTCTGCCACTTCCCACACAGGAATTTGACCAGTGAGGGGGTCACGCTCCTCGCATAGCTCCTCTAGTCATCTTCAGCCACGTGCAGAAGTTACCTCCAAGTGAGAGGGTGGGTGCTGGGTCAGAGTGAGCCCGAACCAATCTTTGAATTGGGTGTAGAGGTTCTACTCCAGACAGTCAGGAACCAAAAACGACAAGAGGAAAGGGAAACCAAAGTCCTCACCCGTGACAGCACCCACGCCTGGTACTGTAGCTTGTACGTAGGAGGTGCTCCCTTATTACTTGCAGAATCAATTGAATGAACAATTAGCAAATGAGTAAGTCGGTGTTCCAGGCATGTAAGATATGTCCAAAAGGGGAACGAGAGATTTAAGGTATCTAAGAGATCAGGGAAAGCTCCATGGACAAGAGCCCTAAGCTGGGATATGGAAGGATGAGTAGGAGCTTCCTATGGGGACACGAGGACTCTTATTTCGGGGATACTTCCCCCTAAGCTTTATAGCTACATAGGGGAACAGACTTGCCATAACGTCACCTTGGGTGTGCGTGCCAATAATGAGTGTCTCATTTTTTTCCTGACTCGTTTATCCATCTCTAATTAGATCCTCGTGGGCCTCTGATTACCATGCCAAAGCAGCTGATGAAAAGACAGCCTGGGAGGCAGGCTCATTGGCAAAGCCCTGGTGACTGCTGGGAGAGGAGCCTTCAGGCAACTCTCCCAGTGTTACCAGCAAACACTGAGACCTGGGTAAGGCCTGCTCTGGGCAAGCACATCGCAGGCAAGATCTCACTTAATCCTTTCAAGGGCCCTTGGAGGAAAACTCCAGCACTGGAGTTAGTGTGGTTTATTCCTGGTCGAGGGCTTGGCAAGAACCGAGGCAGAACTCAAATCCAGGCTGTCTGACGCAGAGCGCGTGCTTTTTCACTCCGGCACCAGGACATCTGCACACCTGTTGTTGAAGACAAGCAAGACCCATCTCTGGCCACCACAGGCCGAGACTCCAGAATCACTTCTGGAAACGAATTGTGCAGTGCACAGGCGCACCGGCCAGGGTAGACAGAGGGGCTGAAATGCAGCCTGCACCTCTGGGGTAACACGGTGTCCTGGGGTTGGAGAAAAGAAGGGATGTCTTTGCCTTCCCAGCAGACTTGGCTCTCTAAGCCATGTGTCTCGGGGTTATGCCCAGAGTCAGTTCCTTTTTCTAACTTCTCGTGCCCAGCCAAGGCACTTTCTTAATGTGCTCCAAGGCGCTGTATGGTGGAGCCATAATCTGCCTTCAGGCTTTGTGGCTGCTTCGTGGTATGCTACAGTAGATAACTTAGGGGGCCTCAGGGTCCACCAGGCTGAGATTCAAATCCCTGCTACGCAGCTTACAGATTAAACATTCCGTGTGAACTGGAGCAACTAATTCAACTTCTCTGCATCTCCAAAGTCCTCATTTATAGGTTTAGGGTAACATTACAGGTCTCAGCAGGAAATTCTGAAACGAGTTAACGATGAAGTTGCAAGTGTGACATGATTGGCTTTGGTGTTTAACAAATTGTTAACTGCCAAGAATCAATCTGGGAACCAGAAGTCTAGACAAAGCCTAAAGTACTTCCCAGAGCAGAAGGACTTGCTCAGGAAAGACATTTCACGACTCTATTTGTGAGTTCTTGTTACATGCAAGAGTGGACGTGGAACCTTTCTGGCTCGGGCACTATCAACCCGCCTCTCCAGCCCGCTGGTGGGAAAGGGCTAAAATAACAAAGGACCATGCCCCTGTTCAAAGACTAAGCAAGCACCAAGAGAGGATTCTAGGAGGAGGAATGAACATGACTTTGAGGAGTAGTTTTATACTCAAGAACTGATAGCCTGAGTTGTCCCAGCACTAACATCAGCCCCTTGTGTCACACCGATAACGGAGTTCCCCGATAAATGAAATAAGCTAAGTCTTGGATGAGTGGGGCATGAGCCCACCTACCATAGAGTTATTGCCTGATGAGATCATATGTAATTATCACATCAAATAGTGCCTAGCATATACACAAGCACAAACTGTTGCCAGTGTCTCACACTTCCTTCATTTACCTTGCACTCTTACGGGAATCACAGGCAAGCATTTACATGCAACTGCTCTGCAACCTGCGGGGCACTTGGTAAATATAAATGATGATGTCATCAGTAACACTTGACCCCTCTGGTCTCAGTTTCCCCACCGTTAACAGATGGAGCATATAGCCTGTCCTCTACCGCCCCCACCTCACCATCTTACAGGCTGATGAAGAATCAGGTTAAGAGAAGAATGGGAAAGGGTGGCTGGAAGCCAATTCACTCTACGACAGGGGTCACCTGTGATCCTGTTAACAGGATACCAGCCAGCAGGGAGTGAGCTTTTTCAGGGAAAAAGAAATCACCCTTTCAAGCAAGAGTTCATTCCCATGATCCGCCCTACAAGGTGTCCTGGGGCCATTTTTACTGGGTTGTGGAGACCAAACACTCTGTCAGACAACTACACACCAACATTTCTCAGGTCTCTGAAAATGACTAAGCCCTCAGAGCTCTTTGTCCAAGCCCCTGGAGCCCATGATAGAGTTGAAGAATCCAGAGCTCCAGCTGCGTCTGACCCTTCACAGTGTTGTCCCCAGGGTCCTCGCTGAGCCACAGCGGGACAGTTCAGATGCCTGGTGGGGAGAAGCAGCAGGAGGAAGGAGCTCAGGAAACAAAGGTCCTGGCTTAATTAATGGCCTGTCCCTGGCACACAGAGAGCCTGGGGAAGGGAAATGCTAGCAAGCAGGCAGGGCGAGGCAAGGCAGAACAGTCCTGGACCTACCTACCTGATGTTTGCTGCTGTCCAAAGCCCCCCTTTCTCCCTTCCCTGCCCCACTAGGAATCAGGATCAGTTCAGCTTCCCTCTGATTGATAACCAGGCCCCTGAATAGGCCAAGTGCTCCTGGACATGTGTCTCCATGTGGCTCAGTAGAAGTGGCATTTGAGAGGAGAAATGTCAGAGAGAAAGGTCTTGAAATAAAGATGCTGACTTCTGTAGCTGCTGAAGCCTCTGAGCCCTGCGGCTCCAAAGGCCACCCTCGGGGCCCTTCACACAGAGCTGCAAAGGGGAAAGCTCTGGGACATTGTCCTCCCCACGCTCTAGGAGGACCTCCACCCAGCTCCCCGGCCCACTTCCACATACCCAGCTCCTAGGGACCCAGGCCACGGCTGGTTGCTCTCAACTCGAGTACAGAAATAGAAGACCCATCTGGAGCTTCTGATTCAATGGAAGAGACAGATACAGATAAAGGCCTTGTAGTAATACCAAGGATACTGAGCAAGGACTGCGGGAGTCCAGAAGAGGAGCTTACCCCAACCCAGGGAGCAGGGAAGTCTGAAAAAGCAGGTTCCTGAGCGGGATCAGAAAGGGTAAGAAAAAGCCAAGTGCAGGGACTGGGGGGTGGGGTTTTCCCAGCAGGGAGAGCGTCTTGTGCAAATCCACAAAGGTACAAGCCGGTAGACCAAGCGAATAGGTTCTAAGGGGCTGAGATTGCTGGAGAAAGAGCAAAGAGTGATGCCAGGAGGTTAGAAAAGGTGGAAGGCTGGACATCCCAAGGGTGCGCACAGGTTGCGGGGCGGAGAGCAGGGAGGAGTTGCCGCAGAGCCTGGAGCAGGCAGCCAGGGGCTGATTCTGGCCGCCACAGGAAGGAGCAAGGCAGGCAGAAAAGGTCCTACTTAGGAAGCAGAGAGGATCCAGGTGAGAAGTGAATGATGGGCCAGGTAGACAAGAGTCATGAGAATTCCAGCAATTCCCCAGGTCGAACCCCCAGGATCTAGAGCCTGCTGAAATTAGGAGTTTGTATTTGAAAAAGATGGATATAGAGGGACAGGCAGGCCACTGGCTCCAAAGAACGCAATGATGGCGGGCGGCCCCGTCGACCAAAACAGAGCTCTTTGAGAGCAGCCATGGTTGGGGGGCAGGGGGAGTTTGAGGGGTCTGCAAGACTTGCATGGAGAAATGAGGACCCAGAAGCTCGATTATCAAGCTGTAGCTCCTTCCTGCCACCCCACTGCAAGGACCCTGCCTGCATTGCACAAGAAATGCCACGTGAGTGGATGCTTTGAGGTATAGGGCAAATCGCTGGGGAACTCCTGAGACACAGGGGTGGGGAGGGATGGGAAAGCATATTAACACTTCCTGAGACAAGGATGTATCAGGGGACATCCATAGTTTACCTAACTAGATTCTTACAACAGTCTGGGAAGTGGTGTCGTTCCCATTTTGCAGAAGGTGCTGAAGACACAAGGACCGAAATAGGTTATCCTTGCCCACAGCTTCTAAGTGGCCTGCCTACACTTCAAACCCCACTCTGGCTTGTGCCACATCGGTTCGAAGCTCCGGCTGTGGAACTGAGGGAGCCTGGCTGACACCTTGGCTGTCACCCAGTAACGGTGTGGCTTTCGAGAAGATCCTTAAGAACTGTGAGACAATCTCAACTATGAAATGCAAGTGTATCGGATATGCATCTCCTGGAATGGCTGGAGAATTAAATGAGATGTTCCAGGGAAGCCTAGAACACAGCTTCTCCCACACCTCGAGCATTCAGCAGATATCAGCGGACACTGCTCCAAAGCTCGTTTCCCGGCCTCAGGCCAGCGCGGTCAGGGCCAGCAGAAGTGGGGCCTGTGGTTGCGGTCTTGTTCTTCCTCTAAGAAAAAAGTCATTTCATCCACTTGCAGGTAATGAGCCCCAGTTAGAGGCTGAGGCCACCCAGTGGCATTTCGTCTTTTTTTGTCAAGAAGTGGATCGAACTCACCGATAAGGAAAAAGCCAGAACCTTCTTTCCGGTGCTGTTTGTGGGTGAGTTCATTCTTCTCTGCCTTTGGTAATGTACTAGCTCTTATACATGTATTCTAGAAAGGAAATCAATATATCATTTCTCTCTCCTGTGCATGTACGCACACACACCCACACATACAGCTTTTTTTTGCCAAAAAAAAAAAAAAAAAAAAAATCTCACTTTGGCCTTGAAAATTTGCACCAGTGCTAAGTGTCCTCTCAGATTCAGCAGTCTCAGTATCATGTGAGAGCTTGTTAGGAATGTGAATTCCCAAGTCATACCCTAGACCTATTGAACCAGAAGTTTTGGGAGTTGGACCCTGCTTGTGACTGGCAAATCCTCCAGGTGACTCTGACGCGCTCAAGCTGGAGACCCACTGCCTTAGAAAAAGGCAGAAGAGTCACCCCAACTCCCCACTCACTGGAGTAAAGTTAGAGGAAGCCAGTGGGGTCAATCCTTATACCATCCAACCTCGGCATCAAAGATCCTACCTTTAAAAAAAAAAAAAAAAAAAAAAAAGATCCTACCTACCCCCTCCCTCTTTTTTTTCCATCTCCCACATCCTGAGCTACAGAAAAGGGCTCTTGGCCACCTGCGATATCTGTCATTTTGAAGAGGTATCTCTAATCAACAGGTCTTAACCTGGTCCTACCCTGAGCCAAGGATTCTTCAGCCCTAAACATAAAGCCAGAAAAATATTTTCCAAAACAAACCACATATCACTTTTCCCCCAAATCATCCCATCTTTCAGATGCCTGGAAAAGTAGTCAATACAGTTATCTATGTGGCTTTTCTTCCAAGAAACACAAATGCCGACAGAGGTTAGGCTGACAACTTGAGTGAGTCAAGTGACCTGGGTTGGGGAGTAGTTGGGAATGGTGAGGCCTGTGGAAAATGAAGAGGGCATGACAATCTTAAAAAGCAACTGATTTTGTAAAAGCTGCAACTTTACAGGGTGTGAATCTAATGTGGCCAGAGTCTTCCCCGAACATTTCTTCCCAGAGCTTCTTCAGAGCATTTCAGAAGTCAGAAATCCAAATGTTTGTGTGAAATCCTCTCCAATATAAGTGTTAGCACAATTGTTTTCCAAACATTATGTGTGTCACACAGCTGTGGGCCAGACTTGGCTATAGGCTGATCGTGACCTTTGCTCTACCCGAACAGGTTTTTTGTTTGCTTTTTAAAGAAACGCAAATTAAAAAAAAAAAAAAAAAAAAGAGACCATCAGGGAGGTTTTTTTTGGTTTTGTGTGTGTGTGTGTGTGTGTTTACTACAATTAACTTGGTTGCTGATTGCCTTGTCATTTTGGATAATGACTATTAAATGGGACTTTGAATCTCCAGGACCAGTGAACACCTCTAAGTGACATTGGTGAGACAGTGCTGACCACCTGCAGTTCCCTTCCTAAAAATTGGTCACTCCTCCAAATTAGAAGGGAAACACAAATACAGGGGAAGAGGAGACATTGACTACTATGTGCATTTGTCCCCGGATTGGATTGTCTCCTCCAAGGACACTCCTTGAGTAAACAGTGACATCCACTGGCTAAAAATTAGATCCTGAGTCCTATTCATGGTTAAAAAAAAAAAAAAAGAAAAGAAAAGAAAAGAAAAGAAACCTCCTGACAGGTTATAAGCAAGATAGTGCTGATCCAGGCTGGGGATTTTCAGGTACCAACAGACTGCTAATAGGAATGAACCCACAGCCAAGAGCAAGATTTGGGAAGAACACGGATTTGAAGAAGAAGAAGAAAGATATGTGATTCCCAATACATGCTGGGCTGTTTTACGTTTCAGAATCACAGAGATCTCCTTGCTGTGCTCAGGATCAGTTGTTAGATGATAGAACCAGAAGGGACCTGTGGTTCCATATCGCCTAATACAGGCTCAACCCTATATGGCTACCAAGCCCTTAAAATGTGACTAGTCCCAGTTGCAATATGCTGTAAGTGTACGCTACACACTAATTATGAAGACATATTAATGAAAAAAAACATAAGACCACTCATAATTTTTATATGTATGACATGTTGAAATAGTTGTATTAGGTTAAATAAAACATTATAAAAATTAATTTCACGGGTTACTTTTACTTTATTGTCACTATCAGAAAATTCAAGGGGCGCCTGGGTGGCTTGGTCAGTTAAGTGTCCAACTCTTGATCTCAGTTCAGGTCTTGAGCTCAGGGTTGTGATTTCAAGCCCCATGCTGAGCTCCACACCGGGCAAGAAGCCTACTTAAAAAAAAATTCAAAATCGCGTATGTGGCTGGGCATTCTATTTCAGTGGGCAACACAGTTATAGGTCACCTAGCACAATCATTCTCAGTCCTGCTGAGTACCAGAAGCTCCTGGGGAACTTGGAAAACACAGATGTGGGCCCCCACCCCCACACAGATTTTCAATTGGCAGAGGGACTATAACGGGCAGAAACACCATAAATGTACTCTCCTTCCACTTCCTTTCTCTATCATTTCTACATCTAAGCGGTCTTTGATTCCCCTGAATTTTATTGATCTGTAGTCCTCCTTAAGCACCACTTTCATCCTGTACTTCCCTGCTTGCAAATATATAATGCCTTTATTCACTTAACAGACATTAGGTACCTACCTTGTGCTCCAGGCACTAAGAATACAGAATGAAGAAGAGACCATTTCCTTCTCTCTTGGAGCTTATATTTGGAGTGGCATGGGAGCAATCCATCAAATCAGTTAATCAAGAAAAATATCATGACATTGGGCTTAGCAATAGTTTTTTGGACCAGTCTCCTCAGGCAAGGACAACAAAAGCTAAAATAAACAAAATGGCATTACATCTCGCTTAAGAGCTTTTGCACAGTAAAGGAAATCATCAACAAAATGAAAAGGCATTCTACTGAATGGAAGATATTTGCAAATCATATATACTATAAGGAGTTACTATCCAAAATGAAGAATTCACACAACTTATTTAAAATAAACAACCAACACAGAGGTGCCTGGGTGGCTTAGTTGGTTAGGTGTCTGCCTTGGGCTATCATGATCTGAGGGTCCTGGGATCAAGCCCCCCATTCCCTGCATTGGACTCCCTGCTCAGTGGGGAGTCTGTTTCTTTGTCTCTGCCCCTCCCCCTGCTCGTGTTCTCCCACTCTTTCAAATAAAATCTTAAAAAAAAAAAAAAAATAGGGCCACCTGGGTGGCTCAGTTGGTTAAGTGTCTATCTTTGACTTAGGTCATGATCCCAGAGTCCCTGGGTTGAGCCCTTGGGCAGTCCTCCTGCTCAATAGGGAGTCTGCTACTCCCCCTCCCTCTATTCCTCTCCCCACTTGTTCTCAAATAAAATCTTTTTTAAAAATCCAATTAAAAAATGGGCAGAGGGCTTGAATAAACACTTTTCCAAAGAAGATATACAGATGGCAGACACATGAAAAGATGCTCAACATCATTAGTCATCAGGGAAATGCAAATCAAGACCGCAATGAGATATCACCTCACACCTGTCAAATTACCTATTATCAAAAAGAAAAAATAACAAGTGTGGGCGAGGATGTGGAGAAAAGGGAGCCCTCACACACAGTTAGTAGGAATGTGAATTGGTGCAGCCACTATAGAAAATGATATGGAGGTTCCTCAAGAAATGAGAACTACCACTTGATCCAGCAATTCCACTTCTGGGTATTTATCCAAAAAACCAAAAACATCAATTTGAAGAGATATAGGCTCCCCTGTGTTCACTGCAACATTATTTACAATAGCCAAGTTATGGAAGCAATGTAAATGTTTACCAACAGATGAATAAAGCCCACGCGCACACACACACACACACTGGAATATTATTCAGCCATATACAAGAATGAAATCTTGCCATTTGCAACAATATGGAGGGATGTAGATGATATCACACTAAGTGAAATAACTCAGATAGAGATAACTACCATATGATTTCACTTACATATGGAATCTAAAAAATAGACAAAAAAACATACTCAGATATAGGAAACAAACGGTTATCAGAGTGAGAAGAGTTTGGGACACAGGCAAATAGGTGAAAGAGACTGACGTACAATCTTACAATTATAAAATACCTAAGTTACAGGGATGTAATGTATAGCACATGGAATATATTCATTATAGTGTAATAACTTTGCATAGTAACTAGACTTATGAGGATCACTTCATAATGTATAAAATTTAGATCACTGTAATGTGCACCTAAAACTAATAGGGTATTGTCAATTATTTTTTAATAAAAAATGCTTTAAGAAAAATATCAGCAGAGAACTAGAACAGAGTGACAGAAGATAAATTGGGTGATCAGGTTAGGCGACCATGAAAGGCCTCTTTGAGTTCAGCTGAGGCCTAAGCGATGCCAGCCATGAGAAGATCATGAAGAGCATCCCAGGCAAAGGAAATAGCCAACACAAGGTTGTTGGTGCTTCTTTGAAGAATCCAAAGGCAGCCATGGTGACTGAAGCAGAGCAAATTTAACTAGGATTAGGGTGGATGAGAAAGGGAGGGCAGAAGGGTTGAGGCTTTAGTAAAGAAGTACTACTTATAAAGGACAAATCAAAAATTCTACATCTGGACTAGGTTAAGATGAAGTAGGGATGAGAGAAGGGACATTCTAAGCAGAGGGAACAATGTATACAAAGTTTCTGTGATGGTGAGGAGAATGTCCCAAGAACTGGAAGATGATCCATGTTCCTACATCACAGTGAGCAAGGGGAGGGGCAGAAGGACCTCAAAATCCCTGTCAGGAATGCAGGCATTATCCAATAGGAAATGCTTTTAGAAGGCGGTGCATTCATACTTCTAAAAAAAATAAAGCTATATATACATACATGTGCTTGATTATGTTGGAACATCTTTGGAAGTATCTCTAAGACAGTGGTAACAGGAAAATATACCTTTCATTATATATCTTATACATGTATTTCTTTTGAAAAAGATAAAAACTAGGTTGATATTAGAGATTCATCAGGACCCTTACACTTACTGTTTGCTCTGGCTGGAATGTTCTACCCCAGGACTTATGTGCAATTCATGCTGTCATATCATTCAAGTGTTAGTTTATCAAAGAGTCCCTTACTGAACACTCTATGTAAGAGGGCACCCCAGTCACAAGCCCCAGCTTTATTTTCTTTACAGCACTTCAAATTATATTGTTTCCAATAATACACACCATCAGGAAATCCATCTGTCCCACTCACTAATACTGGACACATATCTAGTATCAAAACACTTAGGCCACTGTAAGTACTCCATACATACCTGTTGAAGGAACAAGGAAAACATTATTTGGCTGTAATGTGGAGGAAAAAAATAGAGAAGTACCAAAGGAGAAGAACAGAGAGGTGGTTAGAAGACTATTGTAATAGTCCCGATGAGAAACAATAGCTTGGAGTAGGGCAGTGACAGAGAAGAATTCAAGACATGTGTGTGTGTTAAGGGAGCTACGTGATATACAGGGAGAGGCAAGGGAAGGCATTTATCAAGAATGACTCTTAGGATGGATGGTGATGATATTTGTTGAACTGGGGAATATCAGAAGACTGATTCTAAGGCAGAAAATCTTGAATTTGATTTCGGAAGAGTTGAGCTTGACATACTGTTCACAAAGCCAAATGGAAATATTGAGAAGACTGTTGGATTTGGATATATTTACAGCTGAGATTCAATGATAGGTCTTGGATTTGCTTCAAATATACCAGCCAAGAGGAGGAGGAGGAGGAGGAGGGAACAGGGATAGATGAAACAGCATGGCAGAAAGTCGGTTGTTGAAATGGAGAAGTAGCGGTGGTGCATTATTCTAATTTTTTAGGCATCAAAATTTTCAACGAAAAGTGCTTTAAAGAATACAGTTGGATGTACAAGTCTGGAGCTAAGAGGAAAGGCTCAGACTGAAATATGAAATTGGATGACGCATATTTAAAGATGGTCACTGAAGATTAAATCGCATAGACAGAAAGGATAGAATGATAGAGGATTGAAAGAGACAGCAGACCTCATCATTGTAGAAATCTGTCACTTAGTGGTTGGGTAGAGGCAGAGAAACCTGCAGAAGACACTAGATGGAATGGCCAAAGAGTAGAAAGACGTGCATGACTCCAGAGATGTTCATTTCAAATCAATTCTGTCTGAGGAGGGAACTTTAGCAGCTCAGAGAAAAGCCAGACAGATTGATCAGTTTGAGTACCTAACAGAGTGACAGGTGGAGGAGTCCCCACTTAGGGCAACCTGGGTCAGGACAACAATCTTAGGTAGAAAAATTTCCTTCCAGCATGCAAAAAATGTCTCAGGAATGAGAGGTGCCCGGAGAGTGTTGCACTTGTTAACACGTGTTCCTGGTAAGATAGAGTATCAGGCACCAGAGAGATGCAGAAGAAACCCTCGGGAAGGGAAAGGTGTTTGCCAACAGAGCTTGGGGATGAACTGGGAGAAATACCAGTGATGAGAGTGAGCAGGGGCCCAGGAAATAGGCACCTCTTCCTTCTCCACTCTGCTAATCAGATATTTTCTCACATCATCATTGCTCTTGGAAGTCTTTTCTTCTCTCCTGGATTTTAATCTAGTTTCCTTTGTTCCTCCCCTTCACAACCCTTGGTGCAGAAGACCAGAAAACATTCAATGAGTGAAGAGTGAATGAGGATAGGAGGGAAGCCCCGGGGCCCCACCTTGGCCGGCCTCCTCGGCTCCGTGGATGCTGCCCCTCCACGAACTTAGAAGCCTGACTGCCCAGGTGCAAATCTAGGCTCGCTCTCTTACAAGCAGAGTGATCCAACCAGCAAGTGGCCTCATCTCTCCATGCCTCTAGCCTCCCCATCAGGAAGATGTCCCCATGTGATAGACTCGTTGTGAGCATCTGATGCATCACTGCAGGGAGTGGTGGGGGGAGAGACAGCTAGAGCAGCTGGGAAATAACAAGCACTAAGTGTTAACTCTTATTATTCTCTACTTATCCCAAATGCCTCCCCCCTACTCCAGGTCCAGCCTCGTGTCTCTATAACCTTGCCTTTGGGTTTTGTCTAAAAGCCAAAAGTGCCCTCCCCACCGCTGAGCTTGACCACATGGCAGACATCTGAGCATATTTCAAGGCCCAGGTCCCCCTACCATGACCCCACACACACAGCCAGGCACACCCTTTTCGCTGGACCTTGCAGACCCATATGTTCACCATCCTGCTGTGTAATGGAACACTGACTTTCTAGACTGTTCTTCTCTAGACAGAAACCCCTGGAGGCCAGAGATGGGGTCTCACCCTCTCCGCACAACCTGTACTTAAGTCACCGTCTGCCACAGAGAAGACACCTGATGGTTTCATGAGGATGTAAACGCTGAACTTGGAATCACAGAGACTGGGATTTGTGTGCAGGCCCTGCTAGGAAGTTATTCTAGGCTTTAGAAAGCCTCAGTTTGTGATGTGGAAAATGGTGCTTGCCATGCCTGCCTTATCATATACCTGTGAGTATTAAAATAGCCAAAGGAATGTAAGGTAGAATTACTACTGCTTCTGCATCTCCTTGAGAATCCAGGGGCTCAGTGCAATCCTTCAGCATGCACTTGGCCCTCCACTAACTAGCCACTGAGCCTGTTCTCCTTGTTAGCCTGTTCTCAGCTTCTTCACCTAAGAGTCCAACCTCTCCACCTGGCTGTTAAGGCACTGAGACCTGGAATTTTCCTTCTGTCTCTTTTAATAAATGCAGGTGCAGCTTCCTTTAATGGGCTGTCAGTGGGCAGTAAGAATCCAGACTGCACAATTATATGAAACAAATGCTTAGCCTCTCTACTAACAACTGTGAAGCTCAGAAAACCCTTGTTCTGGGAAACCAAGACTCCAGGGTCTGTATGTTAAGATGCAGCCTTGTTCCTGTACTTTTAGCATTATTTTCCTCTTAAACTTGGGAGTTTACACAGCAGGATAGGATGGCAGAGGGTCAAAGAGGATGATGGCTGCTCTTTAGAGAAATAACCTACAAATGATCGCTCCTTAGATGGACAACCTTGCCTGCTCAACCTCCATTTCCAGACATCTCCCTCCCTCCCCCCCCCCCCCACGCCAATAGCTGGGCCCTTTCCTTCACTACTTTTAATAGCCAGAGCTCAGCCCCATAGCCCATGGCTGACTCCTGTGGAAGCGAGGTCCTACGGAATTTGGGCTTGGTGTGAATCAAGTCCTAGATGCTGCCCCAGCCATCCAACTGTCCACAGGGTCAATGTGAGTTGGGAGCAGCTCAAAAAAATAAATAAATAATAGAACACAAAAACAATCTCTGCCAGGTCCCTAGAAGGCCACGTGGGCCCACTATGTTTCATATTAATACAAATCCACCTGATGTCTGTCTTAATCCAGACCAGAACCCATTGTCAGTAGCCCTGCTCCTCCCATAAACAAAGCCCACATCAACACAAGTTCTGGACTCACTCGACTAGGGAAACTTTCAAATGTCCTGTAAGAAGTTTGTGACTCTTTTTTGTCATGCCAGCTCAGTGGGGAGCTAGTGTCAGCTGTAGTTTATGCTTTCACCTTCTAAGATGAAAAACAGAACATTTGACACAAGGGGGGTGGGTAGGTCTTGCTTTCTGGACCATGATCATTAGTACTTAACCAGTGTTTACTGAGCACCTAACAATGTGCTGGTTGGGAAGAGAGGCAGTTAACCAAACCAGATGAGGTTTCTGGGATGGATGGCTGAGACGAAGGAAGGTTACAGAAGCAGGCAGCTTACAGAGCTCTTCTGCAGATCCAGGGAGCCAGAACCAGGGGAGCAGAGGCGACCATGAGCTCTGGAGACTGACAGCAGGCCTGAGGGCCCGTTCTCCTCCTGCCTCCATTATCTGGGAGACTGAGCAAATCCCTGAGAATTTCTCAGTCTGAGGTCCTTCCTCCACACAATAGAGGTGACAATTCCTCTTTTCAAGGAGTTGACTATGACTTAAGAGGCATTCAGCAAACATTAGCTTCTTTCCCCTTAGGCTCACCGATCCGAGGCTGGAGAACCAGTGGGTTTTGGAAGCAGAACATAATTTGGAGCTCCAGTTCTATGGCGTATTTGCTGTGTGAGGCTGGGAAAGAAACCTACCACCTTGGCGCCTCATCCCCTCTGCTCTCCAACGGAAATTATAATACTTGCCTTGCCGGGGGCAAGGGGACAATGGAGTTAATGCACCTCAAGGCCTGGCAAGCACTAGAGGTTGCCCAGTCCAAACCCTTTGGTCCCAAAGATTCCCCCTGTGAAAGGGTGTGGATCATGTTTGAACTTGCTTACCAGCCTATCTCGGGTGCTTAGCCCCAAATCCCCCAGGGCGTGGGAAGCGAATGAATTTCCTAATTTTTCCAATGGGCAAAACAAAGACCAAAGAATGTTAATGTACCCTTTCAAGGATAATTTTGCACAAAGTCAAAAAGTCAGTTGGTGACCAAACCTGGGGATCTTTCCAATACACCAAGGTAACAGGAGACAGGAAGCAGCAGAGTGCACCCCGGAGACCCCAGAATAGGGGGGACCTGACAGGCACATGTGAATGTTCCTCCTGCCTCCAGCTTGAGAAGCAAAAATTGCACAAAGGCCTCGGAGCTAAGGGG
>CM052894.1:39336557-39353751 GCA_028534135.1 Potos flavus | reverse complement strand
CCCCCCCCCCCCCCCCCCCGATTCAGTTTTGGAAGATTGTGCTTCTAGGAATTTACCCATTTCTTCTAGGTTGTCCAATTTGTTAGTATATAATTTTTCATAATCTTATAATCCTTTGTATTTCTGTAGTCTTATTTCCCCATTTTCATTTCTGATTGTGAGCCTTCTCTCTCTCTGTCTAAAGGTTTATCAAATTTGTTCTCTTCAGAGAATGAGCTCCTGGTTTCATTGGTCTATTGTATTTTTTAGTCTCTATTTCACTTATTTTTGCTCTAATCTTTTTATTTCCTTCCCTATACTGACATTGGCCCCAGCTCCTTGAGGTATAAGGTGAGGTTGTTTGAGATTTCTCTTGCTTCCTGAAGTAGGCCTGTATTGCTGTGATCTTCCCTCTTAGAACAGCTTTTGCTGCATCCCGAGGATTTTGGACCATGGTGCTTTCATTTTCATTTGTCTCCATGTAACTTCCGATTTCTTTGATTTCTTGGTTGACCTATTCATCGTTTAGTAGCATGTTGTTTAGCCTCCATGTATTTGTGTTCTCTCCAGATTTTTTCTTGTTGACTTCTAGTTTCATAGAATTATAGTTAGAAAAGATGAAGGATTGATTTGTCTTTTTTTTTTTTTTTTTTGAGAGAGTGCGAGAACGACCACATGTGCAAGTGGTGGGGAGGGGCAGAAGGAGAGAGAGAATCTTAAGCAGGCTCCACACCCAGCACAGAGCCTGACTTGTGGCTTGACCTCATGATTCTGAGATCATGACCTGAGCCAAAATCAAGAGTTGGACACTCACCTGACTGAGCCTCACAGGTGCCCCATGATTTCAGTCTTTTTGAATTTAAGACTTTTTTTGTTGCCTAATATGTCATCTATTCTGGAGAATGTCCCAGAATGGGAATGTATATTCTGCTGTTTTAAGATGGAATGTTCTGAATGTCTATTAAATCCATCTTGTCCAGTGTGTCATTCAAAGTCACTGTTTCCTTGTTGATTTTCTGTTTGATCTGTCCATTGATGTAAGTGGGGTGTTACAGTCTCCTACTATTATTGTATTACTATTGATTAGTTCCTTTGTTTGTTATTAACTATTTTATGTATTTGGGTGCTCTGAATGTTGGTGCATAAATATTTACAGTTGTTACATCTTGTTGGATTGTTCCCTTTATGATTATAGTGTCCTTCTTTGTCTCTTGTTACAGTCTTTGTTTTAGTCTGTTTTGTCTAAGTACTGCTACCCCAACTTTCTTTTCACTTCTACTTGCATGATAAATGTTTTTCCATCCCTTCACTTTCAATCTGAGTGTGTCTTTAGGTCAAAGTGTCTTGTAGGCAGCATACAGATGGGTCTTGTTTTTTTTATCCAGTCTTTTGATTGGGGCATTTAGTGCATTTACATTCAAAGTAGTTATTGATAAGTATGTATTTATGGCCATTTTGTTCTGTTTTGTGGTTGTTTTTGTAGTTCTTCTCTGTTCCTTCTTTCTTCCCTTGAGGTTTGATGGCTTGCTTTACTGACATTCTTGGATTTCCTTATTTTTGGCATATCATCAGTTTTGGACTTGTGGTTACCTTTAGTTTTACATATAACATCCATGTGTGTAACAGTCTATATTTAGGTTAAGTTTGAACCCATTCTAAAAGCACTACATTTTTACCCCCCACCCTCACCAGGTTTTATGTATATGATGTCACATTTACATCCTTTGGTTTTATAAGTGATTAATCTACTTTTATTATGTTTGCATTTATCTGTGAAATTTTTTCCTTTCCTAACTTTCTTCCAATTATGGCTTTTTCTTTCCACTCAAAGAATTCCCTTTGCCATTTCACATAAGCCTGGTTTAGTGGTGGTGTAGTGGTCTTGGGAAGAAGAGGAAACATTCAGGAAATTGAATGACAGTGAAGGATGGTTCACTAAAAAATACAGACTCCAATCCGCTCTCAAGAAAAGGTTAAGTTGGGGCACCTGGCTGGCTCAGTGGGTTAGAGCCTCTGCCTTCGGCTCAGGTCATGATCTCAGGGTCCTGGGATTGAGCCCCGCATCGGGCTCTCTGCTCAGCGGGGAGTCTGCTTCCTTCTCTCTCTGCCTGCCTCTCTGCCTACTTGTGATCTCTATGTCAAATAAATAAATAAAATCTTTAAAAAAAAAAAAAAGGTTAAGATCTGGGCAAGTGGGTGAGGTTCTGATCTGCAGGGGGATGAGGATGGAATGAGGGAGACTGGGAATAAGTGATGACGGGACGTCCTGGGTCATTATTGTCCTTATCTTAAGGATGATGGATGCAGGATAAGAGGGTGAACAGTGCCAACTTTCTCACTTGGCCCCTGAGTCCCTCTCCCAGGAGGCAGAACCCACGGTTAGGTTAGAAGCGAGAGCAGAGAATAACAAAGGGTTGCTCTCTGGTAACTTAGCAAAACCTCCAGGGAGAGTATGGGGCTGACAAATCTCTCTCAGAATCAGATGGCAGAGCGAGTATAAATGAAGTTCTTCCCTTTTTCTCAAAGTCATCCCAACTTATCAGGATGATGCTGTGAAAAGGACAACTTGGAAAACCCCAAACAATATTTTTTAGAAGATAAAGTAAATCCAATTTGTTGAGATGTTTCTGTGTGCTTGGAGATAAATCCCATTATTTTATCAGCAGTTGGGTGGGCAGTTTAACAGCATAATAATGGCAGCAAAAGGGAAAGTTTCCTAGTATCTATGAAGAATCCATTTTATGCAGGTTTTCTGGACAATGTAAATCTGGTCTGCTCAGAAAAGCACAAAGCAATTATGTAAATTGGGACGGCTTGAGGAGAAGTGTCTGCAGAGCATGAGGGAAGGGTGGTGGTGGGGAAAGTGGGTAGGGCAGTGGTAGGCATGGTGTGGGGAGTTTCTCCTTAGGGTAGACACTAAGTGCTGCTATGCAGAGGGACACAAAGCTGTGAGGGTCAACATGCTGCTACTGCTGCTTGGGGTGTCCATTTATCATAACCTAGTGGTCAACGTAGTAATCAGGAGTGCAGGCTCTCTGGCTACGCTGCCTGGTTCCCATCCCATACCTACCACTGACAACCGTGGGTCATGCCATTTGTAAAATAGGGCTGCTAATTTTATTTACCTCGCATGATTGTTGTGAAGGTAAGATAATGTATGAACAGTGCTTGGAGCAGTTTCTGATACATAGCACGTGTCTAAGCTACTAATACCATGATCTACATCTTGTGTGTTTTATATCCTGTAGAGGTATGGATGTACCGGGGCCCTTATAGTAAGGGCTCACTCTGCTTCCTCTAATGAGACAGAATTAAGTCCTGGATTTCTCCATCACCAGGTCACAACCATGCAGACACCAACATGCCCATGGAGAAGATACTGAATTCCTAAATGGAGAACCTGGGTCATTAAAATAGCTCTGGGGTTGCCTAGATCTTCACTTTCCATCAAGATATGAAGGCTTGATGGTACTATAAGCAATATCACTGGTGTGTAAAGTCCCAACTGGGATTCATATAACTGAATTACTGCTTTAGCTCTGCTGTAGCTGAGCTGGGTGCCCTTGGCCCAATTAAGAGCACAGTGGACGGAAAGAACGTGGACTGGTGTGTGAGGCACATGGAGCCTCTGGCTGGGGTTAGGCACATTTCTTTGGTATGGTTACCATGTCCTATGCAGTTTCTGATGCTACCCTTCCAAAGATGACTAGAATTATGTGTGTGCCTTTGTCATCTTCACTAGACTATAACCTCTTCAAATATGAATATTATCCAGCATTTATTCTGTCCTAGTTGTCTCTTTCATTCTGGTATCCTTTTTAGATCCCACAGTACCTGGCTCATGGTTGGCACTTCATAAATGCTCAATAGATGACTAGATAAAAGAATGAATTATCTTTGTTACAATCAGACACTTACTTAGCTTAGGGACTTTGAGCAAATTTCTTGATCTTTCTGGGTCTTGCCCATAACAACACATCATTTAACTGAAATGTCCTACTTCACCAGCTTAAGGGCACAACATAGGTTATGGTACATAATTATTCCTAGATCTACATCTCTTGCTCTGTATTTATATATTGAACTGTCTATTCAAGCATTTCTGGTTAAACGTTCAGTAGGCAACACAAGACTTGTGTTTGAATGTGACCTCATGGCTGCCTTTTGCCAAACCATCTGAGAATGGCACCACCATCCACTTGCTTGCTCAAAACAAGAATGTAGGGATCACCATGGACTCTTTCATACCCCTCCTGCCTGACATTCAAGCCACTGTAATCCATTTAAGTTCTTAGTCTGATTCTTTCTCACCCTCTCCATTGCCTCAACCCTGTCCCCAAGCTCCCCTCATCTACGTGGACTACTGCACTTGTCTCCTGAATAGTCTTGGTGCTTTCAATCTTTCACATAACCCCCTTTTTGGTCTCCTGGATCCCAACCACCCCATGCTCCTTCTAGAAAAATGTGTGGGTTTGGTGGAGTGATGAACTATTCAGGTGAAAGATGATGGGGAAGAAAGGCATGGTGTGTGTGTTTGGGGAGCTCCGGATGCTGGGAGGCAAGAAAGTCAAAGAAGAAAGGCTCTATTATAGGACGAGTCCACAAGTAGGAGTAGGTGGTCCTTGAGAATGGGACAACCACATGGGTAGGAGAAATCAGGATCCCCTGAGGAGAGCTCAGCCTGGGAAGTATCCCTCATGATGTACTTCAAATGGGCTGGGAAGGATGTTCTGCTGAAACTACCCCGTTCATTCAATCTCCAGGCATTTCATGGAGCAATAAGAATTAACCATTTTCTGGATGGAGTCTCCACCATCCTACTCTTTCGATGGATGTTAAGGGTGTGATAATTGGTTTCTAATAAAAACACTGAACCTCCAAAGGGAATGGGTCTAAGTCTTAACCTTTCCTCTCAGGAAGCTCTGTGCTCCTGGGTGTGTTTACCTGCTGTCTTTCCAGCAAATCCTGAATTCTGGGTGTGCAGGTGGGGTGGATTTATTGAACCTAAACCTTGAACTTGATGGGCAATCCATGCCTCCATCACAGTGGGATCCAACACAGGGCTGCTCAAGGACAGGCCTCTGGTGAACATCTATAGAGGCTAAAAGAGCATCATACATCACTGAATACTTGAACACTCATGAAGGATCTGCTTCAAGGTCTTGAGGAAGTGTGGTGTAGTCCTTATGTGAAGTCCTTTTGCTACGAGATGGTCAGTAATGAATTTCTACAGCTTCACATTGTACTGGTACACACGGATTCCAAAAATCCTGCCAGTTGAAGCTAACATGTCAGCCCTGATCCTCTTACACCGGAAGTGTCCAATACAAGGAAGGCCTAAATGGGATTCCCTGGCTGGAGACCTCAGCTTAATGTGGGTGAGACTCTGGTCAAACACGAACCTCCAGTTTTCAAAGTAGATTTAATTGAGAGCTGTGGTTTATTTTGCTCTCTGAGCTAAATTGGGAGCCGTACAAATAAAAAATGTGAGAAGCTGTAGCTGCAGGCTTAGGGGAACAGCAGTCCAAAGGAAGGAGATTGTGTTTATAAAACCACAGGGTTGAGCTGTTTTCCCTCCTATGATCTTTCTCTCATTTCTCGGTCTTCTTGTGGCTGGAGCACTGGGGCCAGTAATCTTTGTAAGCCATCTGTATAGAACCAGGAGGCCAGGAGAATACCCTCTCCCACCCTCCTCTCTCGGTGTTGTTTTTGTGCTGTAGGTCAATCTACAAAATTTTTCGAGAGCCGTAAGAAGGAAATCATTCATTCTTTCTCCTTTGGGTGACCATTGTATCCACACGCTCTTCCCCTTGGCCTCCTGTCAGAACCTGGGAGCTAGAAGTGTAATACTGTTTCAGTGTATGCTTCAGGAAATTGGACTAGGCCATGCTGCTTCGGGGAAAAGCTTAAACACTTGAGAATAATCTTAGACATCAGTTAAAAACGGTTCCTGGAATCCTATGCTTGGAGTTGTAACTGTGTGTCCAAGGACTATAGTTTTCTAGATTTTCTAGCAAATAGAATTGCTAGGATGCTTGAATCTCAGAATTGGTAGTGATTTGGAGGTCATCTCATCTGAGTTTGTAGAAAATTTTCACTCTTTTTCAAACTGGTATCACTTGTCAGTTTTTATACTTGACAAAACAAAAATCTGCGCTAAGATCATTCTTAGTTTGCTCTTTCTTTGCCGGAAAAGCTTAGCACCGTGGTAGATAACAGGTAGTGAGGGAACTCTCTCTTCCTCTGGGATGCATCAAATGCCAGGGAAATGTGCTGGATCTATCATGGCCCCATTGTGTTGTCTTTTATGCTCATCAGTTTTTCTGCAGCGCTCCGCCCCAGAGGCCAGTAGGGACTCAAAGCTGCACCGTGGCCGTCCACTCACAGAGAGGGGAGAACGCTTTGATATTCCTGTGCTGTGGCCCTTCCTCCTGACCGACCCCACGACAGCCATTCCCAGCAGGGCTCCGAGTGTTGAGATGCTGCATGCTTTCATTCTGTAAACAGGCAAGGGGCGGGAGCAAACTGCTTGCCCAGATCTGAATGAAGCCGCCGCCTCAAGTCCTAGACCCTGCTCTGCCTGTGACCTCATTACCCCTTCATTTCTGACGCGCAGCAGGCCAGCCTCCTAGGAAGCCGAGCCCAGACAGGCAGAGGGGAGGCTGTGGGATGTGGAGAGTTGATCAGGCCTTCACTGGTTCTCTCCCTCCTGGCTCTTGGCTTTTTTAGTGGTATGTTTGAAAAGGCAGTGCGGCGAGAAAATGCCTGAGCCAGACATCTTTAAAACATGCCCTTTGTAAATCATCGCCATCTGTAGTAGCAGTGCAGGGAGGACATCAGGCGGGAGTGGCCGCTTGCTCTGAGAGAATGGTCCCAGGGGGCTATAGGCAGAAGAGGGAAGAGGCCCTTGCATGAGCTGGCAAGGGCAGACAAATGGCGGTTGAATTTGTTGAGATGTGGGGCTGATCCCAGCAGCTGCTCAGGCCCTCAGAGGGCTGTTCAGAATGTGCTGGAACCTCCAGTCAAGCTGTTCTCTTGCTCCTGCTGCTGGCTTTTTGTAACCTTTATAACCTTATATTTCGATGGCATTTTAACAATTATGAAGACCTTTTATATGCATTACTGCATTTCCTGCTCATGGAAACCCATGAGAAGTATGCATTATTGTTAACAACTGATTTATAGGCCAAAAGGAGGAAGCCTCTGGTTAAATTCCATGCCCAAAAGGAAGTGGCAGAAAGCCCCACTGCCTATGATCCGGCCTCATCGTCTTGTCACTCTCACAGCTTCCCGTCGTCTGTCACCTTCCCATAGCCTAGAACAGTGGTTTTCAAACTTGTGCATGCATCAGAACTACCTGGAAGTCTTACTAAAGCATCGATTGCTGGTAGCCACCTACAGACTTTCTGAGGTCTGGGATGGGCCCGAGGATTTGCATTTTCAGTGAGTTCCCAGGTCCTGATACTGGTCCAGGGACCACACTGGGAGAACTGTTGGTATCCAGAAAATCACCTTTCCATAGTGCAAAACCATTGTTAGCTCATGTTGAAGACTTCTTTCCAGTGTTCGCAAAGTTAGACGAGTGTCCATGTGTGTTGGGCAAAGGTGTAGGGGTACAGATGTCAGAAAGCACCTGTGGAGGTGCTGCTGTTCACAGGTGCTTCCTGTCTTCGTTCTTCCTCTGCCTCCCTCCTCTCCTGCTCAGTAACTTCCAGAGGCATCTTTTCTACCCAGAAGCCATCCTAGTTGTCATACTTTGGGTTCCCCCTGGAGGCTCACTCTGGGTGAGTGAGTGAGAGTTATATTTAGTTGATTTGGGAAGTTCTAAAAATACTGATAGAAGGCAAGGTCTTTTCACTCCTGGAAGAAAGCTCATTTCATTGTGTTAGCATACGTGTGCAAATTAATTTGTGGGGATGTTTGTGAATAAACCTACACAGGCATGCATGCATGCATGCACTTATATTTTCTTACTCTTTTAGCTGCCGGAAATAGTTAAAAAGCCTATGCATTATTTATTTTGCAGCTTAGGAAAGGAAAAGAACACATTCCAAACCTTGTGAAAAGAAAGCATATCCTATTTCTTTGGGTGCGAGATGGTGAGAGAGTAGAGTATGTGGGTTGGAAGGGCAAGCCCCCCCCTTCCTCCCCTGGGTGCTGAGTTCTAGGCCTGTGATAAGCTCTGGGGAGGCAGAGACGAACCCCACAGTCTACCCATATGGTGATGGAGCTCACACACTGGTCGGGGAGGCAGGTTCACAGGCAGATGAGGTGAGATGATCATTTTATACTACGAATTTCTGTCCCTGGGCATTCCTTTTATCCTTTGGGCCTTTCTCCCATATAAGCAGCTCAGCTGGTCTGTGCTCATCCACTTATGGAAGGGATGTGACAAGGAAAAGAGAGGAGTCCTTTTGTGGCTTCAGGCTTTAAAAGTTTCATCCTTCATGGGGAACAGAGAGGACTCATGGTCTAGAGGAAAATACTGGAGAAACAAAACCTCTTCCTACCTCCCTGCCCCTGCCCCTCAGTCCCTTCCATTTTTTTTTTTTTTTTTTTTTTTTTTAAGAAAAGAATCACTTTGGCTTAGAGGCAAGAGACTGAGTTGGAGGAGTAGTAACACTGACGTTGCTGGATCCTAGTTTTACGGGCTATAGTTTTGGGGATATAGCGAGACTCTGAAGAAATGGTCTTGCCTCAGGGGCTTTAGCAGCGAGATGATTTCCTTGTGTATAAAATGGGAGGGAAGTAGTAGGCAGAGGCTCTGCGACTGGGTCAACTCACACAGACTGAAAATCTAGGACCGGGCAGGGTGATGGACATCTCAACCCCACAGGGATAATTTTGAGGACATGAGATCCCACCCCTGTTGTTGCTTTGGCACTATGTAAGCCCCCTGGAAATTAGGCCATCTGGAGCTGGAGTGGAGTACACACAAAGTAGTAGAGAAGGTTGCATTCAGGTAACCTCGGAGTCTGTGGATTGAGACTGAAGCTTAGTACACGGGTTAGTTACATAACAGAGCACGCGGGCACTCCCCTGGTACAGCAGGAACCCAGATGACACGGTGACACAACCCCGGAGGAGGTCATCTTTCTGGAGGAGATATGACATGAGGTAGGGGTTGATAAGTGCAGATTTAGTGATACTTGCATTTTTAAAAACGTGATCTTGCCGAATGCAAGTTTGCTAATCGTAATGTTTTCCAGGACCATAAGCCTGTGTTCAGTGAGAAATCGCTAGATTCATTTCCTATGCAGTAGCGTTCTCTAACACTTCTGTGGGTCTCTGAAGCCAAGATCAATCCCTTCTCCTCAAAAACTTGGTCGGCAGGCCCAGCCCACGTTAACCCTTCCCTTCCCCCTGGCTGTTTGGAAAGGTTGTCAGTTCTCCACATTCTAATGCTTTAGATCACACATTATGCAACCTTGTTCTTGGATTCATTTGAGTTATTTACATCTTTCTGCACTGATCACAGCTCTGTGGAGGTTTCACTAAGTTGATGTTCCCTCTCTTAAGTTCCTCTAAAGCTTAGTAAGAACTTGGGTGTGTTGAAGTTGCTCTAAGTGCCACGCAGACATTACTGTAACCTTGCACAGCGCAGTATTCTCCCCATTTAGCAGATGAACACACTGAGGGGGAGTCAAGAACCCACAGAAGAGGATCATCAGAGCTGGGACAGTGAAAAAAAGACAGGTGTGGTTCTAATCACAACAGAAGCAATTTGCCTGGCTTCACTTAGCTAAGTTTCTTAACTTAAATTTTGAATAAATAAGACTTGGAAGTTAGCCTGAGAAGAACCTCCATGTAGGTTGGCTGTCTTTTCCGTATGGGTTATTCTGAAGTTAATGATCTAGTGACCGTTTGCTGGTTGACTCTGTCCTTCTTAGTCATTTTGTACAAGGTCCCAGCAGGTGGTATAATGGGCAAGCAGGTTCAGGTATGCTCCATTATTCTCGCAGTGAATTTTCTCATGTTCCCGTGGAAGCCTGGAGAAGCATTTCTTCCCTGAGAGGCTCTTGCTGGTCTGTAGTCCCATCTGCATGGGCACATGCTACTCAAACAGGGCCCCCCTCTGAGCGATCTCTGTGCTGCTGTGTTACGTCACCTTCCACTCACCCCACTGGTGAGCTACCCTGGGGTAATAGGGATGGCCAAGCACACCGCACTTGATACTGGATGGATGAGATTGAGAGCAGAGTGTTCGTATCACGCATACTCACGGCCCAGGGTAGGAAGGCACTGCACCGCCCAGGGCCACAGGCACATTGAACTTGGGAACAGAATGAACAACTGTGGGCCGTGTGGAAGGCAGGCTTGGTAGTATCAAGAGGTTGTAGTGGCCCCATGTTCACGGTGGGAGGGGTGGCAGAGGCAGTGGTAGGGTGTGGCTGGTTGGTTTGAGTAATTCCATGGGCTGTCAGGAAAGAAAACCTACAGGGATAAGCGGGAACTTTACCTGGCCCTTTTGGTAAGGAGAGTTGGCTAGGGAACCTTCTCCGTGGGAGTGGAGAGGAAGGGGAATTGTGGTTAGCTCACTAAGGATCTGCCAGTTTTGCTATATATGGAGGCAGCACTTAATATTCAACTTCACTGATAGACCTTAACTACCTGCTCTGGGATGTGCAGGTGAAGGCTCTTACCTTATCAGCTTGTCTTTAGCATATCAAACCCACGATCTTTGACCTCAGGGCTGTCAGCTCTAGGGTATGGATATTCTGAACACAGAATGCTGGCTCTTCAGATTCTTGGCTGAGCCTGACTTTAGAATAGTTTTTCAGTTTCTTTCAAACTGAAAGAGATTACTGTTACTTGGGAGGGGGAAATCTGAGTGACGTTTCAACCCTCCAGCCTCCCCAGAATTTATACTGTATTCCTTAAAGTAGACCACCAGGGAACTCGAGACCTTCTTTGATTAGATTACCCTGAGTACTTAAGGCTTTTTCAGTTCCATGGAGAAGGAATCTACAAGATTTGCTTTAAACGACAACAAAAAAAGGGGGGGTTGGTTATTAAAAGCTTATAGGTTGGTCTCAGCACAGGGCAGGAAGGCAGCTGACCCTTGAGAATGAATGGAACCAGAAGCTGGCTGCCCACCATCCTTTCTCAAGCCCACCTCATTTTTCTTTCTTCCGAATCCTTGTGTGTCTCTAGGCCCCATGCAAGAAACCATGATTAACCCACAGAAAAGCACCTGAATTTTCATCTCTTTTCAGTAGATTAGGCCAGATTGAAATCTCTTAATACCAAGTGGGAAGCTCATGGAAGAAGGTGTCTGATTTATTTATCTTGGGTCACTCATGGGCCAACAACACTGTAGAACCAAGGAGCCGGGTTCCTTGACTGGGTCCATGTGAATTGAGAGGGCGATGAGGGATAGTTCTTACAGGAAGGGTTGGGTTTTCACTGCTCTGTTCTTCCTGTAAAATTGCTTTTATAGAACAGAGCTTTACTGTCATGACGTCAGTGGTCTCCATTGCCATTTATGGTGTAGTTCCTCTCTGTGGTGGTAAAATCTGTATTGAGGATATCGTTCATTGCATTGTTCTACAATCCACACAGTCAGATACACATGGGTTTGACTTCTGTCTTGGAACTAGCTTGAATTAGGCAAGTTTCTTAACCTCTCTCAACTTTGGCTTCTCATTAATATAACAGGGATAATACACCGGATTGTTGTAAGAATTAAATAACATACTGTTTGCAAAGTACTTGCACTTAGAGTATGAGACACTCCATGAACAGTAGCTATTATTATTAATTTAATGCTAATCATTATTATTTCATGCAGCACACTCTCAGACCAACATTGACAAAGGCTGTTCAAATAAATTGATGCTTTCCTTTAAACTGATGGCGACAAGATTGCAAGCCAATAGGTATTTTGACAGGCATGACCCTCGCCTCAGAAAAATGTAAAATGTATAATTATGTTTTCATGCTAACAAGGATTGAGAGGTAGTAATCTTGATTTTTTTCTTCTTTTTTTTGTGTGGTGACATCCACTAACCTCTATATAGCTTTCCTTGGTGGAAAGATCAGATAATGACTCTTCAGGCTGAGTTAGATGTGAAGCTGGGGGTGAACGGAAGGTTGTCATTGCTGTCAATTAAATGCAACTGGGAGAGGAGAGCCATTTGGAGTCAGTGTGTGCTTTTTGTTCAAATACGACTTAAGGTGGATATAGGGCAAGAACAAACAAAACATTATGTTGGACTTTGCATTCAAAACAGTGTTGAAAGAGAACAAGAGGAATAAACTGGATTATCTTACAATTTACTAAGATGTGGGTCTTAGTTCCTAGCATTTCTTTAACCATAAAGACCATCCCCTTTTAAGAATACCCATGGAATATGGATTTTTCCTTATTTTTTTATTCCATCACATGCAAGCCTTTAACCTGCCTGCTGGGAAGCCTTCCATTTTTATTGAGCGGTAACTTTCCCTAACTAGAACTTTAAAATTTCCTATTTTTCCTAATCTCTTAAGTATGTGGCTATTGTCTTCTAACTTGAATGAAGTCTTACTATATACTTCTTTAAAGGTAAGCTGTTTCAAATTCTCCTTCTCTCTTTGGAAGTAGGCAGAATCTAAATGAATGAATACAATCATGTTAAAAAGTTAAACTGAAGCAGATATAACAATCAACTCTGAGCATATATACACCTATATAATCCCCAGTTACTATGACATTAAATTTAAAGCTGTAACCACACTTTACTACCTGTGTTCTTCATGTTGCAGTGACACACAGTAAAGGGGCAGGCTAATAAATTACCCCTGTTAGGGATGCCTGTGACACCTTGGGAAGCTAAAATGCAGGCTGGGAGCATAGTGCACGTGGCACTAACTTCCAGAATTTGAGAAACAAGACAGAGGATCATAGGGGAAGGGAGGGAAAAATGAAACAAGATGAAACCAGAGAGGGAGACAAACCATAAGAGACTCTTAACCTCAGGAAACAAACTGTAGGTTGCTGGAGGGGAGAGGGTGAGAGGGATGGTCTGGCTGGGTGAGGGACATTGGGGAGGGTATGTGCTATGGTGGGAAAAAATAAAAAATAGAGAAGTTAAACAACAACAACAAAAAAATCCTAAACCCACAAAACCACACCTGGAACCAGGAGGTGATCTCAGGTCTCTCTCTTGCTCAGTCATTCCAGACTCTCGTGGTCCTTTTGTTCTAATCACACCACACCCTTTGCTGCTGGGATACTTGGGTGTGACATCACTTGGAAGGAACTTTTTTTTTTTTTTTTTTTTTTTTTTTAGTATATGTGCTGCCGAAGTGAGCACACTTGGATGGAACTCTTAATGGGACATGCACTTTCATAGCTTCTTTGCTCTTGTGATTTCCTTTCCTGAGATCCTGTGTCTACCTTCTACACTTGGGAAAAATCCTTCCCAGTGCAAGGATATGGAGAACACTTTACTTTCTTAGAAGCAAAGTGATAACTCTTTCCTCAGCCCTGGTTTTTGTTGGGTAAACATTTTGATTAGTAGCCTGGGGTGGGAGAGATTCTCTAAGGGCTTTCTTGCGTAACATGATATGACTCCCTGAAGTGTTTTCCCAAGAAGCTCTTTGCACACCTTTGGACTCTGGTTTTTGCCCAGTTGGATATGGAGGCTGAGGGTGGGAACCCCAGTGACTTGGGATGTTGATGAGATTGGAGGGTATGTGGGGCATGGGGGTGAAGGGAGGCATCTGAGAGCTGGGGACTAACCCCATCAAAGGAAAGCAAGCTCTCCTAGGAATCTAAAACTGTGTTTTCTCTTTATTGTGTGATTTATCATTTTCTCAATCTCCCCAGCAAATTTCCAGTAAAAGTCTGTGCTAATCACCAGTGAAGGTGGAGTGGGGCCTGGGATAAAGCACTTACAGGCTCAAGACTGGTAACTGAGGTTCCCTATGGGAGTCTCACTACCTCTGGACGACATAAGGAGTCAAGGCCTATCTTCTCATGCTGTCTCCTTCAGGCAGTTCCCCATGATAGCCCCAGATAGAGCTGATGTCCTCCTCTGAATGTCAATAGTACTTTATTCATTGGGAAAAGCCCTAAATCTGTGACCTGAGATTGTTAACTCATGTGTCTGGCTTACTAAATATGAATTACTTGAAGGCGGGGTGTTGACCTTTCTTGTTCCTGTATCCCCAGTGTTGAGTAGTGCTACGCCTAGACTAGGTGCCCGGGATGTGATAGAAATAGGTTGCCAGATCCAGTTCTATGTACAGCATCTTCAGGTATGTTGGCTGCTGGTACTAACATAATCCTAACCCAGAGCATTAAAGGGAACTGTTCTAGGCAGCTTTCAGGTTTTCCTGGCTGAGCCATCCCATGCAAGAATGCTATTGGCTAAGGCTTTCCATAGTTTGACATTTTGCTTATAGGTTAATAAGAATACTCACTTTTTTCTCTAGCAGCTGGAAAGCTGCATTTTTCTTGATTGTCGACTTTGCCCCATTTGGGAACTTGGCATCCAATTAGGCCTGAGGATGTGCAGACCAACGAGTGGGGTTTTAACCAGGTCAGCCTTCCTCTTGAAATAGTTATGAAAGAGAACTCCAAAGCAAAATAAGCATGAAGGAGGTTTCAGGACACAATAGGAATAAACTAAGAGAAATGAACCTTTAGCTATTAGAGGCCAAAGAAGGGTGATATTGGGTATTGGTTCAGTAGAATACTTGTCACTTGATTGAAATATGAGAAGTTTAAGAGTATGTGTGTGGGGGTGGGCGGGTAGAGAGAGCAATTGATTGATCATGGATTTAGCCTTTCTGATATCCTCCTCAGTAAAATGCATATAAGGCTTCCCCTTCTGGGATGACACTTCAGAGGGTACTATCGTTGGTTCATGCTCAGGCATGACCGGGAGCTCCCTCCATGGCTGATTCAAGGGTCTCCTGATTGTATACTTTCTCTATGACTGTCGAATGCCTGAAATTACCATGGGAAGGTGAAAGTGTAGTGCTGTGGTTAGAGTCCTGGGCTGGAGTCAGCCACAGAGCTTAGTCACAGGATGTCTGGATAAATAGTTGTCTCCAAGTTAAAAAGCAAAGTTCTTCTCAATTAACCGATCATATTAGGCATTTACATCATGTAGATACATTTTGGAGTTTGACATCACAAATTTTAATCTATCTTCCAGATTTACATCTCAATCCTGTGACTTTGTAAGTTACTCAGGTTCTCGGAACCCATTCCCTACTTGCTGCCCTGAGCTAAGGTGTATAGCCTAGAAAATCCTCATTAGAGTGGTGGTGGTGGTGGGGGAATGGGCGGCAATTATGTCTGAGACCACTGTTTGCTCCCCATTATCTTTATTGTGTCATCTTAGGAACAGATCCCTGGTGTAGACCAGGGTGACAATGTGTGCTGCATAAACTACACACTCCAGGCTCCCTTGCAGTTAGGTGTGAGTGTGTTAGGATTTCTGGCCACAATGTGAGCTGAAGTTTGTGTGTGGAAAATTTAGAAAGGCTCTTTGAGGAACAGCCCATTCGTCCTTCTTTGCTTCCTCCTCCCGGGTGCCTGACATTCAGAGGTGATGCAAGTGCTCCAGCAGCCATCTGGACCCTAAGGGGACTTTGAGAATGGAAGCCATGATCTGGGGGTGAATTCCTGTTCCTGAATTCCTGTTAGAGCTCTTTATCAGAACTTCGGGGTGAGAGAATTGTGTGTCATAGTTTTTAATTTTTGAGTTTTACATGCAGTCAGACTTTGTTCCAGTTGAGAGATGGTGAGGATCATGCCATTTTTTTCAAGTGACCTGTATTGATATGGGATTTCCCAAAGATTGCCCTCTTGGTCAATTGATTTCCTGCTGAGCCAGTTGGCTGGAGCAAGGTCTGGAGGGATTTGGGTCCAAGCTGGGATAAAGCAAAAGTGTGGCTCCAAAGGGTGAGTCCAGGAAACTCTGTATTTACCTGCTGCGTGTTACCTTGGACAAGTACAATAGCAGCCCTGACGTCAGGCTTTTCCCTAATTCCTGCTGCATCTCTTAGGCGAGATAATTATTCCATAATATGGCTCAGAGTAATTACCCAAGTCGTGTTTCTTTGTACTGATTTTGCTGAAATATGTGTAAAGAGCACCTGTTCCTTGGCCATCAAAAAGGAGGTGGAAATATTTTTTTCCTCCCTAGGTTTGCATGGTTTGATAAGTAAAAGGCTCACAGTTTCTTTACTGGGATTGCTTACCCACTTTCCACTCTACTCTCAAATATTCCTGTTTGTGGCGACTGACAGGCCTGGGCCTGCCAGGCTCTGAGGGAGGTGGGAAGAGAGAGGGTGGACACCACACTTCAACCTTCATTCCAGTGTACCCTGGCTTGTCTCTGCCCATAGCAGAGCTGATGGCTCTTCTTCTCCCTTGGGATGTTCTGCTAAACACAATTACATGCTGCATTTGACAACAGAGCTGGTAATTTATGTGCTGCTGGAATGGAGAAGGAGGAAGGTAATCGGGATGAATATCAATGTGCTCTGAAAAGATACCACATTTTCTTATCCCTTTCAGGAATCAGGCTCTGGTTAAGGAAAGGAGGCTGTTCATTGGTCATTTGGTAGATTGCCTTAAAACCAACTTGACTTTAGAATTATGTGCAGGGGGAGAATACAGAATCCTTGCCAAGGATGGTCTAATGTTGGGGAGGGGGGTGTGTTGGGAAGGTGCGGGGGCTGAAGTCTGTATCACATTGTCAGCTTGCAAATATTTGATGAAATCATGGACTTACTATCGACGAGACCTTGAGCATTATTATGCTTCTCTGAATCTTGGTTTCGTCCTTTGTAAGTGAAAGATGAAATCTTACTATTTACATCAACCTGGTTGGAACTGGAGGGTATTATACTGAGTGAAAAAAGTCCATCAGAGAAAGACAATTATATGGTTTCACTCATGTGGAATACAAGAGTGCAGAGGATCATAGGGGAAGAGAGGGAAAACTGGGAAGAAATCAGGGAGACAAACCATGAGGGACTCTTAACTATAGGAAACAAACTGAAGTTGCCAGAGGGGAGGTGAGTGGGGTTGGGGAAACTGGGTGACAGGCATTAAGGAGGGCACGTGATACAGTGAGCACTGGGCGTTACATGCAAATGATGAATTACTGAACTCTACATCTGAAACTAAAGATGTACTATATGTTGGCTAATTGAATTTAAATAAAGAAAACTATGAAAAAGAAGAAAAACACTATCTCATTGTGTGGTTCTG
>CM052894.1:39230639-39336057 GCA_028534135.1 Potos flavus | reverse complement strand
TTTTGTTTTGTTTTTTTAAGATTTTATTTATTTGGGCGCCTGGGTGGCTCAGTTGGTTAAGTGACTGCCTTCGGCTCAGGTCATGATCCTGGAGTCCCAGGATCAAGTCCCGCATCGGGCTCCCTGCTCGGTGGGGAGTCTGCTTCTCCCTCTGACCTCTGCCCTCTCATTCTCTAATAAATAAAATCTTTAAAAAAAAAACAAAAAAAAACAAAAAAAAATTTTTTTTATTTAACAGCAGGTGCCCCACCAAGCAGACAGGGAGCCCAATGTGGGGCTCGATCCCAGGACCCTAGGAACATGACCTGAGCCGAAGGCAGATGCTTAACCATCTGACCACCCAGGTGCCCCAGCTTTTCTGTCTTTCTGGTTTTGATGTTCCAAAAGTCTAAATTCTGAGAGAAACCTCAGACACCTTAGGAAAAGGTCTTGAAGAAACTCAGGGAAAAATTGTCCTAAACTAGACCAAGACTGCCCTTGTGCTCTGAGGAAAGGAAAACTAGAGGAAGAAAGGTGTCTGGGGGTCCTGGGAGAAGAGGGGGGCCATAGCTCCTCTCCACCAGGGAACTGGAAGACCCTAGAAAGGAAATGGCCACTTGTTTGTCCAAGCATCTAGGAACAGAAGTAGCCTCACATGTGTGGTTAGGAGCAGCAGGGAGCAAAGAGATGATGGGGCCACATATGTACACGAACACAAGATAGCGGCATAGTGACCCATTGGACCAATGACTGTGCCAGGTCATAGGACACTGGAACTGGGAAACAAAGCAGGTAGAAGGAACACAAAGCCCTAAAAGGTCTGAGGTTGTGGGATCCACACAGAAATAAAATTATAGTATAGAATTCTAGTTCTTCTATACCTAGGTTTATGGATGGAGATTCATACCCACCACCCAGATAATAGAAACAGTGGGTAACGGAGTCCTATTTGTCAGGTGAGGTAATGTCCTGACCAACCGTCTTGAAAACAGCTAATATAAATTCTGGGCCCAAAACTAGAACACTACCTGAATCCTCTGTAGAATGAACACAATGAATTTGCAGAGGAGCTGAAATTTAGAAGCAACTGGCACCAGGCATTCCCCGTCTTTGTAGCTGTGGTCACGACAGGGCACGGAGTTGCTTCTGAGAGAAACATGTCATCCTTCTGTCCAGAGGGAAAAAGCCCAGGGCTGCCACTGGGAAGAGAGCAGGGGGCACTTCAGAAAGAAGAGAACCAAAGCAGGGGAACCCAGTACTTTGTGTGAACTCTGCTGCAGTCTCTGGATGACTCTTGAATCACAAATGGCAGGGCAGGCTACAAACATTCCAGCTCATAAAGAGGGAGATGGAGGGTAATTAAATGGAGATTTAGGGTGCAGTCCAGCTATTATAACTATGCTCAAAGAGGTAAGGGAAAATACACTGAAAAATCTTAGAATAGAAAAAGATAAAAGTAAGTGAAACCTTTAAAAAAATATTTGAGAGAGAGAAGAGAGAGCATGAGCGGTAGGGGAGGGGCAGAGGGAAAAGCAGACTCCCTCCTGAACAGGGAGCCCGCAACTGAGAGCTCAGTCCCAGGATCATGACCTCAGGTGAAGGCAGATGCTTAACCATCTGAGCCCCTCAGTCACCCCAAGTGAAAACTTTAAAAGTGAAGAGGCTGAAAAATTAAAAATCCATGGATGGGCTTAATATCAGAATGAATATGAAGGGAGGACAGAGAGGGATGGGAGAAAGGGAGAGAAAAGGTAAAAACTTTAAGATTAAAAGATTGAGAAAAAAATTAAAAACCTAGTGATATACAGCCAAGCCTCAAACAGAATATACCTCCAGAAAGAAAGAGAGGGAATGGGGCAGGAAAAAAGAGTAATGGCTAACATTACCTCCAACTGGCATTCCTGCCATCTTTTGTCCCACCTCCACATGGAGAGAGGACCAGGGCCCAGGCTTGCTTTGAAGTTTGCTCAGCCGACTCCAGATAGCACAGGCACACTGTAGCAAAACCGCTAACAAGCAAAGATTAAAAATAAAAACCATAGAGAAAACCAACATATAACATGTAGAGATCAATTCTTCAAATGACTGCAAATTTCTCATCAAAACCATGGAGGACAGACGACCCGTCAACCTGGAGTTCTGTAACCAACAAAAAATATCCCTCAAGAACGAAAGCAACTTGAAGACACATACAAATAATATTGAACTTAGGTCACTGGACAAATGGACAACTACACTATAAGAAATCTAGATGAAGTTATTCAGGTGTAAGAGAAAATGCTGGGGGAAATTCACATCTTTGTGGAAAAACAAAATTTAGATAATATCTAGGTAAACGTAAAAAATTTATTTTCCTCATGATTTCTCTTAAATAGATAGGACACCAGCTTATTGGGTTTATAAGGTAGGTAGAAGCAATACACATCACAGCTATAAAGGAGGGATGCTGGTAAATACATGCCTATGGTTGAAGGGTTTCTATACTAGTTTATAGTAAATCCTACAATACTAATTCTAAGTAAGGATAGTGTATCAGTCGGGATCCAACCTAGAGACAGAAACTGTGCCAGTTATTCGAACAGAGCAGATTTAATGGAAAAAGTTAATTAGTAAAAATTACCTACTTAAAGAGGTAAATGTGGACTCTAAGAAAAAGCAAAGATAGAACAGAGTTACTAGCTCTGGAGCTGAGACGTAATTACACAAGGCAAAAAACAAAGAACTTGGAAGAGACCAATCTCCCTCCCAAGGCTGAGATTAATTCCTTGCCAGAGAGATGGTGGCCACCACAGGAACACACAGCCTTCCAGAGGCAAAGAACCCTGCCAGCCTATCTGAGACAGAGCTGGTCTTTGAACAGCCTGCTGGGTGGCCCAGAAATCCCCCAGAGGTACGTGCAGGCTGGAGGCTACAGAATATGGCCTGCTGGGATGCTGGTGGGCCCAAGATAGTCAGCAGGAAGAGGACCCCTGGGGGGCAGAACCTCTCTGGAGAGGGAGCACCCCCTGGACATCCATGTACTGACATGTTGGCAGTTAAGCATGGGAGGAAAAAGGACCCAAGAACCAAGAAAAGCAGCCCTCTCCTTGACCATACACTTTCAGCCTTCTAGTGCCTTCTACTGACAAAGTTTAGCATTGCACCAGCTGGCAAAGGACAAGGATGTACAGGTTTTGGCTCCAGTATCATAAAAGAGTGGGGGAGAGGAGGGGGTGGATTTGGAACAGAGTGGCAATAAATGGATGACTAACCCAGATCTACTCTTTTTTTTTTAAGATTTTATTTATTTATTTGACAGAGAGGAGAGAGATCACAAGTAGGCAGAGAGGCAGGCAGAGAGAGAGGGGGAAGCAGGCTCCCTGCTGAGCAGAGAGCCCGACGCGGGGCTGGATCCCAGGACCCTGAGATCATGACCTGGGCCGAAGGCAGAGGCTTTAACCCACTGAGCCACCCAGGCGCCCCCAGATCTAGTCTTATCCTTAGAGATGCCACTAAAATAAATGCAAAGATCTTAAAAGCCAATAGAACTCAGAATTCTAAAAAACATTCAGATAATCCAGAGACACAAGAAAAGGAAAAACAAAAGAACAAGAAATAGAAGGGATAAACAAAAAATCTAATAGTAGACTTAAATCTAAAAATCATTCGGAGTGGGGAAACAAGGTCAGCCACAAAATACCTACTGGTGGATTCCATTTATATAAATTTCTAGAAAATGCCGCCTGATATATAACAACAAACAGGTCAGTAGTTGTCTGAGACTAAAGTTAGAGGGAGGGTGATTTACTACAAAGCAGGGAAACTTTGGGAGGCAATGAAAATGTTCTCTGTGTTTATTGTAATGGTGGTTTCATAGATACATCTGTCAAAAATCAAATGTCCACCCTAAATGGATGCACTGTATTGTACAGGATATCTACCTCAGATTCTTAAAAGGCAACAGATAAAGTGTTCCAATGGGGACAAAGAGTCTGGGGAGCTAGAAATTTGGGGGAAGAGCTGAATGGCCGTCTGATGCACCCAGTCCCTGTTCTGTGCCTGCAGCCTCCAGCATCACCCATGGGACCCAGTCCTATCTAGTGTGATGCACAACCTCAAAGATTAGAGCTCCCCAGACCCCAACTTAGTGGAGCTAAGGGTAAGTAGTATTGCTGCTGTCCAAGGCACCTGCTACATGGTCCCAGCTGCTTGGAGTGGAATTAAAGAATCACCATTAGTAGGGCCCAGATATAGAGATCTCCTGGACAGGCCTGGACTCGGGCTCAGCCTCCAGGAGCGGACTTCTGCTTTGATGGACAGATAACTTCAAGGGACCAACAGCCCCACTGGAGGAGTGCTGAGGGGAAAAGGTACGATCAAGTAAAGACAAGAATGCTCAAGTCAGAAACCACATTTAGAGTCAGGACTGTAATAAATAACTGAACACTCACTTCCCTTTTCCCCCTTGGAGGTCTTTAAAAAAAAAAAAAATCAAAGCAAATAAATCTGTCGTGATTCACCAGTATGGCAACCCAAGGCCTGCCAGCCTCTGGACAGCTTGAAATTGGAGGCTTTGGGGGTGGGGGGGAGCGGCGGAAAATGAGAAGTGTTTTCTGAGTTTAATAAAATCGACTGAGAATTTCTTTCGCGGAAACAAAATGAAAAACACCTCATAACGAAAATAGTCTTTAAAATAAGGAACATTTTGCACATATAAAGCACTAAACTAATTGCTAAGTGGTAATGGAAGGCTTTTGAAAGGACTGACCTTTCAAAACAGTGATCTGCTTATGGTAGCATAAATAGAACTATATGAACTGAAGCCACAAAAATGTTTTTCTCTTAGCAGATAAAATGTTAAAAAGATCCAAATGAGTGCCATTGCCTTCAAGGTCATCATGTGGGCAAGCTGTGCATTTATTTCCATGTCTGTTCAGAATTTCTATTTTGGAAATGAATTATCCAACCATCATCTTGAATCGTCTTGATATTCTGAACAGGGTCTCTGTGCTACCTGCAATCTGAACACAGTCACTCTGGAGCAATCAATATATACAGGTAATGTTGGTTGTTCCACTGGACAAATTTTAAACCACAAGCCCTACCTATTACTGAGATATTCAGCAGCTTCAATTTCTCTCAGCCCAGGTATCCCCTTCTGTAAAAATAAGAATACTCCTGTCAGGAAGGATTAAAAAAAAAGAAGAAGAAGAAGAATGTAGAAGTATCAATAATCAAATGTTCAAGTCCTAAACCTTCCCTTAGTAAACTTCCCCACTCCCCCAGAGGATTTTTTGGCAATAGAAAGGATTTCAAATCAAAGTCACTTGTTTTTGAATTATTAACTCCACTCTATTTCAGCAACTACTCTAAGTCTAGGCAGGACAGAATGGCCTGATGCTCTAGAGAGTTCCAGAATCTTTCTTGGCAGCGTGACTTTGAACTAGCTACCAAACATTTCTAGAGCTCCGTTTCTTCATCTGCAGTAAGGAAGAATAGTAATGACCTCAAAATAGTTCCCTTAGAATGCTGTGTACATATTCCAGAATGAAAAGCTATTTGGGGTTGAATGGTGTTTCCCCAAAATGCACTCCCCATTAAGTACTGAAGCCCTAAGCTCCAGTAGCACAGAATGCAACTGTATTGGGAGACAGGACCTTTAATGAGGTAACTAGGATAAAATGATGTGACGTGGGTGGGCCCTAATCCAGTATGGCTGGCATCCTTAGGAGAGGAGATTAGGATGACAAGACATGCACAGAGCAGGGGAAGACCATGTGAGAACACAGGGAGAAGACCACCATCTGCAAGACAAGAAGAGAGGCCTCCAAAGAAACCAATCCTGCCGACATTTTAGGCTTTTAGCTGATAGACCTGTGAGAAAATACCTTTCCTTCTTTACATCATCCATCTGAAATATTTTACGGCAGCCCTAGAAAATGAATACGAAAGGGAAAAATATTCTGGTCCTGCATGCTCCAGTAAGACCACTCCTCTCCAGCTTCCCCACTGCCATTACAGGCAAGAGGGAAGACGAAATCCCAGCACATTAACAGTCCTAGCCAGATCCCCCCCTCCCCCAACCTTCCAGAACTCAAAGCTTCACCAAATAGTCTGTCCTGACTCCAGCAAGGCTGATCCGTTTTGCCATTTCTCTGGTTATGGCAAGCCACAGACAGACTCATCACCCAGACTCTCCCCTTCACAAGACTATTTATTCATAATTTTACCCCACTTCCTGAACCTTTCCTTTTATAAATTATCCCCACAATATTTTTACTAAAAGTTTCCTTTATTCTTCTGTTTTACTGAAAGTTGATTTTCCCCAAGAACATGGATTTCTCTGCAACCCACTCAAATGCTGAGCATTTTCTCAACCACTGAGCATAGCAATGAGGTAGGTTATCCTCTTAGTTGCAAGTTTCTCGATCAATTTCCCTTTCTGTTCAAAAAACAAAAACAGAAACAAAACACCTCCAGTCTTAAAATCTACACTATGAGAAAACACATCATTCCCTCCTGTCACTATTATCAATAGACCTCATCACTCCCAGATTTTGTCTCCTCTTTGTCGCTCTAGCAATCTACCATGATTTCTAGTGATTTTGAAATTCTTGGGGGCAATCTTCCGAGGTTCCTCAACCTCCTTTTCTCCAACGACTTTCTTCTTTACCTGTCATACCCTGAGACTATGCCATGCCTCATTTGTAACTGTTCTTCCTCTTGAAGTACAGTTTCAAGCCTTACCCTCTGTTCATCATCCCCTGTATTTCATTCATTCACTCAACAATTACTGTGTCCCAGGCACTGTTCAAGATGTTGCCCCCACAGTACGGATCAAAACAAGCAAGAATCTCTGCACTCATGGAACTCACACGGGATTGATAAGAGCATAAACCACAAAGGAAATATACAGTATTTAATTTGTGATAAGTGTTACTAAGGAAAAAAAAACTGTATGCCAATTATAATTCAATAAAAAAAAAATAAGTCAGGAAAGGGAATTAGGGAACATTGGAGAAGTTTGGGGTATTTTGTTTTTGTTGTTGTTTTTAAAGGTGCCCAAGGATAGCCATAAAGATATTTGAGCCAAGATCTGAATGCCGTGGGACCGAGCCTTGCACATTATCTAGGAGTGTTCCTCAAAGAGGTAGCAGGAAATGCAAAGGAACCAAGATGAGAGTTTATCTGGGGTGTTTGAGGAACCTTGTGTTGACTGATGTGTCTCAAGGGGGCTAATAGGGAGAACAGTAGAAAATGAGGCTGGGTATATGGGAAGGGGGTGGGGAAGCAGATCCCAGAATTCCAAAACTCCCAGAATCATTTAATGCCACCAATCCACTGATCAGACGCCATGGTCACTGTCCCTAACGCAGTTATGTCCTTACTTCCACTCTTACCCAGCTTGGATTCAATTGGTCCATCCTATAATCACTCCCTTGCAGATTCTCTCAACTCCTTTGCCCCACTCACTCTGTGGTATTCAACTGACAGAAGCAATCTTCAGTTAAGTCCCAATCTATGCTTACTCTGTACTCGCACCCACACAGTCAACCATGGCTGGAGACCAGCACACAGCATGCTGATTAATCATGCGTGAAATTCAGTCACTAATCTAAAGTGAGCCTTTAGTGTGCCCCAGCAATCCCATTGTATTTCTTAATCTCCTTAACCTAGAAGACCATTTCACACCCTCTTCTCCTTTGACAACCATCCACCACCTCCTCTCAGCTGATGGTCTTACCTCATTCCCTGACAAATAGAAGAGAGCTTCCATACCATCCCACTGCCATGTTTACCAACCTACCACCTATGTGCCCCTATAGCTGCCTTCCCTGCCATTACCGTGGATATGGTGCTCTCACTCACCTCTCAAGACCCATGCTTCCGCTTAAGCCACAGATCATATACCCTCTTATCCACAAAAGGACATCTCTCAAGCGATTGTCCCACTCTTTCCTGAATCACCAATTCTTCCCTTTTCTACCGGATCAAAAATACCAGTATGCTTTTATTATCCCATCTTTAAATACATATACATGTATTTTGCCTCTACATCTCCTTCTAAAACAGCTTCTTTGTCCCACTTAAGCCTTATCTATACTTGCTGTTATGGATTGAGTTCTGACCCCCCCCACACACACACACACACACCAATAATTCATATATTGAGGTCTTAACCCTATTTTCAAAATGTTCCTTATTTGGAAATGGGGTCTTTGCAAATGTCATTAGTTAAGAGGAGGTCACACTGGAAAAAAGGCTGGCCCTAATCCACATGACTGGTGTCCTTATAAAAAGGAGAAATTTGAACATGGAAGCACCTACATGGGGAGAACGCACGTGAAGATGAAGGCAGAGAGACGGGAGTGATGCAATAGAAGCCAAAACATGTCAAAAATTGCTAGCGAACCACCAGAAGCTAGGAGTGGTAAGAAACAGATTCTCTCTCACGGCCTTCACAAGAGCCAGCCTTGCTGGCACCTTGATCTGGACTTCTAGATCACAACTGTGAAACAAGACATTCCTGTTGTTCAAGTCACCGGGTGTGTAGTCCTTCATTAGGGCAGCCCCGGCAAACAAATACAGTGGCTACCTCTGATTTTTCTCCTAGCTCTTTTCAACCCACTCTGATCAGGTTTTGCCCCTACTGCTTTCCCAAAGCAATTCAGGCCTAAGTCTCCAATAGCATCCACACAATTGAATTCAGACATTGATATTCAGTCTCTGTGTGGACTTCACAGCATGTAAGATGTTCTTCCTCTTTGACATTTTCTGCATCTGCCTTCCAAGACATGACTTCCTTAGGTTTTCCTCCTACCTCACCAGCCATAGGTTCTCAATTCGTATCTAGGTTGCTTATTTGTTTCATTTGTTTACTACTTTTGTAGTAACATGTAATATACAAGCAAAAAAGTGAAAGCTATATGCTCAGTCCAATTAATTATTGTCAAGTCTGGGGCTGTGTGATCACCACCTAGACAAAGATCTAGAACATTATGGAACTCTAAGAAGCCCTTCACAAATCATTTCCTAATGAAAACGTCCCTCCCTGAGAGCTACCAACTCTCTCAAATCTATGGTAACCCCACTTAGACAATATCCCATAATAATTGTACATTTTTCTATCCTCAGCAGTCTTATCAAATTTTGCTTTATAGGTTTTGAAACTTAGAACCATAACAAATTCAATTTGCACGTCATCTTGGTGAACTAAACCTTATAACATTTTGAAGTGATTTTTATTACTGCTAGTAACACATTTATCATGGAAGTCCATTTTTTCTAATACTTTAGTTATACCAACTTTCTTTTTTTTTTTTTTTTTTTTTTTTTTACTTTCGAGGTTTCTGAACCCTTATATTTTAGTTAGATCTGATAACTAACAGTCACGTGTTCAAATATTGCCTCTATCCCATTCTCAGCTCCTGAAATTCTAATCTTCATCCCCTGGGGATTCCACCCCCCCCAACCCCCCCTTCCCCCTCCTTGTTACATTCTGGATAACTTCTCATATATAGATATATAATTGCCTGATGAGTCCAACCTGGCCAAACAACTCCACTGATTTTTTTAATGTTATTGAACTTCTCAGTTTTGGAAGTTCTATGTAGTTTGTTTGCAAAACTGTCATTTTAATAGATTTGTTAATATTTAAGCATATCATTTATTTCTTTAAACCAGGAAGCGTAACTTTCAGAATCTACGCCTGATAATTCTATTATCTGAAGTATTTATGGTCTATATCCAGGGGGAGGGGACCTGGGGGGGGGGGGAACTGGCTCTCACTCTGCCGCCTTATTTCTTCGTGAGCTTATCTTTATGTGCTGAATATCGCCTTTGAGAAATTTTTTTTTTGTAAAGAGTTTGTAAGACCAGGGATGAATGTCCTCTCCTCCAGAGATGCTTTCAGTTTCCTTCTGCCCGGTGTCTTGGGGAGAGAGCCACCTTCCCGGCCAATTTCTGGGCTTGAGGTAGGCTGACCCACCAAGGGTATGCGTATATAGAGGAGCACATCTACACAAAGGCCAACCTGCTGTCGTAACTTCTCAGGAATGATGGATTTTCTTTTCTTTTCCTGCTCTTTAGTAGAAAGGCAAGTTTCTCCATAGTCCCTTTTTACTGGGTGTCAGAGAGGCAGCTGAATTTAGTTATACTTTATCTTACCTTAGCTTTAATCCTTGGCAGGCTGTTTAATGTGCAGAAAGAGTCCTTTAAGACATCCCACCTGAAGTAGATCCTGGACATAGGTCTCCTTTGTTCTTCAGGCCATTTAACAGAAGGCCTAGTGTGCAGTAGCAGCTAATGCCCTCCAGATTGGGAGATTCCAATAGTCTACGTGTTTTTCTAACTATAGTTTTTCCCCAGATTTTAGACTATCTTTCAAGTTTTCCTCTTACATTGACGAGGGTTGCCCCCTCATATTTTATCCAACATTTTGCATTGCTTTCAGTAGAGGAATTAGTAAGAATAACCAAGCTTAACTGGAAACCAGAATCTCCCTTACCTCTTTAATTTTAAAAGTGCCCCAGTTGCCCATTTTTAGACCTCTCCTTTTCTCTACCTACACTTCTTCCCTAGGTTATCTTACCCAGATTTGTGGTTTTTAAGTATCTGGTTGCATGAATATCTACACAATTCTTCCTAAACTCAGTGTATCTATGTATGTATATTAAAACATCCAAATGAAGAGTAAACTTACAAAGTTCCAAAAGTCTGCAACACAACAATCACATTTACGTATACAGTCTCCTTAGGAGATTCCTTTGAAGGGGAACAAATATACAGTTGCTCGCAGATGTCTGTAAGTACGTTTTTAACATGGTTTCCCTGCTCTTCTACTACAAACCTCCTCTAAGGTTTAATCCTTAGTGCAGAGCAAAAATAAAAGCAGCAGGGATCAAAAACAGCTCGATTATACCTGGGCAGTAGGAAAGGTGTTATTTGTGACTTCCACTCTTTATCCTATCACTTTCCAAACACAGACAATTGGATTGCCAAATAACATAACTGCCGTCCTTCCACTGGCCCTTTGGATACTATAGGAGTAATAAGGAGGCCTCAGGGGCATATCTCCCCATCATGCCATCCATCAATTTCAGCATTGCCTCGGCCCTCATTCAATGTTAGCCTCAATGGACACCATGGATCATAGACTTCCACACCAAGTGCTCAAACAAACAGGCATACTAAAGACGTTGACCTTTAGTTCTCTTTATGGGAAAGTATACATCATTTAATGAAGTGCCTCCAAACAAAATTTGTGACTTACAGAGAAAGAGTAAGAGCAATGAGAGAAGGGGAGTGGAGACTGTACTGGAAGAGACATTGGATCTAGACAGAAAGTAAGCCAGGCATTTTGACATGTAAGCGAAGCAACTCGTAACTCTGCTCAGTTTCCAGATTTCTTTGTCCAGGATCCACTAGCTTTTTTAGGGTCACTGCATCCTGGGACAAGATCATCCAAAAGAGAGACAAGAAGAGAGCCAAAGACAAATTTATTTCTTGTCAGGGGAGGCTCTCCGCTCAAAGTACCCCATCCAATATGTTCTGTACATGCCTCAGAAGATTTGAAAATGTGATTCTAGCAAATCACTTTGAGGAAGAGTTGAAATGTATTTACCCTGGCAAACTTCATTTTCAGTCCAGATAAGTTGCTGTCACAACCTCCAAACTCAAGAGTTCGCACAACAAACCTTTATTGCTCACTCACACAGCTCATCTAATGCAGGCCAAGGGCAGAGGGAGCTAGGATCATTTTGGTCACTTCAGATCCCCAGTCAATAGAAGATTCCTCTCCCCTTGCACTGCACAACCACCGGAAGAAGAGGAAGGGAGTGGGGTGGGTCCCTCTCTAGCTGCTCCAGCGTCTATAGGAAGTAACACACGTCACTCCTGTTCACATCTTGTCAGCCACAGCAATTCACGCAGCCACACCTGACCTGAAATGGGATAGAGCAGCACCATCTTACTATGTGCCCAAAGAACTGGGATATTCGTGAACAGCATTACCTTCAACCACAGTGACCTTTCTCGTATTTTCATACGCCCTGCCTTAAGTGCTTTAAGGGAATAGGATCTTCAGCAGTCACCCCTCAAAGCTGACAACCACCAGTGAGCTTTGGGAGGGAAAGGATGTGTCCACACAAGACAACTACAGAATGAGGAGGCAGCAGAAAGGATTGAAGCACTCAGAGGAATATGAAATTAGATCACCCACCAACTGTGGCAGCTTGTCAGTTCAGGCTAAGATAATGCAAGTAAAACCAAAGTTTGTGGGGCGCCTGGGTGGCTCAGTGGGTTAAAGATTCTGCCTTCAGCTCAGGTCATGATCTCAGGGTCCTGGGATCGAGCCCCGCATCAGGATCTCTGCTCAGCGGGAGGCCTGCTTCCTCCTCTCTGCCTGCTTGTGATCTCTGTCAAATAAATAAAATCTTTAAAAAAAAAAAAAAAAGTTTGTTTTTAATACCTTGAATTATCCAGATAAGTTACCTTGCTGCTTATTAATTCACCCAACAAAGAACGAATGAATGACTACATGCCAGCAAGGAAGGTAGACGTGACAAGTACAATTATGAGAAGATTAAGGAGTTGCTCATAATCCCCGATTTCTTAGGATAGTAGATACAGAGAAGGATCTTGGATTTTGTTGAACTAGGGTTAAAAGTAGGGATGCAAACTTTAAAAGAGGCATAGGCTACATTGAAACATAAGTGATCAAAAGATCTGGAAGGGATCAAGAGATTGGAACACAGGTAGCCAAGAGAGGGCTGGAGATGGAGGGAAGGAGAGAAGTACTGGCAGTGCTGCAGGCTTGGGGGTGAGGGAGGAGGGGTGGAGGAAGCATGGCAGTTTCCCAGGGTTAAGATATTTGGAAAGAACCCGGGACATGAAAAAAGGTCTCGCTGTTCAGGGTATAATACCCCTTTCCTGACAAAGCCCTCCTCTGTGAGCCATCAACGTATTTCAGTATAGGATTGTATTTTGAGAGGAATTGATGGTATACCTAAATTGGCCTCATGGGTCACTCAAGTAGATCTAGGCCTTTGCAGGCGATCCTGTAACAGCAACATGAATAAAGTAAGGCAGAGGCAGAGAGTAGGGAAATCCAACTTTGTTGAAGAGGAACAGGGAACAATTTAGAAAGGAGATGTAATGGGAGGAGACTTTTAGAAACTTTGGGATGAAATGAAGGTATTTTGCATATGGAAGGAGATGCACCATTGATAGCCACACACACCCTAGGATAACTCACAATGAGTCACATCCAAGTGTAACCCTTACCCCTTGAGTGTGTGTCAAAATTGCCCTGCTTCGATGCTATTGAATATGGTGACAGTGATGGGATAGCCACTCCCTTGGTTGGGTTATGTTACCAAAGACTCCCTCTTAGCAACCTTGAGAACACTTCCAGCTGGCCTTGAAGATGTAAGCTGCCACGTTGAGAGGGGGCCACATGGCAGGAAACTACAGGGGCTGCAAGGATTGGAGAGTGGCCTGGCTGATAGCCAGCAAGACAGAAGCCCCCATGCTATAACCACCAAAAACTGAACTGTGCTAATAACTTCAAGAGAACCCGGAGTTCTGGAGAGGAATGCAGTCCAGCCAACACTTTGATTAAAGCCTTGGAGATCCAGGATCAGAGGACTCAGCTTAGCCATGCCAATCCTACTGTCTGATGAAACCTCTGGAATAATAAGCACGTGTTGTTTTCAGCTACTAAGTTTGTAGTAACTTCTTAGGCAGCAATAATAAACCAATACAAGAGGCAAATATCAGGGACAAAAGGGTGAGCTCACCGAGCGGGAAAAGAAAAGTGCTCCAAGCAGAGGAAAGAACACAGGAGCATAGAAAATGCTGAGTGTATTGGGTGTGGTTGGTCTGCAGAAAGGGTGGGGACAGTGTGCTACAAATAAGGGAACGGACAAGATCATCCAGACTCTGCTCTTTTTCCAGAGAGAGAGTTTAGGTTTTTATCATTAGGTTATAGGGGGCTCTTACCAGACTTTTGCCATGTTTTCAGATTTCTGGGCCTTATTTGAGATAGGAGACAAGCTATGGATCACAGCTACCCTGGTTCCAGCAGGTTTCTGAGCCTGCTACCACATTCCCTTGAGCCTCTATTCAATGGACCACCACATGATGAAAAGTGTTCCAAGCTCAAAAGTAGATAACGTTTTCTTGTGTCCAGCACCTGAAATCAACTTACTATCTATTTAATATACATTTATTGAATATTCATATGGATCTAGCACTTTTGCAGATGCTGGGTACAAAACTGTAAACAAGATTTGGCCTCAAGGCTTAAATTCTGTTAAGTGATGTTAGTAATCAATGCTTCAGTGGAACTTAGTTACTTTTAAGTGCTTTTACATAGGAATTCAAATTTTCATGCCCATATCCACTTTTGAGAACTGCCTGCTCTGCGGACAGATGCGTTTTCTGTTACGTGACACCCCCACCCAACACAATTCCACCACAGCTGATTGGACCATATGTGAGCACTGGTTCAAGAGTAGCGAAGTCATTGGTTAACCAATAACAAATGACCTGGCATTGCCACAAGCTAGACCAATAAGATGGTCTGAGAAATCTTAGCTAAAAGGAAAACAATGAGGCAGTTAAAAAGAGCTGGAACAGACAGGTGTAAGAAGGACTTACAGTACCATCCAAACTTTTGGTAGACCCTTGAGAGGGTAAGAGCACACTAAACGTTATTTAAAATTTTACAATTATAACTACTGCCAATTATGAAAGCGTTACCAAAAATAAGAGAGTTCTAGATATACACCACCTAATAAATAAGAACCATCATAGTAAGAACATTCAGAATGTCCCTTGATTGGCTTTATGGCAGAACTGCTCAGCTTTCATTCTCTGTAATTCACATACCTCACCCACAAGATTTCCTAAGGTTCTTAATGAACTTGTGACCATTTTGCATCTCACAGGCTCAGGTCACAGTACAATCAAGCTGGTAGATGAATGGTAGGCAGAGGCAGTGCTGGATGTTTCTCCCATAGCCAGCCAGGTCAACAGGTTAGCTCCAGCTGTTCCAGCTGAAGTGCATACCTTATTTTACCTACATACTTTTTTTTTTTTTAAGATTTTATTTATTTGACAGAGAGATCACAAGTAGGCAGAGAGGCAGGCAGAGAGGGAGGGGGAAGCAGGCTCCCTGCCGAGCAGAGAGCCCAATGCGGAGCTCGATCCCAGGACCCTGAGATCATGACCTGAGCCGAAGGCAGAGTCTTTAACCCACTGAGCCACCCAGGCGCCCCAACCTACATAGTATTCTTGAAGTGGGAGATATTAGCTACCTAAAAGGGGTCCAGAAAAAAGAAATATTATTGTCTTTCATATTTAACCATGGATTAAAATACTACTACATTCACTGCACTGGCATCTCACATTCTACTAGGAAAAAAACCATGGTAAGAGCTAAAAAGACAAAGTGAAGGTCTACCAAACCTGCTCTGGCTTAATTTTAATGCTATTAACATTCCATTAAGAATGAAAAGTTCAGGACAAAGGCTAAACCAGAAGGGATACCAGGACAAGAGCTATCCAATGGACCAGTCCTGTGCACAGTGAACACAAGAGTACCCCAATATGATGGCTGATTGCAAATCAAAATTATGACTCATGCAGATGTCCACAGTGAATCAGAGACAGAAGAATGTCTGAGACCATGGGAACATGAAGAGGGGAGAGAACAAGTTAACTAGAATTGTTCCTTACTGGATTTCACTTTTACTCCAAGTGCATCTTTACAACTCACCTCCACGTTCGTGAGATAACTTGAATAGGTGTTGCATTAATATAGACCACAATTACAGTAGCATACCATATGAGAATTCTTTTTACAAGCAACAGAGCTCTCAACCCAAATCAGAGGAAGTTAAAAGGGAATATGCTGGGTCACATAACTAGACACAAAGTGGCTGCAAACAGGTCTGGATCTCCACCTCAAAGGATATCACGAGGACTTAGCTCTTGGCTTTGCTTCCTCTGAATTGGTCCCACACTCAGGATCCTGAGCACGTTTCCCCATAATGCAGGCTCCCTCCCTATATCATTACCCCAGCAGGCAGAGTCTGTGTCCTAGTATTCTCTTTAAAAGTCCTGAGGTTCATTCTGATCAAATCAGCTTAGATTATTTCCCCAACTGAGTTAACCATGATGTCCAAAGAAAAAAGAGCAGCTGATTAAACCCACACAGGCACATATGCTGGTACCCTGGATGGGTTCAATCCTATTTAAATCTCCTGAGACATTCGGTGGCTATCCACCAAAGGCTTCAGTTTGCTCAGGGACACAGTTCCCCTGTGACCAAGTGACTGAGCGCCAGCCAAAGGACTGGAAATGAAGTGCGCCCCCTACTGGCCTATCCCATAAAACCTCCCATGTAAGCCTTCAGATTGTCCCCAAGTGTTCTAATACTGAATATTCTTAAATTTTAAATTTAAATATATCAGTTTAGATTAGAAACTTAGATCCTTGATTGCACTAGTCGTGTATCAAATGCTTAAGTCACATTTTAAATTCCTTGTTTAACAAGTTTAATTTTTTTATTTCTCTGGTGGTGCAGTGGCCCCAAGTATATTGTACTCAGTTTTAATCCCTGCCGTAAGTATTCAGATCTGAGGATGTACTAAAACTTAAAGTTCTAAGAGCCTACACTTTTTTGTTCATCAATATCTAAGTTCTACCAAAGTTATGGTCTCTTGGTGTAGAATTAAAGAGAACAGGGGCATCTGTATGGCTCAGTCAGGCATGTAGCTCTTGGTTTTGGCTCTGGTCCTGATCTCAGGGTTCTGGGATCGATGCCCATAAGGGGCTCTGCATTCAGGAGGGAATCTGCCTGGGGATTCTCTCTCCCTCCCCCTCGGTCCTTCCCCTCCCCCACTCTTGCACACACAGTAATAAATCTTTAAAAAAAAAAAGATTAAAGGCATGCCAGGTTTTGTAGAAAAAGGACGAGCTCCCTAGAAGGTAAAAGAACTAAGTCCTAATGTCCTCTGTGCTGCCTGGCATTTACAGTCATTCTGTTCCAAGTGCACTCTTCATTGCCCCACTGAGATGCGGGATTATTTCTCCCCTGCCTTCCGGCACAATATTAACCTGTATCCGTAGGGGGAGGAGGGCCCTGAAGAAACACTGGCAAGAGGACAGGTTCTTTCCTCCTGGCTCCTTTAGGTTTTGTTCTGTTCTTGCTCTTGCAACGCTGAGCTGGTGTGCAGGACAACAAACGAAGCTCGCCCCTGGCAGCCTCAAGTGGCACTTGGACAGATGGAATCCCAGGAGTGCCATGGGTGCCCCGACCCAAACACGGGTTTCCTCGTGGTGAGTTCAGCAGCACCACTCCAAGGGGAGTGTGCGAGGAAGTATCAACACCCCACCAGGAAGTTTCTGGTCTAGGACAGCCGGCAACTCAATGGGGGTATTTCCAGCTTCCCAGGGCTTGCCCATAGCTCCAGAGTCACCTATGGAGCAGCTCTGGCCCCAGCAACCCAGTGAACATCTCTGCCATGTGGTGGGCCATTACCACACCCTGTCCAAGATGGTCTGAATTCCAAGGATGAGGAAGGCCCCCCTTCCCAGTTAGTCCCTCCTCGAGTAATCACAGAGACCTAGAGTATATTTTAGAATTCTTTCCTATCCCCCCCCTTCATAAAGTTCCTCTAAATAGTTAATAACTCTTTATATGGAACTTTCATGTTTAAATTACTGCATGGTTTCTGGCCCCTGACTGGACTGGAACTGCTAGACCTCCTTTGCAATTCCTGCTCTGGTGAGACTGGGTGAGACACATCCCTTCCCCAGGCTTTGTCAATCTTTTCTGGAAAATAGGAACATCTGATCAGCTCAAACCTAAGTAACTAGAGCTAGAATCCTCGGAATACCAGTGGATACCTATTAAAAAGCAACTTCATGTTTTACACGATTATTAAAACTACTAACTTCTGGGAGACCACAAAAACTATCACAATTCAGGTTTTACAGATAACATGTGGGCATTGAGAAAGGTCTTAAAGTAGACGGTGAATAAAACATTGTCCCATTTGCTAGCCCACTGGCAGATTTTTTTTTCCCTATTTAACATTGTTGGATGGCATCTTCTTCCAGTGTGGGTCTCCAGGGCCCATCAGTAGCGTAGGAATTGTCCCATGCAAGACTGAAGCTATCTGCGTCTTCTCGTGCTACTGGGCACTCAGCAAGGCAGGAGTCTTCAATTATTCATGCTGGCTTCTCTGAAAGTCAAATCTTACTCAGGCTATTAACCTGTCCATCTCAAACCCCAGTGTGATGGAAACCCTTGGTGAAGTTGACATGGTCTTCTCTGGGCTGCGGTGGCCTGGCGGGTGCTTGGGCGTCAGGCTTGGGGCACTCTGCTCTATTGAAACTTCAAAGAGAAGTTGTACTGGGTGAAAGCACCATTTGTCTTTTATCATTTTTACTGAGTTGTTAGTTCCTTTGTTGCAAACCCATCAATCATCCTGAACTTAAACCCATAGAGAAATACACAGAATTTAAAAGTGAAAACAAGATGAGGGAAAATTTTCCCAGGCTAACGAAAATCTCATCCTGCTGTTGAAAGGTTCTAAAGGGGGTAGGAGGGGAAGACTGGAATATAAAGATGCTTGTCTCTTTGCTCCTTCCAGTTCCTAGATCTATTGGGGGGGGGGGGTTCCATAGTTTAAAAAGAAAATGGGAGGATGTACTCGGTATGCCTGAGCCTGGGATGAATAGAAGGGTCTGCAGGGGCTGGTGGGGACCACCCTCAAAAGCAGAAGGAAAATGGCTATTCACAGTGCACTGCCCTCAAGGACACCCACTGCCAGGATGAAGCAGGGGGCGGGGGAGACAGGCTGGGCTGCAGAACCAGTGACCAGCTTACCTCACACAGCCCCCCGCTCCTCTGCCCAGCATCCTGATCCGTGCACCTTCAGCATCTGGCTGCAGACTCTCCTGGACTGGCAGGGATCATGTTTTCTATCACTTAAAAAGACTTGGATGTGTCACCACCAGCGAGGAGCAGGAACCCCCACAGGCTTTGGAGTCTGGCAATACTCCAAGTGGCTGGCAGGTCCTAATCACATCACTGTGAATCAGGATTCCATGTGGCCTCCTTCCTTTGCCCACCATTGAATTTCCTCCCACTCCCATGCTGTCTCCACACCCCCACGCATACTCGCGTGCACGTATACGCACACCCACATGCACATCCGCGCAGTCCCAGACCCATTCGTCTTCACAGAGCTACGCACACACTAACATCCTTGTGCACACTCACAGGCATGCCCACACTCCTTCACCAACACGACCTCACGGCAGCAGCGTCTGGAACAGGCTGCCTCCAGGATGCTCTGGTCCTGTGAGGCACGGTAGGTTCTAATTAGTATGAAGGAAGTCCGTGTGTCTGGGGTGGAGGGAAGACAATTTGCATCGCTGTTCATAGGGGGGAAAATATAGAAGAGCTCTACTTCTGGAGTACGTGATCTATACATCTCAAGGTGCTGCTTTTAAACGGCTTCCTGACTTTATCACAGCCTTAACCAGCATTATGGTAATATATTACATCAAAGTTTTTGTGAACATGCCACTTTGGGGAGGAAAAAAATGGGGGGCTCTAGAGAGACCATTTACTCCCCTACATCCCTTCCCAAGCCCCAGACGTATTTCTGGGCCTGTTAATAGCGCCAGTTTGTTCTGGCAGGTGACAGCAATTAGATCTTCCTCATTTAGGATTTGCCAACGTTTCCCTGCTGGTGGTGAAGGAAAAGCTATTTTTACATCACGATTGCCAAGGACACATGGTGGCCACAAATTCTGCCTTCTCCCAACAAGACATGGAGTCCGTGTCCTCCCTGGATTCTGGACCAGAGACCCTCTCTGCCCCAGTAAATGTAGCATACATGGCCCCCCAGGCCAGCTCCAGGCCTAGGCTCTCGAGAGCCTGGTAGGGTCTTTGGTGGTCCTGGAGCTCTCCGCCACCATGGAAGGCTGGCTACCCTGCTGGAGACACCACACAGGGAGAGAAAGGCACCTAGCCAGCCCCCAGGTGTGTCAGTCATTGCAACACGAGCGACCAGGTAGGCGAGTAAAGCCATTCAGTTTCTGCTCCAGCCCATCTCCTGGTGCATGGAGCCACATGAGGAACCCCAGCCCCACCAGCTGGAACAGCAAGGAGCTGGCCCTCCTAACACTGCTCAGGTTCTAGAATTGTTTTAGGGAAGTTTTGGGGTGTTCAGTTGCACAGCAAGAGAGAGCAGATAGAAAATGCTTACCAGGACTAGTGAGAGTCCCCAGCTGAAGAATCAATGTGAACATTGGCCTCCATTCTAGATGACAATATTGTGGCACCCTTAGATCTTAAGCCACTTACATTTCAGGAGATAAATATAGGGCTTCTAAGATATCCTCAAATCAGGTGCAGTTATCCCTATTTTATAGCTGAAAAAACTGATGTATAAAGACCAACCTAGGGTCACACACTTAGAAAATAGAACCTGCTACAGAACAAGCCAGATCTGATTCCAAAGCCTATATTCCTTCTGAGACAGCATACTAACCCCTTAATTATGTGATTCTTCTGGTACCCAGCAGCCTGAGGACATTCGTAATATATGAATTAAGGAGGTAGTACTGCACAGTTTGTCGAGTAAACAAAGGTTTCCCCAAATCCCGAGAAGCCCTCATCAGGGTCTTTTGCTTTCTTGCTACAGAGCACATTCCAGTGCCCCCATCAAGAGCCAATCGTAAGCGTGAGTTTATTTACGTAAGCCTGACCTTTTACCGGCCATTACAACACGAGTACTTTGGATTTTGACTTCTTGGTTTCATCTTAATGGAGCACATGCTGGGTTTTAAGCGGTGTGAAGTCCAACAAAATTATGATCTTTCTCCCACTTTGTAGTGCCAGTTAAAGGGATAGAAGTTTTGCAACAGCAATGTCTACAATAGCTAAACTATGGAAAGAGCCTAGATGTCCATTGACAGATGAATGGAGAAAGATGTGTGTATACGTGTACACACACACACACACACACACACACACACACAGGAATACTATTCAGCCATCAAAAAAAGTGAAATCTTGTTTGCAATAATGTGGAACTAGAGAGTATTATGCTAAACGAAATAAGTCAGACAGTTATGATCCCACTCATGTGGGATTTAAGAAACAGATCATAGGGGAAAGGAGGAAAAAATAAAAAGACGAAATCACAAGGAGACAAACCATAAGAGGCTTAATCACAGGAAACAGCATTGCTGGAGGGGAGGTGGGTGGCGAGATGGGTAATTGATGGACATTAAGGAGGGCATGTGATGTAATGAGCACTGGGTGTTACATACCACTGATAAATCACTGAACTCTACCACTGAAACTAATACACTACAGGTTAGTGGAATTCAAATTTAAAAACACAAGAGGAAAAAAAGTTTTGCAACAAATTTAGGAGGGTGGGAGAAAAGGGACAAAGGGATAACTAGACTCTAGAAGATGAGCCTCTGTGCCTGTTTCAAGATCAAAATTGTTCCTTCAACATGCACTTGGTAAAGCCCTCCCTCTTTAGACCTTCAGCATCGCAGGAGAAGCTTCAGGAGCAAAAGCCTCAGAGCTGGAGTCTGGATCTTTGACCAACATCCACCTCACCTGCCACTATACTGGCAGAGGATTTTCTAGACAAATAAACCATTTCCAGAGCAATTTGCCTGACGTACACATGTGTACATTTGGATGGCCTCAGATATGACTGATGAACCTTCCCATGGGCTCCTGGCAGAGCTTGCTGGTGGAATAGGGAGAATAAGGCTTTACTGTCAGACTGACCTGGGCTCAAATCCTGTTTCTACCACATATTGCATAATCTTGGAAACGGTACATAGCATCTCTGAAGTTGCTCATCTGTAAAATACCACCTCCAAGTGTTGTTTTGAAAGAGGGAACCCGATCCTTCCTCACTGTTGCCCTATCAAAGAAGGGCAGTAACACACGTTGGGTACATTGGTCCAACATGGCTAACCAGATCTGCTGTAGAACAAAGGGGTGAAGGACAGACTACTAACTGTCCCCCAGTGTCCATTCTCCCTTCTTCCCAAAGAATCCACTAGTTAACAGAACACATGAAATGTGGCCACCACTGCTGCTAGGTGCATGGCCACATGACAAAGCCCTGGACAATAGAATCTAGGCGGAAGGATCAGCTATGACCCTTGTAAAGACTCTTTTAAAGATTTTTAGAGCACAGGAAGTAGACTCCACCCTGAGCAGAGCCCAATGCAGAGCTCGATCCCACAACCCTAAGATCATGACCCAAGCTGAAATCAAGAGTCAGACATCTGACTGGGCCACCCACACGCCCCAAGACTCCCTTAGAGAAGGAGGCCTGACCCTGGTCTTTATTTCTGCTAAATGGAATGTAGGTGTGGAAACTAGAGCCTAAGCAGCCATCTTGAACCATGGGGACAGAATCCTAAGGGTGACAGAGCAACAAAGACAGTACAACAAAGGCTGATGATCCAAGTTGCCAGACCTACCAGGTTCCTTTAGTAAGGGAGAAACAAACTTTTCTACCACTATTCTTTCTTGTCCCCACAACTGAATTTAAGCTTTATCAGTACTTGAACTTAACAGGATTGGTGGTAAATTTGCTCTTAATAAATCCTCAAAAACAGGTTTTCCAAAAGTGTTTATTCCTGATTTCTTAAAAATGGAGTCCATCTTGTTGCCTAAAATGTTCAAGCAAGGACACTGTCAGCCCTAATCTAGTGTGCTTGTTAGAATCCATGGTATTCAGAGCTCTTCAAAATCATCTAGGAAACTCCGTAGCTTCTGGACTGAAACATTAAGTCCAAAATGATAGGCACAACGTGGGAGAACTTGCCACCTCAAACCACATTATTCAATGAAAATATTCTACAGGCTTTAATGTTTACTATGTGCTAAGTGCTATATACTTGACCTAGCTCTCATTTAATCTTTCCGACTTGGGAGTAGGTACTGTCATTCTTGTACTACAAATGAAAAACACCCGGCTCTCAGCCACCTCACCAAATCCCTTCCCAAAAACACCACACTGATGGATTTGGTCAGAACCAAAGAACACCATGGCCCTGCTTCCCCAAGTGTTCGCATATCTAAATGTGAAGGTGAAGGGGAAAAACCTCTGCGAGAGATGTTCCTTTGCAGACATGATTCCGGAGTCTAAAAGCCATCATTAAAAAAAAAAAAAAAGAGAGAGAAGTCTTTTCTTCTGGTGACCACTTAACTCCATCTCCCAGCTCACATAGAACCTTCCCAATATGGAAGCAGGATTTGGATTAACATCTACTCACTCTTGATTTAGGATATTTCATTTTAAACCTTATGGATCTATCCAGCATTGATAACACTTCTCAACTTTGTGTTGGCTCTTAAGATTAGTTTTGAATCATGCATTGGTGCCCTCCATCATTTTAAAAGACCTGACTGTCGGCTCTAGGATAAATTTAGAGAGCGGCAGAAAATTTATCACCCACTTAGTTTGGAATTTGTACTTGTCTCCACATGAGTTACCTGGACCTCTAGTCAGATGCCAAAGTCCAGACCCTGATTCAGGTCCTGCTCCCTTCATTCCACTTAAAATCTGGATGCATAAAAATATCAAGTAAGGTAAATATCTGGCCGGAAGATTTGATGTTATATGAGATTAATATACAGACTTTCATCCTAAAGTAAAATACATTATCCTGAAATACACAGGATCTCTCTCAAAACAGTACTAGTAAATAAAACGCCAGAGCTGAAAATGTTCTTACCCTGAAATCAAAGTACAAATTGAATTCGCTGATGGTGCTGTAAGTGGTTCATGGCTAAAGATTCCTGGACATTAACAGCAGGGGATTAAGGAGAGAAGAGCTGCAGTCTCTCTGCCTTGAGTTTGCTTCCCTTGTCTACACAGGCATAGGCATTTTCCATCTGAAGTGAAATACGCCCAGACAGCCTGGCCCAGGGCAGCGGCTATGGCTCACAATTGAAAAACGAGCAATCTCAAGCCCTGTATTTGTCCAGAAGTATTAGATACTGTTCAGTCTTGCCCTTTCGAAGCTGGCATGCACACTTTAGAAGAGACAATGTGGGCTGCTCTAGAGGGCTCTGCTCACCAGCTCAAGATCAGGGAGATCTCTGGAGCCCATGAGCTAATAACCCCAATAGCAACAAGACTACTGATCCTCACATACTTTCCTTGAGGCCCATGGGAAATCCGTTAATTTGCCAAAAATGAACCCAGCCTACACTACATGCTGGGCATTTGTCTGTGGACCAGACAAAACTCCTGTCCTCAAAGTCTACCTTCCAATGTGGAGACAGGGGTCAATATACACGGTATGTAGTTAAGTCCCTGCTGCAGATACTTTGGATTCTGCACCCACATCCACAGGGCACCCACCATTCGGTCCAGAGGGCTGCCCATCACAGGCGGATGAGCTGGGGACTATTCTCCAGCCACAGGAGTAGGATTGGCATTTACAGGACAAAGCCAAAATTTCTGGTGAATGAATGCCCCAGAAGTGACCCTCAACCATAAAGGAACGAGAATGGATAGATTTGCCTCTCCATTCCAAATCTACCCTCCACTGGCTTCCACTGGGATGCCAGAGCCTTTTCCCCTCGCCGACCGGCACATTAAACTTCCCCGATAGAAGGTTCTGGAGAAACCCTGGAGGAAGGGGATCCTCCTCCTGGTTCACAAGGAGTTTTGCAGCAAGGCATGTCCCCTGACACCCTAGAGGGTAGGTGCCCAGGGAGTGCCACAGGTGCAACGTCTCCAACTACTTCACCCCCCCTATTGGCATCAGCCATGCCCTCCCCAATTAGATCCATTTTTGCCCTAATGAGGGCAGGCAGGGGGAAAACCCCTTCAAGGGTCATTCTTTCCCTGGTGTCTGCCACAGCCCTAGACACAGGGACCATTCCCTTTATCTTCCTGTGTTCTTTATGGTTCTAATACCTTAGTAGGTAATACCCAGGCACAGTCAATCTATTAAACTTGCCCCGTTCAAGTTACAGTGTGCTTTGTCTTCTAATTGGACCCAGATTATTTTAATGACTATTTCCTTTCATTCCTAGCTCAAATTAGAAACATGCCCCCAAGCCTCCTGCATTTCTGAAGCTGGTAATTCACCTAGGACACCCAGATAGGTTTCCAGAATTTTGAAAACAAAGACCTTTTCCCTAACAATTCCACATTTAAGAGTCCATGGTCCTCTGAATAAGCAAAACTTTGAGTAAACAATGTTCATTTTAGTATTATTTCTATCTCAGCCTCTCTCCCTTTAAAAAAAAAAAAAAAAAAAAACTTGTATTACTATTTTGCAGAGGGGAAGGAGAAGGAGAATCATGAAGCAGACTCCCTGCCTAGTGCTGAACCTGACATAGGGCTCCATCTCGCGACCCTGAGATGATCTGAGCCGAAATTCAGAGCCAGACGCTTAACCATCTGAGCCACCCAGGCGCCCCTTGCCTTTTTAACTTCTAAACCCAAATGGGACCTAAAGTTCATGAGAACAGGTACCATTCAGTCCTGTTCATCTGACCCCCCCACCCATGAGACTGGATGAGGTCACTTAGGGAGCTAGTGTACAAGAAAGATCTAAAACAAGTTAAAAAGTGTGGGGGAGGGGGAATGGCAAGAAAAACAAGGGAATGAGAGAGAAGCCTCTATGCATCCACCTTCCATCCAGTAGTAGAGACTGGCCTTGCGGAACTGGAAGATTTCACAGAGCAGCAATCCCCACAGGGGTATCTGGTACCAAGAAGGTAGACGAGATGGCAGAAAAAGCACAGCTGAGGAGAGGGGCCAACAACCGGACCCATCTGAGGTCCAGCAGATCAAGTTGGCTTAGGAAAGATCCATAACCTTTAAGGATCCTTCAAGAGAAGCCAAGAAGGTGTATGGATTCTGTATGTGAATACTCGGGGGATGGGGAGGGGGGATGGGAGGGAGGTGCCACTGGTCAGCACAGACCACAGGCGTCACGGGCCAGACTGAGTCAAGTCACCTGCAGCCCACAGGCTGAATGAGCCCTGTGGACCAGGCCCTGCCTGGCAGGGAAAACACCAGAGGCCCAGAAGAAACCCGCTTTCCTCCTCCCACCTGTAAGCAGTTACCAGAGGGACCTCCTGGGGGCGGAGGGTGCCGGGAGGAAGAAGGCCACAGCTGGGTATCTGGGTACCACTCTAGGATGGAGAAGAGAATCTCGAATCCACCTGGGAAAAGCCCCATCATGTTTACTACTTGTGAAAGGCCCAGGACTAAGTTCCTCACCCACTCGTGGGAATGACAATCTCCTTTACAGCTACAAACTGGGTCCTGTTGCTGTGCTCACAGGTTCTGAAGACCATTGTAACAGTTCAATTTATACCTGTTACACGTGGCCTTCATGAGTGCTTCCCCAACTGCAGTTGTAGATGTAACATTGGATACAACTGCTCCAATTTTTGCCAGATTTGGTTACTATTTATATTATTAAACATTTCTCTTTAAGTCACCTTGCTTTTATATTTCGCTCCATTCTAAGCAATAAAATGTTATGTTTGTCGTGCTCATTTTATTGCATACATTAAATACCTATTTATACCTATTAAAATAAAAGGTCTGATCTTTAGGCTACTTAAAATCATCTTCTATACCATTGATAAATGTAACACATTTGGGTAAAACGTATTACTACACGATGTGTAATGTCCTTCATTATTTCCAAATCACAGTGAGTGACTTGCAGGTTCTCTGGGAAATGTCAGAAAGGCTAAGAAAGATCCTGTGAGCTGTTGACATTTTCCTGATGGAAAGAAAGATACTCTGCCCTATTTTAAGCTTTTCTCTTCAAACAAATGCTCATCACTAGAGACATTTGGAAATATCAAGAACGGAGCTGCTAGAAGCTTCCATTTCCCTTGCAGGATCTCCATGTCCCCCAAGTGAGGTCAGCTTGTGCAGAAGGAGACCCATAATATTTGGTGCTCTCTCAACAGATAAAGGGAAGAGATTAAGGCAATTACAGTATGTAAACAGCTTAGAAAATCAGAGCACCTCGCTGTGTTTTGTGGAAACGATACTTAGAAAACCAGAACCTGGGTCCCCCCCACCTCCCCATCTCACCTCTGCCACTTACAGGTTGAGCTGGGGACCTGCAGGTACACTGCTCCCCATCTCCGGAATTCAATTTTTCTTTTAGAAGTGGGCTAGATCAGACCAGAGCCTCTTAGGCTAAAGTCGGACAGACACTATGGAGTAATACCCTAACAAGAATGCAAAATAAGCAGCAGCACTTAATTTTTCTAATTTTGGTTATTCTCCAGAAAAAAAAAAAAAAAAATACCAACTACTGGACAATGTGGTCTCTAAGGCATCCTCAGAAACCAATGTTCTTTCCACGGTTTTGAGTCCACTATCCACGAAGACTAGTTCAGAGGGGCAGCTCCATTGTGAGGAGTCCCCAGGGAAGAGGAGAAGCGAGGAATATTCAAGGAAAAACATTGTACACACCCAGGACTGAAAGGATAGGAGGCCTTTCTCCTGTCCTGGGAGAAGAAACCTGCCCTTGAATATGAGCACTAAAGGCTCACCTCAAACACGGTGCCCCAACTTTGTTTAGTGGAAGCGTGAGCAAGGAAACCCCGGGGGCTGGCTTCCCCTGGGGACACACAGACTCGGCCCAGGACCACTGGGGAGGTTAATTCATCCGGTTAAGCTTGGTCTGGCCCCGTGAGCTTAGCAGCCCTTGGGTTCCGGGCACTGATTTCCTCAGAGGTAATCTAACTTTTATGTTTTCTGCTCCGCAAAACCCGTTCAACACAGCAATGTAAGGCTTTGTATTGACGAAGGCAATGCCTTCAAGGTACACAAAATGACTCAAAGATTTACAGTTCCCTGAATTTTCACTTCTTACTCCTTTATGGTATTGGTCTGTAAAGCTTGACAAGTGTCTCTCTCTTTGCATGCATTCAAATCCCGTAATCCCTTGTTGCTATTGTGTGAACTGCCTTAGAATGGAAGTTTCCTGGCACAGGGATGAGTCCATCTGTAAGGGTCAACTTTGTATGTCCCACCTACCATCTGCAGGGGCTGCCCACTCCAAGGACGCTATTGCATGGCATTTCATTGTAGGACAGGCTAATGCAGGCACTCACATGGGGGCCACACCAAAGCCCTCCTCCAGGCTGGCCTTTAGGAACCATAGAAGTGGGACCCAGTTCCCCTGCAGCAGCCAGAATGGCACTCAACTGAGCCCCAATCCCCTTCAAATAATTTCAAGCTCAGAAAGGAGGACCCTCATCCAGGCCAAGTCTAGGTGTTCCATCATACAGGGCTCTTGTTGTCAACTCCTGACCTCACAAGGCTGTGCACGACGCAGCCCAGCACCCCTTCCCCACCCCCCGGTGCTCCAGTGAGAGCTAACACTCAGTACCACCATTTCAAGTACCTTATACTTATTTCACATATAACCACCCCGCAAGAAAACAAAACAGCTACCACCATTTTACAGATGGGGAAATAACTTGCCTGAAATCGGATTTCTAAGCACTGGAGCCAATATCCAAACCCAGGGAAATGGCCAGCTCCCTCACACAGCTTGGAAAGGTACGCATACTCGGAGTGCTTGAGCCTGCTTTAGACGATTTTCACACAAAACCACAGGCAAGATCCAGCTGCAAAGCCCTGGGACTCCGTATGGTTTAATGCCTTCTGCTGGTGAACGGCAGGCCAAAAAGTCACCACCAGAAAGGAATACAGGTAAGAAATATGGCTGAGGCCGGCTCAGATAGCCCAAGAGTACTGGTCCCCAGGGCCACCCCTTCTGCCCCGGGCCTACAGTGGTTGCCCACTCCGTGGAGCTGAGGCCGGCTAGAACTGTGCCCCTCCGTAAGAAAGATCTTGTGTGACAGGGACTATTTCTCTGTATAGTTTTTGTTACTAACTTGGAAATGTTTTTTGCTTATAGGATTTGCAAATGAACTTTGAAAGGTCTGGTTTTCAGTCAGAATCTAACCAGGGGGACAACATCTACACACACACGGCAATTCCTAGTGCCTGCCTGTACTTTTCTGAATGTGCTTTCTTCACATAAAATATCCTTAAACTATTAAAACTCCAGCTCAAATGCCATGTACTCCAGAAAGCCTTCCTAGATCCCTTCAGGCAAAATTCTTTCCCCTCTCTATACACTAAGAGCTTTTTGCTTTAGCTCCTTACGGATACCTTCATGTTCTATATGTTACTCATCTCCCCTGATCTCCTGGGAGGATGGGAGTATCTAGCTATGCCCTCCATTTCCATAGTGATTAGATCAATACCAATCAACAAATATTTGTGTTTATTTTCTAGTTCTGGTCCCCAGTGACGGCAGTTAGAAATTAGATTGTAGTTATCAGTTATGATCTCTGGTGAGGATTAAAAACAATGAAAGACACAAGAAGTGCAAATAAAAGTGAATATTTGATTCAAAACGAGAAAAATTAGCATCTCACTTCTCATACAAGATTATAAATTTGCATTAAGGACAGATACTATCAGATCAAGCCAAGAGCCTGTTATTTCCATCTTACTGCTGGAAACAACCTTAATTCTTCTGGTATAAACCCATTCATTGACCAAGTTTTTTTTAGGTACATCAACACGGAAAATTATTTTAACGTTCTTTCCTCAATCCTGACACCCTCCAGTGATATTGGTGGATGCCTTAAAATATGTAAAAATATTCAATGCTTCGATTATCCTCTGGGAATTTTAACCGTTGTTTTCGTGTACATTAATAATTTCTTGGTGTAATTTTTCCCAAGAGAACGTATCAAAAGAAAGTGTGCATAGATTTACATATGTTATTGCTAATAAACCTCCCAAGAAGAAACAGCCTTCTATCCAGGTGGAAACCATATCGCTTTAAATCAAAGCTTAATGACGATCCAAGTATTTTTATAGAGTTACCGAACAATGCTAGGCTGTAAGTCAAAGGCAATTGGGAAATATAAGTTGCAATTTTGACAAGTGGCTACTCACCCAACGGTCGTGTGAGCACGTTCCAATCTCTATTAGGCTTTATCTACCATTTTGTCTGCCAAGAATGTGTACACCCTTCTTGTTAGGAAATAATTCCAAGATAGTTTGGGGGAGGTGGAGGGATGGCACAGTCTTCCGTTATGGATGCCAAAGGGATAGCCATTCCCTCCCCTAGTTACCTGGCTCCAAGAACGTAGTCATGTGAGGATGAATCTTGGAGTAATAGAAAGGATTTACTAATAAGGAGAATCCTATTAAGGTTTATAGGACAGTATCTCAAATTAGGATAATAGTGTTGTGGGTAAATTTTTTTAAATTCCTCCGATTAGCTTAAAATAAATATTTACAAATGACTTATTGGGATGTCTAGGATTGCTTCAAAATATTCCAGCAAGAAAAAAAATGTTTAAGAGGACAGCTTCAGGTTGGCAGAATTATAATAGGAAATTTAGGAATGGATTCATGAAGATTCATTATACTCTTATGTTGTATGCTTGAAATTTTTCATAAAAAGTTAAACTTCTTAGAAGTCCACGAGTGTTACAGGCAATGTCCAGGAACAGCGGTCATGTCAGAGGCAGTACCAAGCACCTCATGACACCAGAGTCACCTGCCTGTGACCATACCTTGCTAATCTTAGTTGCTGCCCCTTTTCTGAGCTGGATTCTGCAGTCTTCCTGGAGATCCAGTGAACTACCCAATGCCCTACAATGCATTTGTTTTCTGCTTAAGTTCCTATTGTTTGCAACCAATAAGTTGAATGTTAAAACCTAGTAAGTTTAAAACTCCAGAAGACTTTGAGGTGGTCACACCTGATGAGTGCAACTAGTTAACACGAAATCGGACCATGATAGCAAACAGGTTATAGAAATACAGCTGTTCTCGCCTAAATACATGACTGGCTTTGATAATCAGTGTCCTACCAAATACCTTCCTGTTACACCTGCTTATGGCCTCAGAATCCTTCTCAACACCGGCTCCAGACAGCCATTGCCTAACATAAATGAGAAATTCGATATTTGCCACTCCCAAGCAAAGCAGAAGAGGAAACTCTGCTACTTTTCCCTAAAATGATCATAATTTTAAACCGATTACAAATGAGTTTGATTACTGTCTGCCTGCTTTTCTCCACCTTCCCTTCCCCACTTGCAAAGGTATAAACGGCAAACGTTAGAAGTACCAAATTCAAAAGGCAACTGCAAGGCAAGAACTTTAAACCTGAAGGGCTTTAGAATCTTCTGTTCAATTTCATCTCTACACCTATTGTTCGTAGGAGTTCCTCAGTGAAACTTGAAACTGGTTCTGAACATAAGACAGACCCGAGAAAGTTTTGTTACAAGTGCTCCAGATCTTAACCCGCACCAACCTGCATCCTCCTAGTTTTGCAAACCAGCACACTAAGCTTCCCAACTTACCCTGCTCTCCCACCTAGCCTGCCAGCCTGGAGACAAGCAACATCGAGGATGCCTTCTCTAACCTTCGCTCTTCTTCCAACTTTCTAACTCAGGCCTCAGTCCCCAGTTGGGCACCGGCAGCTAAACTGCCCACAGGAGACGCTAGCCCTCTGGGCACCACCACCTGCTTCCCTTTATCTGCCTTGCACTTTGCCGGGGTCCTCAAACATGCACCTTAAGCTGGTGGGTGGCTCCAGGGCACCCCAACGTTCACGTGGCAGTCCGCAAGCACCAGGAGGGGTACAGACCACCCCTCCCCCACACAGGCATATAACCCAGACAGCATCTCTCCCCTTCCCCCCTCCAGGGGAAGCCTCTCTCCTGAGGCTGGTTTCTTTGGTCTCAGGCTAGTTCACCACTTGCCAGCCCACAGCCCTAGGCGCTCCCGGGGTGAAACCTGAAACTGCCTGGGTACACCGGATACACAGCAAGGAGAGACGCAAGACAGAGACAAACCACACCGACTGGAGAGAGCGCAGGTTTAACCGCAACAAAACTTACCTACGAGGCTGGTCCCGGGCAGCAGCGAAAGGAATAGCTCCATGCCCACAGGCGGCCGCGCTCCGGTTTATATAGCGGCCTCACGCAGCGTCACTCACGTGTACCATCCAGGTGGTCTCAACAAGGCGGTGCACCTGAAGCAGGTTCATCTGAGGAAGGTAAGAGGAACTCGTGTTCCAAGCATAGGGAGGGGGTCAGGAGCCTCTGATTGCCCCACCCAGCTCACAGGCAAACAGGGCGTTGTGTCCTCTCCGTGACCTCCTGCAACAGTGTCTTCTAAGTGCTTTGCCACAACCGCAAACCCCTGCCCCTTGCACGCACACACCTCATGCATGTTTCATGGTAGGGCTTTTTAAGCCTTCTCAACAACAGCGGGACACAGGATTTGGCATTTCCCCGCACAAGAGGAGGTGCCAAATTGCTTACTACAAATTCTGGCTTCTAGAACTTTCCTACTGTGAAGGCGGAAACGAATAAACAAGATGAAGGCTGGCCCACCCAGGCCGTGAAATTCAAAGAAGCCCCCATGAACAGAGAAGTTCTCATTTCTTTTTCAAATTGATCTAAAAGTCTTTATTGTTGAAGTATAATGACAATCACTTTTCCTCAAAAGTTCAAGAAGGAAGCCCAGCTTCCCTCCCCACTCAGTTTGCCCGTAGGAGCTCCACACCCCATGTTGGGTTGGGGCATCTATCCACCAACCCCTACCGCCAGTGGCTGTTGGTGACTGGGGGAGACACCAACTCCCTCCCCCACTTCCAGGCCTGAGCACGTGTGCTCAACAAGCTCCCTGCCCTTGGGAGAAGTACCGAGCGCAGAAAGCTGACGCGCGTGAGCGCTCGAGGTGGGAGGTAGTGCCTGAGCAGTCCCATCACCCTGCAGCTGAACGCAGAGGTAGGCTGAGGGCACGCAGCAGGGGACACCAACAGCATCTGCTCCGTGCCTCCTAAATAATCAAGTTCTAACAGGTGTTAACTATTTATGATGTTCCCTGAGAGCCTCAGGAGACAGCCATGATATCTAATCACAGAACAATTTTATAATTTAAAAGGGATTTGATTCTCTTCTCTGTCTAGACAGAAAATAAGCTGGGAGAATGACTCAGACCCTGTATATTTAAACCGAACACTTCATGTGCACCTTAAGTTAAGATATGTTAGTCTCTAGTGTGGAAAGTCAGATTAATACACATTACTTTGCAGGGAAACTAATTAAATTTTTCTATCTTCCTTCTTGGCCTCTATCAATTAACTGTAATTTAAACTTTACCTGGGTCTTTCCGTAGAGGAAATAAAGCACACAAACGAAGTCCTGGAAAGCAAATACAGTGTTCTTAGGGGGAAACTCGTAAAGTACGAGATAAAAGCTGAGAAACGTGGGTAGTTTGCAGTTCAACCAATTTCAAACTCTATTATTCAAAGAGGATAAAGCCCAGACGGTACAAAGAAATTCACAAATAGGCTGGCCCACATTATCCATTTCAAGGAGATATTAATGAAATTCCTATTTCTCAAAATAAAGAAAATTGAGCAGAGAAACAGATCAAATCACAGGACAAAGAAAACTAATCCCACATAATATTGCTCCCTAGGCTTTTTCTTATATGAGTTCTGGATGTTTCTACAGGCTAACCAAAAGGCTAGTTGAAGGAACAATCAGAATGAGAGCGAACAGAAAACTGTTCTTCAAAGTTAGTGGGACTTTAAGCACCCCTGCACAGCCCGTGGGACCTAATGGGGTGACATCAGCAGGAATAACTCATTTTTCTTGGGTCATACCTCTGCAGGGCACTTTAAGTGTTTCTTAGAGTTCCCAGGGATATCTCAGGTATGTTTATGGACATGTCCGCCGCATGTGAGTGCTGCTTCTGTCCCTCTGCCTCCCAGCGGATGTCCCCTTTCCCATTACAGCTGAACTCCTGGGACCCCTTAGACACCAGTGCTGCACAGTGGTCCCCGCCCTTTCTCTTTTGCTCTGTTGTAGGAGTGTCAAAGCTGTGTGACTCATGCCCTAATGTCTTAGAGGAACAGCCTTGTCAGATTTTATGTATAGCACACCTGTTCTCCAAGGGGCTCCCATATTCTGTGAAACCTAGGTAAACCTTGGACAAGAACCAAAATGACAAACACTTCTAAATCCTCTCAACCACATCCCCGTAGCTCTGGATGGTTCCAGACTTAGTGCTTCCTTCTCCCTTTTCCCTTCACGTAGCTTTCAGTCCAGGAGGCACCATATTCCCTCCAGATATAACCAGGTAGTCCTGAATCTCTGTCTAGGACCCCCTTGATTAAACAAACAAACAGAACAATGGTTGTTTTTCTTTCCTTTACTCAATTTTTAATGCATGTTTTCCTTAATAAGCCCTTTCTCTACCCAATTGTTCATTGAATATTCACATAACATTCTCCGGGGATCATGTTAAAATACAGATTCATTAAAACTGGAATGGGGCTCAAGATGCTACAGTCTTAACAAGACACCAGGTGATACAGTGCTGCTCACGCTTCTGATCTTGGACCAACCCTTGCGAAGCGAGGCACCAAGTATTTACAGATAAGTGTGACACACCCTGGCCTTCTAGGAGGTTACAGTATGGTTAGGAAAATAAATGTATCCCTATACAGTCGTTAGCACAAGAAAGCATGTCTGAGAATGAGTACGTGTTCTCGATAATGCCCAGACCATGGTCCATGACCAAACTCCTAGGAACATGCACAGCAGCAGAGCTTCTCAAACTTGAGTGACCATCAGAAATACCTGGACGGCTTGTTCAACGCAGATTACTGGGCCCCACCCCCAGAGCTCTGTCTTAGTAGGTCTGGGTTGGAGCTCAAGAATCTGCATCTCTAACAGATTTCCAGGTGATGCTGATGCTGCTGGCTCAGGGCCCACACCTTGAGAGCCTCTACTCTAGCAACCCAGGACCCGAAAGCCTCCTGCTGAAGGGACAGATGCCTTCTGGTCATCCGTGTGAGTGAGGATAAATTACTCCTGGATGCCTGCCCACCCCCACCCCCGACAAGAATTTTAAATAGAGTCCAGACCTCCTAACACATGCTCCCCTGACACACACGTTCACAAGAGCCTTTCAATATTAATCTCCATCCTTTTATCTTTAAGCCGAGTCTTTGTGTTTAAAGATTTTGTGTGTGTGTGTGTGGATTACTTGTAGACAACATACTGTTGGGTCTTTTGTTTTTTAATACACTCTCCACTCTGACAATTTCTGTCTTTTGGTTGGTATACGGAGACCATCTAAATTTAAAGTGACAAATGGTATATTTGGATTAATTTCCACCATGTTTGTAACTGTTATCTATTGTTGCATTTGTTCTTTCTTTTTTGTTCCTCTTTTCCTTCCTTCTCAGGTTCTAACTGGCATTTCATGTGATTCAATTTTATCTTATCAGTGTATCAATTATATTTCTTTTTTTTAATACTTCTTTTAAAAAAATGTTCTTGGTTACCCTAGAGCATACAATATACATATTTAACTAATCTAAATCTACTCTGAAATAACACCATACTTCTCCATGTGCGTGTAGTGTAGCTCCTGATAACAAAGCATTCCCAGTTCCTCTCCTCTGTTCCTTGTGACATTGTTGTCCTTATTTTCAATTATCCATATGCTAATTACCCCCCAATTGTTATTAGTACCGCCTCAAACAGTTATCTTTCAGATCAATTAAGAATAAGAAAACAAGGGCGCCTGAGTGGCTCAGTCAGTTAAGTGTCCAACTCTTGATTTCCCCTCAGGTCATGATCTCAGGGTTGTGGGATCAAGCCCCAGGTCAGGCTCCGCACTCAGTGGGGAGTCTGCTTGAGGTTCTTTCCCTCTGCTCCATGCCCCACTCAAATGCATGCACACTCTCTCTCTCTCAAATAAATAAATAAATAAATAACTCTTTAAAAGAAAAGGATAAGAAAATAAATGACTTTATTCCTTTGCCAATGCTCTTCCTTTCTTTATGTAGATCCAAGTTTCTGACATATCGTTTTTCTTCAGCCTAAAAAACTTCTTTTAACTTTTCTCCCAGGACAGGCCTGGTGGTGATAAATTTCTTCAATTTTTGCTATTCTGAAAAAGTCTTTACTTCTTCACTTATGAAGTTAACAATTTACTGGATTTAGAATTCTACGTTGGAGGGTGTTTTGATTAACACCTTAAATATTTCAGGGGCATCTGGGTGGCAAGTCGATTGAGCATCTGGCTCATGGTTTCAACTCAGGTCATGATCTCAGGGTCATGAGATCAAGCCCCATGTCGGGCTCCTCACTCAGGGCAGAGTCTGCTTGAGATTCTCTCTCTGCCTCTCCCTCAGCCCCTCCCACTTGTGCTTGCTCCCTCTCTCTCTAAAATAAGTAAATAAATCTTTTAAAAAATATATTTCATTCCATTCTCTTCTTACTTGCGTGGTTTCTGATTAGGAATCCAGCATAATTCTTATCCTTGTTTCTCCGTAGGTATGTGATTTCCCACAACCACTGCCCACCCACTAGCTCCTTTCAAGATTTTCTCTTTGTCTTTTATTGTCTACAGTTTCAATATGATATGCCTAGATGAGAGCTGTTTTTTGTTTAGGGGTTTGTTTGTTTTGTCTCGTGTTGAGAGTGGGGGCTCATTTAATCTGCATGATGTTCTCTGTTCCTGGATCTGTGGTTTGGAGCCTGTCGTTTATTCTGGAACAATGTTACCAGCTGTTATTACATCAGATATTTCTTCTGTTCCATTCCCTTTCTTCTCCTTCTGATAGTCCAACAATGCACGTGTTAGACCTTTTGAAATTATTCTTAGTTATTCAATGTTCAGTTCTGTCTTGGGTTTTTTGTTTGTTTGTTTTCATACTTTTTTCTCTGTGCATTTCAGTTTAGAAAGTCTCTATTGACCCATGTTTAAGCCCAGTGATTCTTCCTTTGGCTGTTTCAAGTCTGCTGATGAGCCTACCAATATCATTCCTCCTCTCTGTTACCGTGCTTTTTATTTTCTAGCATTTCCTTTTGATTCATTCTTGGAATTTCTCTCTGCTTAGTCCTCTGTTCTTGCATGTTGTCTACTTTTTACATTAGAGCCCTTAGTATAGTAGTCATAGCTATTTTAAGTTCCATGTCTGATAATTCCAAAATTTGTGTCATATTTGAGCCTGGATCCAAGGATGGCATTTTCTCTTCAATATGTGTGTTTTGTTTTGTTTTGTTTTTCCTTTCAGTGTTCCTTGTAATTTTATGTTGAAAGCTAGATATGCTGTATTGGGTCATAGGAACTGAGGTAAATATGTCCTTAATGTGAAGATTTATGGTCACTGGGTAGGAGTCAGGTTATGTTTAATGTTTGCTTAGCTGTAGGGGCCAGAGGCTTCAAATTCCCCCTCACATCCTTAGTGTTTGTCTCCCCTCTTGACTTTAGGCTTCCCTAAGTACTCCTCCTCCTCAGAAAAAGTCTGTATCTTTCAGGTCTCTCATCTGTAATCTGCTGTTATTAGACTGGAGCCTTGGTGTGGTGGCAAAATATGTGGGAGGGGAAATGTTCTATAATCTTACAATCAAATCTCAGCACTTTAGTGGACCTAGGACCCAATGCTATGAACTTCACAAGTGTTTCTCCAAAGCGTAGCTTTCTCCCCCTGCCTTCTTTGGCTGTAGCATTTCTAGTCTGTTTCCTTGATGCCCTGACCTCTGTTGACTTTGTTTTACCCTCTTAGGTGAGACAGGAAGGCTAGAGGAGAATGGAGTGGAAGGAATATGTTTGCCCCAGGTGTGAGAAGGCCCTGACAAAATCTTTACCTCTAGAGAGTAGGCATGTGGTTTTTTTTTTTTAGATTTTATTTATTTATTTGACAGAAAGAGAGAGATCACAAGTAGGCAGAGAGAGAGGGGGAAGCAGGCTCCCCGCCAAGCAGAGAGCCCAATGCGGGGCTCGGTCCCAGGACCCCAAGATCATGACCTGGGCCGAAGGCAGAGGCTTTAACCCACTGAGCCACCCAGGTGCCCTGAGATTAGGCATGTTGAAGAAAACTGTGTGCGTGTCTCACAATGTCTACTTTCCTCCTGCCAGAGTTACAGAGGATCTTCCTCGGATATCCACCAGGAGAACCTAGTAAAGGGGAAACCTGGCTGGCTCTGTCAGAAAAGCTTGTAATTCTTGATTTCAGGATCATGAGTTCAAGCCCCACATTGGGTGTAGAGATTACATACATACATACATACATACATACATACACAAATAAACGAACGAACTTAAAAGAAGAAGAAGAAGAACTTGGTAAGGTTCTTGAAGCTAAAACCCATGAAATTGTGAGGGACCCCCTAAGACTGCAATCCTCAAAAGGTTCTCCCTCTCATCCACACTCAATCTCTAGCAATTTGCCAAAATTACCACCAGTGTTCTTTCCAGTTTGTGGTTCCAGAAACTCCCAGTCCAGGTAAATGGGTTTTAGCTGCGTCTTTCTGGATGAGCCTGTCTCTCCAGATTTCAGGGTGGTGGTCTTCCCTGCATCTTCATTTCCATAATAAGTCCAAGAAAAATCACTGGTTATCACTTTACTGGGCTTTCGTTTGTAAAGATAGGAGTGACATGGGGTGCCTGGGTGGCTCAGTGGGTTAAAGTCTCTGCCTTTGGCCCAGGTCATGATCTCAGGGTCCTGGGATCGAGCCCCACATTGGGCTCTCTGCTCAGCAGGGAGCCTGCTTCCCCCTCTCTCTACCTGCCTCTCTGCCTACTTGTGATCTCTCCCCTCTCTGTCAAATAAATAAATAAAATCTTAAAAAAAAAAGATAGGAGTGACAGCTTCTAAGCTCTTCACATGTAGAAGGTGAACTGGAAGTCCTTCCAATGTTATTCTAAACACAATAGGAAAGGAAATCTATCATAAAGTTCAGGATAGAAGAAAATAAATTCATTTGGCATTTCCAAACCAAAGACTATCCATACCACTGAAGCACCGTCCTCAGAACTTTTGTTGGGAAATAGGACTAAGAACATAAAAATTCAGGTGCTTGGATATGATGTTTCTACCCAAGACATCCATAGCCCTCTTGTAGAGGGGTATGATTTGATCCCTAGTTCATTCTACTCCACAGATAATTTTTTCTTACCTATAGCAGTTAAGTTTGAAGAGAACTGATTCCATGCATAATGTGGTCAGCACACTGGAATAATAAGCCATCACTTTTATTTCTAAAGAGGGAATATTTATAATAAATAATAGCCACATCTAAAGATCTTTAGTGTTAGGCAAACATTCTTGAATTTAAAAATGGAATGGCTTCGGTTAGTTTTGTGCTGACCCAGTACTCCTTTGGAATATGTTCACCTCCTTGTCTATGGACACATTTTTTAAATGTGTAAATGATCCTGTTGTCTAACTCTCAGTTCCTATATTAAGCATATGATTCAAATATCAAACATGATTAGAAACCAGAAATACAAATTAAATGAAGAATGAAGTATATTTGTACTCACACTATGTTCACAAGGTTAGAAGCCAGTGGAGTGAGGAGCATGGAGGTGAAAAGAGCAGGCATCTGATCCCCTGACACGGCTGTCACTGTGTCATCTTAGAAAAGCCCCTCCTTGGCTCCTCTTGAAGTTTTGGCATCCTTGCCTGAAAATGGGAGCAATGATAACACCTGTTAATGAATATTCACCTGTTGTAATGAAGATTGAATGAGGGAACCCATGAAAAACTTAAGGCAGTATCCAACAGACAGTGAAAATTAAATAAGTTTTCCTTATTGCCAAGTGTGGCATCATTGTGCATGTCTGAAACACTTAAATGTATCAGTTCTGCACATGTACAGCCTACAAGCAATGCAGGCTTCAAACCTAAGGTCTCAAATTGCCTTGTACTTTATGACCCTTTGGCTTTTCCCACCCCACTGTTTTTTCAGTCCTTTAAGTTATCTATCAGACTTTTGACCTTTTTTGTTATTTCCTATTTCCTTTCGCTTCTCCTATTTAGAATTCCACCTCCAGCCTGAGCTTCACAGAATTTCAGCTTCACTAACGTTTACTATCAGCAAATCCCTAGACAGAATTTGTGTTGCCTTTCCACCTCTTTTCCATGGGGAGACTCATCCCACCTGACCCTGCTCTGGCCTGTGGATCTCCCACCCACAAGGCAAACTTCAGTTGGTGACATCATAATCTGTAAGCTCTTTCAAAAAGTAGTACAAAAGTAAATATGGAGACCTTAAATATTTATCCCTCTGGCTTAGTAATCTCACTTTTGAAAATATATCCTAAGAATATAACACAAAATATAAGGATAAAATCATGGCACATAACATTTTTTAATACAGCCTTATTTATTAAAGTGATAAATTAGAAACAAACTAAAAGTCCAACAGTAGAGGAATACTTAAACAACTTACGGCACAAACACTCCACGGAATATTATGCAGTCATTAAAAAGAATAATAAGAAAGAGTACACAGCAATTCAGAGTAATGCTTAAGAGTTAAATGAAAAATCCAGGGATAAGACTATATATTCTGTGTGATTTCAACTGTATAAAAATAAGGGTGCATATAGAAAGAAGTAAGGGAATACTCAAAAAGGATAGTTACTATGTTAATGAGATTAGTAATGGTTCTCTTTTCTGTTTTTTAACTTTCCAAAGTATTATCACATTGTTTTTAAAATGAAAGAAGTTCCTTACAAAATGGGGTGGCTGAGTGGCTCAGTCCATTAAGCATCTGCCTTCAGCTCAGGTTATGATCCCAGGATCCTGGAATCGAGTGCAATGTTTCTCCCTCTCCTTCCCTCTCCCTCCCTCCCTCTCCTTCCCTCCTGAACACTCTCTCTCTCTCTCTCAAATATATAAATAAAATCTTTTTTTAAAAAAGGTGAAGCTTTCTATTTAAAAAAAAAAGAAAAGGAATTCTTTATAAAATGTAAATAAATAGTTACAAGGCCAAACTCAGCTTCCCGAATATCTTGTACTTTTAGCTCAAATGACTCATTCCAGGCTTAATTTCTCATGTTCAAAGGATGTTCTAGAAGCAAATATTTTTCTTTCCAGATAGAATATAAAAAATAATTTAGTTTACAGAGGAAAATTTGACCTCTATGTTGAATTAATGTTATACAAAGATAATGCTCTTGCTCCTCTGTGAGCAGGGCATGTGTTTTGAATTGTTTTTCGCCTCGTGGGGATAGATTTGAGTTGAACTATTCTATCTCCTTTCACCTTGCTCTCCATTCAGCTGATGATGAAGCATTTGTAAGGCTGGGGATTGGGGACACTTAGGAACCTGGCCAAGCAAAGCAAATTGACCTGTCCACTGAGCACATTGAGACCTTGGCCAAATACTCAATTCAAACAAGCTGAACTGAGATATAATAATGAAATGTTTTTAGGTGATTCTGTGCCAGCCAGGTGATGCACATTCTTTGACAATGGAATGATGAATTATCTTGGATACCACCAGATAATATTGTGTGTGTGTGTGTGTGTGTGTGTGTGTGTGTGTGTGTGTTTTAATATAAATCACCTGAAGAAATAAGGGGCTTGCTCATGCTAATGTACAAAAAAATAAAACTTATACTTGAAACCATAGTCCATGAGTGTGAAAAGAGGAGCATGTCTAATAATAATCTAAATTGGTTCCTCCTCCCCTGTTACCATCCTATCTCTTCCCAGGCTCCTTCAAACCCACTGAAAGGGTAGTCTATACAGAGTCTCTCCTTCTTCACTTCCCACAGGAATCTGTAGGGTCTCCCCCCAACACTATGCTGAAATTATTCTGATTAAGGTTACACATTAACTCCTAGTCACCATACTGTCTCAGCCTTTGTCTTACTTGACTTTTCTGTAACTTGCATGCCAGTGAACATTCTCTCCTCCATGAGACCTTTCCTCTACCTGCATTCCCCCACTGTGTTGGTTTTCCTCCTACCATTCCAGGTGCATATTTTCATTCTCTCTGTGTGAGTTCCTTTTCTTCTCTCTGTCTTTATGTTGGTGTTCCTTAGCTTGCTATGACTTCTCTGTCTTCACATACTTTTCCTGGACAAACTTCATGCACTATCATGACTGCAATACCCACCTACCTTCTGGTGACTTTGAGATCTGTACTTCTATTACAGCCCTCTCTTCTAAGCTCCAGCCTTTCGTATGACTAACTTCTTAAACAATCTTCCATGGATGTTCCTTCGGGACACCTCAACTCTCCATGTCCGTTGCTGATTTTGTCTTGGCTCTCTTCTTCCAAAACCATTTATTTCTCCAATATTCCCCATCTCCAAGACAGAAACCTGATACAATGCTTGATGCCTTCCTTGCTGGTTCACATCTAGAAATTCACCGTGTTCTCTTGATTCTACCTCTTAAATATGCCTCATATTAATTGCTTACCTGCATTGTCCTTGCCTAAGTTCGGGCCCTTGTCATCCCTCCTAAATTATTTCAACAGTCCCCTAACTAGTCTCTCTGCCTCCAGTCTTGCTTCTTTCGATCTCTCATCCATATATTAAAAGCATGGTAATCTTGTCATCACTCAAAATAATTCAGTGACTCTTCCTTACAGAAGAACTCCAATTACTACATGTAGAAGGAACGATGGAAATAGAAAATCACCATTTGAACACCACAGTAGTAGTAGATCCAGGCAAGGTCCATGGGTAAATGCTAAAATCAGTGGGCAAAAGACTAAGGAGAAGCTAGACATTTGTATGATGACAAAGAGTGTCCCTCCAAAATATTTAATAATCACAAAGGGAAAATAATAACTTCCCAGTGGATAAACCTTAGCCATACAGCACCTTAGCCATGTGAAAGAGGTTAGCATCACCAATAATAATCACATCAACATCAGGTACCACCTGTATGCATGCCCTGATAAGGGCAAATCACTTCTGTAGTATTCTTGCCAAAAAAACCATAACCTCAATCTAATCGTGAGGAAATTTCAGAGAAACCGAAATCGAGAGACATTCTACAAAATAACTGACCTGTAATTTTGAAACATGTAAGATCAAGAGAGACAAAGAAAGGCTGAAAAACTGTCACAGATTAGAAAATACTAGAGACATGACAACAAAACGCATGCAATGTAGTATCTTGGATGGGATCCTGGAAGGGATTTTTTTTTTTAATGGCGTGGGAAAAGTGATAAGCATCTGAATAAAGTCTATAATCATTTGTATTGTACCAATGTAAATTTCTTGGTTTTGATAAATATATAAGCTGTTGACATTAGAGGAAGCTTGGTGAATAGCATGTTGGATTTTATACTATTTTTGCAACTCTTATGTAAGTCTAAAATTCTTTCTGATTATAAAGTTAAAAAAAAACAGAGTGTTTCCCAAGTACTTATAAAATAAACTCCGATTTCTTTAGCATGACATTTAACGTCCCTCATGGTCTGACCTACTTGTCATGCCTGTCTCCCATTATTGCTCATAACACACCCAAGGCTTCAACTATACTACACTTCTTACCTTGTACCACTTTTTATAAGCCTACACACACACATACACACACTCATATATACTCACTCAACACTATGAGGCCCACAGACAATTGTCTAATTTTGTCATTAATGGACATAGGGTTAAATTTTGGGTTCCCTAATTCCTAAACCACTGTCTTTATTGAATCAATATAATTCCAGTCTGCTCACTGGGACACCCAAGTTATGACATATGACATGTCATAGCTAAGTCAAGATAGTCAACTTAATTTTTCCATCAGCTTAATTGAACCCTTTGGTGAGGAGTACTACCCTATAATGGTGTATGTCACATATGGAATTAAGGACTTTGAACTCATTCATTTCAAATGCAAACACTGCAATCAATTCTCGTGAAGCCAAAAATGGGCACACTTATGCACATTTACAAAGTGCATAGTTCTGCTTTTATCAGTCCCATTACAATCTTGTCTAAATCCTAAAGTGAAAATGAATGTCACAGGGAAAAAATTACTGGTGCATATAAAACAGCCTGGCCTAACTTTTTAATATATTCACAAACAGGGATTTCATTCTTTTATTAGTAGTTAGGAAAGGTTGCATTAATATTCAGTAGTTAAAATGTGCCATTCTAAATTTTTCATAATTTCCCATGGGGGAATAAATTTTTTGGAAAATATTCCCAGTAGGTGAATGACTTTAATAACATAGTGTCTGTAAAGATGGCAAATAAAATGGCTCATAGATCTAGGCTTTGGCAAACAGTTAAAATAGCTCTTCCTTTATAGACAAGTGTTATCCCTGCTCATTTGAGGTTGATCAAGATTGGTTAGCTTCTATATAAAAGTGTGTATTAACTTTTGGGGTCTTATTCACTTTTAGGGTCCTGAAATCCTTTCTTGAAATCTTTCAAAGGTGATGCCTTAGTAGAAAGAGCAGAGAGTACAGGCATATGAGCTTGAGGAAACCGAAGAGCTCTGAAATAAAAGAAATGAAGACACTAAATGAAATTCTGGGTTTCCAAGGGCACCTGGGTGGCTCAGTGGGTTATGCATCTGATTCTTGATTTCAGCACAAGTCATGATCTCAGGGTCATGAGTTCAAGCCCCACATTGGGCTCCACGCTGGGCATGGAGCTTATTTAAAAAAATAATAATATAAATAAATGAATGAATGAGTGAATGAATGAATGAATGAATAAATAAATAAATAAATAAATAAATAAATAAAAGCACCTTTGGGGCACCTGGGTGGCTCAATCCATTAAGCAACTGACTCTTGGTTTTGGCTCACGTCATAATCTCGGGGTCATGTTATTGATCCCTGGCAGGCTCCACACTTAGCAGGGAGTCTGCTTGAGAGTCTCTCCCTCTGCCCATCCCCCCACTCATGTGTGTGTTCTCCCTCTCTCTCTAATGAATGAATTAACCTTTATTAATAATGAAGTGTACCACTTATTTAAGTGAGAGAGAGAGAGAGAGGGCAGCCTGGAGGGACAGAGGGAGAGGGACAAAGAGATGTAAGCAGACTCCCTGTTGAGCACAGAGCCCACCCCCGGCTCAATCACATGACCCTGAGGTCATGACCTGAGCTGAAACCAAGAGTCAGTCATTTAACTGACTGAGCCACCCAGGCACCCCTAAATAAATAGATAGATAGAAAGAAAGAAAGAAAGAAAGAAAGAAAGAAAGAAAGAAAGAAAGAAAGAAAAAGAAAAAATTAATTCTGGGTTTCCAATCTCTCTTTTTCCTTTCTCTCTTGGTAGTGGATATAAAGAGTGACCACCGACCTCTATTTACTTTTTTTGAATTTTTTTTAAGACTAGCAACTTGATGTTGCAGAAGGGGAAATTTCTTACTCAAGTGAGGAAAAGAGCTACGAAAGCCACAGAAGCAGGCAAGCAATCATAGCAGGACAGAAAAGACTGTAGTCCTGTCAAAGGCTTGTCTTCGCGGGGCGCTGGAGAGCACCACAGAGCTCTCTGCAGTTCACAGGTGGGGCCAGATGCCACATGGCCCGGCTGGAAAGAATCACAGCAAATATACACAGAGCTCAGGATGCACTCTTTTCTAGAATTTGCTCATAATCAGGTAAACGACCTTTTCCTCGAGAGTCCCATGGGGGAGGATTCCAAACTTTCAAAGTAAGAGCTACTTTTCTGTCTCCCAAAGCCCTGAGGTAGATTCGTAGATCTGGATGTGAGGGGCTGACAGTTCCCAAACAGGCTCACGTTCATGGGCAAAAACATCACAGACAATGGAGAAGGTGTGAGGGGAAGATTGGGGGACTGCCCTCCCCAACAAATCCCTTCTCTGATGGAGAGGTCAGCAGAGTACATGAGATCAGTAACTGTCCTAGAAGTAGAAAAATGAGATTATGGAAACATATATATTAGGGGAACATGAAGATAAACCAGTGAAAGAGATAGATGGATAGACCAACAGTGTGACTAATCTATATTTATAGAAAAGGTTCTAGACTTATATAACCATTGTATTAACAGTGCTTATCTCTGACCACTGGGATCATGGGTTGCTTAGTTTTAATTATTTTTTATTCTGTTGAGCATTTACTTTTTTATGTCTCTCAGGTAACGTTGGTCATTGGAAGCTCCAGTTCTAGGTAGCATCTTTTCTAGGAAAAAGATTAAACCGAATGACGAAATGTTCCTCCTGGATCTAGGATTTTGTTACAGAGCACTAAAGAGGAAACAAAGAAGATCAAACAGGGATCTGAGTACCATGCAAAGTGCTTTTACTGAACAGAAGAATGAGCTTTTAGCATATATTTCTATAGAAACACTGATTTTATTTGACCATTACCTTCCAAATATTTACATACGACCTTCCTTTATTATTTTAATCACTCTTTTAAATGACTGTAAAAATTACAAATGAATTGCTTTACTGTAAGAACAGCATTACACTTTACATTAATGGAACTCTAAATAAGGAAGAAAATATTAACTCTAGTTTTTAGAGATACTTGTTAACTTACCTCTGAAATTCGGTGAAATCAACGATTGTTCCAAGTTGCCTTTACTAACCTCAACGTCTAAAAAATATTTGATGGAGTACCATGATCTCTTGCAGAAATGGTAAGATAAAGAATTGCTTTATGGTAAACTTATTTAGAATTCTGATTCCTCGCAAACAGTGTCATTAGGACTTCTGAACCAAAAGCCCATCCCTACCACTCAGAGGCACAGGTTCATGAGTACCCACAACCAAGCAATAGGGAAGCAAATGCTACATTCCCACTATCTTAATAATTCAGATTTTGTGGCAAATGTGCGAAGTGTTTGGCTTCCATCTGCTATAGGGAACTTGACAGTTCTGAAATATATAATGACTTCTTTCCTCGAAATTAGCCTCAAAGGATGTTACATATTTCAACTGGATACTAACAAACTGATAGCTTTGAACAAATTCCTTCTTTTTGCTGGAAAGGTCAAACTACAGAATGTTAGGATCTCTTTAGCTCCAACTGTCGGGGCCTCAATGTTAGGGTCTTTGCTTAGTGTAAACCTGCAAGCTACAAATGTCTATTCATTTCTAAAGCAAGAACCAAAAATAAAATAGCAAATAGAGATAAATGTATGAATGAATGATGAACATCAATGCTTCTACATAAGAAGGATTTGGATCTAACTATTATTCTGGTTTCTCTTAAGAACAAGGCTCAGGAGCCCCACCATGCTAAATATTCGAGAGTGTTCTCAGCAACTGTGCTCCCAAGTCCGTGGTGAGATGGGTGCTGTCTCCTTATGTCCCTGTTAGATATTTATTATAAAAGGCTGGAACAAAGAAGGTTCTCTTTTTAAATAAATACGATTATGTAAATATACTTAGCTCTACTAGGTAAGCCCCCAAGCCCTGTAACCCGTGCCAGGAGAGGTATCTAGAATGCAGGATAGGAGGCAAAGCCATGACATGCTCCGGTTTTTACCCCAGATCGAACTTTTAAAACTTCACTGCAAATTCACTCCAAGGAGAAATTGTATTAAGCACAGACTCATTTATTTTCTGCTGATGAGCACAGCAGTGTGAACAGCTGATCAAGTCATCTCTCCCTGCAAAAGGGTGCCAGCAACGTAGTTATGAGTTTCGGCTCCAAATTTCAAAACCATCCTATTTGCTAATGAATTGTAGGTTTGTCTCCATTTCACTTGGCTAAATATATAAGTGACTTAGTTCTATCTTTTTTTGTCTTACTTAGCAGGAATGGCAAGGAAACGTGCTCCGCCTACCAGGAAAAAAAAATATTTGATACATCCATTGGGGAAATGAATGCAATGCGAGGTGATATGAGAATTTCTGGAGAAGTGTCAAAAATCCTTAGCAAAAATGTTCTCAGCATGAGGATGCTGAGTGTATATTTTGAAATCTGGGTGAGTGAACACGGGTGGCAGAGTTTTCGCCTGGTGCCTACTGAGAGGCTCTACAAAGAAGTCTCCTCTGTGGCCCGTTAACAATGACCCTGTGCTGGGACCAGTGTCAAGGAATGTCTTACTGAGCCTCCATTTCATGCAATCTCAAAGCCTTCAAGATAGTCACGTAGGGTATGGCATCTATTACAAATTTCTGCATTCTGGGCCTGCAATGGCTTTTAAAGAGATAAAGCCTACAGACAGGACAGCATCTGTGATTTGCCAGGTCCAGTGCAAAATGAAATTCTTAATAACTTTTGAACATTTTTTAAAACAGCAAAAGCAGAGCATTAAACCACGCACTGGATATTTTTAAGAAGAGGGCCTTATGTGACCGCACAGGTCACACACTCATGAAGACATCTCTGCCTTCCCCTACAGTCAGTGCTATGTCATAGCTATACTCCCCAAGAATCCATTGTGATTTCTCTGATTTTACTCCCCTCTCAACTTCTTACATAGAGACAATGTATGTTCACACATGTGTGTGTATAGGTGTGTGTCTGTGTGTCTGTGTCAAGAACCCAGGAAATGCATTTTGAAAAAAGAAGTGGAGAACACTGGCTCTCATTTACTCAGTCTTGTTGAGCTCACTGCTGGATTTCTTGAGGCCTTGGACTCCTGAGCCAAAGCACGAGATGCTCACCTTTAAATCCTTGCTGTAGATTATTTTTCAAACATAAAATACTGCCTTAAGCATAATAATATCAAATGCTCACATTCATAATACAAAAAGAATATTGAAAGGAGAAATATCAGCATTTCTACTTAGAGGTGTAATAAAAATACAGGGAGGTTAGGCATGAAATATTATAAAATATGAAATGCTAGGAGTACTTTCATTAATATTAGTAATTACCATTCTCCATTTAACCAGGTATGATTAGTAATTGAATTGTTTAAATTAATGCTACAGCAGGAGAGATTCAGTATCTATAAATAACTTAAGTTTTTTAAATTATTGGTATTTTCTTGAAAACCTAAATTATCGATGTTGCCAATGATCCCATGGTACTGGACCTGATTTTAATGAGGAGTATCTCCAGAACATTGGTTAGGGAAATTGTCCAGGAGCAAATAAATACAAAGAAGCAAAATGCCTGCGAGAAAGAATGAAAAGCAAAGGGACATTCAGTGAGGTCTAAGCAAGGTTAATTTGTAGCCCAATGTGTGGCTTTAACACGCGCAGCTAGCGCCACCTATAGAAACAATGAAGAACTGTCCTGACAGCCACTAGGCTGTTTTCTGCAACAATTGAACTGGATCAAACATCACAAAGGAATGAGTCAGCATTTTAGTGAAAAACTGTGGTCTTTGTTCCGTAAACAAATAGCACTTCTCTAATGAGCCTCAGCACTGAGCTACTAAAGATTTATTGGAAATGGAAAACATAGCATATTATCAAGGCTGCTTCTAAGTCTTATCCCAGCCTATTATAAGAGAAAAACACAAGTGAGACGAGGATAACAATTCTCCTGGAGAGGAAAAAAAAAAAAAAGTATTGAGCCTTTTATTGTAATTAAGATACGATGCTGCTTGTCCTTTTCTTTCCTGACTCATTTAAAAATATTTTGGGGACATCTGCTTTCTGCCAGGCACTTGAAAATAAAATACTCACTCTGTCCTCAAGGTGTGTTCAACCTAATTGGAATAATACACACATACGTATATAAATAATGGAATACAGCATAGAAAGTATTAAGTATCATAAGACTCTTATGGCTCACAGAATAACTGTAGTACCTAGAGAAAGTACTTCCAGCTGGAAGATCAGAGAAAGCTGCATGGTAAGTGATATGTGAGCTGGACTTTGAAGAAAGTTTAAGTGGGACAGAAGGGAAGAGTGAGTAGATACAATTTGTGTATGAAAGAAAGCAGAGAGAGACGCATTTGGAAGGGTACCCAGGAGCCAGATCATAAGGAATCCTGAATAGCAAAGACTTGCATATGCCTGCAATGTGCCACGTACCAGTCACAAGCTTCCTATAGATTAACTCATGTCATCCTCGGAATGGTCATGCACAGGGCAGTACCATGTTTAATATCTCGGCTTTACAGGTAAGAAACCGAAATACAGTGAGGCTACCTAACTTGATAGAGATCACACAGCTGAGAAGGTGGGAACCACATTCATCACTACCCCCATCACTACTATTAAGGAGTTCTAATTACTATTACTCTTGCTTATAAGGAGGTTGGACTCAATTCTGCCCGAGATAAGGAAAAATGGAACAGTTCCTGTGTTTGTTTGTTTTTTAAGGAAATAAATGCTTTCAAGAAAGAGGAGATAAATGCTCATTACAAAGAACTCAAAGATGGAGCTAAAAGAAGAGGGGGTGGGGAATATAGTTTTACTTCCCAGAGACAAACGCTGTTCACATTTTATCCTGCTCTATTCCAATGTGTTTTAAAACCTCATGATAACAAATTAAAAAATAAAAGAGGAGCACCTGGGCGGCTCAGTTGGTTAACCATCTGCCTTTGGCTCAGGTCATGATCCCAGGATCCTGGGATCCAGCCCCAAATCAGGCTCCCTGCTCACTGGGGAGTCTGCATCTCCCTCTCCCTCTGACCCTCCTCCCTGCTCATACTCTCCCTCATAAATAAATAAATAAATAAATAAATAAATAAATAAATAAACAAACAAACAAACTCTTTAAAGAATTTTTTTACTAAAAAAAATAATAAAATAAAAGAGAGCTTCAGCTGGAAAGAAACAGCCTACCTCACTATCCCTGCTCCCTAGCCCCCAACCTGTCAGGCAGCCTTTTTCTAGATTTAACAGTTGGAGGCAAAATCTATGAAATTTAGTTATCCTATTCCTTTCCTCTTAATGTTTGAAAATTACAGTATTGCTTTTACATCTACTATCAGTTATCTTAATTATTTTAAACAACAAAGTAGTCCTCTGCTTATTCTGTCAGCTTGAGATGGTTCATTCTTTCCTTTGCAAAATGAGAATATTAATGCCTTATTCATCCCTTCAACCGGCCTCCCTTGACCTTTTGCAACTGCACTTTTCCTTTTACAGTACAAGGCTGTTAACATTTATATTCTTTGCAGCAACGACAATCAAGTCTTTTATTCTTTGTATTTAGGTTGACTTCAAGAGCTAAAAAACCAATAAACAGCATTTACATTAATATGACTCTAAATAATTTTTTACTGCAAGGACAAGTATAATGCTAGGATTATATTTTCTTTTTTACAAGCCCAATGTTACAACACTTAGGCCATGGAGAAGAGAGTGATCCTTGCATCAGGGTGAAATGGGTTCTCTTATATTCTGTTAATTGTGTTTAAAATCATTGCATATAATATTTTTCTTCAAATTTGGATCACAACAGCTTGTGATCCTATTATGATTTTGTTTGGGGGGATGAGTTTTAAACTGCCTTTTTTGGAACTTTCCATGCCTCTGTTTCAAGCTGAAATGTTTGTCTCCAGGCCTATGGCATAGCTCTTATCCTGGATTTGCTTTCACTGCCTTCTTGGACTGGATCCACTGCTCTCTCTTGCTCTCTCAAGTGGATCCAGGCTCTCTCTTGAGTTCCTCCTTTGTTTTTCTAGAATATATCATCATGAAACTTCCTAAGAACTGAGATAGGGAAACTGAAGGACTCTACTAAAATGTGCTTTTTTTCCTCCCTTTCCTGCTTCTCTTCTTGCTAGGACACGCACCCCCACTATATACATACAAATAATATATGTCCTCCTTGTAAGGGTCAAGCAGTTAATGATTTCTTTGGAGTCTCCCAGCACAATAGATAATATCAAGGACATGACCAGGCAAAGATGACCAGAGGAAGCCATCTTGTGTGTATTCCAGACCACCCATGCCAGATATCTTGATGCCAAGACCCCCTGGCTTTAAGAAATAAGGGAGTTAGGGACCCCTGGGTGGTTCAGTTGGTTAAGCATCTGCCTTTGGCTCAGGTCATGATCTCAGTGTCCTGGGACTGAGTCCGGTGTCAGGCTGTCTGCTCAGCAGGGAGCCTGCTTCTCCCTCTGCTCCCTGCTCAAGCTCTCTTGTTATCTCTTTCTATCTCTCTCTCTCTCAAATAAACAAATAAAATCAGAAAGAAGGAAAGAAAGAAAGAAAGAAAGAAAGAAAGAAAGAAAGAAAGAAAGAAAGAAAGAAAGAAAGAAAGAAAGAAAAAAAGAAAGAGAGGGAGGGAGGGAGGAAGGGAGGAAGGAAGGGAGAAAGACTGGTTAAAGATTAGAACAGGGGCGTTTTAGGGAGCCATTACTGTGCCTACCACACCACCTCTCCTTCCACCCCTCCTCCTAGCACCATTCTTGGGGCACATGCCTCCATTGGAAGATCCATCCAACACTTAGACCTCTCAGCTCTTTGTCACTTTAATCATCTTCTTCCATACCTCAGTCACCTATTCCATGCTCATACTCATGACCTCGACATCACCAACAACCACACTTTCTCCAAAATCTGAATTTCAGAATATCCAAACTTTTTTACCACAACCTCATTTCATTAAAATCACCAACTCTAATAAGTATTCAAATTAAAAAACGTCCAAGCCATTAACCATATCAGTTTCTTAGTTTCTTTCATCTTTCTCACATCCACTCTGACCCAGCCTAGATTCTGTGACCCATAATTATAATCCCTCCCTTGAAAACCTTTCATTTGCATTTTTCACCCTCCTACACACTCACCTGGAAAAGCTCCATCCCCTGGTTAAATCCAGTTAAGAGATTTAATGCTGCTAGTGGTGGGATAACAAGGGAAAGGGCAGGGTCAAACCTCTGAGACCATCTTACAACAGAACACAATATAATAAGTACAAAAGAGCCAGTGACTAGTAATGTCTGCTCATAGCAGAATTCAATAAGCAGTAGCTATTATTAAACTATTCTTGTGACCTACTTTCTGTATTATTGATAAAACAGTATAATCTTAATAACTAACAAACCATTTTGCCATCATTATCCTTTTTTAAAAGATCTTTGTGGGCACCACACTTGTGGGTTTCTGATCATGGAACCCAGCACTGAAATATTTGGATGACAGTGCTTTTTTTTTTTTTTTTTTTTTAAGATTTTATTTATTTATTTGACAGAGAGAGAGAGAGATCACAAATAGGCAGAGAGGCAGGCAGAGAGAGAGGGGGAAGCAGGCTCCCTGCTGAGCAGAGAGCCCGATGTGGGGCTCGATCCCAGGACCCTGAGATCATGACCTAAGCTGAAGGCAGAGGCTTTAACCCACTGAGCCACCCAGGCGCCCCATGACAGTGCTTTATTACAAGCACACCACCATTTCAATAAATCTAAATAAATCCTAAAATGTGATTTTTTTTTTACCTGAAAGGATTTTCATTACTTTTTTCAAAACTATCAGTGTGTTTGATGCTTGAAACTGACATATAAAATGACATAAAACGAGTGCTTTCTGCCCATAAGCATTTATGTACTAAAAAGACAAGCAAGGCAAAATGTAAAATACAGAAGATAAAAATGAAAATAGTGTTGGGTCTGCTGTTTGACAAGAACATTTTGAAACATGGCAGGTGAGCTTCATCAGGGACTAATACAAAGTAATTCACTCAGAAAAAAATATATATAATCTATATTTATAGAGTAATGAGCTCAGAACCATCTGTTATCAACTAGTAAAGAAGACATTAGAAACTGCTAAAATGAGACACTAATCCAACGTGCTACAGTTGGGGGGGGACCTAAGACATTTTAAAAAGCGAATTATAAATAGAATGTAAAAAGGTATCATAAACCACATATTATGTATAATGTATGAAGATCTATTTGGTTCCCCTCAAGAAGGATAATTGAAGCTCAAAAAAAAAAAAAAAAAACCGTAGAGTGTTATCTACAAATCATCAAGTGAGACTTTCAGTATTTAACTCTTAATACCAAAAATAAAAATAATAATTATTGTGCATCCACTCAGCTCAGAAACTTCACACGTGTTACATCACTTAATCCTCATGGAAACCCCATGAGACACATATTATGATTTTCGTCATGTAGGTGATGTGATGTTAGTCTGCTCCGGCTGCCATTACAAACTACCACAGACTGGGTGGCGTGAACAACAGCAATTTATTTTCCCACAGTTCTGAGGGCTAGAAGTCCAGGACAAGGGACCAGCAGGGTTGGTGTCAGATGAGACCTCCCTTCCTGGCTCAGAGCTGCCTTCCCACTGTGCCCTCACGTGAGAGTAAGAGTGTATATTCCTCTTCTTATAAGGACGTTAGTCCTATCAGATTAATGCCACACACTTATAACCTCATTTAACTCACCTCCTTAAAGTCTCCATCTCCAAATACAGTCCCATTCAGGGGTTAGAGCTTCAACCCATGATTCTGGGAGGACAGAAGTCAGCCTATTATGAATGAGAAAGTCAAGACCCGTTCTCTACACTTCTCCACCCCACCATGGGCCATGGAAAGCTAACGTCCAGGGACTGTATTGTCCCAGGTCCTTCTGGCTTAGAACTGGGTTCCATTATTGGGAGGCACCAGCTGCTGATCAGAGGATGGGAAGTAGGAGTGTTTATCCCCCTGGCTCCCACCATGCCATGCCATGGGGTTAACAGTAGTCACAACTCCTGTTTGGTGATCCCTCTCCTGTATCTGTAGTTCTTTTTTTTTTCCCCCCAAATGGTCCATTTTATTTTATTTTTTATTACCATATAATGTATTTTTATACCTGCAATTCTTGCCATGATCTGCTATGACCATCTCCTCCCTTTTATCCTTCCAGGCCCAGGGTGATAACAGCTTCCCACTACTGCTAATTCCAGGGTGCTTTACTATCCCCATGTGTGTTATCTCAGTATATGCATTTGCAAAAAGTGACTTCATTAGACTCTCTTCAATTGTCTCTTTAATGTACCATCTGTTTCCTACTGGATGCTAATACAGTAAGTGGTACCCAGGAGACAGACTCTCAAAATATGATTCTGAAATGGCTCACATATTTGATGAAAGCACACATAACCTCTTTTCCAGACATGAGGTGGCATCACAGTTACTCAAGTCATTACTGGAAGTAGCAAGGGATGGGGTATGAGTCCAGGGACAGGAGTTGAGAGATAGCTATGGCATTTAGTTGCTAAGACAAAAGCGTGGCATTTGTTTGTTAAGGTAAGTGAGGTCGTGATAAAGATTGTAGGGCCAGCCGGCTATTTCTGACTATCCTACACAGAGAAGAGGACACTGAAACTTTGAAATCCAAACTCAAGTATGGGTGTAAAACCAAAATACCACTATGAAAGGAATCTCTTCTCTCCTATGACCACAGAACAAATGTAGTTGAGGATCAAACTCAGGACCTGATTGGAAGGATTATGAAGTTGCAGCCTGAGTTAACTGGGAAAATCTACCAAGTCCCTCACACTAAGGCAAGGGCATCGGTGCAGAGAGAATGGTGTGGAACCATAGGGCAGATACTAACGAGCCTGAGCATTTTGAACCCCCAAGTACCCCTTAATCTTTTTACTGGCAGCAGTAGCCACATACACTCATACACACACACACACACACACACACACACACACACACACGGCCCTCATCTAAGGAAAGCAGCCTTTGCACCATTAAAAAAAAAAAGTAAGATTCAACAAGTACTCCTAAAGCACTTCACTCACTAGAGTCACAGAATCTCATCACCCATGCTGCCCCTCATTGGCTCTGGACCTAAAATAAGAGTTAGATTTCAGCATAGTCCAGACAGAGCAGTATAGATCCTGCTCCTGGAGAGACATATCACATAACAAAAGGAGTGATGGGATCTCACCAATTAGTATCATCAGGAGTCCAGTTAGCATGTATGGAGGTGGATGCTAAGGGTATTACATTAAAGAAAATTAAATATGTGGTTTGAGTTTGAATATGGATGCACTTGCTGAAATTTGGGATTTTTTTTTATTTTTCTTTTTAAGTAATCTCTACACCCAACATGGGGCTTGAACTTACAACCCTGAGATCAAGAGTTGTATGCTCCACTGACTGAGCCAGCCAGGTGCCCCTGGAATTTGGGATTTAAATGTGTTAGTGTAAGCTTATGAAAGTGCTTTTATAGTTTTCTAGTTGGTGGACTAAGACTAAAGCTTAGACACAACAACAGCCTTTAGTCTATGAGTATAAGATGCCAAAATTTCTCTGGCATGCTGTAGAACAGTGATTTTCTTACATTTTTACATGCATCAATATCCCATGGAGATGTGCTTAGTTTCCTGGACCTCATATCCAGAAATTCTGATCCAGTACATTGTGAGTGTCCTTGAGTTTGCATTTCTAACAACCTCAGGGAGGATGCCACTGCTGCCAGCACTGGGACCTGGGACTACAATTTGAGAAGCACTGCTATAAAGGAATCTGAAGACTAGGGGAAAAAAGAACATTGGAGTATATCCATTATGTGCAACTGCTGGACCACCCCTTAGCCCTACTCACGGAGAGTGCTTTGGTAAGAGGATAACCAACAGCCTCAGAATTTCCATGGTGGCCAGCCTCTGTAGGTTAGAGATGACAATTTTGAGATGTCAACATGGAATTGTGCTCCCTGATCTCAATGGGAATGATGAGATCCCAGTACACTAGAGGCCAGATTTTGATCCTTAACAACTAGATAACAATGGGAATAATTACCATAATAAAGCCCAGAGACAGAATAGTACTCAGAGTTTTGCCGCATGGGCAAATGTGACTAACTAAATGGACCATTTGATCCCTGGAAATGAAATAAATAAGTAGCCTAATGAAGTGCTGTTTCATAATATATAAACAGAAAATGTCTTTTTTTTTCCCCAAATACCTTTATTTTATTTTTTCAGTGTTACAAGATTCATTGTTCATGTACCACACCCAGTGCTCCATGCAATACGTGCCCTCCTCAATACCCACCACCAGGCTCACCCAACCCCCCACCTCCACCCCTCCAAAACCCTCAGTCTGTTGCTCAGAGTTCACAGTCTCTCGTGGTTCATCGCCCCTCCGATTTCCTCCAATTCACCCCTCCCTTCCCTCTCACAATGTCCTCTATGTTTTTCCTTATACTCCACACGTAAGTGAGACCATATGATAATTGACTCTCTCCACTTGACTTATTTCACTCAACATAATCTCTTCCAGTCCAGTCCATGTTGAAACAAAAATTGGGTATTCAGCCTTTCTGATGGAGGCATAATATTCCATTGTATATATGGACCATATCTTCTTTATCCATTCATCTTAAACAGAAAATGTCTTGGTCTGATAAGTGGACACCAGGTTTAATTTGCCTTAGTGGAGATTCATTGCTTCTTACCTTGTTCCTAGACCAAAACCAGTAAACAGACTCAGAAAGCTTTGTTTGAAGGGGAGACTAAGTCCCTCTGAAGAAGCATCTTGAAATACAGCCATAAGCATGGACTATGACTCTCCTTCCAAGTCTTCTTTGGAAAGATCTATGACCATTTACTAGAGAAACAAAAATACCCAGCCCTTCTGGAGGTTATTAGATACTGCCTCTGAAGTGTCACTAATCCCTGAAAAATCACAAAATTGTTGTGATCCACTGTTAGGCATGAGGACTTATGGAGGTCAGGTGATATGTGGAATCTTAGCCTGAGTCTGTCTTACAGTAAGTCCAACAGGTCTGTAGACACATCCTGTGGTTATTTCCCAAGAACTGAAACATAAAGTAAAGAGACTACTTATAACTGGAAGAGTTTCCACATTGCTTTTCTCATGCAAATTATGGAAGGAAGGGTCAAGTGGAAGCCCCCCAGAATACTCCTTGCCAAAAGAGTAAACAAAAAGCAATATGCATTCCCAAAGAAATGCAAGGAACAATGTCACTCCCAAAGATTCGTAAGATGCAAGGGCAGTAATTTCTTCACATCTCCATTTAACCTGCCAAGATAGCTGGTGCAAAAGTCTTCTATGTCTTGGAAATGACTCTCAATTATCATAAATTTAATCAGGTGGTGATGTTAAGTGTGCCTGAAGTTCCAAATACAGTATCTTTTTTAAGTCCCTGTATAGTTAACATACAGTGCTATGTTAGTTTCAAGTGTATGATATAGTGATTCAACAATTCCCTACATCACTGGTGCTCATTACAAGTGTACTCCTTAATCCTCATCTTCTATTTCACCAATCCCCCCACCGATCTCCCCTCTGGTAACGACTAATTTTTCTCTATAGTTAAGAGTCTGTTTCTTGGTTTCTCTTTCTCTTTTTTCTTTACTCATTTGTTCTGTTTCTTAAATTCCACATATGAGTGAAATCATATGGTATTTGTCTTTCTCTGACTGACTTATTTCTCTTAGCATGATACTGTCTAGCTCCCCCAAATATAGTGTCTTTACTGGAGCAACCACCAAACACCCTAGCAGCTGGTATGTAACAGTCAACATAGGAAGTATTTCCTTTTCTATTCCCATCAATAAAGAGTGGCAGACAAAATTTGCCTTTATGTGTTAAGGTGATCATTCCTCCTCTCTCAGGCATTGTTTTAGCTGCACCACACAAATGTTCTATGTTCCATTTTTATTTTAATTCAATTAAGAAATATTTTCTATATTCCTTTGAGAATTCTTCTTTGATTCATGGGTTACTTAGAGATGTATCATTTAATTTTCAAATATGTGAATATTTTCTATATACCTTTCTCTTATTGGTTCCTCACTGAGTTCCATTATGGTCATAAAATATACTTTATATGATTTTAACTCATTTAACTTCTTTACGGTTTGTTTTATGGCCCAGAACATGGTCTATATTTTGGTCAATCTATCATGTGTACTTGAGAAGAATATGTATTCTGCTATTCTTGGATGGAGCCTTCTGTAAGTATCAATTAAATTATTTTTAGTGTTGTTTAGTTCTCCCATAACTTCTCTGATTTTCTGTCTGTGTATTCTATCACTTACTGAAAGGGAAGTATTGATGTTTCCAAGTATAATTGGGGATTTGTCTATTTCATCTTTCAGTCACAACCCTTTTTCTTCATGTATTTTGAAATCTCTGTTTTGTGGTGGGGCACACACATTCAGGACTGCTATGCCCTTCTGATGAATTTAGCCTTTCATCATTGTGTAACATCCCTCTTTATCCCTGGTAATTTTCTTTTTTCTGAAGTCTACTTTGTCTAAAATTAAAATAGTTGCTTCTGCTTTCTTTTGCTTAGTGTTTGCAAGGTATTTCTTTTCCCATCATTTTATGTTTAATCTATGTTATTTTATTTAAAGTAGGTTCCTTCGAGATGGCATGTGTCTGGGTCTTCTTCCTTTAAAATCCAATCTGAAAATCTATATCTTTAATTAGGGTATTTAGACCATTTATATCCTGGTTAATATTGATATGGTTGTATTTGTTGTATTGATATGTTAATATTGATATGTTTGTCCCTCTTTTTTTGTTCCTTTTTTCCCCCTTCCCTGCTTTTTTTGGAATATTTGACTATATTTTAGCATTCCATTTTAATTTATTTCTTGACTCTTTGCTATATAACCTTGTATGATTTCCTGTTGTTGTTTTGGTTTTGTTTTCTTTTTTGTTTTGGTGTGGTTTCTCTAGGGCTTACAATATATACATACCGAACTTTCACAATTGACTCGAATTTATGATTTACCACTTCAAGCAAAATTAAGAAGACTTGCCACCATATACCTTTCTTGATATCCTCCCTTTATGTTAGGATTGCTGTGAATTGTGATTTACAATAAATATATATTTTAGTGGCCATGATTCTTGGCACACAGTTCCTAAAACCCTTAGAATTTCCTAAGTGATAAGAATAATAAAGGCGAAAGGGGTGTTTTTTGTCATTCATCACAAGCCCCTTCCCACTGCACCTGTGTGCATGTTAATAAGGTGTTTTTTTGGAAAGCCACACTACATGATGGAGACTGGTTGCCAGGAAAACCAACCGTACGATTAAAGGGTTGAAATTTTCAGCCTAACCCTCCCACCTCAGTCCTCCAGGGAGGGTAGAGGAGCTGGAGGTTGAATCTATCATCAATGACCAGTGATTTAGTCAACCATGCTTATGTAATGAAACCTCCATAAAAACCAGAAGGACAGAGCTTCCGGGTTGGTGAACAGGTGGAGGTGCTGAAAGGGTGGTAACACCCAGAGAAAGCCTGGAAGGTCCATGCCCCTTCTCACATACCTTGCCATATGCGTCTCTTCCGTCTTGCTGTTCCTAAGTTGTATCCTTTTATAATAAGTCAATAATATAGTAAGCTGTTTTCCTGAGTTCTATAAGCCACTCTAGCAAATTAATCAAACCTGAGGGGATGGGTGGCATGGGAACCTCCAGTTTTCATGTTTTGTGACTTTTCAGTGTTTGACTTGAGTCATTGCAACACACAGCTATACTTCTGTGGATTCTGTGAGGTTTCCCAGGAATAAAACATTTCTAATCCACTTTGTAATTTTGGCTATAAGTTGGCTTGAGACATTTTAGATGGAGATGTCCTAAAGCAGTTAGAAAAAATGATAGAGTGATGGAATTTTGAATCAAGAGATCATATAATTACCTAAAATAACATCTCACTGGTAGAATCATAGAGGGAAATACCAAAAACTTTTCTGTTGAGCAGGCCTGCCATCGGAGTGGACCACCATAGTCACAGAAGTCCGGATTATAGACCAGTATTTTTCAACCATTATTTCATTATTGCTTCTCTAAGAAGGATTTTTAGACATTTTTCCCCTAATTTTCCTCCCCTATGAAATTTTAATGCCACAGATATACTTACCTATGTACTGTGTGTTATGTATCTATTGTACATACATATATATCTTTATAAACTGTATATTGTATAATGTTATATTTGTTATATATATATACACACACACATATATAAAGATTTTTTCACTCCTCAAGAACCAGTTTTTAACCCCCATTGAGAATGCTTCTTCTAGACCCAGATCTACCATTACCTTGCTACATTCTTAAGCTATCATCATTTATGAGTTTTAGTGTCCTCTTTGCAACTTGACCAGAAAGTGTGAGATTATTCTCAAGGTTCCTCCAATGTTCTGCCCCTTAACAGTTACTATCCTATTAATGAACTTGCGCTTTTGATCCACATTCAGTATTTGGTTGCATCTCAGTGAGGGGTATACATTGAAAAGCTGCCAGTAAAATGAGTACAAAAATGAACTACATTTTTCCTTAACCTGGAATCAATGTTGCTTTTGAGTCACCAGTCAGCCTAAAGCACATAGCTTAGTCTATTCCATTCTGGTAGGCTCAGGACAATATGACAATTTATCAGTCAGATTTAGGATATCTCACAATCAGTTGCCTTCTAGTTCAAAGCCCTTTCTCCTCTCCTAGGCACCTTATGGCTGAGAAACATTACATTAAACAAGAGGAAACAGGTGTGGCCTGCTTTCTATTCCTCCGCCCTACTTTATGGTCAATGTACCTGCTTCCAGGTAATGCTTTCAGCAGAACCCAGAGGGAGCAGTTCCTTCTTAGCTATGGCTTCGTTTTTCTTCGGTTGAAGTTGGCACAGTTTGATCTCTTATTCAGACAGAGAGATGCTGGCTCTGTTATAAAGCACCCACCATGATCTGTTGGTGCCCATCTAAGCATATTTCTGGAAAGGGACCGCCTCACTACTGAACGGAGTCTTAAAGGGGGCAAACAAGCTAGCCCACACTCACAGCTACATTCTTGGGTTTATCCAGGTCTCAGGAATTCTAGGAATCTGACATGGCAGATTTTAAATCCAAGGAAAAACAAGGAGGGGAAGATCTTGACTCCTTCCCACCTGCTTTGTTTTCTGCCACTTAATAAACACTATGTGAAAAGCAGCTACCAGTTGGCCCCGCATGTTCACAAACATTACCAACCTTTCAGGGAGAAGCACCTTTCCTTTGTAGGGAGACACAGTGAGCACGTTGGGGAGGGCAGTGGTAAAACCTTCACAAACTCCCCTTTCAACTCCCCTTTCAACTCCCACATCTCCTGATGGAAAAGTTTAGTGGGGCAGGGAGAAAACATCTCCACAGTCCTCTTGAATCTTTTTAACTAAAAAGAAATAATATATTTTTTCTTCAGTCCTTGATTCTGATTTTTCTCCTCTACAACCCAGCACTTTTCATTTAGCCAGCAGGTGGAGGATAAGGAACAGTCAGCAGGCTTCAGTAAAAACAGGGGTGGATATACAGCATTAGGATTCATGACTCATGTCTTTTTCTGTTTTCTGTCCTATGCTCCAAGGCCTTAGAAGCAGAGAACTTACAGTTTAACACTTCGTACTGATGCTGGCAGGCAGGGTCCAGGGATCTAGGGGGGTCTTGCAGGCCCAGCCAAGAGGGTCCTTGGCTTCCCGTAGGATGGAAATCAAATGCAAGCCAGCAGGAAGTGAGAGTAAAGCTTATGGAAGACACAGAGCAAGAGATACAGAGAGAGTGTCTGGAGACTCAGAAAGGAAAGGACCATGAGTCTTGTCTTTGTTCAGGGTCTGGTGGTTTTTATTGAGGAGGGTGGTCTGTTATACATGTCCCCTCAGGCATCCAGGAACTGGTGAAAACAAAATGAGTGCCCAGATGTTATTCCTTGGAGCCAGGGGGCCTTGGCGTCTAGGTGTCTAGCACTGGTGGTCTGGAATATCCATATAATAGCTTTGTGCAGCTATTGTCACCTTGTCCTTCCTTAGATGTTATCTAAAGAAATCATTAACTCCTTGTCCCTTACAAGGAGGATATTATGAGGCATATGTAAAGCGGGCTGGGCGTGCAGGTCCTCGCAAGAATCGAAGCAGGAAAAGAAAAACAGATTTCGCAAAGTCCTTCAGTTTCCCTGTCTCAATACTAACTTTTACTTACCTACTTCCCCCACATCTGTATCTCTTTCTGTATCCTATCTCTAAATTAATGGTGTAATTATCCACCCAATTTCACTCAATTCAGAACACATGGATTATCCTGGGTGCCTCCCTCATCCTTATCAGCTATATTCAATCAGTCATTAAATCCTGTAAATTCCTCCTTAGTCATATATCTCTGTCATAAACCCCCTCTCTGTCCCTCTACTCTCTTAATGCCAGCCGTCAACACCTTTTGCTTGAACAATTGCAATAAATTCCTAATTAGTTTCCAGTCAATGAAATCTCTCTCCACCCCACACTGAGTATATCTTCCCAATGATGTGACCAGGTAACACTCCTTTTTCAAAATATCTGACATCTGCGGAAACAATACAAACCTCATACTTGAGAAAAGAAAATATGCAATCAGAAATTTATTTTCCTTTATAAGGAGAATAAGCTTTAATTAATAAGAATCTTATAAATCGCCTGGGTGGCACAGTTTGTTAAGCATCTGCCTTCTACTCAGGTCATGATCCCGCGTCCTGGGAAGGAGCAGGTCAGGGGAGCCTGCTTCTCCCTCTCCCTCTGCCCCTACCCCTGCTCGTGCTGGCTCTCTCTCCCTCTCTCAAATAAATAAATAAAATCTAAAAAAAAAAAAAAAAGAAAGAGAGAAAGAGAAGAGAGAGAAAGAAAGAGAAGAAAGAAAGAAAGAAAGAACGAAAGAAAGAAAGAAAGAAAAAAGAAAAGAGAAAAGAGAAAGAAAAAAAATCCTACAAATCACTTAAAAAAGCATATTGTTTTATTCAGGTACTATGTTGTGAATCCCTTCTCTTTGCTGATAACAGAAGCTGTAAGGAGGAAATAAAAATACTAAGGTAGCTAAACAAAGAATCCATTTGCTAGCTAATCAAATTGGGTGAAGATCTAAAGATTAAATTGATCTTACTTGACCTGTTCACTATCTTAAGTGATAGATTTCTCTACAGTGTTTTCCTGCCATTTTCAGAGTAAAGAAATAAAAATAAAAATTGTGAGCTGCCAAACTGTTTTATTACCCACATAAAATGTAAACCTTTATGTTTGTCAAGATTTACATGGTTAGAGGATTATCATAAATCACATCATAAATCATGAGATAAGGCTCATGAATTTTACATGTTGTTAATCATCTTATCTAAAATAGCACCCCTCTAAGGCTTTATGCAGCTTTATTTTTCTCCATAGTACTTATCACCACCAAACGTTTTGTCTATTTTTTTTCTCCACCAGAAAGTCAACACCGTAAGGGTAAGGACTTTGTTTAGTCCAAACAACAGTGTGGGTTGTGTTTTATTCATTTGTATACATCCCTAGTTCAGTGCTTGGTACAAAGTGAGACTCAGCAAATATTTGTGTAATGGATAAAAGATAGTGAAAGAAAAACAAAACAAAACCTCTGTCGTGGAGCTGAGAAATGGCTTTTCACTTTACAAATTGTGTGTAATGAAAACATCTTCACAGTCCTCAGGACCAAGTAAGAGGCAGAGGCTGTTGTATCATGCCTGTAATACATCTACACACTGAAGCCTGAAAACGTTTCGTAGGAGGTCAGAACAATGCGGGGGAAACTCTGCTAAAATCTGGCCGGTGACCTTGTGTGATTTAGACCGTTTCCTAGATTTCTTGAGCCAACCTTCAGCGTCAGACCCAAGAAACGGATTGGCTTCACTCTGAAACTACCACGTTTGGCACACTATCCATCTCGCAAAACATTCTTGAGAAGGAAGAAAAAGCAACATGAGGAACATAAAGGGGCAACGGAAAAATTTTTAGTTCTCACACATTTAATATTCTTTTTCAATGTTTACGTTTTTGTTAACCGCCGCTAGTGAAACTGTTGAGACAAAAAAAGACTAGCTCCGCTACCCATAGCTAATATGGCTGAAATGCCTTCGTTGCCCACACCCAAAATGGACGCTGACTGTGACGCTTCCGATAATTCATTACTGGCCCCGCCCCTCTAGCCCGGAACCCCCCCTCCCTACCGTGCCCGCCCTTCCGTCAGAGATCTGCTCATGATTGGGTGACCCTAGTGTTCGGCGATTCTCCGGATGTTGCGTCACTCAGTGAGTAGGGGAAACTGCGCGCGCAGAAGCAGTAAGGAGCCGGCAGAGGTTCAAGGAGGTGTGCGCGTTTGCGTTTCGCCGGCCCGGAAGGGTAACTGCGGTTGAGGTGACCGGGACTGAGGTATGACCACTCCGGGCCTGCTGGCACCAGAGAGCCACTGTCCTGACGGCCGGCTTCCCGGGGCCGCTGAGTGCATCTGAGGAGGGCTGGAGGCGGCGGCGCTGCTGGCTGCGTCACAGCCTGGCGGTGCCACAGCTTGGCGGCTCGTTACGGTCATCGTCCTGCGGGTGACCGGGTAAAAGGGGGCGGTGGCGGCGGGGTATGGAGCGGGCAGGCGGGGGCTCGTCCCCGCTGCCCTCTTCTCCCTCGGGCAGAGGTGCTAAATCACCCAGCGGCTGCGCCGCATAGCTGCCGCCCTTTCAGATAAGGGGGGACCGGAGCGGGGGTGTTAAAGGCGGGGGTGTTGTAGGGTTGTGCGTTGACTTTGGGAGACTGGAGGCTTGCTGCCGAGTTCTCAACCGAGTCTGGAGAGCTGGGTGAACTTTCTCGGGGGACCAGGCGTCTGGGCTCGGTCATACTTTATCCATTTTACAGCTAATGCACCTGAGTCTTGGAGGGCAGACACTCACGAGGCCACTTCGGGCATGTGGCAGAAACTAGATTTCCACTTAGTTCTGTTACGCGACATGGAGGCCACTCAACGAGGCCTCATTCCCGGTCAGTATCTTGAGTACTGGGGGAGATAAACCGCAACAGGCTGAGATGATGTAATGGCGTGAAAGTAGTGGAAGGTATTGATGTTTTCTCAGTGTTGTACACCCAGTACAGATCAGTGGTAGGGCTGAAAGTACACTGGGTTAGGTATTTTTTAGCGAGGATTCTTAGCTTTGGGGATACTAGGTAAAACATTCCTGGGTCCTGTTCCTAGAGGTTAAATCATTAGGACCAGAGTTAAGACCCAGCATCTACATTTAAAGATGCATCCCAGGTGGTTTCAGTACCTTGAGTATTTTTACCACATTTTGAAGGGAATTAATATTTGGTATGTTTAGCAGAAATTTAAATGTTTGATTACTGTTGACGTTGTGAAACTTACAGTGCACATGACCTGGAAGAGTTACTAATCTCTTCCTTGGATGACATTTTTCTTCTGCTCAGAAGTCTTGTTTTAAATTTTCCCATTGAATGCTTAAAACTATGTTTATAAAAGTCATCACACACACTGCAATTGTCTTGCAGATATTAATGTGTCTTGCAGATATTAATGTCTACTTTGTATTAGACACATAACTTATACCGAGTCATACAGCATATTGTTCAAGCTGGGATTTAATTCTGTTTTGGTGATCATCCCAAATTGGGTTCTGTGGGGTGGATTTCTTGAAATAACAAGGAATAAGCCGACAATTCATCATTAAAATTTAAAAAGGTCCCTACTCCATTTTTCTACTAAAATATGATTGACAGGTCCTTCTGTGTCTCTGGATCTTTTCTGTGTTATTCCCCCAGGTGGTTAATGGGTTATTTTTTGTTTGTGTTTTGAACTAGCATTTCAGATCTGCTTGGTAAACCTGCTGCACCACCATGCTGGCCGCAAGATTTGTGTGTCTCCGGGCACTCCCTTCCAGGGTTTTCCAACCAGCTTTCACCAAGGCCTCCCCTATTGTGAAGAATTCCATCACAAAGAATCAATGGCTTTTAACACCCAGCCGGGTAAAGATAATCTGATATCTTATATTGTGTCCCTCTCTTTGTGTACCGGGACCTTTTTTTTTTTGACTGTATGAAGCTCCCTGTTCTACCATTAGTGATTTACTGAAATAGCCTTGATAATGTCCCAAATCAGCTCTTACTCCCCATTAGTTTTGTGTCATTCCGTCCTTCCTTATCACATATGAAAGATAGAAAGAGCTCCTATAACTTTCTCTTTACTTACAGCTTTTGGAGTTTCATTCAGAGAATTTACAGTGATTTGTGTGAGATTGAGAGCTATATGGTACAACAAGGAGATTGTGGAGCCTATAGTCAAAAGCTTGTAAACCCAGGAATACTAACATTTGGTCAGTAGCTTATTAATAATGTCATTTCAGCTCTTGATTAAAGAGTGGTAAAATCCATCAGGTTAGAGATTTTCTTTTTTTCTTTTCTTTTTTTTCTTTTCTAATAGATTTCTCCAGCATTCAAATTAGAAGTATAGATTTTGAAATGTGAGGTAGATAAGGAAATATATATAAGCTAAAAGAGACAGCTGTTTTCCTCTTGAATTAATTGTTCTGCTGTTGGAAAAGAGCTAAAAAAAAAAAAGAGGTAATAATCCTCCCTCCCTTTGACTTTATGTTAAAGAAAGGTAACTTTCTTGAGCCCATTTCCCAGATGAAAAAAAAAATGTAGCTAATACTTACTAAATGCATGTTTTTTAAAAGTTAGTGTTTAAAATATGATTCTAGAGATAAATCTGTAGTTTATGAAATAATTATTCTGAAACTTTAAGAAGTTAAGTTGTAAACTAAGAATTTAAGTGAATCACTTCAAAGATAGACAACAGGTAGGTAGGGTCTACATCTAATTTTTTAGATTGGCTAACAGTCCTTTATAGTGAAATTACATACATAGACAGTACCAAGTTATATAGAGTTTTCTAGTGTAATGAAATTTAATTATCTTTTATCAATAACATTCTGTTTTGCTGTATGTATCGTGTGTCTTTGTTTTCACGTATATTAGCAATATGCCACCAAGACAAGAATTGGGATCCGACGTGGGAAAACTGGCCAAGAACTTAAGGAGGCAGCAATGGAACCATCAGTGGAAAAAATATTTAAAAGTAGGCAGCAGTCTTTATTTTTTGAACTGGAGTATGTGAGTATGTTTTAAGAAGTTCATGAACAGCCTTCTAAAAATGTGTGCAAACTTATGTATGTGAGTATTTTCTGGGAAGAAAGGCAGTCATTCTTCAGGAACTCATGACCTAGAAAAGATTGATACTTCACACTGGTTTCATTGGTTCCCAATCATATTTCTTCCAGAGAAAATTTTACTTTTACCATTTTTTTTTAAAAAAGGGTTAATAGTTAATGTGCCATGATATAAAAGATACAATTAGTTAAGGAAGTTGAATTGAAGTTGCATAGACTCTTCATTCAAGCATATAATTATGTATGTTTTAGGTCAAGAGAAAAATCACTAAAACGGATATTAATAAAAGCCTGGCTGTTCAAGAAGAGTCCTCTTAATTGGTTGTTCATATATGGCCTCCCTGGAAATAATACCTTAATGAAGTTCATTTGAATTTCAGCTTTGCAAATTTAACTAGATTGTTAATCTACCCAAACCTATTCAGAGAACACTGTTGCTGGTTAACAATGTTACAAAGTGTCAATCTATTATAATGGGAAAGAGCTGTAATCCATATCCCTCTGGGCATTTCTTCCTGATTAATAAGTTTGCTCTAAAAAATAAATGAATCATAAAGCTATAGCATAGTAATACTCTTAGTGAACAGATTCAAACTAAAAGGAGGAAGGTACATCCAATTAAGAGTTGGTTAGTTGTTTGTTTCTCTTGCTCTTCCTTTAGGGCACCCTCTCCCTTGATTCTGCTGCATAAACACTGATTACATTTTTGGTTCCTTTTTTCCTTTGTCTCCATCAAGCATCATCTTTGTTAATGGCACTTTATACACTGTGGTATGACTATTAATATTTCTCATCTTTTTCTTTCTAAGAGCATGAAAACATAACCCAGATTCTTATAAATAAAATAGTATGTATTACAGAAGTATCCCCACGTTTACAGATACACTGCCTTAAATTTCTTTGGAATGAAATTAGAGGCTAATCAATTCTGATCCTTTTTGTATTATTACACCTGTTTTAGCGGTATCCTTTTTTACTGGTCCCCTGATTTTGAAGCCACTTATATCCCCATATGTTATAATTATGGCTGTTACAAAGGACTATGGTATATAGTTTGATTTTCCTCATACAAATATTAGAAAGGCCTTACCATTAGCATTTTTAATTTAGTCAAGACATGACTGTGTTAATGTGCATTTCCCCCTGTGTTCTCCAGTTGATCAGATGGGAAGATGGTTTATTGCTGGTGGGGCTGCTGTTGGTCTTGGAGCATTGTGCTATTATGGCTTGGGAATGTCTAATGAGATTGGAGCTATTGAAAAGGCTGTGTAAGTAAATCATTCCCAAACATTTCCAGTCTTCAAGGTTCCAGTTTTGTTTTCATCCTTCTCTTTTGCCACTTTTGGAATGTTTTATATCTAAACTTCTAACTGTAGAAATATACTTGAATAAAAAAATCTCTTAGCATCTGTTCATACTTAAAAGTCTTTTGCTAAGGTTATATGTGTTTAAGCAAGGAGAAAATGTGTTGCTTTGTATTATGTGCCAAGTGTTTATGTTTTGTATCATTTAATTTTATAATTCAGTGTATGCATCATTATTTCCATAATAAGATCAGAGCAATAAATTGGTATTTCCCAAAGTTTCCCAGCAATGAATGTTTTAACCAAAATTTATATCCATATTTCTATGAATTAACCATGTTGTGTTTCTTACAGAATTTGGCCTCAGTATGTGAAGGATAGAATTCATTCTACCTATATGTACTTAGCAGGAAGTATTGGTGTAACAGCTTTGTCCGCCCTAGCAGTAAGCAGAACTCCTGTTCTCATGAACTTCATGATGAGAGGCTCTTGGGTGGTAAGTCAGTTTTTGATTTCCTTTTTTCACTAAATATCAAAAGATTAGACAAAAAATATTGGGGGAAGGGTATTAAATGGGAGAGAATCCCTTACTATATTGAACAAGTTATTCAAATCCATGAATTAATAGTGCAACTGAGACAAAGTAGGAATTACATTCTGAGGTAAATCACAAATTATTCTTTGTTGAGTATGTGTTTAGTGGCAAAGGGGTTGAAAATCAAACTTTCAGGAATATCCTACTTACCTAGCAGCAGAGATCAAACAGCCTGTGTTTTATAGCAATTTAGTTAATGGGGGGGGTGGCAACAAATGCAAAACCATCAGTGGAAAATACTTGTTGCTAACACTCTGAACTCTCTTGACCCTGTGGAAGATTTTAGTTTCTGTGTTTCTTGCGCTTTTGTTATTTCGCTAGATACAAAAAAAAAAAGATTCCAGAAGTGGTAGCTATTTTTCTACTGTCTCATTGAAGAAATGAGCTTGAGTAAGTGGTAAGGGATGTGCAATAGGAATTAGAAAATGTAAAATCAGTTGAAAAAAGACTTTTTGTCTTGGACTAGTAGTGACGTTCCATGCAAGAGACATTTATTTCATCAGAACTGTTGGAGGCCAGCATTTTTTATTGCAGGAGAGGACAAAGGTAGTCAAGATTTGCAGAACAGCTTGAGCAAAGGAGAAGAAGTAGTCATTAAAACTGGCTTCATATATGATCCAGGGGTCCTGGGATCCAGCCCGGCATTGGCCTCCCTGCTCAGTGGGGAGTCTGCTTCTTGCTCGCTCTCTTTGAAATAAATAAAATCTTTAAAAAAAAAAAAAAAAAAAGACTTTGAGGTAAAACTGGCTTCACAATAGTGTCAAGAGTGGGGTTGGAGTATTTGTCTAGAGTGAAGAAGACACAATTAGAAAGAGAATGTTTAATTGCCACACTGAGGAGAGTGCCAAAGTAGTCAGAGGCCATTGTACATACTGAAACAGCAAAAATATTTTGTGTATTTGAGTTCTAAGAACTCAAATGGAAGAGACAAGAAGCAAGTATACCAACCATGGCTTCGGAAAATCTGAAATGAAGGATTTTAAGAATGTGAACTATGAGTTTGAGACTAGAAGGGAATGGGAGTTTATATCATACAGATTTATATCATACAGGGAGTTTCTATCATACAGATTCACCAGCGGTAACCAGATCTAACTAAACTTCCATTCGACTTCCAAAACCATAGTATTTCCACTGTACTTTCCAAAGGAGAACCATTTAGGATAGCATGGCCATTTGGACACTTCAGTATAATTCAGATGGGTCTTATGAATCTCCTAACCTAGAAGTTCATGAGGGCACAGAATAAGCATAGTGCATTCTCACCAGGAATGTAAGTTTTTATCAGGTAGATAATATAAAACAAGGCTTTTTAACAAAACACCATGGCTGCAAGAGAAAAATTAAAATATACAAAAGAGTTCAGCCCCTGAAATAAGACTTCAAAGAGGTTTTGTGTGTGGGCCATATTCTCAACTTCCTGTGGGCATAAGATCACTCTTACCTGCTGTTAGGGCTACTTAAATAAAATAGTTTGGAAAGCCAGGCAACTGCTACAGAGATGAAGATGAAGCCTTTGGGGGGTGACAGACATACAAATAAGGTCAAAGTTGGTACCAAGTGATTTTGGAACAGAGAAGAGGCTTCTGACACTGTGGCAGTCAGCGTCCCTCCCAGAAAAACTTTCCATGTGAGGAGGTAATCCTCGAATAAGTCAACCAGATAGAAAAGAGATATTCTTAGGCAAAATGAATAGAACTAAAGAGGCATGAAATGGGGGCGTGTTTGCATCCCCACCATTTCAGTGTAGCTGGAGTGTGTGGAGTATGGAAAGGTAAAAGGCAAAAAATGCATTTGGGTCCTGAACATGAAGGACTTTTAAAGAAAAAAATATAATTGTAATAAATATCCTGAAAATGCCTTGCATTTGTATGAAGTATGAAGAAATGTATGAAGTCGTTTTTAGTAATTATTTCTCCATTAAAAAATGATAGAGTAGAACCCAGTGTGCTTATTTATATTAATAGGAGCAAAGGCTTTCCCATTCTTAGCAAAAACAGCTGTACTTTATGTCGGAGGTTGAATATTCCCGTGTCGTGGGTCAGATAATGCAGAGGAGTTAGGCAGACCTGGTATGTCACACAGGGAATTAGTGACATCTAAGCAAAGGTGTTAAAAAAAGCATTCACATTCAATTGATCTTTGAATAGTTGGGCTACAGAGTATCTGCCATTTTGTCCAAGAGCTGCAAGTGTGCAGTTTCTCCTTCATGTTTCCTAAAGGTTCAGTATCACCTTTTTCTATTATGTGCATTTCTTTTTTATATGCACAAGTAATATTTAAGTGTTACAACTAATATGGCAATCTAAGGCAAAGAAAAGGGAAGACCAAGTCAGTTTTCTTAGTTAGAAAACTAAGAGGATAGAGAAGTAGAATCTTACTCTCTCCTCTATTTTCCATGTGCTTCTGTTTTTTAGGTTTTTATTTAGCAAATGATGGAGTTCAAGGCAATGTACTATATATATATATAATATATATATATTATATATATATGTTCTAATTGGTGTATCATGATTAACTTTTTAAAATGCTGTCTGTGCTAGACAAAAATATATAAAAATTATTTTGGAATTCTTATTTTTTAAGATTTATTTATTTAAAGATTTTATTTGAGAGAGAATGAGTGGGGGAGGGCAGAGGGACAAGCCGACTCACCACTGAGCAGGGAGCCAGACACGGGACTCAATCCCAGGATGTGAAATCATGACCCGAGCCAAAGCCAGATGCTTGACCAACTGAGCCACCCAGGCACTCCAAGATTTATTTATTGAGAGAATAAGAGTGATGGAGCATGTGTGCCTGAGCAGGTTGTGGGGAGGGGCGCGTTGGCTGGGAGTAGTGGGGGGAGCGGAGGGCAGGGGCAGAGAGAGAGAATCGAGAATCCTAAGCCGACGACTCCATGCTGAGCTCAGAGCCAGATGTAGAGCTTGATTTCATGACCCTAAGATCATGACCTGAGCCGAAACCAACAGTTGGATGCTTAACCAACTGAGCCACCCAGGCGCCTCTATTTTGGGATTCTTAAAGAGGTTTCGTTAAACCTCTCTGTCTATCAAGAATAAAATTTTTAAAAGATAGTTGTATCAGAGCTGAACTTAACTAACACTTGATGTCTGCAAAACTTTGTGTGACAGTAGGGGGCACCCTTGCCTCCTACTAGGATCAGTTCATTATCCTTAATCTTTTTAAACAGGGTTTTTTGGAGGGACTAGCTGAACTTGGAACTTGCAGGTTTCTACTTTGTTGTTGTATAAAGATTGATTTTTCTCAGTAATAATGTGTCTTTCAGACGATTGGTGCAACCTTTGCAGCCATGATTGGAGCTGGAATGATGGTACAATCAATACCATATGACCAGAGCCCAGGCCCAAAGCATCTTGCTTGGTTATTACATTCTGGTATGTTCTAATTTTAAATTTTTACTTAACAACCTTCATTACTATTTTTTTTTTTTTGATGACTCTTCACAATTGTAAATGACTTGTGTATAATTTAGTAAAATCTTGTGTTTAGAAAACCCTTAATAGTTCTTTAAACTTACTAGTGGTTGTTTATGGCCAGACATCTACTCTGAAAAGTTAATGATTCTGATACTAAGACCATGGACATCCCCAGTATTACATTTGGCCTGTGACAGTCTAGTATATGCAGAGATTTCCTTTATATATATTGTCTACTTTTGGGAGGGTTTCAAACCTGGTACACATTACTTGAGAATCGTTCTTGTGTATTTTTAGAAAAATTTTAAAATAAGGGAGAAGAAAAGGAGGAGGTAAGACACATGAAAGAATAGGAGTAAAGGATTTTGCAGCAGAGCATTGGAAGAAAGAATACAGTAAAAAAGATCTTTGGAAATGCACATTTGTGTCTGATTCGGTTAGCTGGGTCATTATTTAGATAGGTTTAGCACAAAGTTACTGTGGACAGGGCAAAGGCTATCCACCTGTGGTATTGTAGGACAGTTTTAATATCCTTATATAGGTATATGTTGTGATACCTACCTTAATTGTGGAGACACAAATACTTTAGATAAAGGGTTTTCCTTCTCAGGTATCCCAGGATAGTCTCTGTCTGTGAGTTGAACAGAGAGGCAGCTAAACCCAGAAACAAAAGTACTTAGATACATGTTCTATACCACAAAACAAGACATATTTTATTTTTTCTAGTTTTTTTATTTGAGTATAGTTGACACACAATGTTATTGTAGTTGCAGGTGTACAACATAGTGATTCAGTTTCTCTATATGTTTTGCTATACTCCCCACAAGTGTAGCTACCATCTGGCACCATACAGCACTACTGTAGTATCACTGACTGTTCCCTACGCTGTACCTTTTACTCCTGTGACTTCATTCCATAATTGGAAACCCGTATCTTCCACTCCCCTTCACCCATTTTGAACACCCTGCGACCTCCCCTCTGGCAACCATCAGTATATTCTCTGTCTTTATGGATCTGTTTCTGCATTTTATTTGTTTATTCACTTAAAACAAGACCAATTTTATAAGCATTTTCCTGAAACTTCCAGGGAAACAGAATGCAAAGTGTTTCTAACATGGGTTAGTAAATGGAAATTAGGTATTTGGCATCCAGTATGACAAATTTCTGGTGTGAACTATGTCATTTACATTCTTCATGTGCTGTCTTTGTTTTGGTAAATATGAGACAGCATGACTTGACAACCGTGGTTTTGCAAGTCTTTTCTGTTAGGTCTGAGGTTATTCAACCATAGATACTCTCCAGGGAGCTTTACAGGATAAAATCCTTGTGATTGAGGGAGGTGGTCCATTATCTCCTAGTACCAATAACCTGCTTTTAAGAAAAAAAATCACTCAAGATGCATGTACTTCTATAAAATGTAATATCTCTTGAGTGCTGTCTATAAATATTTAAGGATTATTTTGCTTTAGAACAACTACATACCATAGTAGTGTACAAAACTTTTTTTTTCCTCTTAAATATATGTATCCTTGCATTAAAACACCAAAATTCTCACCATCTGAGTTTAGCATTAGCATCTTACCCAGAGAATGGAGTTCTGCACCCTGTTTCCCATTTTAGACACTGATTTCCTTAAGAAAACAGGTTCAGTGTTTTTTATCTCTGAAAAGTAGTAAATACTTGGTGGCTTATTGAATTAAATTAAATTAAAATAGCTATGTAGTTTGAGTGTAGAATAAGGGCTATCTGGGTTGCTTGAAAACTCTGTTAATGTGCTATTTTACAGTGTATAAATTACTTGGGTCAGAGTATTTTATGTGTTGGAGGGCACCCCCAAGACCACCCATTCATTCATTTAGTGTTGTTTTTTTTTCTTTTGGAGAAGTCCTAGGAGTCATCACATGCTTGTACTCAGAGCTAAAGTTTATTACAATAAAAGGACACATCATAGCATCTGCAAGGGGAAAAAATACCAGCAGAGTCTGGAGAAATTCATCCACAGCTTTCAATGGTCCCTACTTTCTTTGAGGGGACTTATCAAGGAAGTGAAAAGTGCAGTGAGATGGAAGCTCATTAGAGACTTGATGCCCAAGGGTTTTTATTAAGGGCTGACCATGTAAGTACCTTCCTAGCAACTACCAAAATACAGATTTCCAAAAGGAAAGCAGGCTTTCAGCATAACTCACATTGTTTTCACAAGTAGTCTAACCCTCCTGGTTACAGAATGCTTCATGTGCCAAGTTCTTAAGTAGCCAAGGACCAGCCCTGCAAGCAAGTCTTTGTAAAGATGACCTTAGGCCTGCTATGGTGACCTTTCCCTGTACAGCATGAATGCCAGTTTTTGCTTTCCATTTCATCTGTATCTAAGCCATGCAGGCCGGCATTAGCATTTCCATTTCATGGATGAGGAAGTGGAGGCTATGTGAGGTCACACTGGCAGGTGCCACAGTCAAAACTGACACCCTTTTTTCTTCAAGTCCAGCCCTCTCTCCGCTCTTTCTTTCACTGGTATGATTAAGATGAGACTTGAAGGGGGTTTGGATGACCCAAGGGCAGTCCCTCACAGTATTAAAGGGACACCAGAGTTGGCTTTTGACCAGTATTAACTTCACAGTGCATTCCATTTTCATTTTTTTTTTTTTCCCATTTTCATTTTTCACTCATTAGTTTAGCACTGTGTCAACACAACTGTGGTCTTAATCAGGATTAAGTGATACTGTGCAGGAATTACTGAAATGATCGTTGGAAAAACTATTCTAATTGTTTTTCTTCCCAGCTTTATTAGGATATAAATGACACATAACACCATATAAGTTTCGGGGCGCCTGGGTGGCTCAGTCGGTTAAGTGTCTGCCTTCAGCTCAGGTTGTGATTTCAGGGTCCTGGGATCGAGCCTGCTCAGCAGGGAGCCTGCTCAGCAGGAAGCCTGCTTCTCCCTCTCCTGCTTCCCCTGCTTGTGTTCCCTCTCTCTCTGTCTCTCTCTCTCTCTCAAATAAATAAATAAAATCTTTAAAAAAAAAACACCATATAAGTTTAAAATGTATAACTGGTTGATTTGATACATTTATATATTGCAAAATGATTACCACCATAGCATTAGCTAATGCTTCCATTCCATGTTTACTATTACTTTTTTGTGGTGAGAACATTTAAAATCTATTCTTCTAGCAACATTCAAGTATATGATACAGGATTAGCTATAATCACTATGATGTATGATAGGGCTTCAGATTTGTTCATCTTATAACTGGAAATTTGTACCCTTTGACCAATATCTCCTCATTTCTCCCACACTTCTATCCCTGGTAACCACCACTCTTCTCTATTTCTCTGAGTTTGACTTTTTTAGATTCCTAATATAATTGAGATCATATGATATTTGTCTTTCTCATTTTTCACTTAGTGTAATGCCCTCAGGGTCCATTCATGTTGCTAAAAATGGCAAAATTTCATTCTTTTTTTATAGCTGAGTATTATTCCATTATATGTATATACCACATCATCTTTATCCACTCATCCATTGAAGGACAATTTGATTTTTGTATCTTGGAGATTGTGAGCAATGCTGCAGTGAACATGGGAGCACAGTCACCTCTATGAGATCCTGATTTCAGTTCTTTTGGTTATAAATCCAGAAGTGGGATTGTTGAATCATATGGTAGTTATAGTTTTAATTTTTTAAGGAACCTCCATACTTTTCCGTACTGGCTGTACCAGTTGGATGAATGCCAGTTTGAGTCACAATTATAATGTTGGGCTATCCTTGTTAGTTTTGTAATTGATAGGTCCTTAAGTAGCAAACATCTATTACCATTTAAGATTTTTATGAGAAAATATCATTGAAAAATCTCTGGCAGTCTCCTTAAAAGTTTTGCTAAAGGTACAAGAAGGCTGGACTACAGCTGCCCACACCATCAGAAAACTAGGCCATAGAGAACAGGCTCACCGAAGAGCCAGATGGTGGGGAACAGACTTTTGGAGGGACCTTCCCACAGCTGACAGGAAAGTCCTGGAGGACCAGACCCCCCTCAAAGGCCTCAAACTTAGGAGCTACTGTTGTGAAAAAAACCAGGACTTAGTTGCCCATATTCTGTGAGCACAGGTCTCCCAGAGGGCCAGAACACTCAGAGCCTGGTTGTCAAAGAGTTAGGCCACGAGAGTTGGACCCTCAGAGGACTGTGGTGTCTAGGATGAGACCTTGGCAGAGCATGGTGGCCAGGATCTTTGGAAGATTAAGCCACCCAAGGGCCAGACCCCCAGTGATAAAAACTCCAGAGATAGAATCTCCAGTGAACCTAGCCATGAAGAACAGAAAAACTAGGGTATTGTACCATGGCTGTCAAGGCCACCTGGGAAAACTATCTTCTTCGACAGGGTCAGCCTACACGAGAGAGGACCACTGGAGGGACAGGCCATGGAAAACAGAACTGCTAGACCCCGGAGAGCCAGGGGAGGACCAGGTGCCACAGGGTGGGAGGGGGTGCTATGAAAGGGCCATGAGGAAGGCAGGGCCTCACTCATCCTTGCTCCCTGGTACCAGCTCTGTGTCCTATCCCCCGGCCACTGGTGGCTAACAGGGTCAAGAGAAGCTGGAGAAATGAGCTGGCACATCAGTATAGGGAAAGGAGGAAGAAGGACACTCTTTCATCCTCTTCCTATGACTTAATCCAAATTTCAGGACAGGGAATTACCTGGGGTAAGTAAAGTTGGGAGCATGATGGAGAATAAAGGTTTTTCTTGGCTTCTGCAAAAAAATACATTTTTTTGCTAAAAATTTTGCTGTCAGTTGTAAAACTGATGGGATTCCTAATAGAAATGTAAAGATTCCCAGAGGAATTTTTATCCAGCGTCTTTCTTATATTTTTAATTATTTGTTACCATGAGTTATATCTTCCTACTTGGTCTAGAAACGTTACTCTCACAAAAGAGAGACACTGGTGTTGAAATTATAGTATGGCAATAGCTGTACCTATTCCATGACTTAAACTATGGACATTTAATGTTTAAGAGAACGATAACTTGCTCTACTCACCACTGAAATAATGCCTCGTCTAAGATTTATTTTTTTTAATCAAGGAGTTCTGTTTGCTCATTTAATTATTAATACCTTTTGCTGTAATTTTTCCGAACTTGTTTATAAATACCTGACAACTGAAATTACCGTTCAGAAGCTGAGATGATATTCCCTATTCCACAAGGAAACAGCAGTGCCTGTCTTTGAAGTTCCTGCATTTTAGGATTAGCATCCTATAGCATTCTCTCATTTTACCTTGTTCCCTCTTGGCAGCATCAGGTTTGACCTTCGGTTATTCATGTCAAGGCTTTTAATCTCAGTTCTTATACATATGATTGTTGTTGCATAGAATACCAGTAGGCTCACATCTAGATAATGAAGTACATAGAATTTGATAAAGTTACTTCAAAATCTAGATTAGTGTTTGTACTCTGAGTTGAGACAGTTTAAGAATAGTGTTACTGTTATGATTTCGAATTTGGATAGCCACAATTTGGGTTGTGGAATTCAGGGGTAGTATTACCTAAATAAGAGAGACATTTCGTAGTCCTGTTGTTTAACAATGAGGTGTACAGTATTCACATGGCATGTTATTAGAAGTGGCATTTTCTTTTTGGTTGTCATGTAGTAAAAACTGCTTGCTGTTTCTCCAGGTGTGATGGGTGCAGTTGTGGCTCCACTGACAATATTAGGGGGGCCTCTTCTCATCAGAGCTGCGTGGTACACAGCAGGCATTGTGGGCGGCCTCTCCACTGTGGCCATGTGCGCACCCAGTGAGAAGTTTCTGAACATGGGAGCACCCCTGGGAGTGGGCCTGGGTCTCGTCTTCGTATCCTCACTGGGTAAGCTGCTGTGTTTTGACACTTGCTTCTTGGTATCCTAAAATCATTGTTGGTACTCAGTTATCCTAATGGAGGGACTTTATTAAGAGTCACTTTTAAAAGTTGAAAAGGGAAACACTAAATAGTGTATTTTCTTATTTGGCATCATGGTAAACTATTATTCTTGGTTTTACCGAATGCATCTAAAATGGAAAAGTTGGTGGGGAAAACATGAAAATTACTCTTGATGCAAGAGCCTTTCTGTAATGTGAGCAAGTGGCCCATTGCAGGAATGACTATAATGGATTTGGAACTGAACATGCATAAAATTATACAGTGCATATAGTCAGTCCTTTTCTTAGCTGTGCAGTATACCAAAAGAAGTTTGTTTGTTTTTTAAGTAACGTTAATCATAGATCCAATTATAGAAATGAGTCCTTTTCTCTCCCCTCCCTCCCCTTCCAGGATCTATGTTTCTTCCACCTACCACTGTGGCTGGTGCCACTTTGTACTCAGTGGCAATTTATGGTGGATTAGTTCTTTTCAGCATGTTTCTTCTGTATGATACACAGAAAGTAATCAAGCGTGCAGAAGTAATACCAGCATATGGAATTCAAAAATATGATCCCATCAATTCGTAAGTAGTCTTTAATGTCTTTTCTTTGTTACATAGGACATTTGTGGTATTATTGTCTATTTTATTTTATGGCTTTATTAGTTTCCTAGGGCTACTGTAACACTACAAACTGAATGGTTAAAACAAAGGAAATTTATACTCTCGCAGTTCTGGCGTTGAGAAGTCTGAAATCAAGGTGTCACCAGGGTTGATACCTTCCAAGGGCTCGAAGAGAATCTGTTCCATGCCTCTCTTTATCTACTTGTTTTGGCCAGCAACCCTTGGTATTTCTTGGCTTGTAGACACATTACCCCAATCTCTGCCTCTGTCTTCATAGCATTCTTCCTGTGTGTCTGTCTCCAGTCATTTTGGATTGAGGCCCACCCTATTCCAGTATTAACCTCATCTTAACTCACATCTTGATTACATTTGCAGACATCCTATTTCCAAATATTATCACCTTTGCAGGTACAGGGATTAGAATGTCAACATAGGATGTCAACATTAGGATGTCAACCCACAATAATGGGTTTGTCGAATTGTATCCACAGAACATTTGATTGGATCGTAACTAAGTGTAATATTTAGATAATCAGTTAAGTCAGTATTTACCTATTTTTGTTGATTAGCTTTATGGTGCAACTGTTGTATAATAATGCTTTTCCCTTTTCTTGGACTCTCCACCAAAATAGGTTGTTTTAATTAAACAGCTTTCTTGAGTCTCATGTTGTCTGTCACATTTTTTAAAGTAATTTTTTTTCCTTGAAACAAATACAGTGTAATGGTTTTTTAAAAATGCTGCTTTAACACAGATTTGTAACAGTTTTCTTTGGTTGACAGTGGGGATGGGGGTTGCACTGAGGAGATACATTATATTTAAAAATGCCAGACTTGTGTCTAACACATTTTTGTGAAAGTGTTTCTTTGGTTTTGGCCGATTATTTCATTGTCTATCACCCAGGGTATTTTATTTTGTAAGATACTACACTCATAAGAACATGTCAGAGGATAGAATAATGATTTTTTTTTAAATTGCCCTTTAACATTTCAAAGATTAGTCTGCCAGGAGAAACCTTGACTGTTGTCTATGGCTTCCTTAGTTGGCATCTTTTCTTTTTTAATTTCCATTTCATGTACCTATGACAAATAATCAGTATTAAGAAATAGTTTTTCTAGATTAAGAAATAGTTTTTATCATTGTTATTAGAATTACATCATCTATAACTGGCCATAATTTTCTTTTCCAGGATGCTGGGAATCTACATGGATACATTAAATATATTTATGCGAGTTGCCAGTATTCTAGCAACTGGAGGCAACAGAAAGAAGTGACATGCTTCAGCTTCTGACTTCTTTATACATCAGATATCTTGCTTGTTTAATAGGGACAGGTATTCATTAAATAGTTTGTACAAGCAGCTTTCATTGAAGTTTAGAAGATAAGACTTGTCAACATGTTTCAGATGTTCCGGTGATGTGATGCTTCAGGTCTCCTTTTTTCTTCTGCAGAATAAATCCAGTTCTCTTCCAAATAAGCACATACATTTCCAGTGCTCATGTTTGAGTAATTCTTAAATGTTTCAATGAATGTGAAAACTGAAGTTTGTGTTGTGAGAATTTAACTGTTCTATTTTAAAATTTATTTGAGTGAAAACTAGACAACTCTGTTTTGCTGCATATCTTTTGGAATGCAGAAATATTACAAGTAATCTCATAAGTGATGTAGAGGTTTGGTAAAGGGACCAGAGAGAAGCAAAGGGTAACCTGCAGTCTTTCTTTGAATACGTAGCACTTGTGTAATTGGTGCAGAGCCAGTGAGAGGGGTCTATTTGAAAATAAGTCATAGCTGTTTTTACATTCGCATGGTGAACTCATCAAAAGCATTGAGCATAAAACAAAAATATAGGTGATTCATTCTCCTGATGTTCCTTTCTTTCTCAGTGCTGTCTTTACAACATTTGTGTGATTTTGTTTGGCTTCTCATTGTTTGACATTGCTAGGACAGTCCGGAATGTGAATCGTATGGAGGATTCCTGATACGTGTTATATATGTTTAAGTTTTATTTTTGAACCTTATAGAAACAAAATATCCTTAAAATTCTTCTCAGGATAAAACATTCAAAGCATGAAAACTCTTACATTTTCAAATATACACACACTGTGTTCCTAATTGCTGAATTTTTGTGCATATTCACAGAGATGTTTAATAGAATACATGCTTGCCTTTCCCATCTCTCTTCAGGCTTTGAAGCTTTTATCAGAAAAGCCTATCTGTGGCTCACACTTAAGATTATGAAAGCAGTTTTTCTCCCAGGACTTGGTTTCTTGTGTTCCTCTCAGACTAAGCACAAAAAAAAAAAAAAAAATGAACATAGCTACTCTTTCTTCATGAACAATGTCAGTCAAAACTGTAATAGGCAAAATGCTTCGTTAGAGTTCCCCCAGCAGACTTTTCCTTCTCTCCTGCATAGACTATTACTTGACTCTCTTGTGACATTTGCAAGTGTTTTGATACAGAAGAGTTATTTTTGGAAGTTCTTAATGAATGAACTAAGTGTGTATGATTATTGAAATGATTGGTATTTTTGACAAATATTTATTACAGTAATCCAGAAGTAATTATTCTAACCACCTCAAATTACATAGGATGCTTCTTTCTGAAATAATAAAGGTTCCAGCCAGATGGTGATTGGTCTGTAATTTTTCCAGCTGAACCATATACATACTATTTGAATATAGGATTTGTTTCATTTATTTTCTCTTCCTGACCTAGTATGTAGAATATAGTGTGATTATGACCATGGTACTTAACAGCCATCATGATCCTGGAGTCCCCGGATAGAGCCCTGCATCTGACTCCCTGCTCAGTGGAGAGTCATCTTCTCCCTCTGCCCCTCACCCCACTCCTGTACTCACTCTCTCAAAATAAATAAAATATTTTAAAAGGGGGGGACCTTAGTAGAAGAATAAGTGGTAATCATGTTTTACTTCCCCAGATCCTGCTTCTTATATAGAGTACCAGAAACTCCTTTTCTCAATTGCTGAGGTCACCTCTTGCTATGATTCAAAGGATTTTTTTAAGGTCAGTGTAATGAGTAAGATGGAGTGCTCCCTAAATGTACTCAATTTAGCTAGCAGTCAAAATAGAAGCCATTTTTCAGGAAAAGATGAAGTTATGACCTTGAAGACTTGGCCTTTTGTAAAGAAGCCGTTCAGGAAGTTAGAGAAAATTCCCCCGGTACTGACACTTGAAAACTGCAAAAGGAGCATATTGTGCCAAAGCAAAGGTGAAATTAATTAGAACTCTGATAGAGGAGGAGGGATTATATGGGCTATTTTGGCCGGTAAGGTCAGGTCCTGCACAATCTCTTCCTGTCTGCCATAGCATTTCATGCTGCCTCACTCATAGCTGACTATCCTCCCATGGGCCCAGAGTCTCATAGTGGGTGGGGGGTATTGCAACCTCCCTGGATCTAGATACACAAAATTGATACTTTCTAGCAGGACCAAATTGACATTCACGCTCACAGATGAGCACACAAATTGAAGAACAACTTAGAAAATAAGACCTGCTTTCCATGAGCACTTTGTAAAAGTTGCCTGATGACCTGTATGTGATAGCTAGCCACCATCATGCTAGCTTTCCTTTGCTTGGACTACCTGGGCTGCTCACCATTATGCCCCAGAGCGGTTTTACATAGCATCACAACTTGGTGAAACAAGATTCATATGAGATTTCATAGGAAATATTTCTTAATTTATTTGCTCATTAGTCATGTTACCACAATTCCAAGATGCTTTATTTTTCATACTTCATTTCTGAAATGTCCTTAATTTCATGGGTGTTTAATTTTAATGTGTTTAATTTTATGATTACCATTCTTCAGATACTAAAACTAGGTGTTTTATTTTTTTTGCAAAACATCTTAAAATCAGTGAATTTTTTTTTTAAAGATTTTATTTGACAGAAAGAGATCACAAGTAGGCAGAGAGGCAGGCAGAGGGAGAGGGGGAAGCAGGCTCCCTGCTGAGCAGAGAGCCCGATGCAGCGCTTGATCCCAGGACCCTGAGATCATGACCTGAGCCGAAGGCAGAGGCTTAAACCACTGAGCCACCCAGGCGCCCCAAAATCAGTGAAGTTTTAAGATTTAAAAAATACGTTATTTTTCAGTGGTTGGATTTTCCCTTTCTAATAGTTTGTTGTCCTGTAAGAACAGATATCTAAAGAATTATCTTTCCATAATTGTAGCAACTTCTTTTTTAAAGATTTTATTTGAGAGAGATTGAGAGAACGAGGGGGAAGAGGGGCAGAGGGAGAAACAGACTCCCCACGGAGAAAGGAGCTGGACGTGGGTCTCAATCCAGGTCCCTGGGATCGTGATCTGATCCAAAGGCAGACGCCCAATGGACTGAGCTGCCCAGCCGCCCTAATTGTAGCAACTTTTACTGATGATTCATAGGGAATCCTCTAGGAGACAATACAAACCTAGCCCCACCCAGTTATGTGCCTTATGCAGGTGGAAGGGACTGATTTCCCAGCAATGCAGAATGATTCCAAACAGGAGGATCAGTGGAAGTTGAGAGAGAAAGCATTAGTGGTTTGATGTGATCTGACTGATCATAAGGAGAGTAAGGGATTTGACAGGTTTGTTCAGTTTGCTACTCTAAAAATTAATGCAGCACCAACCATGGGGAGAAACAAGGATGAATGAGAAACTTTCTTCCCTGACATCACAGCCGGACTTGAAAGTCTATAAAACAGCATCTGATGGACAGAGGCAGTGTGTGGTAGCCAGGGGGGATCTGATAGTGAGCAAAGGCTGCAAGCCCTGCTAACATGAGCAGTGAATGCTGAAGGCAGAAGCCCTTAACTGCAGGTGGGGAACTTAGGGCCCAAATACAAGTCACTCTTTTTAAGAGATCAAGGCAACAAATGCTTATTGAGCCCTCTATTAGGTACCATGTAGTTAAAATGTGAGGAATAGCAAATACTGACCCAAGGTAATTGTGAAGCTATTTTCTAGAAACTACGAAAACATCCAGGCTAATTGCTATGGGAGTTCGGAAAAAGGGGGCAGTTGCGTGAGTGCCCATGGGAATGTAGGTGTCCACACACCCCAGCACAGAGGGCTGAAGGCTGGAGGGGTCTCCTTGCTTCTGTGGGAAAGGGAGTGCTTGGGCAGCCCCTGCCTGCAGCATCAGGGGAGGTATCCTGCCCTACTTTGCTGGGACCCCAGCCTTCTCTGCTTGCAAACCGAATGTGTTTGTGACTGTGTGCTCACAAATTGTCTCCGTGACCATACTGGGTGCCTCAGAAAAGAGGGAGATCCACTCACTACTGCATTTCAGTAGAGGAGTCATTTACAAAGCAGTTTGAAACTATGACAAGATTTTCAGTGTTAAGTCTGAACAGAAAAAATGGGCATTTGGTAGGAAACTGGGGTGTTCTGTATCTTCGTCAATGTATTATAGCTGCCCCTAAGCAATTTTTTTTTAAACAGAAAGGACATTGAAACACTATAAAAGAAGCTTTTCAGGTTTTAGGAACTTAGTGGAAAGACCCAGAAAGCAGAACATCTCTCTACCCTGTGGCTTTTGGCACATCTCAGACGAACTGGACCCAGAGCCTTCAAGGTCCCCATAGCCCTGCCCGTGCTGTGTCTACAACAGGACTGAAGTTTACCCCAGGACGTGGCGCTCCGGCGGCACCTCGCTCATCCACGCTGACCTGGTGGTGCTAGATGTGGGGGTGAGGATCTGGGAAGGAGACACCTCTCTTCTGGGAAGCCGGCTGCCAAACCTGCAAAGCGCAGAACAGACGCTGGCAAACAGGACCCGTCCAACTCTACCTGCAGCTCCCCCACTCTAAGTGCTGTCAAGAGTGACCAACCTTGGCATTCCTCTCGCCCCCACTGCCCAAGTCTCTGGCAATTGCTCTCCCGGCCCCATCCTCTTGGTCAAACTTCACATTTATAATCGGGCCTGCTGTTAGTCATTTAGACCTGAATTTCAGTGTGCTTTTTAAAAATCTGCCATGGAATACAACAAAAGACAACCATTGTTCTGCATTAAAGAAGCATCATACATCCTTGAACATAAGTATTTTCTGGAGACAGGATGCTGTTGACAAAGGGAAGGAAAGCTATGCCCCCCTCTCCTGGCAGTGGACCACCTAATTTAACAATTGTTTCATGGAGCACAACACTTTAGCATTACCCTCTCAGAAAGCTGTTTCTCTCCAGCTTCAGCTACTCTTTTACTGAAAAACAGAGAAGCCGAGCAATTTGTTCAGAGTCACACAAGCTAAAATGTGGCAGAGCTCTGGTTAGAGCCTGGACCCTGTGGCTCTAGGGGGTAGGGGAGGGAGGAAGACAGAAACTGCAGACAGGGTCCTGGATCCCCCACTCCAGGCTGAAACCATGGGGTGGGGGTGAGGTGATGGGGGCAAAGGGCCAAGAGCTACAGAGACACAGAGAGACAGAGACAGGAAAGCAGCCAAGGGAGTATTCCTATCAGATGGTGGCTTCACGTGTATTCCAGTACCAAGTGAGTGGCCATAGGATAAAGACAGTGCCTGCCAGTGTCCCCAGGTGCCTTGGTGGTGTGGAAAAGGTGGCCTTCCAGCATGACTTCCATGGAGGAGCCCCAGGCCTGCTGGCGTGCACCGCGGTGAGTCAGCAGGGTAGCCCACAGCCATGGCTACGGGTAAACAGTCCATGCCAGAGGGGAGGGGGCAGTGGGAGGGTGCACGGCATCTGTGAGAACCCAGGAAACCAGTGACGGCAGGGGTAGAAGGGACAGACCCTGGATTTACCAGGAGGCAGGCAAGATCTAGGGAGCTAGAGGCTTATGAGGAAGTTCGGATCAACTGTAAAGCATAGAGGAAGCTATCGGTTTATTGTACAGTTTGGGGGTGGCATGTAAGATGAATATCAACATGGGTTATTTTCTTGTGAGCTCTCACGGAATCAACGTTAGAAAAGAACCTCAGCTTTGGAGTCAGGCAGACCTGGTTCCAGATAAGAAGTTACCATAAGTCTTTTTGTGAGATGAGAGAAAACCTCACTTTCCCTTGTTGCAAGTTGGAAATGCAGGGCCTGTCTCCTTGAGCTTGGGAGGTAGGAGGATTAAAGAAGACAATTGAATGATCACTCCAGTGTCCAGCCCCTCCTTCTACTATAAATTTGTCTGCAGTTTGCTAAGCAAATAAAGGAAGGAGAGTCATTTCTGATCAACTGCAGGGTTCATAAAACATCTTTGGAAGAAAAGAGTAAAGTGTGGGAACTCTGGCCAAAAATGCTCTACCTGTAAAGGGTGGGGACGCTTCAGGCATTTTCCTAATTGACTGTAGAAATCACAAGTTTGACTTGAAAATTTTTTCTTCCTTGTAAATTTCCCTTCGTGTTAGGTGTGTCTCTGAGTTTTCTCAGGAAGGCTTCCAAGTGTTCAAAGTCATCTTTAGAAATAATTCAAAGCCTCAAATCGTATTATTTTTGTACCCAAACGACATAAGCTTAAAACTAACAGGTAGGTGTTCCTGTTAAAATGCTTCTCATTTTCACCTTCCTCAACTCAACATGAGATTTCAAATATTCTAAAGAGCCAAAGGTGTTTCTTCCTTTTTTAAAGTAGGAAGTTTATAGCTATCTTTGAAATGTTAAAAAAGCAGGTGAAAATTTGTGAACAGTGATTGTCTCTGGGTTAGGGGAAGAGGTGGGCTGGGAGGAACTTATACTTTATACACTGTGTCATTTAAATTAGTGTGGGCCTAGCTTCTTTAGTAGGCTTTCAGAAGCATTTACAAAGCACGGTGGAATTCTGATGTCTGAATCTACTCTTCCGTTTAAACATATTGGTCCCAGGAACACCTGCAAATCTGTGAATTGTATGTGTGAGTGGATAAGGAAGAGAAGAACCCTGGAGAGAACCAGTTCTTCTGGCCCTGATCTGTGATCTGTGGTGAGAAAAAAGCTGTGTTGAGAACCTAACATCTGTTTCTGGCTCCACAGCTGTGGGGCTGAGGGGCCTGGGAAAATTACCCAAGTCCGGTGGCTCCAGACACATCTCCCTCTTTACTAGCCTAAGAGTCTAGTTTCAGCACCACTGCTCAGCAATTAGAGTTAGTTTTTTCTGTTGTTCTTGTTGTTGTTTGTTTTTTTTTAAGATTTTATTTATTTGACAGGCAGAGAGAGACATCACAAGTAGGCAGAGAGGCAGGCACAAAGAAAGGAGGAAGCAGGCTCCCTGCTGAGCAGAGAGCCCGAACCGGGGCTGGATCCCAGGACCCTGAGATCATGACCTGAGCCAAAGGCAGAGGGCTTTAACCCACTGAGCCACCCAGGCGTCCCTAATTAGAGTTAGTTTTAAGATTTGCCCTAATCCCTGCCCCCTTTGACAGGAGGTTGCTCTTTTCTCCTCTGATGATAGTTTGCCTAAAGCAAAAAGCAAAACATACTGGTTACAACAACAGGTAACGGGAGAATGGCAGCCAAAGGTGTGCTGTTGTGCAGAGAACTCGGTGGGGGCCCCCCAAATGACCTCACATAAAAATAAATAAAATAGTGGTAATAGTCCTTGATGTGGACCACGGATGCAATTCTCATGTCAGGAAACGTCTTTAGGAAACTGCGGAGCTTATGGACCTGTAACGTTCAATCTAAGTAAGAACAGGGTGCTGGCTGGCAAATGCAGCCTCAGGACCAGTCCCACCCTCTTCCCAGTCCTCTTTCCAACACTGGCTGCTCCAAAGTCTCCCCTAGGCTCCAGCTCCGGAGTTGTCCCTGGTCAGCCCCCTGGGGGTCTTCCCGACCACACCCTCTGCCACGGCCACTGACTGCTCAGAGCACAGCCTGGACAGGGAATCAGGCAGGGGTTGGGCAGGTGACTCACATGATATGACATATGGTCCTTAAGCCCAGGGGCCCAGCCAGTTTCTTTGTGTGGATTGCTTTTACAGTTTCTGCAAGCATAAAAGCTGACTTTCAAAAAACATCCCCAACTACCCATTTGCTCACCAAGCTATCTGAGCATGTGGTTTAAATCCTATCTCTAATCTCTAACCAGAAAGGAGGGCCAGTGAAGCTCCCCACCGGCCAGTCTCGGGCAGTAGGGAATGTCTGCACTGGCTGGCAGGAACCAGCAAGATCCCTGGCAGTGGAACCAGATACTACATCTTCCCACGTACCCATGGAAGCTGGAAACCAGACAACCAGTTGGTTGGTTAAAAGGGCACACTCATTAGGGCAAAGGACAGATGGACATGATACCATAAAGGCAAACACAATTCTGTGTATCTGCACGGCTGCCTCACCAACAGAGGCTCCCCAGGCCAGGCACAGTGCCTTCGGCGTCGCCTGGGTCTAGTGCACAGCCTAGCCCACAGAATATGTCCAGTTAGTAGGTGATGATGGTGGACTCTTCCTTACGCCTGCCCTTGTAAGATGTTTCCTTCCTCCACACCTTTGCTCAGGCTGACCCTATACCTAAAGCGCCTTTTCATTTCATCCTAAACCTCTGCTAAGGTCTGGCTGCAGCCCTACCTCCTTCATGGCTCTATCAATGTCACCGTGTCACACATGGCCCCTCATACACATGTGCTCATGCAGGCTTGTGTCCATCTCACTGATGGGAAGCAGACTCAGAGGCATTTAACGGCAAGTGCAAGGTCACAATGCTGTTAGATGGCAAAGCAAGAACTCAAACCAGGTCATCTGATTCCAGGCTCTCTGCTCCCTACATTTCACGGATTGCTTGAGACTCTTCCCTGAGGCTTTACAAAGGTTTTTATGGCCCTCCCTGCCCCATTTTAGGAATGATCAGGAAGATCTGTGTTTGATGGAATTATTACTGACAGTAAAAGTTAACGTTCAACGCCGGGAAGTGGCCCTTCCCTGGTGGGAGTTTCCCACTCTGACCACTGAGACCAGTGCCGGGAGCTCCTGGGGCTGGGCATTTATAGCTCTGCATGTTACAGTTCACTAAATACTCTCACCTTCTCGAAAAGCTGGTTTTTTCCTCTTGGGAGTGGCTGACTCTACCCTTTATGAGAATTCCAAGGCTGCTTGCGCCCTGCCCATTGGGAAACACCTTACTGTATCACCCTATAAATGTCTGAGGTGGCCCCAGGAGGACCTCGGCAGCACAGCTCTCTCCCCGGGACGCGAGGTTCTGGCCACCCCGCCATGAGGTTTCTCGTCGTCTCCAGGCTGCTCTGCATCTTGCTCCTCTGCTTCTCCATCTTCTCCGTGGAAGGTAGGGCTGTCGCCCGGGGTGCTGGCTCCTGAGCAGAAGGCAGGGCCTGGGGAGGTTGGAATCAGGAAACGTCCAGGGGCAGGTCCCCCAGGAGGCAGGCCTGGGCCCGGGAAGACAGGCTCTCCCTCCGAAATCTGTGGCACCTCTATCGACAGTGGCAGCACCCCTCCCCCCATCTACATCCATAGCCCTAGCTCCTCCCCTACACACACACACACACACACACACACACACAAGGTATGTAGAAAGTGATGTGATTACTGCAAGCACACAACTTTCTGGCAAGATCGATTCTTGCACCTTAATCCTACCTAGCTAGAAATGCTGGAGCCACTCTCCCGTACGCGTATCATGCTTGCAGGACAGGAAATTTGATGAGTGGACTGTCTGAGTCGGAACATCCCCAGATCTCATGCATGGCAACCACGTGCAGCAGATGCAGCAGACCGGATGTGTGTGTGTGTGTTGGGCAGGGAGACATGCTTGTGTGTGTTTGCAAGTGGGGGAGATGTTCCTTGCACATATATGCATATTTAGCTCTCCTGCCTTTATTGTTTCAAGTAGCTATTTTGAGCTTTTTCTCTTGTCTACCCTACTAGACATTGCCTATTACTACTACTGCTACTACTGTTATTATTATTATTATTAGCAGTTATGGTTATTTTAACATTTATTGGAGTTGGGGATACAGACATATACAGAGATGGGGCAAAAAACACCCATACCTTCATGACTCAAGAATAACCATGTTCAACATTTTATTTCTTTTTAATATTGTAGGCAAGCATTTTTTCCTTGAAATTGATGTATCTCTATATGTTCAATGTCGTATGTCTTTTGTTATCACTGTATTATTATAATCCCAAAAATACTTATGATTGAAATTATTCTGGAAGCATTTACACCAGAATGTCAACAGCAATCGTCTCTGAGCAGTAGAACTATAGGAAGTATTCGTTTTCTAAAGTTTCTGCCACGAACGTTGCTGTATAAGTAATATGGAAAACAGTGATTAGGATTCCTCATCAACACAGTCCAAAGCAGGGCCGTCTATCGGACCTCTAATTTGGGGCCATGTGAGAGGCTACCACTGTTACCTTAGTGACACTGAAGATAAATACCTTTCCCCATAAAGTTTCCAATCCATTTAGGAGCATCCCTGGCACAGGCTCCAACGTGTGTTATTTAAGTAATATTTGGCAGTATAACGTGCCATCAAGTGAATGTGTTATGATGAACTTCATGCTTAGACATTTAGATGGTTCACAACGTTGCACTGTGTTAAGCATGTGGTAAAAAAACATACGTGATTATTTTTATTTAAATAATTAAAGATTATTTTCTTAGGCTAGATGGCCAAAGGGAGAATACTAAGTTAACGGGCATAGACACTTTGAGTGATGGTGCTGTTTTTTGGACAGAAACGTGAGGAAGACGGTAGCTGCCCACACTGACTTTGTTCTTCTCAAAAAAAAAGAAAAAAAAAATCACCCCCGGGCCTACCCTTCCCCTGTCGGCCCTCTCATAGCCTGGTCCATCCCGAGTTTCCTTGAATAAATACTCCTGCCCCCTGCACCTTGGGAATGGAGGCATATTCAAGTCCTTTCTTCACAGATCCAATCTCATGGTGTCCCCAAGCAAGCTAAAGAAAGGTCTCTGCCCCTCTGTGTCCACCCTCAGGGAGAAAAAATTCTAGTCATCTCAGCAAGCCCTGGAAACGCAGACTGTGCTGTTCCCGAGTTCCTAGCCCTGCCCCAACGACCCGGAAAGGTAAGCCCCGCACCCTGTCCAGATGGTTAAGAAGAGGTTCTGGGGAGGCCATGGGACAGGTGGTATATGTGGACCAGCCCCAGCCATGCCTCGCACAGAGGGGCCACAGTAGATGTGACCTTGGCCTCATGGAACTTCCAGTCTCATGGGGGGGAACCAACGCCTCCCCCCCGAAAAAGTCAAAGAAGTAATCATTTTGAACCAAGTACCTTCTGTCAAGAGAAAGAACCGAATGCAATTTGAAAACGGTACCGGGAACAACCCCTACCTTGGTTGGGTGACATCAGAAGAGGGCACACTTGAGACCCGAAGAAAGGCGAGGAGCCAGAAGGAGGAATGTGGAGGGGAGGTTCAGGCAGGAGAAAGCAGCAGGCATGGGGGCCTGAGGTGGGCAAGAGGGGACCATAAAAGACAGAGAGGCCGGTGAGTGAGGAGGTGTCCATGGAAGCTACTACCCAAGGCAGGGCTGGCCTTGTGAGTTGGCACATGAGGAAAGGTGATCAGTAGGAGGATGGGACTCACACTTCAGAGAGTCCCGGGATGCAGGCTGGAGGGGCAGAGCTGAGCTCCATGCCAGGGTGAGGCCTGGAGAAACAAGACTGCCCCCTCCCACAAGGCCTGGGGAAGGGGGGCACTGGATGCTGACGGAGACAGGCCCAAGGGGGGCTGCAGGCCCCCAGTTCGCAGCACTGGCCTAGGCCGGGTGGCCCCAGTGTGAAGTTAGCACCGCTAGACTTCCGCTCACCTTCAGTAGGAGGACCCCACGGCCTGGGGCAGGCAGAGCACACAGGGAAAAGCAGCTGAGCCTTGAGCCAGCAGGCCTGACACTAATCCAGGGCTCCTGCCCCGCACTCTCTGCAGCCTAAAGCCCCTCCCAGGGGTCTGAGAGGGCCCCATCCCTGCTGGCTCTCCCGGAGCCATGGCCCAGGGAGCCCATGACTGGAGCCAGAGCTTCCAACCTACCCCCCAGCCAACTACTGAGAGTCCTGTGCCAGGAGAGCTTAGGTGTGAAGGAGAGGGAGGGAGGGAGACAGCATAGCTTAGCATCAGGCCACTTCTTTGGAGAAGCTGACAGCCCCTCCTTCCAAACTGGCATCACATGCAGCTGGGGCGGGATAAAAATAACCAGTTCTCACACACTGGACCCCAGTGCGAAGCACCCACCCGGGAGAGGTGAGAGTAAGTCACTGACTGCAGCTCTGCTTCCTGCTGAGGCCCCAGCCCGGGGAGGAGGAGGAGTGTTTCCGTGAAATAAATCAGGCAAAACCCTAGGGAAGGGAGAGGTAGAGTCCTTCCCTGCTGAGTGAGCTCATCCCCAAACCCCTCCCCGGAATGGACTCACTCACAGGCAGTAAAAAGAAGTTAAGGATATGTGCGTGTGCGTGTGCGTGTGTGTGTGTGTGTGCACACACTCACGCGCACACATGCACGCGCGCGCACACACACACACACACACATTCCTAGGAAACACAGCCAGGTTAATTCCTTGTGCACAGTACAAGGGCAGCTGTTTTGTTAGTCACTCAACACTTCGGAATAATCTAGGTGCATAACTTCCATGTTGACTCTGGATTTCTTTCAGTATATATATATATATATATATATATATATAATTTTTTTTTAATTCCATTGCAGAAACTTGCAAACGACTTCTAACAAAAAGAGCAAAACAAATCTTTTTATTGGGTCCTTATTATATAATCTCATTTAAATCCTTGCAACTACCCCCAGGGAAGCATTGTCCCTCTTTTACAGATTGGGAAACTGAGGCTCAGAAAGAATCTGAGACAGAGCCAGGAGCCCATATCTACCCATCTCTTTCCACTGCAACAAATTGCCTCCTCCATAGAGAGCAGGTTTCCTGTGGTGAGCTTCGGAAACATGCTCATGCCCAAGACCTCAGACTGCCCCAAAGCAGAGCACCTTCTGGGCTGGAATCCCAGCTCCACCGCCTGCTAGCTGCGTGCTCTTGAGCAGGTCTCCCAGCTCTGCTAAGCCTCGGTCTCCTCACCTGTGAAAGGGTATGATACTAGAATCTACCATGCCAGGCTCAGGTAAGGAGTCAGTGAGGTCATGACTCTAAAGCCAGGTGTTAGCCTGGCACCGAGAACCCCATCAACACACCCTGCTCTTGCTGTGGAGGAAGTCGGAGCCCTGCCAGGGCACCTGAAGAAGGAGGCCAGCAATGTCCACACTGAAAACCAAAGCCGAAGGCCAGGCTGGGCGGTTCCACCCGCCATTTTCCGGGCCTGACCCTGGGGCTTACGCAGTGCCGCCCAATCAACAGCAGAAGGGCTGGGGAGCCAAGCTTGGGGAATTCGGCCTCTGTACTCTGGTTCCCTGACATATGAGAGTGTCTGTACACCTGTCTGTCCAAAGAGAAAATAACCGAGTGTGCCTAGAGGATGTCCCCGAGCTGACACCACCAGCTACGACACACATACTCCAGCGTGATGACTCTTCGGATGTCTTTCCGGAGCCTTGCTTCATAGGCAAGTGTGGTGCTAGGCCCGTGGGCATGACAGAAAGTGGCAGGCACAGGACTCTGGGTCAGTTCTGCAAAACTACACCCAAAATCGATGGGCTGAATGAATGGCCAATTTGCTAAATTTACTGCATTTATCAGTTTTCTAAAAAAAAAAAAAAAAAAAAAGGCTTTTACGAAGTATTTGAAAAGTGTGTCTAATTCTCTATAGCAGCATGTCATAGCAGCATTTTTTTATTTTTATTTTTTTTTGATGGAGTGTTCAATTTGTGAACTCTGTTAGAGCTTGAGGGGCATCGGGGTGAGGCAGGGACCAGAATGACAGCTGTTTAGGCCCCACCTCGTTCACAAATTGAACACGCTCAGGTCATGATCTCAGGGTCTTGGGATCGAGCACTGCATCAGGCTCCCTGCTCAGTGAGGAGCCTGCTTCTCCCTCTCCCTCTGTCCCCACCCTTTGCTTATGCTCTCTCTCCCTATCTCTCTGTCTCTTAAATAAATAAAATCTTAAAAAAAAACAAAACTCCCAACTTCAGTGGCCCAACGCAACATGTATTTCTTATTTTCCATGAATCAGGTCAGCTGAGCAGTTCTTCAACTATTAGCTGGGCTCATTCATTCTTCCAAGGCTCAGATACACTATTCTGCTGATGTTGGCTGGGCCCTCTTACATGTTTGGGGGTCGGTGATCTGCAATTGTGGAATGGTCTTAGTTGGGCACCCAGACCCTCCTCCATGTGATCCCTTATCCTCTAACAGGCTCGCCCAGACTTGTTCATAAAAGCTGCAGGATTCCACCTATGTGAGTGAGGGCACCCAAGCCTCTTGAAGCCTCAAAACTGGCCCACTTTTATCTCTGCGGCATTCAGTTGGCAAGTCACCAGGGCAGCCCAGCTTGAAGGAGCAGAGAAATAGACTTGGTATCTTGGTGGGAGAAGATACAAAGTCACATTGCCAAAACAATTGCAACTATATTTGCAATAAGTCAACCACCGTATTTATTATAGGAGGAAGGAGAGAGTCTTGCGGATCTGAGGGGGATGGACAGGGGGTGGAAACAGGGTTCAGGAAATCATGGTCCTCCATGGGAAATGCTCGCAAAAACTGCTCACAGCATGATATTAATAGAAAAGAGAATTTCACACTATATATTACTGTGATAATCACATTTGGAAGATGAAAGCTCTTTCCAATAGGAAGAAAAAATACAAAGAAAACCACACCAATAGTAGCACTGATTTACAGTTAAAATATGAGGCCATGAATAAATTATGATAATTAAATTTATTTTTTATAGCCAGTAGTTATACGGCAATTATTGTATAGCATTTACATCTGCTAACTCACAATAATCCTAAGAGTTAGATACTATTACTGTCCCCATTTTTACAGATGAGGAGCCAAAGCATAGAGAGGTTGAGTCCCTGATTGAAGGTCACCTAGCAAGTAAGTAGGTGGTAAAACTGGGGCTTTGAATCCAAACTCTCTGGTTCCAGATTCTATGTTCTCAACTCTCACACCACCTTGCACATAGTAACAATCTGGAAACTGAAGGAGAAAAAAAGAATAATCTCATCACATCAACTTAGTAACTCTTCTCATTCACTTGTGTTTCTTTTTTTTTTATGCAATTTTTATTTTATCTCATTTTTTTTCACGTTAAAATTAACATTACACCATGAGCATTTTTTTTTCCTGTTGTTACCTAGTCTTCATAATCACAGGGTTTTATCACCACTAGCCATGTGCCATTGTAAGATACCATTACTAACTTACTATTTCTCCACCATAGAATATTCAGCTTGTTTTCAGAAATTTTTTTCTGGTGTTCAAAACCAAACTATAAAGTGTGATGCCTGCGGGGTTTTTTCTTGTGGATTATTCCTCCCATAAGTGGGACTGGTCTGTCAGGGATGCAAACATAGCTTTGAGACACACGTTGACTGCAACACGCTCTCTGGGAGGAGATAGCCCGAGGGGTCCGAGGGCCTGCAAGGACATGTAGGCAGACCCTCCTACCATGACCATCAGAAACAGGCCTCCCAGACCTCTCAGCTTCAGTGGACTGTGCTCTTGACGGAGCCAGTTTAGCTCATAAGCTGCCTTCTCTCCATCTTCTGCCGGTAAATCAGATTTCTCCCTCATGGGACTAAAATAAACTGAACCAGTCATGTTTGCCATGCAAGGTCCCTTCTGGGCCTCCAGGAAGGAGATAGGCTTCTCACCTTGATTTTTAAAAACTCTTTGTGCCTAGAAATGAACCTTACTTGTGTTGTCTCCTTTCTCCACCCCCACTCCACTTGCCTCTCTGGCTCCTGTCTTGGTCTGCACCATTGCTCCTTCCCAGGGCGCCATGTGAGGATCTGCAGACTGTGTAAGTTCAAGCCAGAGTCCCGCCTTTGGGTGGTACCTGGGGCTCTCCCGCAAGTGTAATGCTCCCCAGACAAGGCTGCACGCAGCTGAGACCTTCATGCCCAGTGCCCAAGGCATCCAGAAGTCTCGGGTTCTCCCAGGACGCTCCTCTTGAAGCTGGGGCTGATTGCAAAGATGTCAAGAGCTTTGGCCCTTGGAAGCTTCTGCCGATGAACCACGAGCTCTTCTCTTAAAGACACAACATTTCTTGCCCGCCATGTTGGACTGTATTCATACTGCCTTTTAGAAAAGCCTGAACCAGAATTTTCTGAAAACCACAACATGAATGCAAAGGTCAAAACTCTGGAATGCCTGTCTTGCTGTGGGGCCTGGAAGTTAGCTTCTCTGGGTTCATGCTGCCTTCAGAGATGCAAAGTTCAGAGAGAGAAAAAACCCTCCAGGGAAGACCCTTTAGTCACTGGTTTAGTCATTGGGTTTCACTACCCTTTTCAACCTTCATGGCAGTGAGCTGGGAGGTTGGAGGGCTTCGCCTTGGGCAGGAAGGGCCCTGAGAAAGTTCTGGAATTCCCGATGCCAGTCCCAATTGTGCCACCAACTTTAAAAGCTATTGAGGTTCAGCCCACCTGGTCTGAGTCCCCACATGGCTCCTCCAGTGCAGACGGTCAAGATTCCGCTGTGATGTGTGGCAGCTGCAAATCCAGACCCTTCTGAGCCTGCTAGGGTACAGGGTAACAGGCCCCCCAAGAGCAGCGGCCAAGTCTGCAGAGGCTCAGTCATCCGGAGATACACAAAGCTTCTAACCATCCCACATCTGATGGTCCCGAAGGAACCCCTTCCTAACTTCCTGATGTGAGTCTGCCGGAAAGAACACTCAAGCACACAAATAATAAACAAACAAACAAACAAACAAACACCTGGCACACCCCAGTTTGAGAAAGTCAGCGATGGGGCCTGAGCCACAGCTTTCTGCTAGAAGAGACCAGTGCCCCGAAGCCTCTCCTGCAGGCCTCCCCTTCATCACAGCAAAATCTAACTCTGAGAAGGGGGAGTGGGGACTACTAACAATGGCAAAGGTCTTGGCCCGACACACCAGGACTCAAATCCCAGTCCTGCCCAGGATTTTCTGTGTGACCTGGGCAAGTCAGTTCCCTTTTCTGTAAACCGCAGAGCCCAGGACCCACTCAGAGGGCTGACATGAGGCTCCTGCATACAAATGGATGTAAAGGGCCCACAAAGGGCCTGGCACACAGAGGGGGGCTCTTCAAGAAGGCCCTGGTGTCTCCCAGGGCTGAGCTTCTGCTCACAATGAGCTCGGGCTTCGGGGCTGTGACTCAGGGAACAGATGGCCTAGGTCTAAGAGGCTTATCTCTCTGTAAAGCTTCCTTCTTATCTGATTCTCCCAACAAGGTGAGAAGTCCCTCCCTGCACCCTCCCCCCCACAGCCGTGTCTGCAGGTGCCACGCCCACCAGCCTTGCTGCTGGTGGCCAGAGGTTCTCTGGCACGGGGCCAGTCAGAGCCCTTACCTTGTCATCGGCCAAACCTTTCACTTCCATTCAGAGGCTGCATTCATGGGCTGGCTCATTCACTCACTCACCCATCCCCGGAGTAGGCAATGGTCAGACGGCGCTAGGTTCTGAGGCTCAGACACGAACAAATGCGGTCCTTGAGGGCTGAGAAGCCCCGGGGTGTGAGCACCGGGGCAGAAACAGGGACTGGCACAGGAGAGGGAGGCAAAAGATGAGCTGACGCTTGAGTTGAATTAGGGGAGAGTTCCAGCTGGAGAAGGGATATGTGTGTGTAAGTACAAGCATGTGTATATGTGTGTGTGTGTGTGTGCATGTGCATGTGTGGGGTGGGGGGTGAAGAAGGGAGCAGTAAAGGCCAGGCAGAAGACTTGAATGAGGAGAATTCACAGCAGGATCAGGGGACAAAAGGAAAGCAGAGGATTCCATCTGGGGTTGCCAGACTGTCATCAGATGTTGAGAGTTTATCCTGAGGACGAGGAAGAGCCAGACGTATTTGCAAGCAGGAGGGAATGCAGCTAGGAAGGGCCATTAGCAGGAGATGGAATGAGCTGGAACCATGGGCAAGGCACGGAGGGGAGGACTTAGAGGGGTTCTGAGTAGCAGCGGAGTGGCCTTACAGACTCGGTAGCTGGGCGGGCTATGGAGACAGGCCCACGGTGAACATTCCTGTGCTGGGACAGACCCTCACCAGGAACTCCCTCGCCAAGGGGCACCACGCAGCTACCAGCAGGGGGACAGTGACTATTCCACATCCTTGTCCCCAGTCCTTCCCCTCTCCTCTCCATCACCACCAAGCCCACCCTACCCACCATGCAACACAGACAGAAAAGGAAAACATTAACACCTGACTAAACACGTGTGTTCGAGTCAAATGGGAAGAACAATTCAGAGGCTGTGTGTCCACCACTGAACCACGTCTAACCTTATACTCAAGAAAGCACCAGCCTGAGGAGCCTCAGCTTCTTTGTCGGCAAGAAAGACCAGTCACTTAGTGTACACAAATAAAAGGGGGACACAGCCAGCCACTGGGGCAAGGAGGAGGCGGTCTGTGGGGCAGGAATGCAGTGCCTGCAGCTTACAGGAGACCAGCCCCAGGTAGGATGGGCAGGGACCTTCCAGGGACACCAGCCCCTCAAAGCAGCCCAGGCCAAAGGTGGGAGGCACAAAAGGGAGCTGAGAATCCTGCTCCTGCCTGCCCCCATCCCCTGGCCCCCCATCTCTTCTTCCTCTGGGAAGTGTGAGACCCTCTCCCAAGCAGAGATTCCTATGCAGAGTTGGAGGCTGGCCAAAGGCCAAAACCTTTCCTTCCCACTCTCTTCCCTGCAGGATGTCACCTCCAGAAGTTGCAACATGAGCTTTTAAATTTGGTGGAAGAACTTTACCCTCTAAGGGTAGATTGAGTCTACAGGGAATGTGTGATGAATAAGGTTATTCAAGAGTACTGGGGATCCCATGAGGATTCCAAAATCCAGAAGTGACTTGAATTTATAAAACTCGAATTCTTATTTTGCCTTAACTGACTCCCTGAAGAACCTAGACAGAGTGGCTAGCATCACTAGGGAAAGTGTGTAGTCCCCATGGCAACCCCCAGACTGCAGGGGACACGTGGCGGAGGTGGAAGAGCACAGGCTTCACAGACGTGGGTTCGAATGAGGGTCCTGTCAAGTGCCTACTGGGTGACATCGGGGAGGTCAGGTGACCTCTTGGAGCCACAGATTCCCCACCAGTAAAGTGAGGCGGTCCACCTGTCACACGGGGCTGCTGGGGAGACTAAGAATACAAGGAATGCCTTAGTGGCTCCGAAATAGAAGCCGAATGGTGGCCACAGATCTGCTTCCGCCAAACTAGACGGATCCAACTCTCTACCCCATCCCCACCGTCATTCAGGATTGGTTCCTCCTGGACCGATCTCATCCCCTGCTCGCCACACGTCCTTTACAGCCCTGCCTGCCCACCGGCTCTGCTGACTCAGCTCCGAGCTGATTTCTGGGTGGGCTGTGCAGGGTAGACTGCCTTCTGGAGCGCTGCAGCCATGTCCTGGCTGGCTAACGGTCACGTGGGACCGCCCCCCCCTTGCCCCAGGGACTCCCCTGACTGACTCCACAGCATCATAAAACTTCTAGGGTAGGAATGTGTCCAGGGTTCTCGTCTGCTGTCCCAAGCAGCGGCTGGACCTTGCCTGTTTATTAGCAGCTTTGTACCACGTGCACAGGTCCAGAGGCAAGGAGCAGACTTGTTATCAACAGCTCCGTCTCTGGAAAAGATCTTCGGCTCATCTGTTTAATCTGTCAAACCGCACTGCCCCTCGGGATTTGCAAAGTGTGAACCAGAAGGTGGGAGGTGTCAAGTTACGAGAGAGAGCAGAACAGAAAAATAGGTTCTTTTCCGCATCAAAAGGCAGCCATTTTGCTTGTCCAACTCGGTGTTTATTTATTATTATTTTTTAAAGATTTTATTTATTTATTTATTTATTTATTTATTTGCGAGAGAGGGAGAGTGAGAGAGCACAAAGCAGGGGGAGCAGCTGAGGGAGCGACAGAAGGAGAGGAAGAAGCAGGCTCCCCGCTGAGCAGGGAGCCAGACACAGGCTCTGGGATCATGACCTGAGCCGAGGGCAGACGCTTAACCAGCTGAGCCACTCAGGCGCCCCATCAACTCATTGTTTAGAGAAACTCTGGATGTGAGCACGTATCCCTGTGTGCATTCTCCACCACTCTCTGCTGCCTGTCCCTCAGCCTCTTCACACACTAGCCTCCCGCCTGGCTCAGCAGGCATTTCGGTGGATGCTCGGTGCCTACTCCAGTGTATCCCCTTAAGGATGGATGGAGCGGGAAGGAGCATGTCAAAGGCATGCAGAGGATCAGTTTCTGACTAGGATCAGGAAGCAAGACTTATGATGTCATCAGGGACCTCTTCATGCATTCATTTATTCAGTCACTCCTTCAGCTGGTCAACAACTACCCACTGAGGACCTACTATGTGACAAGCCCTGTGCAGATACTGAAGAAACCTACCCATGACACCGTCTCTGCCCTAAATGGTTCACAGAACTCGGCGGGAAATAACAACGTCCCAAGTGGGGACCAATTCCACTTGGGGGCAGAAGATGCCAGAGGAAAAAACCCTTCTGGAGGAGAAGCCATTCTTTGCTGTGTCCCCTACCTTGACTTAGCCAGGAGGCAGGCTGGACGGCCAAGGAGAGCAGTGTGGGGGGAAGACAGGCGACATCAGGGTGGAGCTTCTGCCCACCTGTGTAAGTGTCAGTGACTGACAGCCAGCATTACAACCCGCGAGTCGGAGCCAGCCGGTACTAGTACCAACGGGATGGGGACTGGGAAACAGGTGGCAGCCCCAGACTCCTGCCTAGTACCTCAGTTAGGGGACAGGCAGCGCCTTAGACAGATAGGGGAGGCGTCCCATCTACATGTCAGAGGAAACAGAGACAGCCACCCTACACGTGCCCTGGACAGAGCAAGGGGACAGGGAAGGCCACGTTTCCGAGTAGGTGGCGTCCCGGGCTCCCAGGCCCCTCAGCTACTAACCCCAGAGCCCACTGCTATGGCGAAGGATTCCCAACATCCAGCCAGGTGGGCACACCCTGACCACAACCACGGAGGACAGTCGTCGGGACCTCCCCTGGGCTGGGATAAGTGGGCAGCTGTCCGAGGGTGGGCACGAGCGAGCAAGGCTCCGTGGGTTAACACATGCAGGTGGATCAGACGGGGGCAAAGAGGCTATAAGAGCCTGGGTTGGCGTGTTGGCAGCTACAGGAAGAACACGCTCGCATGCCCCGGCTGGCAGCTAACCCTTGAATTCCCAATTACTGACAGCTGGAGCAGCTGTTGTAAATCTACCTGAGGAAACGCCGTCAGGACCGGACCCACAGGGGAAACTGATTTGGTGCCATGGCTAGGAGGCCCCGAAGAGCGGGAGCTCGGCGGCACCCTGCCGGGGTGATAGACACGTGGAGGACAAAGGTGACGTGTGTCCGAGGCTGCCCAGGATCTGCAGGTGAGGGGTCTCATGGCAGGTGAGCCCTTCCCAGCTATGACACGCTGCGTCCTCCACAGAGCCTCTCATTCCTCTGCAGTAAAGGTCAAGACCAGGGTCCATGGTGAGAACCTCCATGATTTATTTATCTCAAATGCTTTGTGGACAGGAATAGATCTGCAGAGACCAGCTTGTGCCAGTTTACCCCAAACCTTCCTAGTTTGAGCCCCGACTGTCCCACATCCCTGGAAACCCCCTCAGTCCCAAGCAAACCAGGACGGCTAGTCATACCAGCAGATCTGAACCTATACAATCGAAAGGGGCGGGCGGCCTCTTTAAGGAAAAAATATATATGTGGGCACATGGGTGGCTCAGTCGTTAGGCATCTGCCTTCAGCTCAGGTCATGATCCCAGGGTCCTGGGATCGGCCCTGCATGGGGCTCCCTGCTCAGCGGGAGGTCTCCTTCTCCCTCTCCCACTCCCCCTGCTTGTGTTCCCTCTCTTGCTCTCTCTCTCTGTCAAATAAATAGATAAAATCTTAAAAAAAATATATATGTTATATATATATAAACATATATTTTATATGTATACATACATTATTGTATACATATATACATTATATATATTTATATATAAATATATGTAAACTATAAATACAAAATTAAGACTACGGAAGAGACGTGCGAGCCAGGGGCCCAGGAGCTGAAGCTTCAGTAGCTTCACGGTCATCTCCCTCTGCCACCGAAAGTTTCAACTTTTTTTGGAGCTGGCCGAAACTGGATGCGAGTCTGGGCTCTGTCCCTCACCAGCGGTGCCTCACCAGCGGTATGAAGCGGGGCAACTGACTTACCCTCTCTGTGCTTTACTTCTTCCTTTCTAAAGCAGGGACTATCACATCAGAAGAGGTCATACTGGTTACACGAGATAATATGGGTGACAACACACACACACACACACACACACACACACACACACAGCATGTGGGGGTACACCTTCGCTACCCCTCTCCAGTACAAGTCTGTTGACTGAGTGAACCGAGGCCAGAGAAGTCAAGACACCAGAAAGAAGTGATGAGGAAGGAGGCAGACAGGCCACAGGAAAAGCGACTTTGCTCAGCACCCTGGCATGATGTTGGCCCCAGGGCACGCTTTTTGTGCCTCCAGCCCACTGGGTCATTGACAGAAAGCCCCAGTCTCCTCATCTCTATGCAGACTTGTGGAAGTTTGCCTTAGCCTTGTCCCAGCATTTTGTGACCGAAAGATGCATACATGTCTGTAAAATCTAAAGTGCATTTTCCAGGGTCACCTGGGTGGCTCGGCTGGTTAAGCATCTGACTCTTGAGTTAAGCTCAGGTCATGATCTCAGGGCCCTGATCTCAGGGTCCTGAGATCGAGCCCCGGGTCGTAGTTCCACGCTCAGTGGGGAGTCTGCTCCTCTCCCTCTCTCTTTTCTTCTCCCCCAGCTCGCTCACACATGCGTGCTCTCTCTCAAATAAATAAATAAATCTAAAAAAAAAAAAAAAAATACAGTGCATTTTCCAACCAAAGGGCCAAACCCATGGGAATTCAAGAAGAAGGGTTCTGGTTAACTGGGCCTGAAAATTGCCCAACACTCTGGGACTACTGATTTCCTCTCCTTGTCCTGAATCCCTAACTCTTGCTAACAGTAGATCAAGGAGGGCTGGCCCAGGGGGATGGGATGTTCTGCTCCGATGAAGGGCCCTGGGAAGGACTACTGAGACCCCAGCCATGGAGGCCTCTCCAGGAAGCACCCAAAGGGGTCTCCTCTGTCTGTGGACACACCCTTCCGAGACCATCCTGGGAAATGACCAAGCTTAGGCCTAAAATGACCTCCTTGTGCCCCCTCTGAGTAGAAGGGACTAGGCTGCTTCTCCAACCAAACTCCAATATCACAGCGAGAGAATGAGCGCCCAGCCTGGGGAAAAGCTACCAACAACCAAGAAGGTTCCTGAGCTTACCTGCTTCTCCTACTTTTCAGCATCCAGGGCCCCCATAGCAGCACCTTGCTTTGACTAAATGTCCTCCGGGGATGGGGAGCTCACCCCTCTTGGGGCAGTCCATACCTGTGCTGGCCAGCTCTGTTGGCAAGTCTGTCCCAGGGAGGGGCTTGATTCTGCCTTCAAGTAGTTCATCCTTCCTTACAAGGTTTGAGTGGGTCTGCTACTTCTCTGTTGGCACCCACTGGACACTGGGGATAGGGAGTGAGGCCAGCATGATACCTGGTAACTTCCGCTTCCCACCTTAGCAGTGACACGAACACCCTCCCTGCTCCCCACCACACATGTGGACCCTCACTAGTGACCACTAGCGACCCAGCGCCTGGAGGTTAGGACAGGAAAGAGTTGGGATCCCAGTGAGGTGGGCCTGATAACCCCTCCCCATCTGGTCCCCTCCTAACCCTCCTTTTTGTCTTTTGATCTCCCCCTCACCCCAAGCCTCCTGAGGCACTGTCCCTGGAACCTGTTTGCCCTGCAGGGCACCCTCCACCCCCGCCCTGCCAATCCACCCGCTTCTGCGCCTTCTTCCTCTAGGGAGGGACCCCTCTAGTCTCAGGCTGGTCTGTTTCCTGCCTACCGCCCTTTTACAGCCTGGAATGATCAGGCTCAGAGAGTGCCAAACTCCCTCAAAGTCACAGTGGAAGTTCATAAAAAGGGAAGCCTCCAGCGGAGCACTGAGAAGCCCCGCTTTTCCAGTGCCCTGCTCAGGGCCATCTGGGGGAAGACACTTGTCCGCAACCCCCTCCCACTACTGCTCCTCCCGGCTGCGGAGCTGGGGACCCCGCGGCGCCTGCGCTCCAGACGTGGGCGAGGGGGGCGTGGTAGGGAGAGGAGTTCGCCGCCAGCCCTCCCGGCCCCGCCCGCGGCTGGGAGCTGGGCCCCTCACCTCCGCGCGCACTAATTGGTCTCTTCTGGCCGCCGGCGGGAGCGCTCCAGCTGCGCGGATCCGAGCGGTGTCATCCGCTTAGCGCCCTCGCGCCACCCAGCGCCCCCGCCCCGCGCCCCTCCCGCCGCCGCCGCCGCCCCCACAGTCGGCTCTGCACTCGGCGCGGCCCGGGGCATGCTCCGCGCTCCTGCGCCCGGCCCGGCTGCGGCAAGCCACACTGTCTGCCCGCGGAGACATGAGGCGCCGTCCGGGGACCGCCCTGGCCCTGGGTCTGCTGCGCCTCTGCCTGGGTGAGTGGCCGCGGGCCCCCGAGCGCGGGTCGGGGCGAGGCGTGGGTGCGGGTACTGCCCAAGTGGGCGCCGAGGGAGAGCCCCGGCCGCTCACTTCCACGGTGGGACTCGGGCGGGAGACCGGACGCGGCGGGATGGGGCGATCCTTCCACCTGCCGGGTCCAGCGGGTACCCTGGACACACCCCCGATTTGGGGCCAGGATCACCCGCTGCCCTTGGCTTCTTCAGAAGGGAGGTTTGGTGGCTGCACTGAAGGCTGCTGGGGCAGAGGAGGGTGTCCCAGCTCCCATTGTGACCTTGGCCAGGGCACTGCCCCTCTCTGGGCGCGGGATTTCCAGTCTGTCCGTTGGTGGATTGAAATTGGCCGCCGCCTGGGTTCTAAGTGCCCCAGATGGGTGCGAGCCCCTGACAAGCCTG
>CM052894.1:39114691-39230139 GCA_028534135.1 Potos flavus | reverse complement strand
TCCTCCCTTTTCTCCCATCCCCCATACCCAGGGAACCCCAGTCTTGGCTCCTGGGACTGGAAGAGGCCCTGAGGTTAGGCACAGCAGCCCTGAAGCTCCTCTGCCATCTGTATTATGGCTTACAATCCATACAACGGCTGACGCTAACATCTCTTGACAGTTGTGAAGAATAATGATAGAGGGCGGGAAGCAGCCCGCAGGGGTGAGGCCAGCAGCCAGTGCTCACTGCAGGGTGGGACCTTTAGCACTGGATTGAATACCCACCTTCTAAACAGCTGAACCCTCAGTCCTGAACAGAGTCCTGTTTTAGGAAAAGTTGGGTCCCAGTCTCCCCTTCTGTGTGTCCTTTCAGGTTCTCACGTTTATACTCTAAATGGGACAGACCCCGAGGGCGACCCTGTCTCCTACCACATCAGCTTTGACCCCAGCGCTAGAAGTGTCTTTTCTGTTGACCCCAATTTCGGAAACATCACCTTGGTTGGAGAGCTGGACAGAGAGGTATGGAGAGGTGTGAGAGGTGCTGTCTCCCAGGCACGCAGACAAACCTCTGTGGGCTGGAAGTTTCCCTAGAGGTCATCCCTGGAGAGGTCCTATAAGCCACAGAAAACTGACTGCAGATCAGGCCTGGAAAGAGTCTTTTTTTTTTTTTAAATGTGAGCTCTACGCCCAACACGGGGCTCGAACTCATAACCCCAGGATCAAGAGTCGCATGTTCTACTGACTGAGCCAGCCTGGGAAAGAGTGGTTTAGAGAGTGGGTCTGAGTTTGGTAAACCTCCACCCCTGCATCCCTCTGTACCTTTCCGAACCTACGGGTGCCAGGGCCTGGGCTCCATTTCTCTTTTGAGACCCCACACCAGGCTGGTGGGCTTCGTGGACCCCATAACTGGAACTCCACAATGGGTTTACTGCCAGCTCTGGTCTGAAGGCCGACTCGACTCCCCGTGCTGCAGGTCAGGGTCAAGAAAGGAAAATTTGGTCTCAGAGGCTGCTGTAGGGACCCTGAGGCAAGTGTCACTGTGCACCCCTCCCCAGCACCCTTGGGGGCCTGCTGACCTCAATACCCTTCCTCGCTGGGGTCCCATGTGGGCTAGGGAGTGCTTGAGACCCTGCAGACCTGGACCGTGGAATACAGTGAGGTGTGGGAGAGATGAGGGGAAGGAAGAAAAAAGGGAAAACTCCAGCTCCCTGGGATGTCCAGCACACTAGGTTAGCGTCTGTCCTCATTCTAGCAGGGGAACATTCTCTCTTGGCACCTCAGTACTGCTGTGGGTTTATGAGAACCCCTGATGTGCCGAGACCTGAAACGAGGTCTCAAGCATGACCAGAGGCAGTTTTGGTCACCCTGCCTTGCACCAGGGCTCCCTTGACTTGCTGCTCTGCTCTGGCGGGCTCAGTGGGGGCAGGGAGAGCCCCCCCCTGCCTCAGGGTCCCCAGGTACAAACACTCACTAGATCCTTATGCTTTACAGAGGGAGGATGAGATCGAGGCCATCATCAGCATTTCCGATGGCGCGAATCTGGTAAGTGTGCCCCTGAGCCAGCCCCCTGGCAGCACGCGCTCCCTGGGCTTGCCCACAGATCCTCCTCCCTCCCAGGGGCTCTCTGGCAAATCCAAGCTGAGGCCCTCCAACGTGCCCACAGGACAGGGCTGCACCAAGGGAGGCCAGTGGGGATGCATTCCCGTCTGCCTCCCCCGACCAGCTCCTGCCCAGTCATCCAAGATAAACGCCTGGTGCCCCAGACCTAGCTGCTCTTTCACCTCCCACAGACACCACTCTCGCTCTGCCCTCATCAGTGCTTGCTGGGGTGATCACAGGGGCTCCCCAGCTTCCAGGCTACCTGACCCCGATCCATCTCTGAAGCTCAGCCAGAGCCATCACCGTGAAACATTAGACCTGGCCACAGCCCAGCTGCAGAAGCACTCAGAGCAGGTCCCCACAGCCCTCAGGATGCCGTCCAAGCCCCAGTCTGGCCCTCAGGGGCTCCCCATCCGGCACTATCTGCCTCGCCCACCTTCCCTCTCACATTCACCCTCCCAACCCTCTAGCCCCAAATCCGCTTATGTTCTCTGAACTCACCATACGTGTCACTCCTCTTTGCCTTTGCCTGTGCTGTTCCTTCGTGCTGGCATACCTTTCCACTTCTTTCCCTCTCACCTGCTGAGGAGCTTAAATCTCACTCCTCTATGAAGCCTCCCTGCTGTCCCTACCACTGGCTGGGCTAGATGCCTCTTCTCAGGGCCTCTGGAGACAGCCTCCTAGACCATGCACCCACAAACCCAAGGGGTGTTTTTTACTTAGGGGTGAATTTACTTAGGCCATCGTGCCCCCAGAGTCATATAGCACCGGGGCCTGCGCACAGTGCCTGGCATGCCACTGTTAGCACCCTGCGTGAGATCACCACGTTTCTTTTATATGGGGATCTTGCCCTGCCGTCCCATTCTGCAAAACACACACCATCAGACTGTGTCTTCTGTGTCTGGGATGGAACACAGTGCTTGGCACCTAGTGGTTGCTTCATAGTATTTGTTGCATGAATGAATAAAAGAAGAAAGGAAGGAAGGAGGGAGGGAAGGGAGAGAGGGAGGAAGTGGATGAAGAAGGAGAGACATCAGACAGAGACATACACCTGGGGTATTAGAGGCCACTGTCCCTTTCTTGTCCAGAAAGTCTCATTGCCCCAACTGCTGTCCTCTTTGCCCCTTCTCAGGTGACAGAAAAAGTCACGATCCTGGTGACCGATGCCAATGATGAGGCCCCCCGTTTCATCCAGGAGCCCTACGTTGTCCAGGTTCCTGAGGTGAGCAAGAGGCCCCTAGGCGGAGCCGACACACTCCCGCCCCGGACTCAGCCCAGCCTACCCCCTGGGCTGCCCTGTGACCTGCCCCAGGAGACCGGCCCCAGAGTGACGAGCACCTCCTCATCCTCACCACCCTCCGCCCTCTGGAGAGCCCCCCCTTTCATGTCCTCCCCTCACCTTTGTTGCCATCCCCTCACACATTCATTTTTATCCACAGGAATGTCCATTTCCTATTTTCCGTTATAATCTTATCATATGTTTATTGTGGAAATATGAAATATATAGAAAAGTAGAAAAAAACGAATTTCAGAAATCACCCTCAATCCCTCCAGTTTGAGACAACATTGTCAAATTTTGGCGTTGTTCTTTCTAGTCATTTTGGCATTACTGGATTTATTTTGTCTTATTTACATAACTGTGACGATACTAAAATATGCTTTCTGTATGCTATTTTTCACTTCATTTCACAACATAAGCATTTCCTCAATAATTGTAAAGTTTAAGTAACTGTCGTCTTAATAGTTTCCACTTAGTGCACATTCCATCATTGACTGGACGAGTCCTTTACGTTTGGGTATTTAAGATGCTTTAAATTTTTGCTGTCATAGGAAACATCAAATTCTGAACATTAAACATCAACATAAAACTTCCGTATAGTTAATTAGAATCATTTCCTTAAGATATGGTCCAAGACGTGAAGTGACGAGGTTGAAGGCATGAGTTGCCAGAGTGGCACGGGCTGGCTCTCTCCCCCTGGATGTGGGAGGGGTTTGTCTCCCCATCCCTCCCAACGTTGGGGATTCTCAAATTTTTCAATGTTTGCTAATTCAGTAGGGGAAGATACTTCATTTTGGCTCGAAATCTTATGTACGTGATCCCTGGTAATGCGGAATGTGTCCATTTCATATTTAAATCCTTTGTCTAATTTGAGTCTTAGTTTGAGAGAATGTTTGTTCGCTCCTTTCTTTCCCCTTCCTTCTCCCCTGCACCTGCTCACCTACTCTGACTTTGGCGTGTCTCCTCCACGGCCGCCTCTTCCCCAGTGGGGTTCTCTCTGGTTAATCCTCCCCTCCTCACCTCTATTCATCCCTTCACTCCCTGACTCCACCTTTCTATGGCTCCCTTCCCCCCAGTCCCCTGAGCATTTTGTCACCCCCCCCCGGGACTGACTCTCCCCCTCGCCCCATGGCTGTAACCCCTCAGGACATACCTACTGGGAGCAGCATCATGAAGGTGCACGCGATGGACAAGGACACAGGCTCTGGGGGGAGTGTCACCTACTTCTTGCAGGTAAGGAGGGGCACACTGGTCATTACCAGAGGCCCGGGCTAGAGGGGACACCTGGATGGTGGCCACCACCTCCATCACCAAGGCCTTGAGTCAGTGCCTCCACTCTTCCCAAAGATTGTCAGAGACGTTACATCAGCTTCCCAGGGCTGGGCTGGGCTGGTGGGGACACGAGAGGAGTGTGGTCTGGGGAGTGTGGGAAGCTGTGTTCCCCTGAGCGGCCCACCCTGGCTCCGTCTGAGTTCCCTGCCACCCTCTCCCCAGATCTCCAGGACCCTCAGTTCTCCATCCCCAACCCTTTCCCCAGGAGAGGGTTGGGCACGTTGCACCCACACAGGGTGGAAAAAAAACCTGCCTGGGCCTAGACCTGAGGAGAGGAGGAAGGGCAAAAGGGAGATCTGTCAGGAGGAACAGAGCGGCGACACCCTGCCCCATCCCTCTCCATCCCTCCAACCCCCTCGAAGGCAGAGACCCCTTCCCGCACCTCGTCCTCCTCCCCGTTCTCTTCCCCGGGCTCCACAGGAACCAGCCACGTCTCTCACAGCCGCAGCTCCTGGGGCCGCTCCTCGGCTCCCCACGGTTAGTCCCTGGCTCTCACAACTGTCAAGGCAGTGCAGCCTGCTGGCGGACGACTTGGGTTCTGGAGAAATCCCCTGGGCTCCACCTGTACTGGGAAGATGCCGCCACCTCCTGGTGGGGCCTTCACCCCCTCATCTAGCTCTCCCAGCTCTCCTTCCTCACGTGCAGAACGGGAAAGGCACAAGCCCGTCCTCACGGGTTCTTGTGGGGATTAAATACACGTAGAGCTCCGATAACAGCTCATGACACACAGTAACCCTTTTGCAGCTTGAGGATCATCTCCTGTCCCCACCCACCCTCCACCACCCCCCAGGCTGCCTGCGACTAGCCTGTAGGCCCTTCTTTGTTGGGGTTGGAAGATCCTGAGGGCTGCCTCCACCACTGTGGCTTCTGAGCCCCTACCCCCTCTAGGTTAGAGCACTCTGCTGCCATGTCTCCCTGCCGGGAAGTCCAGGCCAGAGCTGAGCTGGAAGCTGGGCAGCAAGAAGGCCAGGACCTGCCGGGAGCACGCTGAGGGACTGGAGGGGGACCCTCGGGGCCAGCAAGGCCAGCGTTCCTGTGATGGAGGACAGTGAAGACCCCCCTGTCAGAAGCAAAGCGGCCTTTCCCGGGCCGGCCTGGGTCCCCCTCCAAGGACTAGCCTGCCCCTCATTCTTACAGAATATGCACGCCGCCAAATTCGCCCTGGACCGCCACAGCGGCGTGCTGCGCCTCCGGGCTGGGGCCACCCTGGACTACGAGAAGGCCCGGGCCCATTTTGTCACTGTGGTTGCCAAGGTAACAGAGAGGGAGGCATGGGGAGCCTCTGGTCTTTCTTCAGCCCTTGTCAAAGGAGGGGCCTGGGGATTGGAACAGAGTCCGGTCTTATAAGGGAGTGGGGGCGCTTTGGAGGGCTGAAGGTATGATGGCAGCGGGGGTGGGGGTGCGGCTGCTCAGAACCTCTGTTGATAAGGACCCTGCCCCGACATGGCCATAGCCTCCAGGGAGGCTGGAGTGCATGGGCTGGAGAGGACATAGTCCCTCCGGGAAGACGGTATACGTCCCGAGAGGACTGACAGGCCAGGTTCCCCTCCGGACGACCAGGTGGCCATGGCCTGGAGACCCGGGCCCCCTCCCATGCCCCACAGCCTGGCCTCCAGGCGCCTCCCTCTCTCTGCCTGGGCTTGCTCGCCTCACCTGTTCCTCCCTGTGTGACCAGTGACCCTCTCTGCGCCTCGGGTTTCTTATCTGCCCACCCCTGAGGCTCAGCAGAGTTCCTCAGATTCCTAAAGGGCATGGTGAGGAAGCCGCAAGTCAGCAGGTGCTCCGCCAAGGTGGCCGCTCTGTCCCCCGAGGGAGGGAAGCCCCAGCTGTCCCTCTGGGCCCAACATTGTCACTTCCAGGAACAGAAAGGCCCTTGCTGGTCACATATTGGCTACAGGCCATCCCCCTGCAGCCATAGTACCTGCCCGAAGCTCCGCGAGGGCTCGGCCCCCGGGGCACACACCTGCATCACACAGGCCCATGTTGTGCTCTTAGTAGGTTCTCAGGAGGAGTTGGAGGCTTGGCTCCTGGCAGGAGGGGGAGTTTGGCTCTGACCCCCCGTCTTCTGCCATTCATCCAACATGATTTCCCAGGAGAGGGAACTCACTCCTTTTTCCAAAGGAACACTTGAGTGCCTAGAGCCGACCAGGCGCTGACGAAAGGCCTCCATGCATCAGCTCATTTCAGTAACCCCTACGAGGCGGAAATGATCTCCAGGTGACACAGGAGCAGACAGAAATCAGAGAGGGCAGCTGGTCTTGAGGCGAAGAAGTGGCACAAGCCAGATGCCCCCGGGGACCGTCCAGGGCCCAACCTGTCTTCAGTCTCTGATTCTTTCCCAGGATGGCGGAGGGAGGCTGCGAGGGGCCGACGTGGTGTTCTCCACCACCACCACGGTCACGGTCAATGTGGAGGACGTGCAGGACATGGCTCCTGTCTTCGTGGGCACGCCCTACTACGGCTATGTGTATGAGGACACCCTTCCGGTGGGTGGCTGGCCCCTCAGCCCGGTGTCCCCTCCAGACACGATTGCCTGGACCCCTGTGGCTTGGCCCTGGGTCACCCTGCTCATGTGGCTGGCTCCGGACTGGCCCAGGCTCAGCCCATGAGCATGTCCTTTTGCCAGTGGAATATAAGGGGGAAGAAGCAGGTGTTGGTGTGTGGGGCGCCTGCTGTCACAGAACGGTGAAAGGCATTTCTTCACTCATTCAAACTTACTCTAATCCAGCTGCCAAGGTTCAGCCCCTCAAAAGGGTGGAGAAGAGAGGCTGGCAAGTGGCCCATTGTCTTGGTTTGGGTGGGGCCTTTTCTACACCATGTGCGGGCAAGGGGGGTGAGATTCCTTTATGCCTCCCTAGCTCCAAGCCCGTAGCTGGGGTCGCTCAGACCAGTGGTTGTCCCACAGGCCCAGTTCCAAGGCTGGCCTCAGCTCCCTCCCCCTCAGGGCAGTCTTTGCCCCTGGTGTTTTGGTGACTATGCTTGTCTTCAGGCCTCTCAGGGCACGTCCTGCCCCCAGACCTGGCATCTAAGGCCCAGCCTCCCTTCCACCCCTGAGTCCTCACCAGCCTCCAAGCACCCAGCCAATCTCCCCGCTGTGCCCTTAGCTTCTGCCTAAAACGTGCCCCTGGGCCTGATGCTCCTTGCCCTTCTCAGGTCAGCCCAGGCACTCTTTTCCTTGACATCTTTGGCTGAGATGAGCTCCTCTTCTCTGCTCCCACACTCTGCACATCCCTCCTTGGGCCACATCCATGTATTTACATGTCCCCTCACCTCAGGCTGAACGAGAGCTCCCTGGAGGCAGAGACCAGGCCGGAACCAAACTTCACACAGCTACGGCCCAAGGACTCTGTAGAACCGAATTGCATTATCAGTTTTCCTTTCCCTGGTCTGATGATTCTAGACTTGAGGAGATAATGAAAACACTTACTGAGGACCACTCACATGCTGGGCCCAAGCTAGGGTACCGCTTCTCCAGAAGCTGGCAGCTGAGTGGTAGAGATGAGCACAGAGTGAGGGACAAATGGCGGGGTCCTCTGGTGGGGGCCAGAGACAGGGCTGAGGGAGGCCAGCTGTCCTGCCAGGAGTTAAGGGTGGAAAGCATTGCTGAGGGAGAGCAGGCAGCACTTGGACAAGAAGCAGCCACGAATGTGGAGAGGCCAAGGAGAAGGGCCTGAGTAGGGGGCTTAGAAGGGGGTGGCAGACTGAGGTGGAGCAGGCTTGTTAGTTGTGCCGCCCCTGCCCAAACCCTTCGAACAGCACCCCAGCCGGGGCCCCAGGAAAACATCTAGTACTGGCCTCTGCATTAGACCCTTCTGCGCCCAGCCCCTCTCTCGCCTGTCTCCCTCCATGATGAGGCAGCAAGGGTGAGGCTTGAGGGCAGGACAGTAGAGCGCAGAGCTGAGTGTGGTGTGTGGGAAAGGAGGGGTGTGAGGAGGAGGCCTACTTGGGGGGCCTGTGCTACCCTATGTGGTGGGGAGAAGCAGGGATCAGGCTGTCCCTCCAGCCCTGGGAGCCGGTGGGTGCTCCGATCTCCCTTAGAGTAGGTGTGGGGCCACACAGAGGCCTGGCCCTTTTCTTGCGTGGCAGGTGCACCTCCCCTGTGATGGGGGCAAGTATCTGGGGAGAGGAGAGCCCCAGCCTCACCCATTGGCCTCAGACAGCTGCTTCTGTTCCCCCAAGGGCTCGGAGGTACTGATGGTGGTTGCCATGGACGGAGATCGAGGCAAACCCAACCAAATTGTCTACAGCCTCTTGAATGGTGAGTCTGGGACAACTTTGGGGACAGGCCCATCGCTGGGCTGCAGCTCCTACTTCCTGGGTGACCAAAGTGACCTGCCCAGACCTCTCTGGGTCCCAGTTTCCTTGTAAAGCCAGAAGTACAAGATGTATTGGGTGGGGGGTGCCAGGTCCCTCCAGGAGATGACAAGTCTCTTGGGCATGTGCTCCAGGTCATGCTTGTCACTATGTCCAGCAACAGGGAGAGAAGCATGGCAGGGGCAGGCACTGAGAGCAACGTGAGTGGCGCCAACTCATGTCCCTGCACCCTGGGCACATGCTAATTAACAAGAGGGAGTGGCAACATTTCTTACACTTTTTAAAGTTACTGGTGTTTTTTTTCCCTCATTCTTTTTTTTTAGAGGGGGGAGGGGCAGAGGGAGAGAGAATCTTAAGTAGGCTCCACGCCCAGCACAGAGCCCGGCGTGAGGCTTGATCCCATGACCCTGAGATCATGACCTGAGCCAAAATCAAGAGTCAGATGCTTAATTGATTGAGCCACCTACACGCCCCTCTCATTCTTTTACATTTCTGGCCTAGAGCATATAGTTGAATTAAAAGAATTAAATGCAACAATGATATGATATTTCCTGCTGTTAGCCCTATACATGGACAAGAAAACAGGCTCAGAGAAGCTAAAGGGCAATCTCTCATTCCCATGTGATTTGCACCTAAGTCTTCTGGCTCCAAGACTGTGTTCTTTGCATAGCTGAGCAGCAACTGAGCAGGTCACAGTGGCCCTGGGTGGGTTCTGTGGCCCCCAGTAGCCAGTCCCCACGGGCCCAGGCCCCTTCGTGGGATCATCACGCCGGGTGCCTGATCACAGATGTGCACAGGTCTCTGTGCTCTCCCTCAGACCCCTTCCCCTCCCCAGCCTATCCCTGGGATACGCCACTCTCCATCCAGCAGCTTACATATGCATGAATGTGTCCCCATCACATGCAGGCTCCTTGCCCCAGGCACACAACACCCCCCCTTGACTGCTCCCCATCCCTGCCCCTCCACCTCTGCAGCCTTCCCACAATTACCCAGCACCTACCATCCCTCTCTTCTCTCCTCTCCTTCCTGTGCTCCTCCTCCTGCAGCCTCTGGCCTCTTTCTTCCCTCCTTCCCTTTCTCTCCTCTCTCTCTCCCTCCTTGTCTCCCTTTCTCTGTGTCTGTTTCTCCTGTTCTCTTGCCATCACACACATGCATGTGTGCACACACATATGCATACACACGGCACGTAAGAGCAGCCAGTTCTATGAAACCCGAAAGCCAGACTCAGAAGTGAGCTTAAGTTCCAGCTCTTCACGTGCTGTGAAATCTGAGACAAATGACTTAGCCCTTCTGAAACTCAGTTTCCTCATTGGCAAGATCCAGATGATAGAATTACATTCCACAGGGACTTCAATGAGGGAATGCCTGAGGAGCCCCGGGCAGCCTGCCTGGCCTGGCTCCCCTGTGCCTCCCGTGGCCATGTGTGGAACTGCAGGGCACATCTTTCCCCCTTGACAGGGAGTGATGGAGCCTTCAAAATTAATGAGACGTCTGGAGTCATCTCTGTCATGCAGAGCCCTGCCCAGCTCAGAAGAGAGGTGTATGAACTGCACGTACAGGTACCCTCCCTCTAGCTTGGCCCTTCCTCCTATCTTCCGGCCCTGGGAGATTCCAAAGGTGATGAGACCCAGCCCATCCTTACCACCCCACCTTCCACCCAGGGAGGGAGCTAGATGTTGCTCCAAAGAGTACCTACATCACCTAGCCTGGGTGAATGCTGCAGCAGACACACACAAAGCCCCTGGCAAGGGGAGACGTGAATTCACAAGGAGGTAGGACTGAAGCAGCAAGGTCTTGAACACGGGGAGGACCCAGCAGGTGGAGATCGGTGAAGGGCATCACTGGTGGGGGTGAGGGTGGGCTGGAGGCACCGTGGGGTAGGAAATCCACATGAGCCAAGGCTGGAGGTGAGAGCACATGACGTGCTAGGGAAGCAGCAAGGAGTCATGGGGCTAGAGCCATGGGGCTAGAGCCAAGGGCAGCATGTAGACAGAGAAATGGTTGGATCCAGGCTGGGGCCAGAGGAGCGAAGGCCCTGAGTGAGATACAGTTTTTTCCTGGAACAGGGCCAGCTTTGGGGGTGTGTAATCTATGTAATTACACAGGGATCACCATTAGAAGGGTCCCATGCTGGGCGTAATGCTCTGCTCTTGCTGTCTTAAAATTCTTAATAATTTTTTAACAAGATTTTAAAACAATTTTTAACAAAAATTTTTGTTTAAAAATATTTTCATTTTTCACTGGGTCTGCAAATTATGTAGCTGGTTCTCCCCAAGAGGAGTAAAGAGCCACTGAAGGGTTTTGAGTATGATTGGAGCCTTCCTAAAAAGCTCGTTCTGTCTGCTTTAGACCAGGGGTGGTGGAGGGGTGGCAGTCTCAGATTTAGAGAGTTTGGCAAACAAAGATTTACAGGACCTAGTCCTGGCAACAGGAAGTTAGTGCATCTGGGAGAAATCCAGGACTCTGTGTGTTCTGAGCTCCCAAGTGATTCTGGCACTAGTTCCAGCCTCGGGTTTGAGAACGCTGGTCCCACCTTGAGTTTGGAGGAAACTGGACGAGAGGCAGGAGGCAGAGCCATTAGTTAAGGTGACAAATGAAGAAGGCCCTTGGGGATGGGGGGAGGTGGAATAGCAGAAATAGACAAATTGCAAAATATGAAGGAGGCTGACTCCACAGAATCTGGCTGTGAGCGGTGAGGGAAGGGACAGGGATGGGGCATCTGGGGTGGTACCACCCCAGCAGGAGCTCAGGACAGGAGGCCGGTTAGGGAGGGCAGGCATGGAGAGCTTCGCTGTCTCAGGAACATTCAGGTTGAAACACACAGCTTGGGTAAACAGGTTTGGAATTTGGGGAGACACTGTCAGCATACAGGCGGCTGTGGAAGGATGGGTTTGGGGAATGGGATCACCCAGAGGATGGCCATGGGGACAGAGGAGCACCGGCTGAGAACACAGCTGTGGGAGCATTGGAGGCTGAGTGGGTGGGCGGGAGCAGGTGAGGGAAACCCAGGAGAGATCAGAGAGGTAGAGAGGAGCCTGCAGAGAGCAGAGTCACATTAGCAGAGGACACTCAGGAAGGCAAAGGAGGTGACAGTGCTGCGCACAGCATGGACAGTAGTGTGAAGGATCTCAGCTGGGGATGGGCTGAGAACGGAGGAGGAATTAGGAAATGGAGGTGTAGGGTTCTGAGAAGGGATTCAGGACAGCAGCTGGGCTGTGATGGAATGGTGTCCGGGGAGCAGAGGTTTAGGGTCGGTAAGGCCAGAGCATGCTTAGAGAACAAGGGCAGGGAGGTGCTTGATAGTATCTGTCACAGGGAGTGGTTCACAGGGAGCCTGTGGATTCTCGGCCCCGGCTTTGCAGCCCGTGTTAGTTATCTGTCGCTGTGTTCCCGCACCTCCCCTCCCTGCAGCCCCCCTGTGGCCAAACGGACACCAGGACAGAATGTGGCAGAGCTGGGGTTTGAACCCGTATCTCTCTGGCTGCAAAGAGGGGCCAGCGTGGGGAGATGGGGAGAGCACCGGTTAAGGAATCAGGCACACCTGGGTTCTTCCTGTTCCAGCTCTGCCGTTCACTAGCTGTGTGACCCGAGGTGACTACTTCACCCCTCTGTGCCTCATCTGAGAAATGGGATCAGTACTAGCACTGTATTGTTGCCTGTGGCTATTGTAACATTGCCGCAAACTTAGTGTCTTAAAACAGCACACGTTTGTATCTCGCAGTTGCTGTGGGCCAGGATCCCAGCTTAGCTGGGTCCGCAGATTCAAGGTTTCTCACGTAGCTGCCATCTAATTGTCGGCCAGGACTGGGTTCTCATCTGAAGACTTAACTGGAAGGATCAGCTTCCAGGCTCACATGATTATGGGCAGAATTTAGTTCCTAGTGTGCTGTTGGCTAGAGGCCACCATTAGCTCCTTGAGACACGAGTCTCTCCAACATAGCTACTTGTCTCATCAGAGCCAGCAAGGGAGAGAGCCTGCTAGAAAACAGAAGTTACAATCTTCGTGGTCTAATCACTAAGTCTGTCCCATCACCTTTGCCATGTGCTGTCCAAAGTCAGTTGCTAGGGCAGGCCACACTTAAAGAGAGGAAATTGTACAAGAGGATTAATACCTGGAGGTGGGGATCTGTGGGGCCATCTTAGAGTCTCCTGCCACACAGCAATAGCCACCTGTCCCCACCCCAGGTGACTGAGGTCAGCTCTGCAGGGATCCCAGCTGCCCAGGCCATGGTCCCAGTCACCATCAGGATCGTGGACCTCAACAACCATCCGCCTACGTTCTATGGAGAGAGTGGGCCCCAGAACAGATTTGAGCTGTCCATGTATGAGCACCCGCCTCAGGGAGAGATCCTGCGGGGCCTCAAGATCACCGTCAACGACTCAGACCAGGTGTGTGGTCCTGCCCTCCACCCTGTCTTCCAAGGGGCTTGAGGCGAGAGTTCATCAGCCTTCACTGCTTATGTCCCAAGGGCCTGGCAGGTCACAAATGAATGAAACAAGAAGGTGTAGCCAAGAGAGAGATGGGGGAGAGTAGCTAACCAAACACTCTCTGCTTAGCCTAAGGACATTCACAATCAGTTAAAAAGTAAAGCCAGCCAAACAAAAGCCTGTCTGTATTTGATCCTCCAGAGAGATATTTGTGACCACTTCCCATCACCTCCTCTGCCCGGCAGAGGGCTAGGCTATAAGTGTTTGTTACCTGATTTAGTCTCCATAGCCTGCTAAGTCCTTCTGATTCTCCATGGCCTGACCGACAGAAAGAAATAATAATACTCACCTGCCAGGGTTAAGGGCATAGGAAGGCTCCTCACTTAGCCTGACTAATGAGTTTCTATTCTCATTCATCTTCCCCCTTGCCTCCCTCCAAACTCTGTGGCCCAGGGAGCCAATGCCAAATTCAACCTGCGGCTGGTGGGACCTGGGGGCATCTTCCGAGTGGTCCCTCTGACAGTCCTGAATGAAGCCCAAGTCACCATCATTGTGGAGAACTCAGCTGCCATTGACTTTGAAAAGTTCAAAGTGCTAACCTTTAAGGTAGGTAATGTTTTGGATTGCCCTGAATGGGGGCAGGGGGAGGGGGTCCTAGGAGCTCATAGCAGCTCCTGGATTCATTCTTGAGGGGTCCCTGTCACCTCCTGCCCCTTCCTCTCAGTTCCTCTGCCCCTCCTGCTGACTGAGGGAGCAGGAGTAGGGGTGCGGGGAGAAAGAAAGGGAGGGTAAAAGAGCCTGTTCCCACTGCTCACACAGCCTTACTTAGCCCCTGTTCCTAAATTATGATTGTCCCAGAAAAGCACAAGCATTTCAAGGTGCCATGTTAATAGACTGAGACAGAAAAACTATTTGATGATCAAGATAAACATATTTCTCATATGCATTTGACATCTATCATCGATTCTGGTAAAAACTTCAGCAGAAGATAAAAAAAAAATTCCTTTGTATCTGTGATTATTTAAAATTATGAACATATGTAAATAATGATTATACATAGACATAAATACTATATATTAATAAAAAGGAAAAACATACTTCACTAATATTATTTAAACTGTTATAATTATTTATGATTATACATACATATACCACTACAGCGAACATCATCCTTAGAAGTGAAATTCTAAAAGCTTCCTATGAAGTCAGGAACAAATTGTGGATGCCCGCTATCACCACTATTATTTAGCACTATTCCTGGGGTAACGTTATTCCTGCATAAAGAAAGGAAATAAGAAGTATGAACATTAGAAAGGAAGGGACAAAATTATCATTGTTTGTAGGTGGTATTATTGTTTGCTTAGACAAATCTAAGAAATGTTGGAAAAACAAACAGCAAAATTGCTAACAAATGATTACAAACTTAACACACAAAATTTGAGTGTTCCTACATATGAAAAATAGCAAAGAGAATAATGGAATAAAAGATCCTCTTTTATAATAACAACTAAAAGATAAAATTCCTAGTTATTAGGATAATAAGAAATATGCAGCATCTAAATAACAAAAAACAAAAGAATTTAACAAAGGGATATAAAGCAAGAAATGTAAAGGTGTACTTTGTTTTAAAAAATGCGAAGTCTCATCAAGTGACTAAAGAATCCAATATCATTTCAATTAAGTCTTATGTGGAATTTCCTTTGGGGAGGTGGAGGGGATTTGATGTAATTACACTGATTTTTATCTGGAGAAATAAACCTGTAAGAATAGTTAGGAAAATAGAAAGAATATGAGGCCGGAACTTCCCTAACAAATATTAAATTATATTATATAACAAAATAATTTTTGAAATTGAAACTAAAAAGGAATATGCTAAAATATGCGAATCAATGGGACGAAAGAAATTGGCCCCAAAACAGTTAACTAAGAACTGCAAAAAAGCAGGCCTTTCAAGACAGTGGGCCTTAGAGGTGCCCCCTGCAGGTCATGGCAGGCATCGCAGGCTGATGGCTGAGAGTAAGGCGGGACAAGGCAGGCGGGCTCTGGACCCTGCTGGGACAGAAACTGGGAAGGCTTTCTGCCTGGTGACCACCGCCCAGACAAGTCCTTACTTTCTTTTCCTTCCTCAGTTACTGGCCATTGAAGTGAACACTCCAGAGAAGTTCAGCTCCACAGCAGATGTTGTGATCCAGCTCCTGGACACCAACGACAATGTCCCCAAGTTCACCTCCCACTACTACATTGCCAGGATCCCTGAGAATGCACCAGGGGGCTCCAACGTGGTGGCTGTCACAGTGGGTTGGGGACTAGCCCAGGGACTGGGGCTGGGATTAGGAGCCCTCACCGAAGGGGGCCTGATGAAATCAGACAGACCTGGGCTCCAGTTTGAACCACAAAGCCCAAACTCATTAACTGTGTCCTTGGACAAGCTACCTGACCTCTCTGAGGCTCAGTTTCTTCTGTACAATGGGGATAACAACACCTCTCAGGACTCTAAGGAGAACACAGGCATAAACCCCAAAGTCAGGGCACAGGACCCATCTCTTTTTCCTTCCTCTTTTACAAAGGAGGGATATATGCCTTCCAGATCTAAACTTTTTGGTTCTTCCAACAGTTGAGACCTCCTGGGTGAAAACTAGGGCTCCAGAGCAGATCAGTTTCTCCCCAGTTGAGTAAACCCTAAATCCCCTTGTGTTGCCAAGAAAAGCAGCCCTCCCATACATGAGCTGCCGACATACCCCGACAAAGGGCAGGGACCACTAAGAGCTTTCTCTCTTCCAGGCTGTAGATCCAGACACAGGTCCATGGGGCGAAGTCAAATACTCCATCTATGGGTCCGGGGCAGACCCGTAAGTAGATCCAGAATTCTGGAAAGGGCCTTGGGCAAGGGATTTGGGAGGTAGAGGGCAGAGGGGATCTGGGTGGAAAGCAGTAGGGACCTGGAAAGGACAGGACCTAGGTTGGAGAAATGAATACAAGCCCAAGAGGGGAAAGGAAAGCAGTAGAGAGCCTGAGACAGAGGTTCTGGGATCTGAGAAAGGAAGGGTCACTGTCATGGCCTGGAGCTAGGGAGGCGGAGAGGGAAGGGCCATAAGTCTGAGTTTGGTTAAGTTCAGGGTTAATAGGTGGGTGAGTAGATGGGTGGGCCTGCCTCCATCAGACTGCAGGGTTGGGGAAAGGATCAGGTGGGCCACTTTGGAGAAGCTGCATAACACATTGGAGGTAAGTCACTCCTATAGGTGTGCGTGTGTATGTGTGTGTGTGCACCCGTGCTCGTGCCTGCATGCACACACCTGTGCTTGTGCACACCCAAGCCTGAGCTCCCTATGCCTGGCAGCTTCCTGATCCACCCATCCACCGGGATCATCTACACCCAGCCCTGGGCCAGCCTGGATGCTGAGGCCACGGCCAGGTACAACTTCTACGTGAAGGCAGAGGACATGGAGGGCAAATACAGCCTGGCCGAGGTCTTCGTCACTCTCCTGGATGTCAATGACCACTACCCGCAGTTTGGAAAGAGTATCCAGGAGAAGACAATGGTGTTGGGGACCCCGGTGAAAATTGAGGTGAGCTTTGAAGGCAACGAAGCTTCCCTAAAAGCTTTGTTCTAGCTGCTGCAAGAGGCACCATGGCAGAAGAATTTATTTTAAAATAAAATTTAGTGGCTTCCCACAATGAGCAGGGGTTTTTAAGGTACGTTATACATCCCCATCCCCACCTCAACCCAGAAATAACCTCTAAGAGAAAAGATATTATTGCCACCTTACAAAAGAAGCAATTGAGGCTTGGGTAGCTTAAGTGTTTGGCTTGCCTTCGTTCAACAGCTGGTCTGCCTGTTTTCCGAGCAGTGCTGTGCAGACACTGCCTTCCCAACGTGGACGAAGCATGGACTCTGAAACCCAACAGACTTGACTTTGAATCCCAGCTCCCCTCCTTCTTTGTATCCATCCTTAGACAAGTCACGTATCATCCAAGTTTTTTCTCTTCTTTTCTTTTTTAACAATACCTACCGCCCAGACTTGTTCGGAGGATGGGATGATGTGACATACGTAGGGGGCCTGGCACAGACCCTGGCTCGTTCAATACTTCTCCCAACTCCAGTCCACTCCGAGTAGGGCTAGGGTCATTTCCCTTCCACCCAGCAAACCATATATGATTTATTGGTTTAGCCAGGGTACACAAGTGTCATCCTTGAAGCCCAGCTCTGTCTGACCCTCCCCACACACAGGCCACGGACCAGGACGCCGAGGAGCCCAACAACCTGGTGGACTATTCCATCACCCACGCGGAGCCAGCCAACGTGTTTGACATCGACACGCACACAGGCGAGATCCGGCTCAAGAACTCCATCCGCTCCCTCGATGCTCTGCACAACATTACACCTGGCGGGGACTTCACATGGTCCCTAGAGGTGCAGGCCAAGGACCGCGGCTCCCCATCCTTCAGCACCACGGCCTTACTCAAGATTGACATCACAGACACTGAGGTGGGTACCAAGTCTGCGTCGGGAAGAGGGTCAGAGGGCCAGCTCTGGCCTTGCTGCAGCGTGATCAGAGGAAAAAGACCATCTCGAGCCTTCCTCCAAAAGACACTCAATGCTAACAAAGGCTGCCTCTGCCATCAGACATATAGGCTTGGGAATCATGTAGAAATCCTAGTTCAACACCTTTTAACAGTGTGGCTTGGGGCTTTGCCTGGCCTCCACTTCCTTTCCTATAAACTGGGAATAGTGATGGCTTTTTCGCATGGGTGTTAAAAGGCAGAAGTAAAATCATGATATGTAGTTCTCAGCCCAGTATCTGGCAGAAAATCATCACTTAAGAGAGTTCCTGATTCATTTGGGTAGAAGAGGCCCTCCTTAACCAAAGGTAGGCAATCCCCTAATCCCTCAAGAAGAGAGTCCACCTAACACTGGAATTCTTAATCTGAAAGAGGTTGTTTACATTATGCTCTCTCAGTGTGCATTTTTCTGGAAAGGTGTACGCATCACGTTTTCTCTGTGTGTATTTTTTTCTGGACTGAAGCCCATAGTGCTCGTTGGATTCTCCAGGGGTGCCTGGCCCCAGAAAGATGGTTTTTAAACCATCAGGCTTCAGGGAGCTCATGAGCCCTGCTCCGTCCTCCAGGGACCGGGCAGGAGCCACAGAAGGCAAGGGGGTGGCTCTCTCTTCCAGATGCTGTCCCGAGGCCCCATGGCCGCCTTCCTGATGCAGACCAAAGACAACCCCATGAAGGCTGTGGGTGTCCTGGCTGGCTTCATGGCCATGATAGTGGCCATAACCGTCCTCATCTCCACCGCCACCTTCTGGCGCAATAAGAAGTCCAACAAGGTCCTGCCCGTGCGGCGTGTGCTCCGTAAGCGGCCCAGCCCTGCGCCCCGGGCTGTCCGCATCGAATGGCTCAAGTTCAGAAGGACCAAGGCTGCCGCCAAGTTTGTGCTCAAAGAGGATCCTTCCAATGAGAACTGCAACAACAACAGCCTAGGAAGTACACTGCCCCCCAAAGCCCCAGCTCCCCCTCCACCACCCACAATGGTGCCCAAGATGGGCACGGCCCCCTGGACTGTGCCTACAGTCTCCGGCTCACTCACCCCTCAGCAACCCCAACGGTCACCAAAACCCAAGGTGGGAAGCCCCCTCCAATCAGCTCTGGTCTCCGAGCTCAGGCAGAAGTTTGAGAAGAAGAGTGTAGGTAATAAGGCTTACTTCTAGCATGTGTCCTGTGGACCCTCATTTCCCCAGCCCAATTGTCCTATTACTTGGACCATGCTCCCCACCATCTGCTCCTTAGGGTCACCTCTGTTTTGGACCATGATGTGAGCCCCATATCCATGGCTCTGGATATGCCTTGGGTGAGGGATTTCTCTTTTTACGGGACACAACTGGCAAATACTTCCTCATCACCCGGATCGTTGGCACAGCTCTGATGCTCCCCATTCCACAAAGGCTGGGAATCCACAAAGAGCCAGCTCTGGGTGTCTTCTACTCACCAACCTCAGACCTCACAGAGTCCCTCAAGTCCTCCTGGGCCCTCAGCATCCTCAGTTGAGGATCAGGGCCCTGGCCGCATGTGGCAAGGCCAAGCGGGACCTGGATCCTGAAGCCTCCAGCTAAGAGGGGGAGCAGGAAGAGGAGGTTCAGCCCTGAGTAAGGTTGTGGTCAGTGACCCTGGCAGGCTGTAGGAGAGCGAATGCATCAGGGCCGGGCCGTGATGCACTGAAAACTCATGCCGACTGGGGGGCTGATCCTCAGAGCTATTGGAAAGATGGAGGACGGTGTCTGAGCAGAGTCCATGGGCACCTGCTGTACCGGCATGGGACCAGAGGTGTGACGTGACCCCAGCCAGGGCTGTCCCAGGTGGGCCCAGAAATGTGCAGGCTGGAGCCCTGCAGTAGTCCTAGAGTCACCCGGAAGAGCCGCAAGCCCCTCCCTAAGGCGCTGCCCCACCAGGAGTCCTGGAAGAGACAGTGCGGGGCTGAGTTTTGGAGAGATCTGTTTTTATCCTGCTCACATGGTGTAACCTTGGGAAAGCTGTTGAAATTCCCTGATCATTCACTTCTTCATCTGTAAAATGAAGTCAGTCAGTCCTCACTGCCTCACTCACAGGTCCAAGGTGAAGATTCAAGTAAATATGTGATAACAAGGACTTTAGCCAAGTGCAAAGCAGCACAAATGCAGAGTATTTTTCTGCAGGCCAATGCTCTGGGGTGCAACTCTTCCAGAAAGTATTAGGAGCCTTTCAAGCTGTTCTGCCAAGCACCCCCAGGAGGGCCTGTGCTGGGTTTGAGTGCAGCGCCTCAAATCATGGCCGCCAGAGCTGGACGAATGTCATTGGCCTTGCCTGAGGCTCCCCCAGTCCCGTTCTCCCCCATCGCATCCCCCACGCAGCCCTGGCCAGCCACCGTCAGAGAGGACCAAAGCCGGGCAGCACATCCAGCCCAAGCCTCCGTTTTGCCAAGAAGACAAATGGGTTTCCAAGGGAGGAGCGATTGCTGGAGGCCACACAGCAGGCTGGTAACAGAGACCTGGTCGGAGGGCTCCTGGCTTTTCGACGTTTTCCCCTGGCTGAGCACGCCTCGTCAGCTTGTGACAGCCTGCCCCGGGAGAGAAGACACGGAGGCCTCTACGCTTAATGCAAAGAGGTTCTGCCCAACTTTAAGGAAACCTGCTTTATGAGGAATGTAGCTATGTGCAGGGAGAGGGAAGTAGAACGGTTGTTTGCATCTTGCTCCCCTCACTACTAACTTCTCTGGAGTATCATCAGCGATTTTATTTAAACCAATTATATGCACATGCACTTTTCTTGATCTCTGGGTCTGTGTTTCAAGGTGTTACCCCGATATGCAGATGTATAAGCTCCTTGCTGGGGTTTCTGCAATCCCCACCCCAGAGTGTATTAAGTGAAATCTAACAAGCTGGGAGCCCGGACTGACCAAAGAGGGATGTTGCGGCGTGTATTTCAGGAGGGGACTGCGCTAGACCATGTTTGTCCTGCACGGGGAATACGACATCCTTCCAACTTGCATGCGATCAACTTCTTTTGTAAATGGTCAATAAAATCTGTTAAGCAAGGGCCAAGCTGACCTGCTCCCTGCTTGCATGTGTGTTAGCCGACTCATAGGGACCCGGCTCCCTGGCAGCCACACTCCGCTCCTTCCAGTGAGGCTGGGTCAAGTTCTACTGCATGAGGGAATGGTGAGGGCCCAGGGGCTGCCTGCCCAGCCACACTGGGACGGGCCTGGCCTCTAAGCTGGTGTAATTTTAAGCCTCCAACTAAAGAGCTGGGAGGCAGGGGTTTCAGCTTAGGGGGGCTTTCCCACTTCTGGGCCCTAAAGAATGGATGAATAATCAACAGATGTGTCTCGTCTCTAGGAAACCGGCAGGGCAGTGTGTGTTTCTCCCTTCAGTTGAGATCAGAATTTCTAACTATACGAAATAACGTGGTACTTTCCAGTCCGACAGCCCTGGGTCTGAATCCTGGTTCTGCTGCTTACGTGTGACTTTGGGCAAGAGACTAAGTCTCCCTGGGCCTCACTTCCCACATCAATACCTGGTGTAAAACAAAATCATTGCTAGGAAGGTGATGAGAGCTAATCTATGTAAAGCACCCAGCAGCAGCTTTGTATCTGCTGATACAAGCTCAGAAGACAGCTGCTATTCTTAGATGTACAAGAGGACGTTTGAGGATGTCCGCAGGCTGGAGCGCCATATCCTGGAGGCGAGGATTCCTGCTTGTGTTGACCTCCAGGATGTTCCTGCCCACTGAGAGGCCCGGGAGCCTCTCCCGGGTAGGGGGAGAGGAGAGGAGAGGAAAGGAGAGGGGCCCAGGAGGGAGGTGGAGGAGGGCAGGGCAGACGCTCTGGTTCTGTGCAGCCCTGGAGCTTGCGTTGGACCACCTGCATCCTGCAGGAGTTAGGAACCGAGGAGACCGTCCCTAAGAGAACCCGTGGGACTCGATACGGAGCAGCTGTACCTCAGAGTCCAACTGGCAAAACGTGGCAAAACCTGGGGCACAGCCGGAGCCTCCTGCTTCTCTGAGGTCTTCTGCAATGCTGCTGTTCTGAGGACTGGAAGCTTCGAGAGGAGCCAGGCTCAGCCCATCTAGCATGGGTGTTGGCATCCGTTGGCAGGCAGTGATGCCTCGCTGACGGTCCTCAAGGGCCCTGGCCACGGGGGGAAGGACAGGGAGAATGGGGAGGATGCCATGTGAGGACTGAGGCTTCCACAGTCCATGTGGACACAGGGAGGGTCCCTTAGAAGAGTCCCAGAAATAACGTGGCCGGGGTGGAGGGTGGTGTTGTGAGGTTTGGTGTAGTTTCCGAAGTGGCGATGGCGTAAACCACCATAAGTTGATCCATAAAGTAAGTGACTTTATTTTGCAGCAACAGGCTGGTGATGTTGGGACGTGACATTAGGAAATTGTGCAAATGCACGTTTTTAACTGAATGAGGTTCCGTCATTTATTTGTTAATCAATAACATACTCAGTCGTTCTTTTAATAACACATGTTCTGAGTGTACTGTCTGTGCCAGACCCAATTCCAGGTGTTAGGTCTACAGGCTCCAACAAGCCACAAGAAAGGAAGAAAAAAGAAAAAGGACGAAATCCTTCCCTCAGGTTGACAATAGCAGACTCATGGGGCCAGCAAAGGCTTTATTCCAAAAGCAAGTAGCTCTGCTTACAAATGTCTCCTGAACCAAAGGCACTCACCTTAAAATCATTTGGTCTAAGATCTTAGTAGATAAGATTCCCAAGAGCATGACAACTGAATCTGAAACTATAGCATCTTTTTTAAAAAATAATATTTATTTATTTATTTATTTGGGGTGAGGGAAAGGGCAGAGAAGAGGGAGGAGAGAAGCAAACTTCCTGTCGAGGGCAGAGCCTGATGCAGGTTTAGATCTCATGACTCCGAGATCACGACCTGAGCCAAAATCAACCTACGGAGCCACCCAGGTGCCCCTGAAACAGAATGTGGTGCCCATTAAACAGAATGTGAAGGGTATTAGCATAGATATCATATTATCACACATATACCTATACACACACACACACACACACACACACACATAGTCCTAGTAAGATCTGATATTCCAAATGGCCTGATCTATATATTGACTCACAGTCAAAAAAAACACAGATTGAGATACTCTTAATGATGATAACGTTTATTGTGATGATGTTTATTGAGGGCTTACTATGTGCCAAGCATTGTTCTGAGAGCTTTACATATGAAAACTCATTAATCATCAGGAAATCCCTATGAGGCAGGTAGTATTGGTATCCTCATTTGTTGAATGAGGAAATTGAGGCACAGAACAATAGAGCAATTTGTCCAAAGCCACAAAGCTGGTAGGAAGCAAAGCCAGAATTTAAGCCCAGGAAACGGAGTTCTTGGGTTTCTGGGTTTCAGAGCTTATGTTCTTAATCCTGCTGTCACATTGCCTAATTGAGCTGGAAAATGTGCGACTCCACCCTAGGATTTTTTTTAATTTATTTTTTATTTTATTTTATTTTTAAAGATTTTATTTATTTGACAGAGAGAAACACAGCAAGAGAGGGAACACAAAGCAGGGGGAGTGGCAGAGGGAGAAAGCAGGCTTCCTGACAAGCAGGGAGCAAGCGAGGCTTGATCCCAGGACACTGGGATCATGACCTGAGCGGAAGGCAGACGTTTAACGACTGAGCCACCCAGGCGCCCAGAGGATTTTTTTTTTTTAAAGGGCAATCTAAGGGTCTTGAAATAATTAGTTTCCCAGGAATCCTCTCCAGGCCCTGTTCCCTCTCCCTGAATTTCCAGGTTCGTAGAAACACCTGAACGTGCCCCTGCTCACTGACAGACTCCTGATTCTCACCGCTATGTTACACGTGTCCTCTGTGGCCCTTCCCCCCATCCTGTCCTTTCTGTCCCACAACCACCACGAAGCTTTCCTTGCCAGAAGTGGAGGCCAGAACATCCACTCCTGCCTTCCTGGTAGCCCCAGGTCACTTCAGAATTGCTGTACCCTCCACGACCTGTGGATAGCCTCTGATCCTACGGAGAAAAACACGCAGAGGCCACTAGAAGTACAAGCTCTTGCCTTGCTCTGACCACATTTCTTCAAAACGTATCATAGGAAATTACTCATGAACAAATTCTCTACCGCATTACGTGCATGTATGTGTTGTTTATATACATATAACAACATATATGTATATACGATGTTAAAATATATATTCTTAGGTGTGATCATGTCTCTGTAGCTATGTTTTTTTGAAGGCTTGGAGGACATGTTACATAAAATGGACCTGGAAGGATGACTAGGAATTGGTGAAGAAGATGGGAAGGAGGAAGAAAATATTTCTTGGAATGTCACAGGGAGACCAGCTTATAATCAGCAGTCTTCAGGGGATTTTCCTGTGGCCCGTGAGAAGCTGCAGAAAGACAGATGTGGGTTTAAATCCTGAGAACGATTACCAACCAGCAGGGCTGTCCGGAGGGACAATGAGGTTCTCGGGGGTTCACTGGGAAGCCTCCACTCCATGTGCACCCAGTTAGGAGGAGACAATCACCTCTTAGGGGTTTAATAGGAGAGCTTGAAACATTTAATAGGGGAAGGGAGTGGAAGTTAGAGCCTCATTCATGTAATAAACACTTGTGCTCAGAGCTGAGATGCTAGGGACGTGGGGCTGGGAAAATAAGCCTGAAGCTCAGAATCACATGAGACTGGGTGGGAATCAGGGTCTGTAGCACCCCCCCATTTGTAGGTGATAATAATAATGATTATAGGGTCGGGGCGCCTGGGTGGCTCAGTGGGTTAAGCCTCTGCCTTTGGCTCAGGTCATAATCTCAGGGTCCTGGGATCCAGCCCCTCATCAGGCTCTCTGCTCAGCGGGGAGCCTGCTTCCCCCTCTCTCTCTGCCTGCCTCTCTGCCTACTTGTGATCTCTGTCTCTCTGTCAAATAAATAAATAAAATCTTAAAAAAAATAATGATTATAGGGTCATTTGATTTTATATAGATTCTGTTCCTTCTGGGTATGGCCCTTGCAACTCTACTTTCTAAAATCCTAAGCCCTGGGCTGCAGCCAGTCTCCTGTTCCTCAGTCCTGATGGCTCCAGGCTATCCGGTGCTCCAAGGACTGCTCATGGGGACACAGACACCCACAAACAGAGGGTCACATCACCTACCAGATTCTCATTGCCCCACAGGGCAGCTCTTTGGAGCCTCAAATTTATGTGATCTCATTGGGAGTTTCCAGTAAGAGGAAGAAGAATGCTTTCTGAAGGAGACGCAAGAATACTGCAGAGCAGACATTTAGAGGAAACAATGGAATGAGAGCCTCTCTCGAGCGGTGCCCCCGCCAGCGGTTAGGTGCGTGTTGTTGCCCAAGCCACCATAACTTGCTGGGCTTCTGCTCCTTCACCTGTGGAAAGGGGTGGAATTCTATCTTTCTCCAACAGGATGGCACATGTGGCATGTTCTATGTAATTGTTACAGGGCTATATCTATGGAAAGAGTAACATTTATTGACTTCTAGCCATCATATATAGTAAGATAATTAATTGGACAGGTCAAAGCTCCACCAGCATCCTTTCCGTGAAGAATTGTGTCTTCCTGATCATTGTGTCAAGTTCAGTGTCCGGAACAGAGTAAGTGCTCAATAAATAGTGTTGAATAACTGGGTCAAGCCAAGTTGAGTTGCCACAGAGGGTAGGTTTAGGGACTAATGGCCCACGTTCTGCACCACAACCCTCCCCTCCCCCCACCCCCCCACGCCGGCCATGCCCAGCCTGAGCTGTTCAGCCCCAGTCTACCTCTCTGTCTTTCTCCTCATCCCCTTCAGCATCTCTGTGGCCCAGGCCATCCTCACAGACAGCTATGTGCTCTCTGTAGGAGCAGTCCCGGTGCTGTGGCGCTGCCCGGGGGCACCTGGGGGCCTTCCTGCGCTGAGGACAGCAGTACAGCCCCCACTCACTGCAGCTGCAGGGCGCCTGGGCTGCCCAGACATAGGCGCCCACGGGCACCGCAAGCAGCACAGCACACAGGACCACTGCGATGTGCAGCAGGCGCTGCCGGCCCTCCAGCTCGCCGTGGTTTCTGCCGGTCACAAAGACCACACAGTGGCCCCGGCGTGCGGGCTGGCCCTCCAGGCTGAGGCACGCCTCATATTTCGTGCCGGGAAGGAGGTCCTCCACGGAGTATGTGTTGATTCCGGGGCCAATGTGCACCACCTCCTTCCTGAGCGTTTCATCCGATGCGAGGTAGAGGGTGAACCACTTCTCCTCGGGGGCGTCCGCCACAGCAAACCACTCCAGCAAAATCCCATGCACTGTCTGCTTGACGACCCGCAGGTCAACATAGGCATTGCCACGTGAAGGGAAAGAGGGAGAATGGGGTGCAGGCAGGGCCTGGGCGGGCTGGACGCGGAGGGAGATGACAAGGGTGCTCCTGCCAAGGGAGTTGGAGGCCACACAGGTGTAGTTGCCTCTGTCTACGAGGTGGGCGGCAGGGATGACCAGTTCCGACAGAGCAGTGTCTTCTGCAGTAGAGGAAGTCAGCACTGGGGGAGAGAGAGCGAAACAGCTCTGAGAGACACGTCTCCGACAGAAAGCTGCACAGTTCAGCAATGCCAGTTATTTTTTTTTAAGCTGGAGGCGACCATTTATTAAGTATATGTTTGGTGCCCCATATTTGCCTCTCAGCCCCTCTGTAAGGTAAGTACCCCAGTTTTACACATAAGAAGCTGAGGATAGGAGTGAGTAAGCAACTTGCCCACAGGGAGAGATGCTCAGAGGCAGTGATTAATCTGGAACCTTGTTCTTCTGCCCATAAAGACCACACTTCCACCTTCACTAGCTGCTCCCAGCAAACTACCAGAAGCCTAACGGAGCTAGCAACATGGTTTTGGGGAGATCTCTTACAACAATGTGATATTGTGAGCTTCAAAAATTGTCTTTTTTGGGGCACCTGGGTGGCTCAAGCCATGATCTCAGGGTCATGAGATCGAGCCCTGTGTTGGGCTCCATGCTCAGCAGGGACTGCTTTTCTCCCTCTCTCTCCCTCTCCCTCTGTCTCTCCCCCCACTTGTGCTCTCTCTCTTTCTTAAGTAAATAAATACATCTTAAAACATATTTAAAAGAATTGCCTTTTTACCTCCCAGATATAGAGAAGCTCAGAGTCTGGATCCAAATGCCTGCATTCTATCCCTTACTAAGTATATGGTCTTGGACCAGTTGCTTAGATTCTTTTGGCCTCAATTTCCTCATTGGTAAAATGGGATGATAATAGAACTTATTCCCTAAGTTTGATACTAAGAGTTCAGTGTGAGCTGTGTTATTACTGAGAGGATACATATAATATGGTACCAAAGAAACTGACTACAGAACATTAAAAAAGACATGTGTATGCATCTCACTGTTCTTCAAGAGCTACAACAACAAATCCTACATTTCTCCTTCACTGGCATTTAATCTCGACCCAATAAGATGTGATTAAAATGATAGGAAAAAGTCGACAGTTTGGTTCATTAGCTATTTTTAAATCTTCCAGCAGTTTGTCACTATGCATAACAAATATATGGGTAACTGACTGTATTTCTCAAGTTTTAGTCAGATATTTCTAGTTGTTGTCTAGACAGCATTAAGATATCACAAGGGAGGCCATCCCTGGCCTTGTGTTGTGTCTCAACCCTGCAGGTAGCGAGAAAGGTGATTGCAGCTGAGGTATGAAAACAGAGCATAGAGTTTCAGATCATGAGAAGCAGGCTTGAATCCCAATGTTGGGGTCCATGGAAGTCACTTCCTCACCCAGGGTCCCAGTATTACAACTTCAAGCCAGTAAGGTCTGAACAACACAGGGGTGGGAAGTGTAAAATTCAGCCAAGGAATTCCCAACCTTGCCCAATGGTAAGAATTACTTGGGAAAGGAGGAGGGGAGAAGAAGGAACACTTATCGATATACATTATTCTCAGACCCTTCCCTAGACACAAGGAATGTGAATCTCCCGGGCAGGGGCCTGGAAATCTTTTTTCAAACCAGCACCCCAGATGAGTCTGCTCCAGCAATTTTAGAAAATAAGTAATAGATAATCTCTAGAATCAGTCCTAGTCAGAAATTCTATGATTTAAAAATACACAGCATAATATTTTGCATCCAGAAGACTCTCAAAGAACATATTTGTTTATATATAATTTTATAATATTTATACAATATGTCAAGTCAACTCCAACATATATATATCCCATAGAGATCTGCATGCAATCACTTAAAATCATGCCAATAGTGGAACACTATTTTGGAAATTTTCCTGTTGTGTTGGGTATAGTTCAGGCCCATCCCAATCCTACCCGCACACTCACTTCACTATTGATCCAGTTTAGAACGTCCCTACTCGAGGACTGGGTTGCTGTAAGGCCTCACTATTTCCCCAGATACATTGAGAGGGTGCCCGTGGCTTACCATCAAATTCCCTCCACATGCTCAGGGGATAAGTCCATGCAATGGTTGGTGAAGGGCTGGCCCGTGCCAGGCATCTCAGGGTCACATTCTGTCCCATCTGGGTGGTGACACTGGCACTGGGGGTTGAGATCTGTGGCTTCATGCAAGCGCTGAGCTCAGTTTCATGAAAAAGCTGCCCTGCCTTGGAGAGAGGGCGTTGACACATCAGGTAGGAATTCACCAGGATGACCGGGCTGCTGATGGACTTTACAAATTGGACAAGTCCCCTCAGGCGACAGTCACATAGCCAGGGGTTGTTGTGCAGTGCTAGCACCCTGGTGGGGAGAATCTTGCCTCCACAGCCAGGCTGCGGGTGTTTCTGGTAGGCCAGCCAGTTCAAGAAGACACTCCTGGATACAACCGTAAGCCTGTTGAAGGATAGGTCAAGGTAAGTCAGGTTGATCAAGAACTGAAGAGCTAGCTCAGGAAGCACATCGATCCTGTTGTGTTTGAGATCCAGGACCCTCAGGAGAGGAGTGGCTTGGAATGCTGTCCATGGCACTGAACGGAGTTTGTTCCCCTCCAGTCTCAGCTCCTTCAGTTCTGACAGGTGTTCCAGGGCTCCCAGGTGTATCACAGTGACATTGTTAAAATTAAGCCAAAGGTATTCCAACGTGCTCATGCTGATGAAGGACCCTCGAGGCAGTTCAAATAAGGGCGAATTTTCAATTCTCAACAGCTTTAACTGTTCAGGATGGTTCCTTGGGATCTCTCCTAAAGGGATAGACATGCACTGCAGAGCCCTGTACAAGAAACCACAAGAGCTTTAAGGTGAATATTGGGGGGTCTCCTGGGTGGCTCAGTCAGTTAAGCCACTGACTCTTGGTTACGTGCGGGTCATGATCTAAGGGTCCTGAGATCAAGCCCTGAATTGAGCTCCCAGCTCAGTGGGGAGTCAGCTTCACCTCTCTCTCTCTCCCTCTGCCCCTCCCCCCACTCCCTCTCTCACTCTCTCTCTCTCAAATAAATACATATATCGTTAAGAAAGAGGAACATCGGGGAAGTGAGATCAGGTTTATTCTGGCATTAGATGTATGAATTTAAAGAAAAAAATAGGTGTTATTCACTTGAAATAAAAGAAACCCCTTTTGGTAAAAGTGCACAGTTCTCCAAAGTTTAGCACCAACTAGAGATTTTGCTGATTTCCTGCCAAATCTAGGCCTGTTCCCACTCCACATCATCCCCAAAGAAAGCCCATCCCCTACAACCTCCTAGCGTCTTGTTAGTACAGCCCACCTGCCGAAACTGTCCTCTGAGCAGGTACATCCTGGCAGACAGGGTGGCTGAGCTGCATGTGAATCCAGAAAGACCAGAACTAGCAGGAAATAATGGGAAACTGAAGCCATATTCTTCTGTAAGAAACTACCTTGCAAGTTTTGAATAAGTATAGTCCAAGCTTCCTAGTGGCAAATCCTATTACTGGTAATCCATGGCGATGTAGGTCAGCACAGCAGTGGCAAAGCTCCTGGTTGCTCTGAGGTCTGTTATGGCCCAGATCCCAAGCTCAGTAAGAACCTATGAAGAGGGAGCTATGTCTCTCAACTAAGATCACAGAATTCACCCTTTGTCTGGTTCTTCAGACTGCAAAGCAAACTCTAAGCCAGTTGTCCTATTGAGCACCGATACTGCCTTCCCTCAGTTTCTTACAAAATGATCTGAGAAACAAGCAGGTAATATTATCCTGAGCACTATGGTTCTGGTTATTTGGCCAGAATTCATCTAATTCTTCATCTATCACAATTGGCTCTTGAAAGCTCAAATTTTCAACCACTCTCTAGAAGTGAATGCAGATGGTGGGTGACAAAAATGTGACCACTCCCATCACTGGCTTTCTCCCCACACCTCATGTGATGGAGTCATTCCTATACTGCATTAAGACAGCTGCCTCTGCCACATGGATGGGCAGAGTCAGAGAAGCATCGCAGTGCAGAGATTAAACCACAAATTGAATTTTCTGATTAAGGAAATGTGTGCTTCTTATCCAGGATCTCACAACTTTCTCTGAATGCTGTGTATTTCACATGATAAATGTGAGAGACTTATGTTTTAAGGTGAGATATATGTGATTTTGGGTGCTTGCTCTGCCACTCCTTAATCATTCAACAAATATGTATAGGCCATCTGCACACACTTTCTAGGTGCAAGGAATTCACTGGGTGAATTCTAAACTTTTTAGACCCCGTGCCATGGAGTATTCTCTCTAGTTTATATTTCTTTGTCTTGAGATTTTTGGAATGTCACGTAACCTCCAGGAGTCTCAGTTTCTCCTCTGCAAAGTGAGGAAATTAATAAATAATTTATTGTGTTTCCAAGGAAACTTTGAGGTTATATAAAATAAAGTATCTAACATACAGTAGTCATGTTAATCCCCTTCCTACACCAACAGAGTCTTGAAGAGCAGCTGATCCCAGGGATGGAATCACAGAAGTTCAGAGTTGGAGGGGACAGTGCTAGTTGCTCGTTGCTAGGTAGTTGCTAGGATCAAGCCCCACATTGGGCTCTCTTCTCAGCAGCAAGACTGCTTCTCCCTCTTCCTCTGACTGCTGCTCCCCCTCCTTGTTCTCTCTTTCTCTTAAATAAATAAGATATTTTTTAAAAAAGGATGACCCATCCATATGCTGTCTACAAGAGACTACAAGGTACTTCCTGGTGAATATTGACATTCCATGAGTTCCCCTAAGACTCAGGATATACATTATACTGTACAAAAAGCCTCAAGGAAGAAAATCCGCTTAGTAGTTAACCAGTGACGAGGGAAATGGGTCACAACTAAGCTGATTATACTCCAGGCTTACCATCCAAGCCAGATATATTTGTTCGAGTTTCTTGTCTAGCTCTACAATCTGGCTAGATCTCTGAAGTCCTCTCAAGGTAAAAATCAAAACAAAGTGCAATGGGTGCAAAGCTTGTTCAAGACATGGAGATGTGCAGCCTAGACCCCCTTCAAGGAATGGGTTCATGCTCGGCTGCAAAGATTGCTTGCATGAGATCATGCCCTTCCCAAAGCAACCCATATACAGCAACTAAGGGTGAAGAGGGCCCAAGGGCCCAGCAGATTTGGCCTGATGGGGGGCACTCTGATCCACTCCAGAGGTTTGCACTAGGTTGGCCAAGATTTTGTCAAGCTTGCTTTTTGGGAAAAATGTGATTTAATTCACTGCATCACAACCCACTAGTGAATTCTTTTTCTCACCTTAAAATATAAAGACCTAAAGATATCTCCATCCCCCACAATTTCTTCTATGTTCCTCCCAGGCTACCCTGTTCTAATGAATCCAGCTGAACCTAACCTTCCATTGGTTTGCTGAAAGCCTGAGACGAACATCCACTGGCATGTCATCTCTGGAATTATGCAGGTCACTTCTGCACTGCTCCTTCTCTCCTGACTCCCTCATCTTCTGATTTTCTTATTTGGCATATGGGCACAGATGTGTAGCTGTGTTGTTAATTAAGGCAAGAGACTGGGACAATTAAATCCGGGTTATGTCATTCACCTCAAATAACTAAGTGGTGTTCCTAAACTCAAGAGATTTAACAAGGGGAAGGGGTTTGAGAATATGACACCCCCATCTCCCTTCCTGCAGGATGTTTTTGGGAACTTGGCTCTTATAGTTATTGATAGAGATAGTCATGGGAGAGGGGGTCACTATGTTTGTGAAGCAATTAGATATAAATAACTTCTTGGTGGTGGTTCCCAGGCTAGTCTTTATAGAACCTTAATAAGACGGTTTTCTATCTTTCAATTGGAAAATATTACCCCAATGTTAGTAGAGTTTCGGGATGGCTCAGACAGAGAACTAGGTGACATATCAGGAAGCAGACATGCCATCTTACCTCTTTCTCAAGCTGATGCTCTTCTCTCACTCTTCCCTGGCTGCCAACCACATCTTAGATGTCTTCCTGGCTACCCATGCTCTGTGGCATGCCAGTGATAGACGCAGAGATGACTACATTCCCAAGCTCTCTTGAAATAGGCAGGCTATGAAATGTTAGAGGAAATAATGTTTTAAAACCCCCTACATGATTCTCCAGTTTCTCTTTCTCCTTGTTACAGCAATTGTTGACTTCATCAGCCTGAATCCCTGAGTGAATAAATGGAATGGAGCCTTCCCTCTATCCACATTTCCCACAGACTCAAGAGACTCTGTAAAAGCAGGGCTAAATCTTTCTATGTTAAGCCACCAAAATGTGGTAATTGGTAATATAGCATCAGCCTAACCTATCCTGACTACAATGCCTTTGCAATCAAATAACCTATTTAAGTACTTTTAAGTTTATTTTTGTCTCTACTGGGTTATATGGTAGTTAAAACAAAAATTTCCAGCTCTAAGATCTCTAAACACACTGTTCACTGAGTCCCTTGAGTGATAGCCTAATTTCAGTAGCCTACATCCACTTTCCAGGATACAATTTCTGTTACTTGCCTTTTGTACCATGCAACCTACACGTGTAACTTGAGATAAGTGACATGGGACATACCCCATCCCTAGGTCAAAAGGAATATAACCATGTTGCAGTCAGAAAAAGACATGATGAAGATGTCACAATTCCAATCAACCTCCAAACAAACCTTTCAAAGACAGCATGCTGTAGAATCACCATGGTGCAGGCTGGTCTTCATCACTGGGAGACCAGAAATTATTTTCCCTGGACTCTAAGCAAGTTTTCAGGAACCAACTTAGACTAACGAGACTCATATACCAAAAGACCCATATATAAACCAGACATCATTTTATTTTTTTACAATGAGAATTCATTTTTTCCAGTTACATGAATATTCATTCATGAGCATAATCCAGGATGATTTTTCTCTACAAGAGCAAACCAGGGAAAACAGAACCACACAAAGGAAGACTGACAGATGGATATTAGGATGCTGACCATCTTGGGGGTTATTCCATCCAGACCACCAAAGTAGGTCTTACTGAATCATTGAAAAGTGAATCATTGAAATCTCTCTCTCTCTCAAACACACACAAACACACATACATTCACATAATATTGGATAAATACTAACAAATTCTTGCTTTCAATTCCTGAATTTTCGTCAAACAAAGTTTTATAAAACTGACTGGATGTTACTTGTCTTTGGGCCAATAATTGCTCAATCTTGATTGGCTCTGTCAATCATTTAGAGGAAATATCTTCATTATTTCAATAAGTGGCTGCTTTCATCTACTACATTTATGTTTGTTCTAATTTGGGGAGTCCTTGTCAATCTCATATATCAAATAATCAGAATTGAGTCTTGGGTCTCAACAGCAGAAATACCTTGGTAAATTTACATCAGGGGTTAGAAAACTATAGCCTGGGAGCCAAACCCAGCCTGCCGCCTGTTTTTTTTGTAAATACCATTTTATTGGAATACAACGATGCCCATTAACTTACATATTGTCTATAACTGCTTTCACATTCCATCAGAGGAACTGAGTAGTAGTGACAGAGCCTACAATATTTACGATCTGATTTTCTTTACAGAGTATGTTTGTTGACCCATGATGTAGACAGTGGTTTTGTCATCTTCCAACCAAATAATTTCTCTTACCAATGGCTATGGGCCCTTAAGTTATAGTCAGATGTATCCTCCAGGTGATGGCCAGAAAATATCCATATATGGAAATTCCATGCTCATGTATACTGGTGGTCTTATGGTTCTTATGGTTTCCAATGACTTGAAAAAATCCATTTCCATAGTGAACTTACTATAGAATGCATTGCAGAGATCAACACTGAATAAAGACCCTCAGCCTAGCAGAAAGTTATGAGAAGCTTAGACCCTCCAAGAAAAATCGATCACTACCCTCTGTAAATTATTCACCCCATTGGGCTTCAGTTTTTTTTTCATCTGTAAAATCAAGTAGCTCAGCCTCCATAATGGGTTGTTGTAAAGATCAAATGAAAGAAAATAGGAAAATATGTTGTAAGGTCATATGTTGCAAGGTCTTTTGTAAATATGAGAGGGAGTACAGTAACTTTAGAAATCACTGCACTGGGACACCTGGGTGGCTCAGTTGGTTGAGTATCTGACTCTTGGTTTCAGCTCAGGTCATGATCCCAGGGTCCTGGGATTGAGCCCCGCACTCAACATGGAGTCTGCTTGTTCCTCTCCCTCTGCTCCTTCCCCCACCCCTTGCTCACTCTCTCTCTCCTCCTCCTTCTTCTCTCTCTCTTTCATAAATAAATAAAATTTTCAAGAAAGAAAAGAAATCACTACATTACACTGTTTCATATTTGGCAATGGTTCAACACAATATGGGATTTCTTAGTTGATAGCAGCAAAATAGTTTTCTTGAATCACTTGCTGTCCCCAATTTCCTCAGTTGTTACCTAAAGGCCTTGGCACCAAACACCCTGGATGCTCCCCTTTTTAGAGCTCAGTCCTGCAGACAAGACACAACATCGACCCTTCTGCTGGGAACATTCACCTTCACTTGTGTGCAGAGACAGCCTCTCAGCGGTTTCCCAGTTTTAAGCAAATCGAACAGGAATCTCACTTTGGAATGGCTTCCTGAATAACTGGGAATGCCCTGAGACATCCTCAGGCATCCAGGTAAGTTTAGTCAAATAACAAAGGCTGCTGCGTGGGGACAGAGGTGAGCCGTGTGTTGAATGTACTGTGCCCTCCACCGTGAACACTCTCTCAGACTCACATTCCTCCAGTCTGAGAGCAGATGAGCCGGAGTCTCTTCGGCATCATCCAAACCTCTAGAAGTTACTGAACATCAAATGATGATCCAGGCAGAATGGCACCCGGAGACAAAAATGTTAGAATCCTAAGTGTAGACTGTGAGGGCAGAGCACGCATCGCTGCATGTGTGGGACCGTATGACTGTGGCTAACGCATGAAGAGACTGTGTGTGTGCATGTCCGTGAGTTAGCATAAATGTAATCAAGATGCCAGCGAGGGGTGTGGTAAGGACTGTCAACTCTGGAACCAATTCCTGGTCCAGATTCCAGAGCCGTCACTTGCTAGCTGTGAACCTCCTGGGCAATGTAGCAGATCAGATCACTGCTCAGCAAACCATTTCCTGCCCCACCATCACCTCCCTGGGAGAACTGTCCTCGGCTGCTCTGTGAAAGTTGGCTTTGGCCCTGGGACTTGCTTTGGCAGATAGGGTATGGGTAGTAATGGCAGAGTGCCAGTTCTAAAGCTGAGAACTCAAGAGACGTCGCCTATTTCTGCTCATGCCTCCGATATCATCCGACCCCTCCAAAAAAACCGCCTGCCCCAAGTAGCCACTGACTCTCCATCCGGGGCCCCAAAGAGAACTCAGGGGGAGGGGCCACCCGGGTCAACCCGCAGACCTGTCATTGTGTGAAAATAAGCGCTTGTTGCCGCATACCACTGAGGTTTTGCTTTTATTTGTTATCCGGAATAAAACGGACTGATACAGGCAAGCTGGTTAATCCCCCGGTTTCTTCTCCAGGAAAATGGGGAGAACACAGACCTGCAAAGGTCTGTGACGAAAACGAATTAAGTTAATGTACATAAAGCACTTAGAACACTTCCTGGCACGCCCGAAGCGCTTAATAAGCATTAGCGGCTGTCGCTGTGGGTAAATGTCTGAGGAAGCAGGTACCCGAGCGGAGCGGACGAGAGTGGGTGAGTGTGGACCCAGGTGTCAGGGTAAGCAGGTGGGAGGGGCAGAGGGAGAGTGGACGCGAGCAGGTATGCGGGCATCTGGAGGGGAGCGCGTCCCCTCAGCAGAAGTACTCATTGATCCGCCTGCCCGCCCTGGTGCCCAAGACCTGAGAGTCCAAGCTCGACCGGGCGGAGAGGAGCCTGTCCGCCTCGCCGAGGCTGTGCTGGGACAGCTCCTCGGAGCCGTCCTCACTGTGGCCCAGCCTCTCCAGGTTGAAGTAGGCCCCCGTGGCCTCGGCAGAGCCCCCCGTGTGGCACTTGCGGCAGCGTCGCTGCACAGCCCCGCAGCACACGAGCAGGGTAAGGGGCAGGGAGATGACAATGGCCACACTGATCACCACCACGTTGATGAGCCGCTGGGTGGCCTCGGCGTCCACCACCCCATCCGTGGAGAAGATGACACACTGCTCCTTCTGGGGCACCAGGTCCCATACACAGACACACGCCACGTACTTGGTCTTGGGCACCAGCCCACGGATGGTGACGCTGGTCTTCCCAGGCGGCACCATCACCCGCCGCATGTTGCGCTGCCCGAAGATCGCATAGAGGACACTGAAGGTGGTTGTGTTCCCAGCCTGGGGGGCCTTCCACACCAAGATCACGCTCTGGTAAGTGTCTCCCACCACCTTGAGAGACCTCACCATTCGGGCCTCCTGGCGCCCTGCCTGCCCACTCGAGCGCTCTCCTGGGATCTCCATCTGGAAGTGCTGAAGGGTCAGCTCCCCCTTCGCGTTGGGCATGGGGGACCCAGTGGGCAGGACAGCAGGTCCGGGGATGTCAGGGACATGCCTGGCCACCATCTTGTTGTACGCAGCAGCTTCCGCGCCCTCACCTGTCCTTGCCCACCGTGCCCCTGGGCTCCCACTCTGTTCTGTGGAAGCCTGAGACCCCGTGATGGCCAGGGAGATGACAGTCTCAGAGACTCCCAGGAAGTTCTTGGCCTGGCAGATGTAGTCTCCAGAGTCGAGGAGGGACACAGCAGGCAGACCCAGCAGCGTCCAGCTCGTGCCATCGCTGGAGACTTCCTGGTGCACTGTGGGGAAAGAAGCGCAAGGGGGAAAATGAATGGGCTCATCGGCCCCAGCTTCCCACCAGCGCCAAGTTCACAGCCCCTGGACGGTGCATACTCTTGTATACACAGCAGACCTTGTCATCCCAAGAAGACACTGGGAGTCGTTCAACTTTTCTTAGACTAGCCAAGGGGATCAAGATCACTGGGGCTCAAAGTGGGGAGACCCAGACTCAGGCCAAGTCGAAAGATGATCTGCCTTCTAAAATCTGCGGTGTTCAAGCCACATTCTTCAGGGCTCTGGAGTCCTACAGAACGGACTCCTTGGGGCAGCAGGCAGCACTCCAGGGGGGTAAGCTGGGTCGGGTGAACATGAGACAGAGGCCCAGCTGGAAGTGCTTGGCCACCCTGTCCGGACCCACTGCCACCCCAACACCAGCATTTTCAACTCCGTTTTACGTAATGGAGATCCTGACCCAGTTTTGTTTGTAAACTGATTTCAAACTCACAGTCTTAGATCGACAATTGCCAACCTAATTGAAGGAGACGCCAAAGAAAGTGGCAGAGACACTTCCAAAGCAATAGAGGCAGAGGGGCCCCCTCTTTGCCACCTAGCCCAGCTTTGACCCTGGCATTGACTGGCCTCCTAAAAGAAAACTGGGTCCTGGTAAGGGGTGGCATTGTGTCTGTTTCTTCCAATCTGCCAATTCTCTTGGCTGCACCTTAAAAGCAGCAGTCTGCTCCCATGACCCTCTGCCCCTTCCATTGGTCTCCAGGCCCCAGTGACCTGGGGCTGAAACTTTGAGGAAATGCCAGTGACTTATTCCAAAGTGCCTCAGTTGGGGGAACTTCTCTGTAAGAACCTTGGGTATTGAGCAAAAACCTTATTAATATTATTGTTAATGACCTATAATTGGAAGCTTCCTGCCTTTTTTTGGTTGCTCCTGTGGAAAGTACTGAAAAGATTGTTTCGTTTTGTTGTCTTTTTATAAAAGGGGAGGTGGAGAGACCCCTTCAGAGCAGGGATTGTGCCGGGAGAGTGCCTCGGACTTTGGGACATTTCATCCACAGAAATTTCCAAGCTGATGGTTTGGTTCGGGGGGAGGGGGTTGGTTTTTATTTTTGTTTGTTTTTGGTTTGGAAAAACAAGCATTTTTACCGCGCACGTAAATCGGTCAGCAGGGAATGGTTTTTAGAGGTGAGGGTTGGTCCGCGTGGAGGAAAGAAATGTCTCTGGGGACAGAGGATCCCGGGAGTCCCATCACATTTTCTGCAATCTGCTCTGAGATGTGGCCTTGTCAGGAGAGCCTGCCCTCCTCAGATCGCAGGGCCAGACACCCCGCCTCCATCTTTCCAAGCACCGGGGCAAAAAACCACAAAGGAAAGGAAGAAAACTTATATATATATAATATAAAAATCACTTGGTGATTAAAAAAATAACTGCTCCATAAATAAAACTCCTAAAGTCACTATGTTTAAAGGGTTTGGTTGTGTTTTTTTGTTGTTGTTTTTCGGAGAAATATTGTAAATATATATTTTTTGTTGCTGATTTAGAGTCAATCTCCAACGTTGTGCTAAAAATTTTAAATTAAATGTAACCATTAAAGGGGCAAGTCCTGCTATCTCAATTACACATTGGGGTTATTTTGGGCCAGGGAAGGAGGGAAGCTAGTTGGACTTTTGTTTTCTAAACATTCTCCACTATTGGTTTTAGAAAGAGCAAGGACATCTTTCCTCTGACACATACGAATGGGAGATATTTGTGTAATAAAATTTTTAAAAGACAAAAAAAGAAATAGCCTCTGATGGGAAATATTTTGATTTGGGTTTTTTGGGTTTGGGGTGTTTTTCTTTTTCTTTCTTTCTTTTCTTTCTTTCTTTTTTTTTTTTTAATAAAAAGGCTTTAAAAACTAAAAAAAAAAGGTAGCAGAGACAAAAAACCCATGGTTTTTTGGGTTTGGGGTGTTTTTCTTTTTCTTTCTTTCTTTTCTTTCTTTTTTTTTTAATAAAAAGGCTTTAAAAACTAAAAAAAAAAAAAAAAGTAGCAGAGACATGAGGTTTTCCTGTCAGGCACTAAGAAATGATTGTTCCTCGACCCCCTTTCTGCACATAGGTGGGCAGTGACTCCTGCAAACCCCACCATCCCGGCCAGAGATGAACCATCTCTGTCTACACAGCAGAAAGAACACGGCTGTGCGCTGCAAGCCAAGCGTTTAGCTTCTCAGAGTCTGTTTACTTATAAAACAAGAAGGATAATCAGGTTCTTTTTTAAAGTTCAGTGACATTGTGTGCATGATATACTTAACACGTGAGGAGCTCCAGAGACGGTAACTCGTGTGGTTAATTACTCCTCCTGACACTGGCTTAACAATTACAACTTGGACACTGACTCTAAATATTAAATATACTAAGAGTATCTTCCACCAACATGGCAGCATCTCGTTCCTCCCAGGTGGGCCCGGACTGAGTGGCTCCTGGAACACATAGGACAGGTTGAGAGCCACTGTCCCCCGACCTCCCCCGACTGAGCCTGCACAGTCCCTGTAGCTCACAGACCTGTGCCTTTGAGTGGGTCCCCGTTGGCTCTCCTCCAGCTCATCTGTGGCCCAGGGACGCCGGTGGCCCCACAACGTAGCAATACCTCACTGCCCGGCGGGGACCTGACGCTGGCCAGCCCTGGACGGAGCTCCGGACTCTGGCACTTCCTCAGTTCCAGCTGGCTGAAGGCCACTCCGGCCAGGCTGCGCGGGCTGGCACACTTCAGCCTGGCCTCTATGAAGGCCAGGTGTGGGGCCCAGCCTTCCAGGAAAAGGGCCAGGTCATAGAGGCGGCAGTCACAGGCCCAGGGGTTGTCCTGCAGCCCTGTGGGGGGTGAGAAGGGAGGCAAGCGGTGACCCTCGATATTCAGATCCCCCACACCCAGCTCTTCTTCCCCCTCAGGGAGGACAAGGCATGTCCTGAGCTCAGAGTCAGCAGAACTGGCCTCCAGGTCCAGCTCCTTGCCTCGCTAGCTGTGGAACCTGAAGGCTGATTCTTAGTCTTAATGATAGAAGTACTTCCCTTTCAGAGTTGCTACAAGCATAAATAAAGATAAATCATGGTAAGCATTTGGGTAAGCCATGCAGCATGCTGACAAAATGGACCCTTCCTGCTGCCATCCTCGGACTGAGCCTTTCAGGCTACTAGTCAGGCAGTGAGTATTTCAGCAACACCTGCCATATGTCAAAATCCATTTCTCAAAATGTCTCATGACCCCTGACTCTTGACCTCTGTCCTCCCAGCTTATGTGGCACTTTCAGCATCCCCCTAGCAATGAGGGTGACTGGTCTGAGCCATGGTCCCTTTGGCACAAGCTCAAAAGGGGAGGGGTGAGGAGGCCAGGAAATTAAATACTATGTCATATCCCCAGCCCTCTTTACTTTAAAATTGAACTTCTTTATAGAGATGAAAGTAGGTCATTGCACCCACCCTGCCCAAGAACCTTCTACAGATAGAGGGGTATCATGTGTCCTCACTTCTAAGGCAAATGGCAAAGTTAAATGACAGGGAAACTTTTACCCCTCAGACTGGCAAAAGTTAAATGTTCCAACCACTTTCATTATTAGCCTCTGAGGGAAGAGATTTCCATCTATCTTCTTTTTTGCTATATCCCTAGCAGCTAGAACTAAGCCCCCACATTAGTGGGAGACAAACTTTCAGAGTGGGAACACCAGCATGGGTGGTCTCACACATTACTGGTGGGGGGTGGGAACTGGCCCAGCCACTTGGAGACTATTAGACTGATATCAAAATGTCTAGTGTGCACACTGCGTGACCTAGGATTCCCCTTTTCAGTTCCTATCCTAGAGAAACATTTGCCTGCATGCACAAGGAGGCATCGTCAAGAATGTTCTCTGTGTCATCATAGGTGTTAGTAAAATAATGGAAACAATCTAAAGGTCCATTAAAGGGAGAACGGCTAAATTGTGTATAACTCTACTATGGAAAATTATGCAGTTTACAAAAAAATGAAATGGATGCATTTGTAGTAACTTAGATCTCCAAGACATATTGTTGAGTGAAAAAGTTAGTGCTGGTTGACATATACAGTATGGTCTGTACGATATGAAATTTTATGTAAAACACAGAATTTCCATGTGCATGTATGTAGGTATATATATATATATGTATGTATGTGCATGTAAATGCATTCTAAAAGATAGGAACATGCAAATAAACCTAACAGTGGTTACTTGTTAGAAGGGGGAGTAGGAATTAGAAGAAGGAACAAAAGAGTCTTTAGATTTTTCTGTAAAGCATATATATATATATATATATATATATATATATACACACACACACACACTTTAAAGGGCACTCGGTTACATTTTATTTTCAAATAAACAATTTTTTCCATGTAAGTACTATCCTGTACACTATCCTTTATGAGGTAAGAAAGTCTGCAGGGTGGATGGACCTGGAATGGGGCTTGCTATTCCCTGCCCAGCTTTCTCCTGAGAGTCTCCTGGGCCTTAGGGCAGGAGCTGCCCCAAACCATTTTAAGATTGCTCCAGCCCCTGGTGCCGAACCCCATACGAGCCAAAGCCTGCTTCAGGCACATCCTGCTAGGAGGTGTCTCTTCTGCTACTACCTATCCACTCCCCACCACCCACCCTCTGCCACCACGCCACCAAGGTCCCCATCCCCTCACAGAACAGAGGAAAGAATACCAGTCTATCTGACATGAGCCTTAGGCCCAAACTACTACTTACTAATCCCCAGATTGTGTTTGTTCTGTAAAACAAAGGGCATTGTACTTGTACTGTCTACCCTGGGATGTGGCGAGGGTCAAGTTCTATGAGGGGGCAAGAAATGTAGGAAAGCTTCAGGGCCACACTAATGCTAGATGGCCAGTAAGGACTGACCAGTTAGCAAAGAGCTAGGCCCACCTTCCGGCCATATATGTGTACTTAGTGCTCCAAGGAGACCCTCAAGGGGATGGGGGTGTTCACAAGCCTTGAAGATTGTCGGAGGTTGGGTTTCCCAGAAGCAGACCCCGAGATAAAGATTAGCAGGCAGCGTATTCATTAAGGAGGAGAGGAAGGAAGGAAGCAGGAGGGAGACATGGAGCTGAGATGAATGGGGACCTGGTGAACCCCTGGGGGGCTCTGGAGCTGAAATAGCCCATCTTAGTTATGCCAAGTGGCTGGGCCCTTAGACTCCCAGCTGACAGGTCTTGGGAGGGAGGCTGTGTCCAGAAAGGGTGCGTGGCCCTGGGCAAGGCTATTCTGCATCGAAGGCTGTCCCCGACAGCCCTGAGAGCTGAAGGCTGCTGCTGACAGGCCCTGCAAAAGCGGGGCAGCCCTTCGTACCTTGACGGGGACCTGGGTGGGACGTCACTGTGCCTGCCATATGTATCTACTGTGTGCTAAGGACTCTCTTTCTAACCACAACTTCAACCTTTTGAGATAGATATTATTATCATTCTCTCTTTACAGAAGGGAACCAAGGCACAGAGAAGCTAAGCAATTTCCCTCGGGGACACACAGCTAGTTAAGAGGCAGCGCTGGGCTTTCCACTGGCAGCAGCTTGAGCTCCAAAGCGGCCAGTGTGTGCCTCTAACCCAATATTCACTCGAACCCACAAGGCAGGCGTGACTTCTATTTTTCAGCTAAGGAACAGAGACTCAGAGAGGCTTAATAATTTGCCTAAATCACCCCCCCACCCCCAGCTCCTCAAGGTGACTCCTAGTGAAGGATGCCGCCTCTTACCTAGCACCAGCCTGGTGCGGGCGCCGGGAAGGAAGGGCCCGGTCTGCAGCTGAGCCCAGGTGGCCAGCAGCTCCTGCGGGAGCCTCATCAGCTGGTTGTTGGAGAGGTCGAGGAAGGTGAGGTTCCCCAGGAAGCGCGCGGCCTCGGGCGGCACGGCGGCGAGCCGGTTGGCCTGCAGGTCCAGCAGCCGCAGCTGGGGGGCGTCGTTGAGCGCCGCCCAGGGGAAGGCGGCCAGGCGGTTCCCGGGCAGGCGCAGCTCGCGCAGGCGGCGCAGGCCTCTCAGCATCAGGGCGCTGAGCTCGCTGAGGGCGTTGTAGGGCAGCCACAGCTGCTCCAGGCGGCCCAGCGGCCGGAAGGCCTCCCCGGGCACCCTTCGAATGGCCGTCCGCTCCAGGCGCAGTCTGGAGGTGTCGGCAGGGAGGGACACGGGGGGCAGGGTCATGTCGGGGTCGCTGCACACCACCGTCCTGGTCACAGAAATGGGAGACATTTGAGTGACGGTCCTGTCGGGTCCGAGATCCTCTCCCACTCCCTCCCGGACCTCCCTTCACGAGGCGTCTTCTGGTCTGCACCGAACACTGGACCCCCGAACCCAGGCTCCGAGCTGCGGTGGGCCCTGGACATAGGTCGGGAAACAAGCAGCCTCCTGATTTCCCTTAGCGGGGGCGTCGATGGGGGATGATTCTTGCTTTCAGACCCTTGCACAGGGGTCCCCGAGGTCCCCTTGGTCTCGTCACTGGCCTGAAGGACCTCAGGCTTAAACTGTGATCTCTCATTGCAGCTCATACCACCTGCTGGGCACTAAGAATGAATAGTGTTCATAAATCCTGAGATCATTTCGTGCACTGCAGCATTGCACGTAGCTGTTAAAAGTGTTCCTTTGTTAAATTATACCTCAGTTTTGGTGACCACTTTGGCTTATCTTCATTAAAAATATATAAATATAAATTATACATATGTATGTATAATTTATCTCAGCGGGCGTCAGAAACGGAAGCCATACACTGGGTGCCTCAGGACTGCCCTGACTCAGGGACCACGAGATGATGACAGCGTCTCAGAGCTAGGACTTTGGGGCCCTGCAATTGCATTCATATCTGGGCTCTCTGCTTGCTGGCTCTGTGTCCTTGAGTCTATTGTATAACTTCTATTTCCTCAGTTTCCAGTAACAGACTCCACCTCACAAGGTGGTTTCCGGGATCAAATGAGGTCACCTTGTGTATCCACTCTGCATATCTGTCACCTGTCGGAGTGCAACGCTATTTATTGACACTATCACCAAGTTCGGCATTCCAGCACTGCAAGCTCCTTGCAATGATCCCTCTGCCCAGACAGCGACGTCCTAAACCTTGTTCTATTAAGTTTGACACTAAAGCAGAGGATCAAGAGAGAAAAGGAAGCAGGCCTTGCCCTCTGAGAGCCTGCCATTCAAGCCTGTGTTGCATGCTATCCCGGAGAGCAGCACATTCACATAAGGTAAAGAGGGAAAGGTTCTCAAGGAGATAAAACTTGGAGGCGGGACACGAGGGACCCAGGCCTTGTCCAGCCTGTTCCTTCTGTAGGGCTTGCCTGCTCACAGGGGAGGAGGCGGGGACAGGAGTCAGGGTTTGCTTTGCTAGGCGAGTGGGTTCTCTTACTGTAATGTCACAATGCATTGGTCGCATCAGGCCTTCCTAGGGCAGCGCCCTCTGCCAGCGTCCATCAGCTCAGCTTGAACGCTCAAAGTCCACTGGCCGGACTCGGTTGGCTTTTTCTTGTCAGCAGTGCCCACAAAAGGCACAGTGACTGCCACCCACTCACATCCCTGAGATATACATGGACCCCCTTCTGAGCGATGGCTGCCTTAGAGATTCACGAGAATAGCCAAAAAGAGCACTGGAGGCCGTGATATTTGCAATGATAACGGAGGTTTGGATGCTGCAAGGAAGGTCTGGTTGTAGGTGGGAGGAAGGCAGTGGTGGGAAAACAGGTCTTGAAAGGAGGAGAAAATCATCAAGGGAGGAATCAAAGAAATCACTAAGAAGCCAGCACAGGCCAGCAGCACATCTGGTGGGGCAAACTGGGCCTAAAGAACATGGGGACACCTCTGTCCAGGTGCCCAGACTGGGCCCCCCAAGGAAACCGCAGTACCCACAAGTACACACACCACGTTCGTGACGTGGGAGCATGGAGGATGGGCAGGGAGTATGGGCAGCTCAAATATAAGGACTGACCCCTCTGACAGGCGCTGGTTGGAGGAAGGCTGAGGAAGGCATCTGAGACACAGGAGGAGCCTCCGTCTGACTGTGCTATCTGTGCCTGTGGCCACTGAGGACCTCAGGACCCCTAGAGCCTTTCATGGCATCGTTGCCCTCCTAGGACACAGCAGGCAGGCGGGCTGGCACCTATCAGCTATGGGACCGTCAGGCAGGTAGAACTGATGGTAAGAGCTCTGGCTTCAAAGGAGGGGTGGCTACTGGTTGACATTGAGGGCCCTGGAAAGTGACCTTGGAATTTTATTTTCTATCCTAAGGTTAATCTGGGGCGCTCTCCCCTCATCCCTGCCCATGACAGCATCATCAAATAAGAAGAGATCTGGAGATGAAACTAAAGCCCTGGATTCTAAGACCAGGTCTGTCACTGATGCTGTGTGACTTTGAGCCCTGTGCTTTCGGGGGGGGAGGGGCAGGCAGGAGAGGCTCTTCATCACCCTGGTCACACTGTCCTTCACAGCGGGCTATCTCCTGGCCTGCTCAGGGCTCCGCTCTGGCCTTCCTTGGGGAGAGGATCCTTACATCTGATGATCTATATGGGTTGGAGCATCGGACACTTGGGTCAAGAATGGAGCTTTTCTTGTTCTTCAGACCACATGGGTATCCTTTCGTGGGAATGCCTCTCCATTCTCTCCAACCCCTCACAGCCAATTGACCCAACACGCATTGCCAGGATCATCGTAAGAGTCACACTGGTAACCTGCTGCCCTGATCAGAAACCATCAGTGGCCCCTAGCAACCATCTAAAACAAGGGAGGAAAGCAGAATTCAATCCCAAAATGTTGAAAAGATGGTAGGAAAGGCCCTGTGCCAGGAGCTAAAATCCCTGAGCAAGTGGGCAAATGCAGTGGTCATTAGTGGGTAAGTTGCAGATGTCAGAGAAGAGATGGTGTAAAGACTTGCAGAGAGAAAAAGGAGAGTGGCCCATGGCGGAAGAGCGAGGGTCCACAAACACGGGGGCTTTGGAACATCCCGTGGAGGGGAGGAAGAGAGGATGGAGGTGCTTTTGGGGCTCAGCTGGGGCTTAGGGAAGTGAAAGAAAAGGCTGAGAATGGAGGGGTGCTTGCCTGCATGGAATGAGCATTCCTGGCCTTTCAGAGAGCCCATAGAAATAGGTTGAGGCCAAGGCTCCTGGGGGTTGGGCCAGAGGAGCCCAAAGTGGGGAAAGCACGAGGAGGCAGGCAGTCACATTATGGGCAGGGTGGTATGAAATACCTGGGATGTGATCATGTACCCCCAGGAGCTGAGGCAAGAGAATGGAAGAGGCCTGGGAGAAAAGGGGCTGGGAGATATAGGGAGGATGGTGGAATGGGAGGAAGAAAGGAAGGAGAGGAAAAGAAAGAAGTAAGAGGGAGACTCCTCCTGCCCTTCAGAGGGTTCCTCGCCACCAGGATCGTGGAGGAGGATTCAGGAAGGATTTCCTGAAGTGGGCACACTGCTGCCCCACCCCCACCCCGATGTGTAAAGGGGCTTGGTACTTCCCACGCCCTGCCGGCTGGAGGACAATGCAGAGCAGACCAGGCCCTAGGACACCTGGGTCTCAAGGGTCCAAAGATGGAGGTCTCACCCAGCCATGTTCTGGGGACCCTGCATCCAGCCCTCCCAACCCAGCCTAGCTGCTACAGGGACGGGGTTGGGGGGGGGGGCTACCCATCCCACACACCTGGTGCCATACCTGGCCTTGCTGCCATCACCCAGGATGTGGAGGCTGCAGCTGCATTGAGAGGGGCAGGAGCCCTGGGCTTGGGGGTGCCCCCAGAGGGCCAGGAGCCAGAGCATGCCCACTGCCACCCTCATGGCTCCTGGCTCCTCTGTAGCCCGGTCAGGGGCCTGTCCCCGGACTGCTCTGTCGTCCCAGCCCAGGAAGTCCAGCAGCTGCCCACTGGCTCATCAGCCCCTCCACACCCCCTCCTGAGGCCATCGGATAAACAGGGACAGACCGGGGATTAGGGAGGGGAGCCCTGGCCACAGCACTCAGCGGCTTATTGCTCCTGGAATCACCCAGGCCTGAGGGTGAGGGGCAGGGATCCTCTTCTGTAGCAACAGCCCCAGGCCCAGAGAGGCCAGGGAGTGGCAAGGTGGGGAGGGTGGGCAGCGGCCCAGGGGCAAGTGGCTCCTGGACTGGCCAGCTTGGCTGTCCACCTGCAAGGTCGCCCCATGCCAGCCAGGCTGTGGGCTACACAGACCCTGCCTGTGTGCCTGGGCTCAGAGAAGATGAAGACAGACCTGGCCTCTGATAAGGGCCACCAGAAATTCTCTCCTGTGACAGTTTTATTGGAAGAAAGAAATGAGATGAAGGTGATAAAAGACATTAGAAAGAGCCCAAGCTCAAAGGTCAGGGTTCAAATCCTAGCTCTATCCATTTACTAGGATAAGTTACACAGTCACTTTATCATCTGAAAAAGAGAAATAATGTTACTCTACGCCTACGCCGCGTGTTTGTGAATATGAAACACCCCAAGTTTCCCAGATTTTGATGGCCTGTGGGAATAGAAGCTCCTTCCTAAGTTTTAAGTACTCAATTTCACTGGTACTTACAAGCACCTGCTCCTGGAGGTATTGGAAAGATTCAGAGATCTGGGGGAGACCACAGAGGCGTGTCCTATGGCCTCATGAACTTTCCCACTCTGCCGACCAAGAAGCTGCCTCCCTGAATGCCCCCTGGACGTCCAGTCTCAGAACACACTGTCCAAGCCAAACCCTCGTGGGCATTACCATCAATGCCAAAGGTGTGGGGTGTCTCTGTGTGAGGGCAGAGAGCATCCCTCTCCTCTGGTTATCGTACTCTGAGCAAAGTCCCAGAGCAGGATCTCAGGAGTTCTTAGAGAAAGCACTTTGAGTTTATTCTGATTGTTGCCTGCCTCCCACCTCCTCCCATTAAGACATTACCCTTCGCTCATTTGTTCTTCACATGTGACCCCAAGGCTCTGCTCTCTGGTCCAGCATGCCCTTCCTGGTTCCTTCAGCTTTTCCAGAAGGTTCCCCAGTCCCTTGAACCTATATGCCTAGGCAGGCTTAAACCAGTGAGATATGACCAAGCAAATACCTAGGACCCTAGTGTACACATAAAATGCCTAGCTCTGTGCCAGCCCTATTTTTGACAATCTTGGCTTCCAGGAAATGTTGCTTTTCCTCTCTTCCTCTCTTCCAATCCAGCCAGTATGATTTTCTCACTGCTTCCTACTTGCCTCTTTTCCTCCCCAAACCAAAAAGGGCAGCCCTAACTATTCCCACATCCCTGCCCTTTCTGCCTTCTGTTGGGAATGTCTTCCCTTCTCTCTTTGGCCTAAGGGAGCTCTACCCTTCATTCCTGGCCATGTCCTGCTTTCCCTTGTCCCTTGAAGTCTTCTGTGATCTTGTAGGCATGAAAAACAAACAAACAAACAAACAAATAAACAAACCTGACATATGTATGAACCAGTAATGCAAGATAGAAATTAGGAAAAAGGGGTAACTGGGTTATCAAGAAAGGTTTCCAGGAGGATTTGGGCTGTCACCTCAGCCCTGTGGGGTGGTTGGGCTTGACTAAGTGGGGACTGACAGCAGGAAAAGCATGGGAAATGAACATTTGTGGAATAAAATGAGCTGCTTGACCCAGAGTCCAGGGACAGGAGTTGGGCTTTGTTTCAGCTTCATTCACAAATCACTGCCTGACCTCAGGTCAATTCTTAACTGCTTTGAGCCTGGTTCCTCACAGGAAATGCAAAGGATGATGTTCTCTAATTCATGGAGTTGCTGTAGGAATCATCCTCAGATCAATTAGCCCAGATTCTGGTTCTCAGCCGGGGCCTAAACTTTAGCTATATTGCTGATAGAGCTCCGGGTCTTGGTTTCTTCATCTGAAAATGAGTGAAATCCCTCTAGGTCAGTATTTCCGCATGTCAATTTCACGGTCGGCCAGTGCATAACTTCTCATTTGTAGGAGCCAAGGCTCTCAGCCGCTGGAGAGGGCACTAAGACAGCAGCCCCTCATGCCTTGGGAGATTTTTACGCTTGTGTAGTGTAAATGCCTCGTGGGAGTTGGGAGCTGCAGCCTCAGGGGCCATATCCATGACGAATTCTTCTAACCAAGACTTATGCAGGCGGTGGGAAACCAGGTTTGTTTACCTTGCAAAGGAGGAAACTGAGAAGACCCCGGTGGTCCCACCCCAGCACTCCTAGCTGGTTAATGGCAGGTTCCGAACCACAGACTCTGTTTCTGGTCCCTGCTGGGATTCTTTCTCTGACAATCGCTGGCTTGCCAATTACCACCGTTTCCCCTTCACTCGTGAGGACACACATGGAAGGACCTGGCTCCAAACCAATTCTCAGGCACAGCTGCCGCTCAAATCCCTCTCTCCTCCCCATCCCTCCCTTGGTTATGCAACTCTTTTCTAATTTGGCTCTTGGCCACAACCGTTTGGATTCTGGGAGCTTAATCCTGCCTGATTGGGCTGAAATGAATGAAAAAGGGTTCCATTCCAGCTTCACAAAGGATGCACTGTCCAACCGATGAATGCGTTCCTTCTACTTGGGCCCAAAGCACAGTTTAGGGCAGGGGCAGCAAGAAGGAGCCCAAGGCCTAGCATAATCACCTGCATGTGCCAGCACGTGGAATGGCCCTTTAAAAGGTGGGGTCTGGCTTAGAGAGCCAGAGAAGAGCTGGACTGGCAGGGAGAAGGGCCCAGCATGGCAGAATCTGGGTCCTTGCCCACCGGCTTCGGAGAGCTGGAGGTGTTGGCCGTGGGGATGGTGCTGCTGGTAGAAGGTGAGCGAGGAAGGGCCTGGGTGGAGCGGGGACCCAGTGGGCTCCCAGATCCAGGCCACAGCTATGGAGCTGACGAGAAAAGGTCCCCAAACCCTACTCCTCTGTGCCTACACCCATGGGGCTTCTGATGGGCGCACCTGTGGGATGCAAGCTGCAGACTGGGAGCCAAGACAGAGAAACCCGGCAAGGCCCAGGGAGTGAGGGGCATCTGCCCAGAACATGAGCAAGAACCCGGCTCAGGCCTTTTCTTGTTCCCTCCAGCTGGGAGAAAGTTTAACCCACTCCTTGGAAATCGCACTAAGAATCTCACGTAAGCTCAGGCCTCTGGTAGGCTCTGGAGACACAGCTCTGTCACCTGCTCTCCATGTGACTATAAGCAAGTCAGCCAGGTTCTCGGACCCCAAGTGGGTGCTGAGGGTTAGGAGGGATCATGGGTGTGAAGGGCTAGCCTCGACAGACACTCAGGATTTAATTTCATTTGCCCCCACCCTCTCCAGCTCCACATTGCTCCTGTCATCTCCATTCCCCAGCTCTAAGCATTTCCATTCCAGGGGCTGCCTGACTCCCTGAGGTGGCCACCTTAGCCCAGAATCCCTAAGATGCTCCCCAAGGCCAGAGTTGACCCTGGAGACCCTGGTGCTGGGTCAGTTTACAACTGTGTTAATCGGGAATGCAGCCCTTGTCCACAGCTGAACCAGAGAGATCGTCAGCCTATTTTCTCCCCCAAGGAGAAAGGACAGTGGGGAGGGAGTGGCAGCCACTAGGCTGGTCCCGAAGGCCCTGGACACCATTGTCTGGGGGCCCTGCCCCTCTTCCTCTCTTCTAGAATGCTACAATCCAGCACCCCTCTCAGTCCTCAACCATGCATTGAAATTTTACCACTTTAAGTCTCTGCACATGCTGCTCCCCTTTTCTGGAATGCTCTTCCACACCCTAGGAGTGTCCTCCTAGGAGTGTCCTCCTAGTAAACACTCACAGTTTTGAAGGCAGGATCCTTTCCCATTCCTCCCTTTCAATGGGGAAGCCAGGGTTCGGAGACCTAAAGGAGCAGCAAGTGAGGGACCCAGCTAAAGCTCCAGGTCTGGTCTGCCTGCTGCCTGAGGTTGCCCCCTCCAGCCCACCTCACCGCCTGCTGTCCCGGGCAGCCCCCAGCTCGAACCTCAGCCCCCTTCTCCCAGGCTCTCCCTAATGTTGCCAAACAGCCCTCGGAGTGGCATTTTGGAATTAAACAGACGTGAGTCTGAGTCCCAGCTCCGCCACTCACCAGCCGTGTGCTTAGGGCAAGCCGACTAGTCTCCCTAAGCCTGTTTCCCAGCTGCACATGGGGAGGACAGCATCCAGGTGAAGACTGAGCGGGAGGACCTGCAGAAAGTGCTTGGCCCTGTGTCCACCCTGTGATAAGTGTCAGCAGCTGTCGGTGACTGTGACTGTTCCAGCATGAACCGCGCTGCACTTTATTGCTGCACCTTATTGCTTTCTTCCTTCCCTTTGAGTCAGTGGGAGGCAGGATATGCCTCTTACGGCCGGTGGTATCTGAGAGCCAGCCCTTCTCAGATATGTTTGACGAGCTGCTCCGACGAGGTTGCTGAGCGTGAAGGGGCAGGTGGCTGAGGCCCCGTCCACCCCAGGCCCTTGGTTCTGACCCCAGACGGCCTCTCCAGCCCTGACACCTGCCTCCCCCTTCTTTCCAGCGCTCACCGGCCTCTGCCTCAATAGTCTCACCATCCTCTCTTTCTGCAAGACGCCGGAGCTGCGGACCCCCACCCACCTGCTGGTGCTGAGCCTGGCTCTGGCGGACACTGGGATCAGCCTGAACACCCTCATTGCAGCCATAGCCAGCCTCCTCCGGTACCAGCTCCCCCATACCCCGTTCCCTGAGCTCAGGGGCCCAGCCTGGGGCCTGACCACTGGGCGCTGGACAGCCAGGCCAGAGGCATTCTTCCCTCCTAGAGAAAACTGTAGGGGACAGGGTGGCAGGCTGTATATGGCTAAATCCAAACTCCACACTATCCCTGAAGAGCCATGGCTGATTTCTGGAACACAGGAGTTGCTCAAAACCCACCCACGGAGCTGGTGGACTATAGGGATGAAGGGCACAGGCCTTGCAAACAGGCTGCCTCGATGTGAGTCCTGGCTATCTCCTGGCTTCTCCTGTAAGTTGAATATTATTCCCTAACTCATACAGTGGCTGGAAGCAGTCACTTGCTATTATGTGGAAATAACTGAAAACGATGCATGGCACGCAGAAAGCCAGACAGACGTCAAAATGCTGCTGACTTTTACAAACACGAGTGTCTAAAACCTCCTTAGGTGCAACCAGGATCTTTCAACGCGGTGTCCGGTGTTTACAAGATTGTTTACTTAAGTGAACTGAACATTCCTGCTCTGGTTCCAGGCACTCAAATAGAGGCCGGAGCCCACCTGAGTGTGCGTGCTCAGGACTGACCAGTCTGTGGGGTCGGAATCCGTGAGGATTTCCTGCCCTGATCTCCTCCTGCCCCTTCCAGGTTTGGGGAGAGGGCAGTGGAAGCTTTTACACTTGCTTGCCCAATGGGGCTGAGAGCTGGGAGCCCCAGAGTCTCCCCTCTGACCTTGCCTTCATCTGCCGTCTGACCTCGGCTCAGTGCCTCTTCTTCCTCGTAGGAGAAACAGACAATGAAGTCCTCTTCTGGGGAGCTGGGCCATCATTCAGGAGGGTGCCCTCCAAGCTCCTGATGGGCAGATGAGGGAGAAGGGCAGGGACGGAGGGAAGGGGTCACAGGCCCCGGTGTCTCCCACAGGCGCTGGCCCTACGGCTCAGATGGCTGCCAGGCTCATGGTTTCCAGGGCTTTGTGATGGCGTTGGCCAGCATCTGCAGCAGCGCGGCCGTCGCCTGGGGGCGCTATCACCACTACTGCACGCGTAAGTCTTCCCGCTCCCGTAGGGGAGGGACATCTGCACCATGAGGGTGATCAGGACAAAGGTCTGCTCCGTGTTTCCCAGTCCAAGGGAATGAGGGTGGGCCTGAGTGTCCGTGAGTATGTGGAAAGGAAGGAGGGGGGAGAGTGGGCAGGAAAGGTGCCTGGCACTTGCTGGAAAGGCTGCCTGTGCCCTCAATGTCAATGCAGCCTCAGGCAAGTCAGGAGTCCTCTCTGAACCTCTGTCTTGTCTAAGAGCGGATTTTTATAAGCAACCTCCCAGTTTTATTCTGAAAATCAATTGAGGTCATGGATACAGAAAATGGCCTTACAGACAGGCCCCGTTGGGGGGCAGAGAGACTGTATATATGTGTGTGTGTGTGTGTGTGTGTGTGTGTCGTGGGCGTGTACCCCTACATCTCACACTTCCATGGGGCGTCCATCATCCCGGGGCTTCATGAAGACCAGTCCAGCCCCAGATCTCCCAAGCTATATCGTCAAATACCACCTTCATAATTGGCCAGGTCACTCGACCACCTGCTCTGTTATTTACTTGATTTTTTTTCTTAAGTGATTCACTTAAAAAAACCTAAACACGTGCTCTAGTCTCATCCTAAACAATATCTCTGAAGTCACAACTTTAACGTCCTTATAATTTTAGTACACATTAAAATTTAACAACATGTTCACCCACCGGCCGTCTAAAATCCCACCCCCACCAGGGATATGAGAACAGACCTCGGGGAGCTGTGACTCCACTAACACTTATCGCAAACCCCAACCTGCAGACTGGGAAGCAGAGGCTCAGAGAAGTTAAGCCGCTTCCCCAACGTCACCCAGCTAGAAGAGGCAGAGTGGGGATTGGGCATGGCCGGGATGCCTCCCACAGCAGTCACTCCCTTTGTCTCCTGGGCCCCACGTCCCGAACTGTGGCTCTGAGCCTACCGTGGCAGCCATGGCCAGCATGGCCTGAAGCCCTGGGCACGACCCCTTTGGAATCTGCAGCTCTGCCCTCACCCCACACACACAGCCCCCCGCCCTCGACAAAGTCGCACACCTCTCCCCAGGCCAAAAAGTTGATAGAAATGATAAGAACAAAGATTATAATTTCTAGAGGCAGGTGAGCCCTGCGTGCCCCACCTGACCTCGGAGCTCCTCTCCTGCTGCTCCTATCCCAGTCTGGCCCCCAAGGCTCCCTCAGACCACTACGTGCACACATATACACACATACACACTCACACACGTGCACATAGACAAGGCACACCTCCGCAGACAGCCACACGCTTCTCTCCCTCAGTATAGAGCAGTTGATTCCTATTCTGGGGTCCCTAGAGCAAAGCCTTTCCTGTGCTGGATGGCACTGTGGAGCAATATGAAAACAGGGGAGGGTGAAGGAGGGGGTCTGAGCTTATCCGCTCCGTACTGGGTGACCCTGGACGTATCACCATGGTCATCCATTTCCAAAGTCCAAACAGCAATACACGGGTCACGGTAGCTATGAATCATCGTGTCCACAGTCAGGGGGAGGGGTGTCTCTGTCAGCTTGGGCCGCCATAACAAAATACCATCCGCGGCTGCTGAAACAACAGAAATGGATTTCTCCCAGTTTCTTGGTGCTGGAAGTCGGAGATCAGGGTTCCAGCGTGGCTGGCTTCTGGCAAGGGCCATCTTCCTGGCTTGCAGACAGCTGCCTTCCTGCTGTATCATCGGTGGAGGAGAGAGATAATCTCTCTTGTGTCTTCTCACAGAAGGGCACTAATCAAATTATGGGAGCTCCACCCTCGTGACCTAATTACCTCCCAAAGGCTCTCCCCTGGAATGCCATCATGGGGGGGGCGGGGGCGTGAGGTTTCCACACAGGAGTTTGGTCGAGGCTTAAACATTGAGTTTAAGCAGGACACATTTAAGCAAACTGCATCCAGGGCTGTTGTCAGGGGAAGCAGTGTAAGGACGAGGGAGGGTAGATGTGCCCTTCTCTGCAGATCAAACCCCACTTGGAGTCGTGCCCTCTGCCCTGGGGCCTTGTCCACAAAAGAACAAGACAAATAAACCACAGACAGACGAGGTGCAAGGGAAAAGCTCTCTGAAGCCGGGACCAGGAGAAACCACCGGATGGGAAGGGCTGGATGAGGCTGCTACAGAGGACATGGGAGGAGGGGACGTGGAGGAGGTCAGGTCAGTGGGACTGGTCACATGAAAAGATGCTGTTGGGACCAAGCCCCTGCCATTAGCACTGAGATGGTGCCCCAGGTCCTCAGAGGGTATCCTGGGAGCGGGGACAGTGGCCTGTGTCTGAGCAACAGCCAAGGATGCCGGTAAGTCCAGACTTCTGCCTCCCCCCCTTATGATCCTCACCTGAACCACTGCCCATGTTTCTTCCCTAGTTGACTTGGGGAAGCATACCTGTTTCTTTTCTACTCCCTCCTTCTCTGTCCTCTAAAGAAGGTGGTATAGAATGTCTCCTAGGAGACATTCCCACCCATTATCTCTTTTATTCTTCAGAGAGACATAGTGAGGGTGACAGGGATTATCATTCCCATTTTGTGGAGGAGAAAATGGAGGCTCAGAGAAACTTTCAGCTTGCCTAGGCACTAAGCTGGGAGCATCAGAGCCAGGATTTAGGTCACACAGGATTCTGTGTGACCATGAAGTCCATTCTTTTGCCCTCCACCAAGCCAGTGCCTCCTCTCGACCCTCCTCCTCCTCCTCTCTCCCATGCAGGCGGCCAACTGGCATGGAACACGGCCATTTCCTTGGTGATCTGTGTGTGGCTGTCTTCTGCCTTCTGGGCAGCACTGCCCCTCCTGGGCTGGGGCCGCTATGACTATGAGCCTCTGGGAACGTGCTGCACCCTGGACTATTCCCGAGGGGACAGGTGAGGTGGGAGGAGCAGCTTCAAGGCTCCCTTCCTTGGGAATCTTTGCTTTGAGTTCTTTTAACACAGCGTCACAGCTGAAAATCCAAATGGGGAAAGGTCAACATTTGCCAGACCATCTCAACTCCTTGGTCATGATACCTACTTGCAAGCTGACAGTGGGACTAGGGAAAGCCCGTTCTGAAAGCCAGCCAAGTGATGGGCGTATGAGCCAGGGAGCTGTTGGCCTGTGTGAGTTACAGCGGTCACTGAACCCCGTGACCCCTTTGCCATCTTCAGCACGGCTGGCTGTTCCAGCTCAGACTTGATCAGTTCCTAAAGGGAATTGTGTCCTTTGTTCAATACAGTCAAAGAATGTGAAGGTCTTTGCATCGGGAGGGACCTCCTTGGCATAGAGTTTAGTTCTCTCAATTTCCTGAGCACCTGCTGTGAGCCCACCCCGGGGCCAAGCCCTAGAGAGACAAGATTGATGCATGATGGCCCCCACCATCATGGAGCAGGTGTCCAGTACTGCCCCATCCATGCGGCTCTGGGGACACCAGGGCTTAGAGTGACCCTTTAGGGGACACCTTGGGGGGGAGGGGCCACATGGCTCCAGCCCCCTTCTTACTTCTACTAGAGCCATGTTGCATTCATCTGCTTTACATGTTTGCTCATGACTCATTTGCCCCTGATGACAGGCTTTCCAGGTGAAACCTGCTTGAGACCCCAAGTCTGGTACAAGTGTCCTTCCGGGCACACCTTACAGGTGTCCTCCCAGCCAGTGTCCAGTCCTCTGGCAGCCTTTCCTCCTACCCCTCCCTACTGAGCAGCACCAAGGTAACACTGTCTTCCCTTCACAGAATGGAAGTCTGCCTTCCTGGGACTCCTAGTTGTTCCTGGTCAGCCCTCCCACTTTCCTGGCAACCCAGGCTTTCCTGTGGTCCTTTCAATGATTTCTTCAGTGACACAGTGTCCAGTCTCTTTGTCATCTGCAGACCCCTTTCAAATCCCAGTGCCAGGAGCATTCCTTGAATGATCCTCCCTCTTGGTCCACTGACCTATCTTCCCCTTGGTAAACATGTTTCCCAAACTGAAGTGTCCCATTCTCCACGCTTGGGGCACATACAGAAAGCAGGACTAAGCACTTGAACTGCCCAACAGAGAGTCGAAGGAGGACTCCTTCATCTCAGCCCTCTGGCTCTTAAAAGCAAGTTCATGAAGGGCCTAGTGGCTCCCTGTCTCTAAGAGGAGTCTGCGTGGGACCCGGGGACGACCGAACGCAGAGCTTTTGTCTGATGAGAGCAGTTCCTCACACGTGGCTGTCTAGAGCGAAGGTTGATAAGCCTTCGAGGGCAGCTGATCTCCCCCCGAGAGAGATGGTCCTGACTCCTCTACCCGCTCTGCCTGCAGAAACTTCACCAGCTTCCTCTTCACTATGGCCTTTTTCAACTTCTTCCTGCCTCTTTTCATCACACTCATATTGTATCGGCTCATGGAGCAGAAACTCAGGAAGACGGGCCACCTGCAGGTGAGGACCAATACCCAGAGCGGAAGCAATCCCTCTGTCCCTCTCAGGGAACATGACTGATGTGAGAGACAGTAGGTAGGGGTTTTCTGTGTTTTCAGTGATCAGGAAAATACTTGGCATTCACCGAGCTTGGGCTGCTAGGTCAGGAAAGCACCCTCCCCATTGCTGGGCATCGCCAAGACTCAGGAGGAAGGGTCAGGACTGCTCAGACTTACTGAACCCCAGCACCTCGAGGGCCAGGCCACCCTGCCAGACCCCATCCATGCTGTCACATTTCATTCTTCCCAAAGACTTGAGGGTGGGCACAAAACGACATACTTTTCAAATGCTCCTTTTAAATTGCTCCAAGATGTTTCATTTAATCACAGACTGTTGTTATCCACAACATAAAATCACACCTGCAGCACCTTTATCCAAGAAAAATAATCCTTCAAAAAAAGCCCTCCTGGCCATTCCTGAATTTCTGCATTAATAGTCCCTTTCCACAATTTTCTTTTGTCCCCTCGACAATCTCTAGCAGAGAGCCATAACAAGCACCCAAGTTTCAAAAAAAAAAAAAAAAAAAAAAAATCAGATACTAATACTACTTTTCTGTGTATGATGATATTCCATCTTTGTAACCACTCTCGAAAGAAGGTTTTGTTATCACTTTGCCACAGGCTAGAAAATTGAGGCTGCAATAAGGGCTTATTAAGTAACTAGCTACAAGGCGCGCAACTGGTAATAACAGAATTGGATCAAACCCAGGTCTGGGACTCCATGACCCAGTGGTCACAGTGCATAAAAGAAACACTCAATCTTTGTTGAGACACTTAATCTGCCACATTATTTTTTCCTCCTGTGAATTGGAAAAGGACTGTACAAATCGATTTTAGCCAGAGATCCAGGTTACTCGGAGTCAGCGGGAGGACGAGGGCTGGGCCGGGATCAGAATCGTTTGTGGCTCTGGGCTCCTGTTCCCCTGCCCCTCACCGCCTCCGGGCTGTCCTCCGCGCTGCCCGCCCAAGCACTACCTGGGTGCTCAAAGTCACCACATTTACTGGAAATTCAATCGGCCAGGAGACAGGGCTGACACACCGGTTTTCTTTTTTCCCCTCCCCGGCCTGACTTGAAACCATCAGTTCCCGCAGCATCAGCAGAGGTCGCTGCGCGTGGGCCCAGGGACAAGAGCAGGCCGGCTTCCGGAGGTGCCGAGGGCGCAGTGCTCCTCCGGCCTCAGCTTCGCCCGGAGCCCCTCTGTCAGTGAGAAGCACATTTTTTTCTTTTCTTTTCTTTTCTTTTTGGAATGAGGGAGGGGCAATTCAAGAGAATAAATGTCTCCCAACTAAAATCTTTCTATTTCATGAAAGAAATGTATCCTCTTTCAACTTAAGTCACCTTCTTTGTTAAAGGGAGACGCAGTCAACGGGAAAATAGACGCTGATTTTTAGCGTCAGCATTTTAACATCTGAGTGTATAGGGGAAGCAGAAATAGCAGCTTCCACCCTGAAATTAGATCGCAAGTCGTGCGCCTCCCTGTGGCCAGAGGCGGCACCACAGGGCTCGCTCTCTGCTCGTATCTCACACCGCACGAGCCGCTTTGAACCCAGGACAGGTAGACAGACCCACCAGGTGGCTGCAGCTGCTGCAGGACGAGGGCGAGCTGGTTCTGGGACCGAGGTGTGAGGACAGCTCAGCCTGGGGAGCCTCATTCACCCAGCCACACTCACAGAGCCCAGGGTTCCTCAACAAGAGCGTGGACCAAGAATGGAGCTCCTTATCCGCCCTCTAGTCCCTGCCTCCAGGTAAAGTGAAGCATTATCAAACCATTTTTGCAAACATGAGAACTGAGGTCAAGTGAGGTTAAATGACAGGTTCAGGGTCACACAGCTTACACGCCAGAGAGGTCCATCTGGCCCCGAGGTCCTCTGCAGGCTCAGCACCTTCCCACAGCTGGGTCACACCGCTCTGCCCTGCTGAGCGCCCACCTGGTGCCTCCCCGCGGGGGCTGCAGCCAGCTAGAGCGAGTCAGCGCCTCTCTCCCATGACAATATCTCCGCAGGTGAACACCACTCTGCCGGCCAGGACACTGCTGTTCGGCTGGGGCCCCTATGCCCTCCTGTATCTCTCTGCAACCGTCGTGGATGTGAGCTCCATCTCCCCCAAGCTGCAGACGGTACAGAGCCCTCCCGGACCCAGAGTGTGAACTCTCTCCATCTCTGTGTCTCTCTGTCTTGCCCCATTTCTCTTTCCTGCTTTCTGGCCTCCTGGTAGTCTTTTCCTCTTTTCCTCTGAGCACTCATATTGCACTGGGAATTTGCTTCTCTCGGGGGCCACATGGGGCTGCTGCTTGACATTGCCTTGGCCTCACATGAGAGGACAGGGACGGCCACACTCTGGGACCAAGGGTGAGACTGGTGCTCAGGACGGAGGGTGCTTCCATGCCTCATCTGCCAACTGGTCAAGGAGGCCTTGGGAGTTGCAGAATCCAGCCCGGGACAGATGACTGGTGGCTGTGGCATGGGGGGGTGGGGGTGGACTGGGGTCACCAAGTGGGACCAGGGAGAGGAGCCGAGGCTGTGAAGCTTCTTCCCTGAACTTTTCTGTCCCAACAGGTGCCTGCCCTCATTGCCAAAACAGTGCCCACGATTAATGCCATCAACTATGCCCTGGGCAGTGAGATGGTCCACAGGGGAATTTGGCAGTGCCTCTCACCCCAGAGAAGCAAGTGGGACCGAGCCCGGTGAGGTTCTCCGGGGGCTGCTCAGACCCGGGCCCACCCCTGACACCCTGGACTGAGCCCCATGCTGGGAGGCTGCCCCAGAGTCCTGCCCAGCAGCCTCAGAAGCCAAGCTCCAGATGCTCGTTCACCCCCGGGGATGGCCCTGTTGGGTCTGGCCCTCAATCAGATACAGGAGCTTCAGAGAGCACTCAGGCTTCATGGAAGGACCTGGGACCTTGGAGCCAGACAGACCCGAGTTTCCATCACAGCCCTCCAAACAGAGGCTGAGAGACCTTGGGAAAGTCACCCCCTCTGAACTGAGCTTCCTGACCAGTAGCATAAGCTCTCCACGGGGCTGCTGTGAGGTTTAAGCAAGATAGTGTGTACTCACCACGCACAGGGAACTTCATTAACACAGCTGTCAGGCCTCCAAATCTTACATAGAAAGGCGTGAAAGCCCCTAGTTTCTTGTGGGAAAAGAGGCAGTCAGCGTTCCAATGCCACTTATTAAATTGAGATCTGGTGCAAGCGACCGCTTCTGTGTGTTCATCTGTTTCCCCGATTGGGAGGGGCGGTGACAGGCATGGTGACTTCACCGTGCAGAAGGGACCAGAACATCATGTGGCACATTAAGTGCTCACTGACAGTTAGCCACCAGCACCCGCCAGCCAATGACAGCCAGCTGCATGCTGCTTAGTTGCCAGCATTAAAAAATCAAGATAATGTATTTAAAAGTCCAGATGTCTGAAGATGAGGCCCCCCCAGCCTGGAGGAGGCTCCATGGGGACAGTCTGTACAATTTGGGGCAGCTCTGTCCTTTGCCTGGGGCTTGTCCCCTTCCATCAGCGATAGCTTGTATATTCCCTGCAGAGCCTGTAGGCATCTGGGTTTGTGACAGTCATGGGTTCCCCATTCCTGGATGGACATCTCCACTTCCAGCAGAGTCAGCATTTCAGGGACAAGGTGTGGCAGGTGCACAGACCTGGGGGGGACCCGTTGCCCCAGAGGGAAATGGAGGTGGTTGGCGGGGAGGTGGTGTGCTCTGCAGAAGGTCTGAAGACAGAGAGCCGCTGCCCCAGGCATCTTGGATGCAGGGAGAATGAAAGTTCAACCCCCAGATGCTGAGCAGGGAAGAAACAGGATAGGGTGGTCACGAGAACAGCATCTGGGGTCCCTGTGTGCCAGAACCTGCCTCTCAGCTTTGCAGATGTGGAAAATCAGGTCATAGACATGACTCACAAGAAGTCTGCACTCCGCAGAGGCTGGTTCAGTCATTTTGCAAAACCAGGTGGAATGGAGAGGGAAGCAGCCATCCCACAGCCCTGTTTTCTAGACCATGCCCTGAGCTACGTGCTATAGAGACAAGAAGCCGCTCAGCCTCACTCCAGTGACCCGTCGGGTTCCTAGACTTAGCCCCTGCAGTGGGAACTGAGAGGGGAAGTCCTGGGGCCGGAGCTGGGTTCGCACACAGGCCGAGTAGGTGGCCACAAAGGTGACAGTGTTCAGAGCCCAGAGATACTGACCCCACAGTCCAAAAGTCCTTACATTGTCTTTACAGAGGACCCGCCCTTCACTGCACCATTAAAGACACTAACCCCGTAAGGTGGGACAAGGGAACACAGTGAGAAGGGAGGTGACCCCCAGACTCAGAGAGAGAAGTGGGGGAGATGAAGAGGCTGAAGATGCCCAGTGAGAGTAGCCAGCGTCCCCAAACAGACTCTGCCCCTCCCTGTGCTCAAAGAGGTGGGGGGAGCAGGTTGGCCAGGCATGGTCAGGGACACCCATAGCTCCAGCCCTGTATCCCAAGCCTGTGTTGAGGGGAGAAGGTGGGCTCGGGGCATCTCCACCCTGGACCGGGTTGGCAAGACATGGCAGGGGCTGAAGCAGCACCCCACGGGGAATGACCAAAGCCCCATGGGAACCCCCAAGTCTACTCACACCTCCGCCTCTCACCCATGGAATGGATTTAGGGGGGCTTATCACCTTTGAGCTTTTCTGCCCATGTCCCAAAGCACTTTCAGGATCTCAAGTCCTTGTGGACACTGTGCTCAGAGCCTCTCCTCTGCCCTCCTTGCCACCACCCACCAGCACCCTACCCCACCCTTCCACGGAGCAACTCACCTCCCAGGCCAGAGGGACCAAAGAGGTGGCTGGGTCCTTTCTGACGCCCACCTCCCTGCAAGCCCCTGGCACAGGCACCGGGCTGGGAGAGGAATTAGAGCTGGTTCCTGGAAGACAGCATCTGAAAAAAGTTAGAGCACAGCCCCCAAAGCCCTGGAACCTTCTGAGGCTCCCCCTCCTCTGCCCAGCCCCCACCCAGGCCCATTCACGGCCCTCAAACTGCCTGATTTTCTCCATGTTCACTGTAGAATATACCAGGAACTTCTACAGTCAGGAAAACATATAAAGAAATCAGTTACTTCTGTCTCCTTGACGTGTTTGTTTCCTGGCCCCTTCTGTTCATTGATTTCGGCAAGTGTTCCTCCCCGCCTCCTCACTCTCTTGCCCCCCCAGGTTCATATTGAGCAATCTACCCCCCCATCCCTTTCCTCCATGTGCATATGTGGCCCCCAGTGCCACTAGTAGGGACAGTGCTCTGCTCCCCCCACACAGACACAACGGGCTTTTGGGGACATGCCAGCCCGGACATGCCAGCCCCCAGCCCACACCATCCATCGCTGTTGCCATCATGCTCTCCCCAAGCTCCGGCTTGGACCACACTGTGCTGATGGGGTAAGACGGGTCCGAGATCCTTTCCAGTCACCCCAGAAAAAGTCCACGCCTCCTTATCTCTTCCTGGCTTTTGGGAGTAAAAACTGTGCTAATGCGGCTAAGAAGGTTCACAAGTAGAGATTAGGGTCCAGCTGTGTCCACGCAAGTGGAGTCAGACGTAGTCATCAGCATTATCAACATTACCCAGAAGTTTCCTTCAGAATCTGTGCAAATCTTACATCAAAACTAAACTCTTTCCCCCCATTCTATGTAAATTAAACATGTCCTCTGAGCTTCACTGTATGTTTGGTTTAGTCATGTGTTTCAACAGAATTGTCCCCCACTGACTTTCAATGTGCAGAGCATTTCAGCCCCATTCCGGATTTTCCTTTAAGTTTCTGTGGCTTGACTTGGTAACCTATATGTTTCCAGTAATTTAAAAATGTAACCTACAGGGGAAGAGAGTCCTGTGCATGCCCTCGCGTGTGGTGATGAGGCCCCAGCCCTGCCGTGCTCCCTCTGGCGGGCCCTGGGTGAATCCCGAGCCCTCTCTGGCCCGTCCTATCTTCACCTCACCTTCCTCTTCATCTTCTCAGTCTGAACGGGGCTCTGACAAGGGCACGAGGCTTTCAGACTCTGTCAAAAGTCTAACTCTTTTCCAAACAAGATGTATGTTATGGATTGTGTGTTTTCGTCCCCTCCTAAAATTCATATGTTGAAGCCCTAACCCCCAACGTGACTATATTTGGAGAGAGAGTCTTTACAGAAATGATCAAGATGAAACTAGGTCATAAGGGTGGGGCCCTGGTCTAATAGGATTAATCTCCTTGCAAGAGTTACCAGAGAGTGCTCTCTCTCCTCTCTCCCCTGTGCATCTCCCCCGGGGCAAGGCCACGGGAGGACCCAGTGAGAAGAGGGATGTCTGCAAGCCAGGGGGAGAGCTCTCACCAGACACGAACGCTGATGGCACCTTGATCTTGGACTTCTACCTCCAGAACTATGAGACAATAAATGTCTGCTGTTAAAGCCACCCAGCCAGCAGTCTTTTGTTACGGCAGCCGTAGCAGACTAATACAATGTTACACAAGAGCTCATTGTTCAAAACAGATGACAACAGAAGGGAAGGAGTGCCCGGCTGTTGCCACCTGCTCACCAACACCCAGAGAACCCACCCAGTCCCCCTTCTGCAGAACCTGGAACTGTATGAAACCCGCTTTAAAAGGCACAAAATTCGCCTTCTAAGATCACCTACTGTTCTCAGATCCATTTACTTTTTTTTTAAAGATTTATTTATTTATTTATTAGAGAGAGAGCAAGCGAACACAATGGGGAAGGGAGGGAGAAGCAGACTCCCCACTGAGCGGGGAGCCTGACTCAGGGCTCCAACCCAGGGACTCCAGGATCATGACCTGAGCTGAAGGCAGATGCCTAACCGACTGAACCACCCAGGTGCCCCCTCAGATCCATTTATTTCAGAGGGTTTTTTTGTAAGGAAATATAAGTAAAGTAGAATAATATCCCCCACCCCACCCCATCTTCTTGCTGGGAAAGATGGCTCTGCTTATTGCCAAATGGATTTGAATTAAAGTCACAAACAAAATAGCAAGTTATCTCTGAGGTATAGAAATGTACAGACCCTGGCCTCCTCCCCCCCACCCCCAAATCCCCACTGGAACAATTTTTCTGAGGAGGGGAGGGACCGTGCGCCTGATCGATTAGCAAAAAAAAAAAAAAAAAAGGAAATGTAAATTAATTATCGCCTAAACTACATCTATATTTTTGCTTAAAAGTAAGGGGATTTTTCCAAATTTTCCACATAGAGAAACAAATTCAGTTGCAAGGTAAAAGGCCTAATTTATTTATATCTTTCTGCTTGCCATGAAATTGATAGGATTTCTGTTGTTTTCCCTGTTAGAGACACTCCTGGTTCAATTTGCTCAAATACAAGTTCACTCTCCCTCCATCAAACTGCCTCCAGTGTTATTTTTCCTACCTCAGTAAATATCATTATTCTCTGTCCTGTCATATAAGCTAAATGAAAAGAAAATGAGGGGAAAAAGGAAAGATCTGATACGCATAAATACTTGACAGGTTAGGACCGCGCAGCGCTTAGCTTCTACCACAAGGTGGCAGTGCGAACTCAACGATAAATTCATCCTGAGCGGCTGCCCTGGAGGTACCTTTCAGAAGAGCCTGGCAGTTCCCTGATGAGTTCCCTGATGAGGCCGTTCCTGCAGGATCTCAGGCAAGTTTTCTTTTCTGCTCTTGGAACAGAAGCCTGATGTCTAGCTGTTTTCTACCTCGGATGATGTGATTCCCCATCTCTCCTTGAAGGGAACAAAATTGCATGCCCATTGACCAGAGAACGCCCAGATGGCCCTACAGAGTCCCCCTTTTCTTTGCCTACAGAACAGTCATCGGAAGTCTACCAAATATAAACCCCCAAAGTCTTCCTGCACACAGGATTAGGTTAGGAGGGCGTTCCAAGTACTAGACTCAGAGAAGCAGCCTGAGCCTCCATGAATGTGCGGTAAACGGCATTAGGTGATGGTATTGTTTCTAAGGTCACGAGTACTGGAAAAGCCTTGGGTGAAGCCCAAAATCATAATCCCTAAATCTTCCCTCTCCTCTTGGTTGTGGTAACTTGCTGTCCCACTCATAAGCTGTTCCCTGGCCCTGACACCACACACCTGCTCTTTCCTTCATCCATCCAGCGGCTCCTACAATGGCCTCCATTGTCTGCCTGCAAGGCAGCCTCAGCCCAGCTGCCCCTCCCTCTGCAGCTGCTGTGGGAACACACGCAAGTCCTTCACTCGTCTAGGTGAGAGGCAGCATGGCAGCTTGGAAAGCACTTAAGTGTGGGCATTGGAGAGACTGAGGCATGAATCCAGGATTTGCCTCTTATTCAGTGTGTGACCATGGCACATGATGGATGTTCAACAAATATTCGCTTCCCTCCATCGGGACCTTATCAGCGATTCCTTGTTATCCCCTGATTTTTCTTATTAGTCACTGAAGAAAGGGGTATATAGGAAAATTATGAAGGTTGAGAGACAACTATATGCAACATGCATCAAATCTACTACCTCATTTAATTCCCCTCACATCCTTAGAAACAGTTCTCTCACTTGTCTGCACATTTGAATCATATCTGGGGCTTGGTGATTCAGAGTGTGGTCTCTGGACCAGAAGCAATGGTTTCACCCAAGTGTTTGTTAGAAATACAGACTCTCAGTCTCCACCCCAGACCTCCCAAATCTGAATGTGCTTTTTAACAACTCCTCGCCAGGTAATTTGTGTGCACTTAGAGCTCAAGAAGCACAGTGGAGCTTTACAGACTACTGATGTCTGGGTCTCTCCCACAGAGATGATGATGTAATTGGCCTGAAGAGCTGGCTGAGCTTGAGACTTTTAAAAGCTCCCAGGTGATCCTAATGTGCAACCAGGATTAAGAACCACTGATGGGGGGGTGAGTGTTACGGACATCCATTTTACAACGTGATTTAGCTGAGATTTACTGAGTCATCTCTGAGGCCATTCTCTACTGTTTTATATGCACACATAACATATATACACAGATGCATGTATTTACATACATATACATATATAACACACGCACATGTATGCATATTAATATATACACACATACGTATATATCTATGCACACATATACATATATAATATATACACACATGCAGATATATGTACCTTTGCATATATAATATACATGCATATGCATATTAATATATGTGCATATTCATATTAAGATACCCATATGTGCATATATAATCTACACATGTATATTAATATACACGCACATGTGCATATTAATATATACACATGCAGATATAATATGTACATGTGAATATATGGCATACAGGCATATGCATATTAATATGCATATTGATATGTACACACATGTGCATATATAATATATACACATGAATATATACACACACATGCATACACATCTTCCTCCAGAAGTCCTTTATTTTTACTTACCTCCATCTTGTCCTATAGCTTGCTTTCAGCTTTCTCTTACTATTTCCCCAATCCCAAAGATGATCAGCCCAAGGTTTTTTGTTTTATCACCATGATATCATTTACAAGATAATAGGGTCAAATCTTGTAAGTAATTGAGAGACTAAGGCATAAAATGTTGAACACTGTTTAAGGTCCTAAGTGCCTGGGGAAGCTTCCCGGCTCAAAGATTTTCAGGTATCAGTGCAGGCAGTGCATTTTGAGGTGGTAGAGAGCGAGCCTGGCTTCTCGAACCATAAAATGCACAGGATCACCTGGGATCTTAAGAGCAGACTCTGGTTTGGTAGGTCTGGAGTGGGAGCGAGGTTCTGCATTTCTAACAAGCTCCCAAGTGAAGGGGACGCCGCGAAAGCTGTGGTGTGTTTGGTCAGAGCGGCGCATTACAACGTGATCCCAGCTGCCTGGCATTCAATTCCCAGCAACTGACTGGGATTTCATTCAGTCTCTCTCACCTGGCAGATAATTAAGACCAATGTTAAAGGTGTGTCATTGGCTGTGGAGAACCACTAACCTCCATGCCAGGCCTCAGCCCACCACTGGGTGGCGCTCTGGGACACCTCCCATAGGTTTCTTGTTGCTGAGCAGCTCTTGGGTGTTCATTGAACAAATAAGTTTATTGAGCCCAAGTATAAATCAGGACACAATTAAATAAGGCAGTCAAGGTCCTCGTGAGCAGCTTACATTCTAGTAACAACAAACAAGTAATTGTATAAAGTAGATTACAAATTGTGATAGGCACCCTAGAGGAGATAAGGGATAAGATAGGAAGGGACTGGGAGGGCGGTCAGGAAAACACCTCTGAGGAGGTGATATCTGAGCCCAGACTTAAAGGATGAGAATAAGGCAGTCAGGTGGAGGGCAGGGGGAAAAGCATTCTAGGCAGTGGGAACAGCAAGTGGGGAACAGTGGGGCTGTTATAGAGATTTGTGAGGCTGGAACAGATGGAATCAAGGAGAAGCAAGAGGAGATGGAGGTACCACATCCAGCAGGGTTGCAAAGTAGGAGGAGTGGGAGGTGGTGGATAGCAAAGATGAATCAGTTTTTTGTTTTGTTTTGTTTTTTAAGAACAAATTAAAGTCTTTGAAAGGTTTTAATCAGGAAAGTAGCCAGATCCGATTTCCATTTTTAACTGGTCTCTCTGACTGCTGTGTGGAGATTACCTTGGAGTAGCCAACAGTGGATGTAAGAAGATGAAATGGAGACCGTTATGCTAGCCCAGGCTTTAGGTGCTATTACCTTGAAGCGAGGAAAGAGATGGTGGTGATTAGCTTTGATGGGGGTTACTAAACAAAATCAGCATGGATAAGGGATGAGATTACGTTAGTTGACTTGGGCCGATGACGATATTGGCATGATCTATCCTCCCCAAATGACATAGGGGCTACATTGGGGGGAAGAACCACATGGATGTTGAGGGGAAATGTACAACTTCCATTACTGTAAACTATATTAAGTTTGAAGGCATGAAAGAACATGAGGATGACAACTAAGTTTTTGGAGCTGTCATGCTAAGATGGGGAAGACCAAAAGGCTTGGAGGAAATAAATACAGATCTCTCTTAGATACTCAAGGATCTGAGTCCATTGAGCATTTGGAAATATGAGCAGGAGCTAAAGGGAGTTGTCCTGGGTGGAGTCACTCACATCACATGGCATCCTGTAGGTGTGGGACAGAGTGACAAACTTCAAGCCACTGTTGCAGTCTCTCCTCGACTCCTAGCCCAGAGATCAGCATGAAGAGAGGGGTGGCCTAGGACTCTGATTAAAGGGTTAGGACTAGTGATTTTCCAAACCAAATAAAGCCACGAGTTCAGTATTCTGCAATGGGAATAAATGGTGGATCTTACTAAACATGTGGATGAAAAAAATTAGAATGAAATATCTTTTTTATATCTTTTATTTCTGTGATACTTAGAACAACCAGAGGAGGGAAGTAGGAAGGGGATTTAGAGTCCCATTTTTTCAATGAAAACAATGATTCACACAAGTTAACTGATGATACCAGATCTTGTGTTTGAACCTCATCCTCTTGATTCTAAATCTAGCCTCCAAACCCTGTAGATCCAATTATCTATGGTCAGATAAATTATTCTTGGAGGTGAGGTATGTACAGGAATCAGGACAGGGGAGGCAACTTAACAGGGTCACAGCAGATAAAATGGAAAAAATCCTGGACTCCCAGTCAGAATAACACCGACCTTGGAGCTTTGCTGCTCCCTTCCTGTCTGATCTTGGGTGACTCATTGAATTTTTCTGGTCTGCATTTTCATCTATCTAATAAGGGGTTTGGGTTAGGTTAGTTGTTTTCAAAGTTTAAAAAAAGAAACCTTTTTCCCCCCAAGAAGAGCCATACTAGGAAGTGTAAATAAATTAGAGAGAACCCAGCACAACTTGTCCCCCATCCTCTTGCCCCAGGACCACCATCCTGGGGGGTCTGAGGACCCCTCTGTTTTGATTTTCAGGAGTCTGTAGGGTTGCTTCCTTTTCTAGGTAAGTCCTGGGGTTGCCTACCTTCCCCGGCTTTAAAGCCTCCAGTCCTCCAGGAATGCTGCCTCCCAGGCCCTGTCTCCACACCGGCCAGTGCCACAGGGCAGCAAGTGCTTTCTGTTCATAGTTCTGTTAGTGCATGAGCCCCGTGGAGGAAGCACTTTGGTTGTTTTGCCTGCATGGGTTTCAAGGGAGACCTTTATGGAAGCTCAGGCATGAGGGAGTTGAAGACAGTATTGTTCATCAGTTGCTCTTAGGAAGTGCATTTGCCAAACCCTTGGTCAAATTAAACATGAAATGATTAAAGCGTCCTGGCGTTAGGAAAGGCAAGAATAATAAACACTCATAATTATGAGCAGCATTGCCTTACATTGTGTTATGGGCTTTATATGTGTCATCTCATCTAATCCTCTGAACCATACTAGGATCACAGTATTATGATCTTAAGTATTATTATTCACATTGCATATATGGAAAACTGAGGTTCTAAATGATTATGAAAACTGCCTTACGGTGCTATACAAAAACATGATACAATTGGGATAGGAATTCTCAGAACTGTCTAGATACAAATGCAAGAATAGTTTTTCCAGAATTCTCTAGGATTAAGAAATAAGACCGTAGCATCTCAAGTCAACATAAACTTTTTCTCAATGATTACCTTCTTTAGGGGTTCAATTACTCATTGCTTCAACAATAGACTGCTATTTACCAAGCACCTGCTATTTACCTTTGCCCTGGAAGGGAAAAATAAGGTGAGTAAGACATAGTATTTTCCCTCCAGGAGCTCACAGCCTAGCAGGAGAATAAAGTAGGTCATACATACCATTCGTTCTAAGTGCTGTAATAGAGGTTAATTCAAAATTCTGTGGGGTGTCAGCAGACATGATGGACTAAAGGGCCTCTGAAAATCTCCACAAAAGCAATGAGAACACTGGCAAAAAATTAGAAAAGCAGTGTTATCATAACCCTGGACATTGGGGCGCCTAGGTGGTTCAGTGGGTTAAAGCCTCTGCCTTCGGCTCAGGTCATGATCTCAGGGTCCTGGGATCGAGCCTCGCATCGGGCTCTCTGCTCAGCAGGGAGCCCGCTTCCCCCTCTCTCTCTGCCTGCGTCTCTGCCTACTTGTGCTCTCTCCTCTCTGTCAAATAAATAAATAAAATTAAAAAAAAAAAATAACCCTGGACATTAACAAAATCTTCCAACAATCCAAGAAGTGTTTATTAAGGAAATTTTCCTAAATATCATTTTCAACAGAAAATTATAAGGCATGCAAAGAAATAAGAAAGTATGCCTCATACCTAGGAAAGTGAGTGATCAACAGAAACCTGTTGAGAAAGCTCACATATTGGACTTACTAGGCAAAGACTTTAAATTGGATATTTTAAACATGTTCAGAGAACTAAAGGAAACTATGAGGTCAATGTCTCACTATGTATAGAATATCAGTAAAGAAAAATTATAAAAAGAGTTGAATAAAAATTCTAGAGTTGTGGGGTGCCTGGGTGGCTCAGTCAGTTAAGTTGAAAAAAATGTTCAACATCATTAGCTGTTCGTTAATAATACCAAACCATAGTGAAATATCATTTCTCACCTACTAGGATGGCTACAGTAAAAAAGATTGACTATAACAAGTTTTGCCGAGATATGCAGACATTGAAACCCTCATACATTGCTGGTGAGAATGCTAAATGGTGCAGCATTTCGGCAAACAATTTGTAAGTGCCTTAAAAAAAAGTTAAACCTATAGTTATCATGTGACTCAGCAATTCCACTCCTAGGTATATACCCAAGAGAGCTGAAAACATATTTCTACCCAAAATCTTGTATGCTGAGGTTCACGGCAACATTATTCATAATAGCTAAAATGTGAAAATAATCCAAATGTCAACTGATGAATGGATAAAGTAGTGTATTCATATAATGAAATAGGATTCAGCCATAAAAAGGAACGAAGTATTGATGTATGCTACAACATGGATGAATCTTAAAAATATTATGCTACGTGGAAAAAGCCAGACACAAAAGACCACATTATATATTATTTCATTTATAGGAAATGTCCAGAATTGGCAAACATGTAGAGACAGAAATAGCTCAGTGGTTGCCTGACCAGGGGAAACGTGGAATGCGGAGTGACTGCTAATGGATACAGGGCTCTTCTGGGGATATCGAAACTGTTCCAGAATTAGACAGCGGTATTGATTGCACAACTGTGCGAATATACTAAAAACCACTGAATCGTACACTTTAAAAGGGCGAATTTTATGGTGCATGAATTATATCTCAATTTATATCTTACCCTATGTTTTAGTTTTATGGTCTGTGAATTGAAAGTGCTACAGGAGCTCAGAGGAAAGTTAAAAGTTAACGGGAGGATCCAGGAAGGCATCCCCGAGGAAGTGACACAAGTTGTCCTTTTCCTAGCTCTTAAGTCTCTGACTATCGCTGGCTTATAATCAAGTCCTGAAGCAATGCCTCTCCAGAGCGGTAAGATCCCACTTCACACTCTGATACTCCCTCCTAGTGTCTTCCTTTCCTCTACACAGGCTTTATGTCACATTCACACAATCCAAGCCCCCTTTGTCCATCCATGTTTCAGTGGACATTTCTTCTACATCTCAATACATTATTATTTTTCATAGTCATTTTTATTTTTTTGACCTTTCCTTGTCTTTTTCTAAATCGAAGTATAGTTGACATATAATATTATATCGGTTTCCGGTATACAACATAGTGATTTGATATTTATATACATTATGAAATGATCACCATTATAAGTCTAATTGCCACACAGAGTTATTACAATATTCTCTAGCCAGATTTATAGCAGACACAGCCTAGCAAAACAGAAAACTTTTAGACAATGACTGCCCCCCTTCAGTCAAATACCGTGGAAAAAATTATGGTCCCCTTGACCACCCACACCAGGAAAAACTGAGTGAGGAGGCTATCCTTCCACTCTCGTGAGGGTGTAACCCTACTACCCCTGCCAAGATGGCATCAGGGAAGGTCAGTTAGGGAGCAAGGACTTTCCTCCTCAGCTAAATCAATCCCCCAAGTATCAGTGGAGAACATGGTGGGAGCCTGAATATCCACCTCCACTCTGCAGTAGTGTAGAGCCTTCTCCCCTCTTTGAACGTCGACAGAGGCCAGATAGAAAACCTGAACTCCTGGGGCACCTGGGTGGCTCAGTCAGTGAAACATCTGCTTTCAGCTCAGGTCATGATCTCAGGGTCCTGGGATCGAGCCCCGTGTCGGGCTCCCTGCTCATCAGGGAGTCCGCCTCTCCCTCTCCCTCTGTTCTCGCTCTCTTGCTCTCTCTCAAATAAATAAATTAAATCTAAGAAAGAAATTAAAAAAGGAAGAAAGAAATCCTGAACTCCCTCCACCTATAAATAACCAGGAGGTGTCACCATCCTCTGCCAGAGAAAGCTAGACGAAACAGACTTAAGGAAGGTCCAGAGACTCATAACATTATATGAAAATGTCCAGTTTTCAGTTGAAAATCACTCACACAAAAAAATCAGGAAGATCTCAAACTGAATTTAAAAAGATAATCAACAGATGCCAGCACCAAGATAAGATAAAAGTTAGGATTATTAGACGAAGATTTCAAAGCAGCCATGATGAAAATGTTTCAACAAGCAATTACACACATGCTTGAAATGGTAAAAACAATTAGAAAACATCAAACAAACAGAAGATATAAAGGGAAACCTCATCAAACGAACAGAAGATATAAAGGGAAACTAAATGGAAATTTTATTTTTATTTATTTATTTTTTTTTTTAAAGATTTTGTTTATGGGGCGCCTGGGTGGCTCAGTGGGTTAAAGCCTCTGCCTTCGGCTCAGGTCATGATCTCAGGGTCCTGGGATCAAGCCCCGCATCGGGCTTTCTACCCAGTGGGGAGCCTGCTTCCGCCTCTCTCTCTGCCTGACTCTCTGCCTGCTTGTGATCTCTCCCTCTCTCTCTCTCTGTCAAATAAATAAATAAATAAATAAATAAAATCTTTAAAAAAATAAATAAATAAAGATTTTATTTATTTATTTGACAGAGAGAGACACAGTGAGAGAGGGAACACAAGCATGGGAAGTGAGAGAGGGAGAAGCAGGCTTCCCGCTGAGCTGGGAGCCTGATGCAGGCCTTGATCCCAGGACCCTGGGATCATGACCTGAACCGAAGGCAAATGCTTAACAACTGAGCCACCCAGGCGCCCCTAAATGGAAATTTTAGAACTGAAAAATATAACGACTGAAATGGAAAGTTCAGTGGATCGGTTCCACAGCAGAATAGAGGGGACAGAGGAAAGCTTTATCAAAGGAATTCAGGAGTGGCAACATCATGCCAGATAAAGGAGATTTGGGAGCAAAAAAAATTACCAGAGTCAAAAGAATTCCATAACAGAAGAAAAGTATAAATTCCCCAAGAGGACACGGCGATCTTAAATGTGTGCACCAAACAACAGAGTTATAAAATATGTGAAGCGAAAACTGATAGAACTGACAAGAGAACTAGAAATATACACAATTACAGTGGGAAACTTCAATGCCTTCCTGTCAATAGTTGAGAGAACAACTAAATAGAACATTAGCCGGGATAGAGAGGAACTCAACACACCATCAAAGAGCATACCTGATCCGCATGTAGAGAATGCCCCACCTACCACATCAGAATACATATTCTTTTCAAGGGGTCACAGAACATACACCAAAGTGACCATATCTTGGGCCGTGAAATAAGCCTTAACAAATTTAAAGTGATTAAAACCATATACAGTATGTTCTCTGATCATGATGCAATCAAATTAGAAATCAGTAACCGAAAGCTAACAGGAAAACCTCCAAACACTGGGAAACTAAACAAAACACTTCTAAATGATCCATGAGTCAGAGAGGAAGTCTCAAGAGAAAATTTTAAAGGGCATTTAACCCAGTACGACATATGAAACTGTGAGACATAGCTAAAACAATGCTGAGAGGGAAACTGATAGCACTAAATGCATTTATTAGAAAAGAAGAAAGGTAGAAAGCAGTATGGAGTTCCCTCAAAAAATTAAAAAGCATATCATCCAGCAATTCTACTTCTGAGTATTTACCCAAAGGAAACAAAAACACTAACCCAAAAACATATCTGCACCCCTATGTTCATTGCAACATCATTTACGATAGCCAAGACCTGTAAGCAAACTAAGTGTCCATCAATGGATGAGTGGATGAGGAAAATGTGGTATATATGCAATGGAATATTACTCAACCCCCCAAAAGAAGGAAATCTTGCTGTTTGCTACAACATGGTTGGAACTTAGCATTATGCTAAGTGAAACAAGTCATAGAGAAAAACAAACACCGTATGATCTCACTTATATGTGGAATCTTAAAAAACAAGTTCTAAAGAAACAAACCAAGCTCACAGATGCAGAGAAGAGATTGGTATGTGTCAGAGGCAGTGTACAGGGGATGGGCAAGATAACTGAAGGTGGTAAAAAGGTACACACTCTCAGTTATAAAATAAACAAGTCGGGGGGGTAATGTATAGCACGTGACTATAGTTAACAATTGTATATTTGAAATTTGCTAAGAGAAGAGATTTTAAAAAATTCTAAACCTAAGAAAAAAAATCTGTTACTATGTACAGTGATGGATACTAACTAGGGTTATTGTGATGATCATTTCACAATATATATATATCAAATCATTATGTTGTATATCTGAAATGAGTGTCATGTTACATATCAATTATATCTCAATTTAAAAAAAAGGAAAGGGGGCGCCTGGGTGACTCAGTGGGTTAAGCCTCTGCCTTCGGCTCAGGTCATGATCTCAGGGTCCTGCGATCGAGCCCCGCATCGGGCTCTCTGCTCGGTGGAGAGCCTGCTTCCCCCTCTCTCTCTGCCTGCCTCTCTGCCTACTTGTGATCTCTCTCTGTCAAATAAATAAATAAATAAAATCTTTTAAAAAAAAAAGAGGAAAGGTCTTAACTCACTTATCTAAGCTCTCACCTCCAGAATTTACAAGTAGAAGAGCAAAATAATCCCAAAACAAGCAGAAGGAAGGAAGGAAGAAAGAGAAGAAAAAAAGTCAATGAAATTGAAAACAAAAGAGTAATATAGAAAATCAATAAAACAGATTTTTTAAGTCAATAAAATTGACAAAACTCTAATAAGAGTGATAAGAATAAAAGAAAGAAGACGCAAATTATCAATATCAGGAATGAAACAAGGATATTGCTACAGACTCTGCAGATAGCAGAAGGATTAATATGGGAATACCACAGACAGCTCTATATACATAAATTTCACAATGTAGATGAAATGGACCATTTCCTTAAAAAGCACAAATGACCACAACTCACCCAATATGAAACAGATAGTTTAATAGACTCTACAGCTATTAAAGGAATTGAATTAATAATTTAAAATCTCCCAGAAACAACATCTCCAGACCTAGAGAATTCTATCAACTGTTTAAAGAAAAATTAATACCAATTCTATGCAATCTCTTGTAGACAATAGGAGGGAAGACTTCTCAGTTTATTTTAAGAAGCTATCATTACCCTAATACCAAAACCAAAGACAAAATGAGAAAGCGTCGGGCCAATATATCTCACTAATACAGATGCAAAAGCCCTTAGAATATCAGCAAATAGAAATCAGCAATACATAAAAACAATTTTACATCATGATCCAAGACGATTTAGTTCCCAGAGAGACAAAGTTGGTTCAATATGGGAAAATCTATCAATAAAATCCACAGATTAGACTATTGAAGGATAAAAATCACACAATCATATCAATAGTTGCAGAAAAAACATTTGATAACATTCAGCACCCATTCATAATAAAAAGTCTCAGAAAAATAGGAATAAAGGGGAACTTCCTTACCTCGATAAAGAGGATCTGAAAAATCTTAGAGCTAATGGCCAACAGACACATGAAAAAGTGCTCAACATCACTCGGCCTCAGGGAAATACAAATCAAAACTTCAATGAGATACCACATCACACCAGTCAGAATGGCTAAAATTAATAATTCAGAAAATGACAGATGTTGACGAGGATGTGGAGAAAGAGGAACCCTCCTACACTGTTGGTGGGAATGCACGCTGGTACCGCCACTCTGGAAAACAGTATGGTGATTCCTCAAAAGGTTGAAAATAGAGCTACCCTATGACCCAGCAATTGCACTACTGGGTATTTATCCCAAAGATACAAATGTAGTCATTCAAAGGGGCACGTGCACCCGAATGTTTATAGCAGCGATGTCCACAATAGCCAAACTATGGAAAAAGCCCAGATGTCCATCGACAGATGAATGGATAAAGAAATGTAGTGTGTATGTATATACAATGGAATATTATGCAGTCATCAAAAACCCCCCGAAATCTTGCCATTTGCAACAACGTGGCTGGAACTAGAGGGTACTATGCTAAGTGAAATAAGTGAATCAGAGAAAGACAATTATCATATGACCTCACTGATATGTGGAATTTGAGAAACAAGGCAGAGGATCATAGGGGAGTAGAGGAAAAAATGAAACAAGACGAAACCAGAGAGGGAGACAAACCATAAGAGACTCTTAATCTCAGGAAACAAACAGAGCGTTGCTAGAGTGGAGGGCGTTTGGAGGGATGTGGTGGCTGGGTGATGGGCACTGGGGGGGGGTATGTGCTATGGTGAACACTGTGAATTGTGTAAGACTGATGATTCACAGACTGTACCCCTGAAACAAATAATATATTATATGTTAATAAAAATAGATAAAGAAAACTCATCTCCAAGGTTAAAAAAAAATCTTAGAGCTAACATCATACTTAAAGATGAAAAAATAAATGCTTTATCCCCAAGACCATGAGCAAAGTAAGGATGTCCACTTTCATAACTCTTACTCAATTCAATGCTATAAGTTCTAGCCAGCGTAACAAGAGCAAGAGAAGGAAGTAAATAGCATACAGATTGAAAAGGAAGACATAAAACTGCCTCTATTTGCAGATGACAAATTGTCTACATAGAAAATTCCAGCAAATGTGCAAATATACTCTTAGAACCAACAAATATCCTACAAGCAAGATTGTGGGATAAATGAAAAATGTGCCTGGGTGGCTTAGTCGGATAAGTCCGACTCTTGATCTCAGCTCAGGTCTTGATCTCAGGGTCATGAGTTCAGGCTCCATGTTGGGCTCCATGCTGGGTGTGGAGCCTACTTAAAAAAACAAAAAGGAAAAGGAAAAGAAAAAGATACAAAAATCAATTCTATTTCTATACATTAGCAACTAGCATGTGAAATCAAGATACAATACCATTTACAATTGCTGAAAGACAATGGAATACTTAGATGTAAATCTAACAAAACATATATAGGACTTACATGCTGAAAATTGTGCAATGCTGAGCAAAGAAATAAAAAAAGACCTAAGTAAATGGAGAAACATATCTTGTTAATGAATTGGAAGACTCAACACAGTAAAGGTGTTCATTCTCTCTAAATTGATATATAGGTATAATGCAATTCCTGCTAAAATCCTAGCAAAAATTTGTATAGATACAGGTTTTTAAAAATTGTATATGGAAAGGCAAAGGAACTTAAATACCTTAAATTTTTTGAAAAGAAGAATAAACTGGAAGGAATCCATTTACCCAATTTCAAGGCTTATTATAGAGCTATAGGCATCAAGACTATGTAGTATTGGCAGAAGTTCAGTCATGTAGATCAGCGGAACCGAACAGAGAACTCAGAAAAAGACTCATACCAATACGCCCACCTGATTTTTTTTTTAGTGATTTTATTTATTTATTTGAGAGAGAGAGCACAAGCAAGGAGAAGGGGTAGAGGGAGAGGGAGAAGCAAACTCCCCGCTGAGCAGGGAGCCCAATGCAGAACTCGATCCCAGGACCCTGGGATCATGACCTGAGCTGAAGACAGTCAGTTAACCCACTGAGCCACCCAAGTGCTCCGCCCACCTGATTTTTGATGAGGGTGCAGAAGCATACATAAATGGTGCAACTGGACATCCATAGGCATAAACAAATAAATAAAAATGAAACTTGAACTAAGTGTCACATTGCATATAAAAATCAACCTAAAATGGGCCATGGACATAAATATAAAGTGTAAAACTATAAAACTTGTAGAAAAAAATCTTAGGGAAAAAAACTACAGGCTGTAGAACCAGCCAAAGTGTTCTTACATTAGACACCAAAAGGAAAGGAAGGAAATCTGATAAATCTGACTTTATCAAAATTAAAAACATTTGCTCTGCAAAAGACCCTGTTACGAGGGATTGTTAACAAGAACACACTTAACAGCGTCTAGGAAGAGACAGGAAACTTCACTTCAGGTCAATAGAGGTTGTCATTTGGGACCCTTTGAAAACAACCGGTTAGAACTATCCCTATGATATTGCCATCCAGCCCCCATCCCTCCCTTCCGTCTTCGTGGTAATTAGGAGGGACTCTCCTCGCGCCTTGCTGAAGTCCAGACACCTCTGTGTAACACAGTTCTTTAATCTGCCCATCTAGTGATCCCATCACAAATGGCTCAGTGGAGTCTGGCACATCTCGTGCATGGTGTGATTTTCTACACGGTATACTCATCATAGGTGGAGGGGACAAATGATCTAATTCATAAAGAAAGCCACTTTCAAAGCCTTCTGTTCCAAACCCAGCCCTATGTCTGTTAGGAGGAAAACACATTGCATTTTCTATTTGAGAATCTTTAGATTTGAGTTTTCAATTTGGGCATTGGAGGGAATATGGAGAGGACGTCGTGGCACCTGCTTTATCCAAATCTTTTTACGAGGTGAAGATTTGTTAACCACTTATTGTTTTGAGCTCTCCATATTAATGTTTTGAGTGAAAAAGAGTCTGTGATGTGAAGGGCACAGTAGCTTCTTACTCTTGGAACTCATTTGTGCCATTATACTATCAAGGAATCAGATGTTAATAATCATAAATACTTTGTTATAAAAACTGCTTTTACCTCTCCTGCTTTCACTGTACACTACTCTGAAAATGTCCCAAATACTTCCAAAGACAATTGCCCAGGGAGCAGTCACAGAACATTTTCCTTCCACCTGGATATTAACCCAGCAAGTAGCAGCTTCAGAAATTATGCATCTGCGATCAGGCCAAATGTGGTAGAAGCAGTTACCCTTGCCTCCTTAGAGGCAAAGAAACTCTATTTTGCACATCAGCCGTAATTTTTTTTTCTCTCTGCTCACAGATCCAGCCCCATCTCATGAAAAGGCTGTCTATTCAATCAGAGAGACTACAAAGTTGGCTTGTGCAAACCAAGCATAAAAGACACAAGAGCAATTTATTCTGGTTAATAAGCTAGGAGGAAACATGTAGAGGCCAATTGTCCGGTGGACACAAGAAGGGTTTCTTGTCTGGAGAGTGTATAATGTGGCAGACACTGTCATTTGTTTGCCCATCCAATGGCCCATCCCCCTGTTTTATTGCTTAGGGAAAAAAAAAAGCTATTTGCTATAGATCTCGGGCAGATGGCCACGGGATTTAGGAGAAAATGATTTGCTACCAGTTCTCTTGGATGAGCAAATTACAATTTCTCTATATAAATTTTGGTAGGCAGGCTTCAAGATCCTCAAATAATGCTTCCTCCTGGCATTTACCCCCTGCTGTAGTCCTCTTCTACATAGAATAGGGCTGATGTGTGACCAACAGGATATTGTGGAAATGCAGAATTTAAATCTGACTTTCAAAGCTAAGTCATCAAACACATTGCAGCTTTTATCTTGCTCTCTTGGATTATTCTTTCAGGAGGAACCCAGCCAGCTCTCACAGGGTAAAAACCTTCAAGCGATCTAATGATAAAGTCCATGGAGCCGGGAACTGATGCCTCCTGCAAGAGCCAGCATGAAGTTGCTGGTCATAGGAGTGATAAACTTTGCCCAGATCCTCCAGCTCTGGCTTCAGACAACTGGAAATCCAGATGACATCTTGCCTGCTCTTTTCTAAGAGACCCCAAGCCAGAACCACAGAGCCAAGTCTCTCCCAAATTCCTGGCTCAAAGAAACTGCAAGAGATAAGACATGCTATTGCTTTAAGCCAATAAATTTCAGAGCAATTTGTTACACAGCAATGCATAACCAATATACCTATCATGTTAATTTCCACTTCCCCTGTGTGGTGTAGAGGTAGTGAGAAAACCACCAACTAAAAGCCAGAGGCGTAAATGAGAGATTTTGACATTGCCTATATCTTGTTGTGACAGCCTGGGCCAGTGGTGTGCTCAAAAGCCTTATTTCTAGAACTATTTAGAAAGCCCTGAGTCTTAGTATTTACCTAGTTCTGTGGTATAAATATTCCCGCCATGGTTAAGCTCATGCTGTCAGCACAGTTGGGAAAAGTCACACACAGTTAGCTCTCTTGAGCCCCTATGAGTCAGCTCCAACAGTGGGGAAAGAATTTAATTCCAGGTCTCTTTCGGTTCAAAGTTCCAGCTCCTTATACTCTGGATGCTGCTATTTCCAAAACGTTGACAGCACTGAAGACCCTTGACCTACCTAAGAAGAACTAAAGAGCATCTGGATTAGATAACAAATACTTTTGATTACTTATTATTGTAGTGGTCCAATTGAAGCCAGGGGATACTGCTTCCTCCATAACCACTTCTTCAGCCTTGAGGGGAGCTCCTCTTGGTGCTAGAAAGAGCCAGCAAGTACCCACATTCCTACTCAGTGAGAGAAAGTAGGGTCATCCCTGAAGACATGGACTGGCAATGTCCTAAGACAGTGACTTAAGAGTGCCAGTGCTTGACAGCAACCTAGGGATTTCCTGGTGTGTGGTTAGGTCTCCCGTGAATAGAATGGGATTCACAAACTAAGACTAGGAGCCTCCCTTGAAGCCTGAGATGTGGTCAGTTCAGCAATAAACAGACTTAGGGAAGAAACTTTTATGGTAAGATAATAGCATGGTGGTTGAGTGTCAACTCAGATTGTCTGCATTCACACTGTTTCTACTAGCTGTATGGTTTAGGGGCATTTACTTAATTTTATAAGCCTGAGCCTTTCCCATCTGTAAAATGGGGATAATAGGGTTGATCATATACAATTATGTATGTTATGTGCTTAGCCTGTGGAAAGTATTCAATACAATTTAGCTATTAGCAGTATTATTATTATCATTACGTGCCATGATGCAGGTCACTGAAAGAAAAAACGCAAATTTTTGACAATAAAAGGGAGATACTCCTTAGCGTGGCTCCATATTCGCTGAAGTGGAGCTGGAAAGACAAGATGGATAAGGCCCTGTGCCCCAGGCCCTCCCTGCAGAAGTGTCAGGGACATTCCTCTGCAGAGGCAGCCCAACCCACGTCCTGAACTATTTCCAACTGGGACAGGAGGACATCATGGCCTCACCCAGCAGCTATGCCACAGTCGAGCCTCTTGTCGAGTGCCCACTGAATCCCTGGCTACTCCTTCACTTGTCCTTGTCTATCTGACCTGGTTTCCAACTTACTTTCTCTGCTGGACACTTGTCTGGGACTGGATCCCTACCTGGATCTTGTGGTGTTTGTCAAGAGGTTGGGGGAAGAGGCTTTTATACCCTGAGATGACAGCTGAGCTCACTCCTCTGTAAGGACCAACTGCCAGAAGAAGGATGGCATTATCTGTGTAATGTGTCAGCTGTCCCTGTGCCTCCCTCACCTGGAGGACCACTTGCCACCCCCCCCTGTACATCCGCAGCTGCCTTCTAGAGAGGTTCTCCAGTCCTGTGAGACCTGCTCTGGCATTCTAATCTGCCCCACTATTTGCTACTGCTGCAGTTTCTGTGGGTCTTGTAGATGTCCTCACAAAGGACATCTATACACAAAAGGAGCTTGTCGTAATTAAACAACAATTAGACAGTCCTGTTCTTCAGTTCGTGGGCCCTACCTCACGCCAGGCTGCAGCCGGCCGTCTGAGTTACCCACACGAACCAAAGGGATTCAGAAGTGTTCCTGTCCACACTCAGGTGTGGTACAGAATGGAAGATGGCAGCTCTAATGGATGGGAACCCTTCTAGAAGGAAAGGCACTTGTGTGTTAGCCTTTGTTATCTCTGGGTATGGACATAGAAGTGATTGTTTTTCTTTTTAATACTTTTCTGCATTTTCTTATTTTAAAAAAGATGTCTACTATGAGATGTTATCTAACAAATGTTTTTAAATATTAAAACAATATCTATTTCTCTATCTACCTATCTATCAAGTAGCAGAGGTAAAAGGACCCATCTTGAGTTTGAATTGGTGGTAGGTCTATTTGGACACACCTGACCACTGGGGTGTTAGAAGCAGAGGTCACTAGAGGTCACTTGGCAAAATTGGGCACCCCATGGGGCACCTGGGTGGCTCAGTGGTTAAAGCCCTCTGCCTTCGGCTCAGGTCATGATCTCAGGGTCCTGGGATTAAGCCCTTAATCGGTCTTCCCCCTCTCTCTCTGTCTGCCTCTCTGCCTACTTGTGATCTCTCTCTCCGTCAAATAAATAAATAAAATCGTTAAAAAAAAAAAAAAGAGTGGGCACCCCAGGACGGCGGAGACTGGTCACTGCTGAATGCCCAGCACCTAGGGCAATGCCCCGTGCATAATGAGCACCAAAAGCATATTTTCAAAATGCACTGGTGAGTGAATGAGAGGGGAGGGATTCCTGCAGGTAGAGCCTGATCCAGTCAGGAACTTGGTCATCGGGGAGGAGGCCAGACCTAGCCCCTCTCATTCACTCACCAGTGCATTTTGAAATCATACTTTGGGTGCCCATTATGCACCAGGCACTGCCCTAGGTGCTGGGCATTCAACAGTGACAAGTCTCTGCCATCCTGGGGTGCCCATTCTTGCCAAGTGACCTCTGCTTCTAACACCCCAGTGGTGGAACTTGGTATTTCAATCATCCCTGATTGTTATGTCTGTGGCCTAATTTGTCCTTGTTCTTACTTCCAAATAGTTTTTGATGCCTATATAGGTATTCTTATCATTTTTGCCAAACATCATTGCTCAATAGTCAGTGTGAAGGAGGCAGGTGTCCCTGGACCAATGGATCTCTGGATATAAGACGTCCACTTGAGGTCAAGAAGGTAATACTTTCTTTCTTTCTTTTTTTTTAAACCTTGATATTTTATTATGGATCTTTTGCTTTTTTTTTTTTTTAAGATTTTATTTATTTATTTGAGAGAGAGAGAGTAAGAGAGAGAGCATGAGAGGGGAGAGGGTCAGAGGGAGAAGCAGACCCCCTGCCGAGCAGGGAGCCCGATGTGGGACTCGATCCCAGGATTCCAGGATCATGACTTGAACTGAAGGCAGATGCTTAACCAACTGAGCCACCCAGGCACCCCTCAAAGGTAACACTTTCTACCTCACTTTTATCTCTATGTTGTAAAGAGAAGTGTTGGAGTGAGAAGGATACCTTTGAATTATCTTCTCTAAAAATGGGATCAGGAGATAGAAAATGCCACTACCCTCCTCCAAACAGGAAATTTTAAGAGAACGTCCTGCCGTCCTGCTGAATTTTAATGACATTACCCCAGGCAGGGAAAGCTAAGCCCCTCGGAACCACTCACCCTGCTGGCTGCTTCCCCAAGCATCTCAGCTCCCCTGGGATGGGCTTCACCTGGGTTCCACAGGGCATTCAGCAGTGACCAGTCTCTGCCATCCTGGGGTCTCCATTCTTGCAAAGTGACCTCTACTCCTAATACCCCAGTGGTCCGGTATGTTCAAATAGATCTACTTCCAACTCAAACACAGGATGGGTCCTTTTACTCCTGCTAATAGGTAGATAGATAGATAGATAGGGATACGATTAAAAAAAAAAAAAGAGATATGATAGATAGATATTTTTTAATATTTAAAAACATTTGTTAGATAGCATTTCATGGTAGATATCTTTTTTAAAATAAGAAAATGCAGAAAAGCATAAAAAAGAAAAAACAATCACTTCTATGTCCATACCCAGAGATAACAACTGCTAACACATGAGTGCCTGTCCTTCCAGTTTCTTCTTTTTTCCCAATATACGTAAAATTTGAAACATACCACACATCTCTGTATGGGAAGAACTGGCCATTATCTCCCTTTCCTTCAGAAGGACTTGGGGGACCAAAGGCTCTTGGCTGAGAATGAAATGAAGGTGTTGTTGGAAGGGTCATTTCACAGCCCCTCTCAGGGTATCCTAGGGGGCCCCCTTCTAAGCATAATATGGCTTCTTTATTTTTCAGGCCAGCCCCAAGGAGATAAACCAAACAGGACATCCCATAACAATGCAGCGTACTGACTCCCAGGAAAAAGAGAGGTGTGTTACTAATTATAAGACCGGTCAGGGAAGAGCTCTTTCCTCATTGTAGGTTTGGGCACTGTCCCTGACAATTAGCATTGGTATTCGCCCATGGGACATGTGGGGGTTGGCGCTGGATTTAATGGGTGCCTCATTTGAGGAATTCGACAAAGGAACGCTGACCAGATGGCAGGCTCCCTGCACCTCCACCACTGGCCTCTGAAGACTAAAGCCCCTCCTGGCCCGGGATTCATAGGGGACTAGGTTATGGGGTAAGAGTTCCCCAGGGGGCTGCTTGGAGGAAAGATCCAAACTTGGGGAAAGGTCCTGGAGCCATGCAAAAGGATAGGCGTGGGGAGTGAGGTCTTGTTCCTCAGATGGGGTGTGTTTTGCTCAAATGGTGGGTGGAGGTTTAAAGAAAGAGACATCACCACAGTAAGACAGGTGAGAGCAGGAGGCCCACAGCAGGGTTAGGACATGGGTCGTGCCCTGAGGGGCCGCCTCTCCTTAGGGAGGGTTGTGCCTTGAGGGGCCTCCTCCCCTCACGGAGGGTCATGCCCTGAGGAGCTCATCTCCTCAGTGCTCTTTGGATTCTAGGGAGAAGTGCTAATTGCCACCTTCTGTGAGACAAAACTTTTTCCTCCACTGTCCAAACCAAAGCCTCTGAATGACATCAGGTCAGCAGGCCCAGGTCGGAGGAGTCAGACATATGACAGGGAGGGGTCTCTGTCACCTGGAAAAAAAAAAGAGGTTAACTCCATACCTCATACCACGAGTCCTTTTCTCTGTGGCTATCATTTAATGAAAGAAAAGAAAGCAAGTTAGGACTCCAGAGAGAATGACACAAAGCTATACAAGGAAGGATCTGTAGTCATAACACACTCCCTAGCTCTACAAAGAACATCGTCAACGTAGACATAATAAGGTAGCCTCTGTGTATTGATTTAGCCAAAAGTAGTAATAGAGCTATATGGGGAGAGTGGAGGGAAGAGAAGGTGACGTAAGAGAGCAAAAATCTATAGAAGTAAAGAGAGAATGTCTAAGACGAATGTTGGTTTTAAAAGCAGTTGTTCAGGGAGAGCTGGGGTGTGATCTGAAGAGTTGCAAGGTTTTGCTTTCTCACTATCATCATCATCCTCTTAGTGCTCCTAGCCATGTTTGTGTGTGACTTTTTTTTAAGATTTTATTTATTTATTTGCCATAGAGAGAGAGCACAAGCAGGCGGAGTAGCAGGCAGAGGGAGAGGGAGAAGCAGGCTCCCCGATGAGCAGGGAGCCCAGTGTGGGACTTGATCCCAGGACCCTAGGACCATGACCCGAGCTGAAGGCAGTCACTCAACCAACTGAGCCACCCAGGCACCCTGTGCGTGACTTTTATAAAAACTGTTAACACCTCTGAAGTTATTTAGAAAATTGAAGTGTGCCTGCTCTGTCTGGCTGGTGTCAGGAGAGGAGGCCCTGGGGACTTTACGGGTGTGGGAGAGGAGAGGGGCCTCCAACACGACCCCACCATCTCGGTGCTGTCTCGGGTGACAAGCAGCAGCTAGGGCCCAGGTGACCTGGCAATAAGTTAGACCTGCCATTTCATTGTTTAGCTTTTTTCTGGCTTATGTTTCTTATTAGAGATAAATCATCCATCAATATTCAGTCTTCTACTTCTGAATGAATGAGGGATCTGGATGGACAGGAGCACAGTGTGCACTGGGGACATGGAAGGGTAGGTCCTCGAGCAGGTCTACCAGCTGTGTACTTTGTCACATCTGGCTATGGGGTCCAGCAGGCACCCGAAATCTTTGCGAGCCCTTCTCTGCCAACTGAGCCTCCCACCTCATCTCCTCTGAGTCTAGACATTTTCTCCATCAGCCTCCTGGCCAGGCTATCTTCACTAGTGTTTTTTGAATTGCAGCACGCAGAAGAATGCCCTGGAGAGCTTGTCAAAACAGATTCCTGGGCACCACACCCAGAGATTCTGATTCTGGCTCTAGGGTGGAGCTGAGAGTTTGCAATTCTGACAGACTACCGGGTGAGGTGGGCCCAAAGGCCATACTTTGTGGAGCCCTAGACCACATCTCCACTATGGCCTCTACTTTGGGATCACTTGGCTCTCACTGCGGTGGTCCTATGGCTGGCTCAGTGGTTCTCAACTCAGCTGCCTACCCGACACGTTCCTGGGAGCTCAAGAGAATTTCTGAAGTCTTTGCAACCCACAGGAGAAACGGGAAGGGGGTGGGGGAGCACTTCCTGTAGCTGTCCCGCTGATGAGCATTCCATGCCACCTCCTGTCCCCTAAAATGATGTGGGAGTCCCTGTGAGAGGTATCTTTCTAGAGTACCAAAGGGGAAGAGAAATACAAGCTTCCTTTGTTTTAGGCTTTCTATTGGAAGGGGCGATTTTTCCCTACCATCTTCCACCATTTTAACGTTAGAATCCAAATGTGGAGACAGGTAAACACAAGGACACTGGCACCTGACATTATATGTATCTCTCTCTCTCATCTCTTTCCCCCCAGAACCAGAAAGGCTTTCTTTGATTTCCCCTCTTGTCTGGAAATCACTTCTCCATTGTTAATTCCTCCTTCTTCCTATGGTGGACATTTGGCCACATTCCCCAGAGCCATAATGGCAGGGCAGCTGCTAGGGAACATGATTTAGAGAATATTCAGAAGTACATTGTTCAATGTTTTCAAAATATTGTCCTTAATACATGTAGAAATTATGTTATCCTTTTTCTTTATTATATTTGCTGAACATTCTTCTATTTGTGCTTCTTGATTTGGTTTTATTCATTAATCCTATCTTTGTGATATTCTTCATTTTTAGCTTTCTTTGTTACTTTTTTCTAACATCTCAAATGGAAAGCTTCATTGGTGTTCATCAACAATGTTAAAGGTATATTTCACAATCACACAGAAATCTGTAATTTTACATAAATGGGATCATGTCATATGCGCTGTTTTTATCGCAGACAACTTTGCAAGCCCTCAGCAGCCTTAGTACCACCCCTTGCATAATCTTTCCTTTTATAATATGAAACATTTGAAGCCAGAAATTTATCTTTTTATGTCATTTGGCTGGATTTCACTGTTCGACAGGTAGCATTATCACTGTCTTTAATTTCTACAGATGTTAAAATCCTGCCATAGATAATGTGAATTTGGACATAATCCCAATTTAGATCTATGGAGATCGGTGCTTCTTTTCTCCCCTCTCTCAGCCCTCCTCTTTCTTTTCAAAGGAGGCAAGCTAAAATTCTTATGACGGGGAAATGTCAGATTGGGCAGTGAAGTAAAGAGAATATGGCCTCCAACTTCCTGGGATTCCCCCAGCCATTCACCCCGGGTCAGTTGGGTACCAACCAGCTAGGAGATTCTGGGCTTGTCCTTCCTTCCTTGGATGTCTGAATCAGCCGTAGAACCCAGAATCACCCCTGTGAGTATTTAGGTTGAGACAGCCATCTGCTAGCAGGTGGCACTGAATGCAGCCAGGACCTGGATAGATACATGGTAAAGCTCCAGCTAAAAAGACTTGTCCCTCATCCTGTCCTCTCATTAAAACTGGCAGTAACATAACTCTGTGCATTTTACAAAATTGAGTATTTTGAGATCTTCTAAGTGAATTGTGGTGAGGTTTTCCTGGGGGATGAAATATAGGAGTCTTCTCCTACCCCCTTCATTGTGAACGCCCAGCCCAGAGAATGGCTCCTTGTCTGTGATATCCTCCTGCTCCTGCTCACCTTCTGGCTTGCTCCCATCACACTGTCCTGGCTCCTGGCTTTTCTGCACTTTGTAGTCTTGGCTTTTAATCCTATCTGCCATTTCCTCCCTCGATCTTTCTTGCTTCAACCAATGATTCTGGTAATTTCTTTTTTGGTTGTCTGTTATTATTATATAACTTTTATTTTTTTTCTATTTTGAGTGGTATTTTTTTTTAAGATTTATTTATTTGAGAGAGAGAGAGAGAGCACCCAAGGTGGGGGAGGAGCAGAGGGAGAGGGAGAGAGAGAGACTCTCAAGCAGACTCCCCACTGAGCGGGGAACCCGATGTGGAGCTCAAACCCACAACCCGGAGATCATGACCTGAGCCAAATCAGGAGTCAGATACCTAACCGACTAAGCCACCCAGGTGCCCCTTGAGTGGTATTTTTTTTTTTTTTTTTTGCATATGATATAACATTGAAAAACTACACAAGGTGGGGGTGAGGGGATCCCTGGGTAGCTCAGTCAGTTAAATATTTGACTCCTGATCTCAGCTGGGTCTTGACCTTGGGGTTGTGAGTGAAGCCTACTTAAAAAAAAAAAAAAAGAAGAAGAAGAAGAAGAAAGAAAGGAAGAAAGAAAGAAAGAAAGAAAGAAAGAAAGAAAGAAAGAAAGAAAGAAAGAAAGAAAGAAAGAAAGAAAGAAAGAAAGAAAGGAGGAAAGAAAGAAAAACTACACAGGGTATAAAGTGAAATAAAGTCTTTTGTTCCACATCTCTTAGTAACAGAATCCCCTTTACTGAAAGCAACTACAGTTAACATTTTCTTGAGTATCTTCTGGGAGGTGGCCTTTGAATTTGCAGATATTTATGTATATACATATATTTATTTTTCCCTATGCAAATTGTAGCATACTAGACATACTACTCTGCACCTGGCTTTCCCTCTTTCTATCATGACTTGTCCATTTCAGCACATAGAGAGCTGTCTATTTCTGTTAATACCATTACATTTCTTTGACTTTAGGAAAAATTTCTTGGGTCATTCCGAGGACCTCCCCCATAACCTGCCTTCTGTTCCCCACATTGCAGCTTCCAGTAAGAGGTACCCCCTGAGTTCTCCCATCCCCCAAACATCTGCCACCCATCCCTCCAACCCCCCACTCAGCAGCTGGCACCTTCCCTGCAATTCTCCCTGCTTTCCTGCCAGTGGTGGACAGGAATGAAGCAGTTCTAACCACAGCACTTTAATTTCTCCCAGAACAGCTGAGCTGAAAAGGGAAATGGCTCTTTCTGGAAGGGAGTCTGTGGACCTTCAACAATGACATGCTGACGCCTGGCAAGGAGCCCAGAGTCACAAAACCTCCCCAGCCATAGCAGACAAATAGCATTTATACAGCGAGGGCAAGGCTCAGCAATATCAAATCAGCAATCCTTTCTGCTTTATCAGAGTGTTTATCGTGTAAGATAAACAAGGGGTCACTTTCCACAAGGAACAGTCAGCATCCTTCTCAGGGTCTGGGGCTGTAAGAGATTTTAATTTCCTTACCCCTTGATCATGTAGGTTATTGCACTATCACTCCCTAAAAAGTTAGCCTTTTCCTCCCCAATTCAACTAATAGTTTTGAATGCTTACTACATTACAGGTTGTATTCTCGGCACCAAGAATATAATTGTATAGTAAGGCATGGTCCTTGTTCTCAACTGAGTTTATGTTTTTTTCTTCTCTACTCTACTCTTTCCTCTTACATGCTCTAAAATCTGCCTGATGGCTGCTTCTTGTATAATATTTCCATTGGAGAGCAACTTGATGGGAAGGATGGAAAAGTACTCAATCTTTCTGCTTGCTTTCCCTTCCTGTTCCTTTCCCCAGTGATTTCCATGGCTCAGGGGCAAACAGAATCTCCCGCCTCCCCTGGCTTCATGCCTTGGTGCTCAAGATAACGCAAAGGAGGGAAATGAAGGGAGAAGGGACCAGATACTGCATTGAAGTCATCTGTGGCAGAGACTGTCTCTAATACACACTCTTCTTTTCTTCAGTAGTTGTAGGTTTTGTATCTACACTGAACTGCACAGAACTGAAGAGAAGAAAGAACACATTTACCAGCCTCCCCATAACTAATTGCAATCACGAACTAAAGTTTGGTTGTGGAAATGTAAGAGGAAGTGTCCTGTGACCACCTTCAGGAACCCACCTTAAGAGACTGCTGGACTATGCCTTTTGCCCTGTCTTCCTTCCTTTCTCTGCCCTGCTGTCTAGAACGCAGTTGCTGACTTAGACCTTGAAGATGAGAGCCACACCCTAGGGATGGTAGAGGGACTTCCAGAGACTGAATGGAGCCACACCCACCTACCAACTTGGAACTGTGTACACCCTGACTTTTCCATGAGGGAGGAATATGTTTTGGTCTAGTTGTAACCTCTGTCAGGTTGAATTTTGCTGACATCTTTTTTTTTCATCTCAACTTTATCCTAACTAATAAACTCCCATCCTCTCAGAATTCTCAAGAAATAGATTTTAATGTTCATTTTTAAATTTCTGCTGCTAGTAATGGCAATGGTTAATTTGTAGATGTTGATTTTAAAAGCTATCAGCCATTCTCAGCCCCTGCCTTTCCCACCTACATAGTAAATCCAGCTTGAAACCTCAGACCTCATCAGTGGGTGAGCCAAGCAGTGGGTGTATAGTGTGCTTATGGGGCAGGGCAGAGGGTTACAGAGCAGTTTGAAATTGTTCTTTTGGAAGGTTGGATTCCAATATGCCCGCTTTTACTGAGGTGACACCCTGGACACCTGTGTATTCACGGACCCTCAGCCTAACACCTGCCTGACCCACAGGGTCGGAAACAGACTTATTGCCTCTCTGTCATGAGCAGATCACTTGATTCTCAAAGGCACACATCCTCTTCTTAAATCTGTTAGAAGAACTGGCTACTGGTCAGTGGTCTGGGATGGATATCCTGTCCATAACTGATCCCAAGAACCAGGGAAACTGGAAGCAGATTTGGCATAGGAGACAGTTGGGATGAAGTGAGAAAGGCAGTCCATGGGTCACTAAGCAGATGGTTTCCTACCACTGGCACCACTGTTGGCTGGTGATGCATGGGCATATTTTTCCAGCTTAAAGATCCAGGGCAATCGGCATAGTTTCTGAGAGAAGCCTTTCTAGGTTGCTGATGCCTGGCCACCTGCACTCTGCTCAGCTCTAAATCGGATGGGTCATTGGAAGTAGTCAGCTGCTGTCAACTGACTTAGAGCATCCATATCGCTTGGAGAAGCTGCTTGGAGAAGTGGCTCCATCCACTATACCAGACTGAGATGCATGTCTGCTCATCATGTAACCCATATTTGCTATGTACCCTGCATGCTAATTTAGAATCCTTGTCCCTTCTATTAGAAGTCATCTCTACAATGTCATCTCTACCTTCTTAGAGAGAGAGGCAGGGAATGGAGAAAGCCATGAAGATATCAGGTCCTTTTATCCAGAAATGATCAGACTTCTTCAAGGGTATTGTTTAAAAGATCAGCTATGTCCAAGTGTTAAAGAGATTGATATTTTAGTAATTTTTTCCCCAAAAAAACATAAGGACTCAGGAAAAAAGGCAGCTTAGTTGTAGTCAAACAAAGGAATTTAAATTTCTCTGCTATGACAGGCCAAACTGTGTCCCCTTAAAATTAATACGTTGAATGAAGTCCTCATGCTCAGTACCTCAGAATGTGACTGTATTTGGAGATAGTGTATTTCAAGTGATGATGAAGTTAACATGAAATCTGTGGGGTTGGCCCTAATTAAATAGATTGTGTGTACTTATAAAAAAGAGGAAATTAGGACACAGACACAGAGGAAGACCATGTAAAGGACACAGAGAGAAGATGACCACATACAGGCCAAGGAGAGAGGCCTTGGAAGAAACCAACCCTGCTGACACCTTGATTTTGGATTTTCAGCCCCCAAAGCTGTGAGAAAGCAGATTTCTGTTGTATAAGCCACCCAGTCTGTAGTACTTTGTTACGGCAGTCATAGCAAACTAAGACATCTGCATATCTGAATAATAATTTAAATAAATTTACAACCCTATTATATCATCATTTTTTTTTACACATATCGGAACGTGTTATAATAATTTCTAGTTATTTTGCCCTTCCTATGGGCCAGACATTGTTCTATGGGCTTACCTATATCAACTCATTTTATTTTTATAACCGCCTCATTTAATCCCCATTTACAGATATGAACACTGAAGGACAGAGAAAAGCCTCGCAAAACAAAGTGTCAAGTGTCAGAGCCAGGGTAGAGAGCCAGGCGTTTAAGCTCTGGAGCCACATGCTCCATCAACACAGGAAACTTGGTTTTTCACTTAAACTTACTTCCTGGTGGTTTTCCATATCAGTACACATATAGTCACTGCATTTGTTTGAAAAGCCATAGAGAATTCTGTGTTTTATTCCAGGGTATAAAACTTAAACCTGCATTAGTGTCTTTGCTGCTTTAGCAAGTGGCCTTGTGCCCATTGAGGAACCCTGACTCATCTAGAAAGAATTAAGGCATTTCCTCTCACCCCTGCAGGAGCAAAGGGGCCATTGCGTTTCTAAGGCTTGGTAGGCTCTCCTTAATTTAGCAGACACTTTTGCATTGCTAACAGAATTCCTTTTTGAGAAGCTTTCCTGAAAGGATTTTAAGCCACATTATGACAGAAAAGAAGCAAAATGAGGGTTTTTTAGGAGTGATACTAGATGGATTTGGAGCCAGCATCCTAAGAAATTGCTGAGGGTGGAAGACAGGAAGGCCTTTGGGTCCTGGGTCCTCCAGTGCCTGGCCCATCTGTGAGTGGTCCCATCTGTGGGGTGTAGACTGGAAAGGGTCAGATTTAGTATGAACAGGGGCAGAGAACCATAGAGGGTTTTGTTTAAGTGCCCAGGAAGGATATCAGACCAATGAAGGGCTGACCTGTACCCAGAAGCAAATAGCCAGGTCGGGCTGCACAGAGGAGAAAGGAAACTACAGGAGGGCCCTTGCCCTGCCTGCCCAGCCTCATCCAAGAGCCCACTAAGCCCTTATCCCACAGTGATTCATCTGCAATGAGGGGCCTCCTCTTAGTATCTGAGGACTTTGGCCAACTTTCAGGAGACCTAATTAAATAATTTTATCCCCTATTCTCAATCTCTTCTTCTGTTTGTGTCAGTTCATGGAAGATATTCAACTTTATTTTCAATCCCCTCTGTTGCGTTTTCATTGTTGCTGTATCTTTTTCAATTTCAAGGGCTCTTTTGTGTTTTCAGAATTTCAAGAATACCATGTATTCTTGCAATATTCTTTCTTCTCTGTACATATTATTGATAGTTTTTTGGGGAGGGGAGTGTATGGTGGGGAGTTTTCTTCTTTCTGCAGAGTTTCTGGTTCCTTTCAGGTCTATTTGCTTGGGTCTCTGTCTTCCATGTTAAAGGTTGTCTACCAGCGTCTAACAATTTTGGTTTTCTGTTCATTGTTAAGTGGGAAAGAGGAACTAATAGATCCTATAAAACTATACTGAATTCTGTACCTATAAAAAGAGAATATACCTTTTTTTGCAAGTGAGTGTGGCACATTCATGAAAATTGAGGAAATATCAGGCCACCAAGAAAATCTCAAGAAATGCCAAAGAATAGAAATATACAAATAACATTCTCTGATCATAATGTGATAAAACTTTTAGCAATTAATGACAGAATTTCTTAAAAATGTTTTAATTTTCTTTTTCCTGGTAAGTTAAAAATACTTTGTTAAACAACTACTGGATTAAAGAGAAAACGAAAAATAAAATAGTAGAATTTCTTGAAGATAATAATGAAAACACAACACAGAATCTTTGTGATACTGCTAAAGCACATATCACAGGTAAACTTAAAGCTTGAAATATCTGGTACAATTAAAATGAAAACATAAATATAAATTAATTTAATCTCCAAAATAGAATGCTAGAAAAAAGTTAAGTAAGTCAAAAGAAAGAAGACAGGAATTAATAAAGATAAACTTATAAATAATAATTTGGAAAACAGAAAAGAGTAGAACTAATAAATTCAAAAGTTGGTTATTTGAAAAACACAAATACAGACACCATTAGCTAATTTGAGCTTTAAAAAGGGAGAGAACATAGGAGTTCCTGGGTGGCTCAGGGTGAAGTGGCTGGCTTCCACTCATGTCATGATATCAGGGTCCTGGGATTGAGTCCCACAATGGGCTCCATGCTCAGCTGGGAGTCTGCTTCTCCCTCTCCCGCTGCTCCTCCCCCTCACTTGTTCTCTCTCTCTCTCTCTCTTAAATAAATAAGTAAAAATCTTTAAAAAGGGAGTGAGAACAAACATACAAAAATAGAAATGATAAGGAGGAAATAGCATAAAAACAGAGAAAACAGTTTTTAAGAAAAAAATACTTTGTATAACTCTATGCGAATAAATATAAAAACTTAGAAGATTCAATAGGTATGTTTTTAGGCAAACACAACTTACCAAAACTGATCTTAATAGAAAGACAGAAAGTCTAAAAAACTAGTTAATGTAAAAGAAATGTAAATGCTATAGGATTATTCCACAAAAAGAAATACACAAAGAATCACAAAGAATGTACATAGAAAACAAATGGTTTCACAAAGAAATTCTACATAATCTTTAAGGATCAGATAATTTCATTGTTACTTAACTTATCTTAGAGCGTTTCATTTTAGGAAGCACATATAATATTAATCCCAAACCTGATAAGGATTGCCAGGTTTTTATTCCAATAAACTTCAAATTTATTTGGAATAAGTTCTAAAGATTTTTATTCTAATAAAAGGAAACCACAGACCATTTTCACTTAAGAATGTCAATGCAAAAACTTAATATAGAATCTAACGGCAGATTTAAAAGATGCACTGTGATCCAGTGGGGTTTATTTCAAGAATGGAAAAGAAGGCAATATTAGAAAATCTATTAATATGTAAGCATTTCCACATATATAGTAAAGACATTTGACAGGATTCAACATCTATTTGTGTGTTTTTTTAAGTCAAAACACTCAGTAATATATATTTATATATATGTTAACTATATATATATACAGAGAGAGAGAGAATTAGAGAGAGTATGTGTGCTATGGTAGATATATGCTATATGCTATGGTAGATTGATATATATATATCATATACATATATATGATACTATATATATATATATCTCAAAGGTTAGTTCCTTACTAGCTTTTCTGCTAAAGTAAGGAACAAAATAATGTCATTATGTCTTCTATTATATAATATAAAGTTGGAGGCATTAACCAGGAATATTTACAAAGAACAAACTGCATATCTGGAAAATCCCAAAGAATTAATGAGAAAAGTAGTACAAACAAGATAACTTAGTAGGGTAACAAAAAAAGTAATCAAATTAACATATAAAACCCAAAGACTTTAATCCATGCAAACAAGAAACAGAGGACATAATGGAAAAGAAGTGCCCATTTATTACAGTACATAAAATACCAAGGCATAAATATCATACGTAATATCCAAAGAGGGAAAACTGTAAAATAGTTAAGAAATCACAATACAAATGTGAAAAAATGGAAAGACATCAAGTTGCTGGATAGGAAGATACAACCTCATAGAGATGTCAATTCTCCTTAATTTATAAATGCAGACCAATGCCAATAAAAATATGTTGTTGTTGTTGTTGTTTTCTGAAACCACATAAGTTGATGGTAAAATTTGAGGAACAGAGGAGCAAAATTAGCCAGAAAAACCTCTGGAAAAGAAAAACAAGAGCAATGGAGAGGCTTGGAGTTAATCTTATACAGCTTTTATATTTAAAACATTTTGGTAATGGTCCATTAATATGCAGAAAGATCAATAAAACAGAATTTAAAAATCCAGAAATAGACTCAATTCCATTTGTAAAGGTAATATATGGCAAAAGCAGCATCTCAAATTGATGTGATAACAAAAGGCAAGCTGAGGGCAAAAGGTAGACTGACACTTCACATACCCTCTGCCCGCAAGATGGCAGTGGGATTGGTACGACTTTCTGCAGGTACTCATGACCGCCCAAGAACAAAGAAAGGAAAAACAAATGGTCAACTGATAAAGATCACAGTCATATAGGACATGAAATTCTATCAGTTTGTCACTGTCTTAATGATTTACAAGAAAAACACAATCTTAATAATAGCCAGACCTCCAGGAACCTATAGATTCAATTTCCTGGAGCCCTAACATCACCTTCCCCCTCCATAGGATAAGAAACCCTATATAATTAGTCATTCCTCAGACTTATAACACAGATTTCAGGTGTCCTATCTCGTGCTTTAATAAAACCACCTTTTTGCACCAAAAACATCTCAAGCATTCTTTCTTGACTGTTTGCTCTTGGACCCGAAGAGCAAAACTCATTATTTTAGTGCTCCTTCTGGGGCTCCAGTCTTCTCATCTGGACTCTGAGCCTGGGTGCAAACTTGGTGAGTACTTCCTCTTCTCTTCCTTTACTTTCATTTCAGGGGCTTTTCAAGGAGTACAGTCTTATTGGAACACCTTCATGTTGATTGCTCAGGCTGCAATCCTCTAACCCATGCCTACTCTATAGGGAGGAAAAAAGCTTGCCTTTTGGCTGGAAGTTAGTACGTTGGCTGGAATGGTAATAAGACCGTGAAATTTGACTCTCTCTCATCATTTCTGTCCTTACTAAAAGTTGTCTTTTCTTGGGCACCGGACACCATCTAAGTCACTAAGACAGCTGCCAATCTTAAGACTCCCATGTGAGGTTTCCTCTTCATTGGTCTAATGTGGTCCCCTTCACGTCTCTGGTCTACCCACCTTTGGCCTCTGCCTGGAGCCAGCTGAAACCAGCACCCGAGTGAATTAAAACCCAACCAGGGACTGTTTCCTAGGAAAGTTGGCTGTAAGGGCTACTTGTGTTGAAATGTTGCTTAGATCATGGTGCATTTCTATCTTCACTGTTTTCCATCAATGTCCCCTACTAACTACTTGAATTACAAAATCAGGTAACTTGTAAAACTTTTTTGTGTGTTTTCCCTGGGTTAAAAATGGCAGGTTCTTCCTGGCACAGCATGGCATTTTGGTCCATTCACTGGCACCATTTGTAGCCTAGGATGCAATGGGGAAGTTGGCAGAGAGGGGACACCCACATCCCTCCCACAAGGCAGGGCGGTGATCACAGCAATTTTGTTTGAGGGATGCCTTCAGTCTCTTTGACACCAGGAATCTCTGACATATCCTGCATGGGATGCCACCTGGGAGTCAGGGGTGGATTTTTTTTTTTTTTTTTTTGGTAATGGGTTTTCTCTACTTTTCTAGGAACATGGGATCTTCTTTAGTTCCCAAGAATTCTCTCTTGGGATGCCTTTTAACACCCTGGAATCAATTCAATTGCAAGATTTAAGAAAGAAAAAGCTGATCTTATGTAACAGTGCATGGCCTCAGCACTCCTTAAGAGACAAGGAAAAATGGCCCATTAATGGCTATCAGTTAGATCTCTTCTGCAAAAAACCAGGGCGAATGGCCTTCATGTCCCTGAATCAGGACCCTGACCTAAGGGCCTCTTGCAGAGTGTGTTTAACTACCAACAGGTTAATAAACTCCCTCTGGACATATTGGATGATTATTGTCTAAATAGGCTCCTTCCTCCTGATATACCTGGGCTACTGGAGGAATCACCAGCCAGTCCAAACAAAGAGGACACTGGCTCTGTTACTATCATTTTTCCTTATAAACCCCAAGACCCCTCTGCTCTCAGCCCAGCTGGACATACTAGGGGCAGAACCCCCCCTATCATCTGGCAGCTCCACCTAAATCTGGACTACATCCTCTTAGGGAGGTTGTTAATGGAAAAATGGGCACAATTAAAGTCCATGTCCCATTCTCCACGGCAGACCTGACTCAGATAAAACGACAATTAGAATGATATTCCGAAAACCCCTCTCAATTTATGGAAGGCTTTCAACGATTATGTATTACGTTTGATTTGACCTGGCAAGATCTATACATCATACTAACTCATTGTTGTGCTCCTGAGGAAAAGAACTATATCTGGGCAAGGCCTCAAGAATTTGCTGATGAGCTGGCAGCCAGAGATAGAGATCATTTTCTGGTAGGGGGCACTGCTGTTCCCAATACTGAACCTCACAGGAATTACCAAAAAGAGACAGGAAAAGGAAAGATGAGACCATAATCACCTGTTTAATAGAAGGAATGAAAAAAGATTCTTTTAACCTGTAAACTTTGATGAAATTCAGGAAGTTACTCAAGGAGCTGTCAAGAATCCAGCTCTATTTCAGGGTCATTCGGTAGAAGCCATCTGTAAATATACAAATGTGGATCCAATCTCACCTGAGGGAACAACTATATTAAATGTGCATTTTGTAAGTTGGCACCTGACATTTCCCAAAAAACGACTAACACGACTTTAGGTCCTTGAACCCCCACCCAGCGCCTACTAGAGGTAGCTACTGGAGTCTTTAATAATAGAGGTATGGCCTTACAGCAGGAAAAGGACAGGAGAGCTAAATTGCAGGATAAAATACAGGCTCAAATATTGGCTGCTGCTGTTGCAGATTCCCCACAACACCAGACCAACCAGGGGCCAAAGAAGATGCCAGTATCAGACAAAGGACCAGGTTAAGACCCCATGTTATGAGTGTGGCCAAATCAGACACTGGAGCAAAGAATATCCAAACAAATGCTTTCCATCAGGGTCATGTTCTGTCTGTAAGAAAAAAGGACATTGGAAGAGAGACCGTCCTCAACTCCAGAGAAAGAGGAAGACAGGAACTCACTTCCCCACCCGAGAGCAGGAACCAGAGGATCTGGCATGATGGGGCCCTCAGGCTGGTCTGGCTCCCTTTGATATCAAGATGACTGAGCCCTGGGTTATCCTGGATGTAAGAGGTAAGTTTATCAATTTTCTTATTGATACAGGAGCCACTTAATCATTCTTATTCAGCACTCTGGCCCTACTTGTCTTTCTAACCATAATATTGTTGGCATAGAACGATAAACTAAAATGTGCCACTAGACAATGCCTTTAACTTGTAAATATAGAAGTCGACTGGCCACTCATGTTTTTCTAGTCTTTCCATCTTGTTCTACTCCATTACTTGGATGAGACTTGATGTATAAACTAAGTAGCAGGTTTGCTCTTACTAAAGAAGAGGATGGATGGCATGTTCTTTTTAACACCCAGAGAATTAAAACCTTACCCCAGTATCCCTTCTAATATCTGGAAGGAAGTAAATCCGCAGGTCTGGGATTTGGATGTCTCAGGATGGGCTCTTAAAACCTAACCAGTTAAAATGACCTCAAAGAGCTCAACAACTATACCTCATAAAAAACAATACCCTTTAAAACCTGAAGCAAAAGCTGGGTTACAATCACTTATTGATAAGTTTCTCAAACATGGTAATTCAAAACCTTGTCAACCTCCATATAACACTCCAATTTTACCAGTAAAAAAGTCAAATGGGGAATATCAAATGGTACAAAAAATGTAAGAACTATAAATGAAGCAGTTGTGCCTACTCATCCCATAGTGCCAAATCCATATACTATTCTCACCCACGGCCCTGGTAATGCCAACTGGTTTACAATACTTGGTTTAAAAGACACCTTCTTGGGGCACCTGGGTGGCTCACTCGGTTAAGCATTTTGCCTCCAACTCAGGTCATGATCCCAGGGTCCTGAGACTGAGCCCCATATCGGACTCTCTGCTTAGTGGGGAGGCTGCTTCTCCCTCTCCCTCTGCCTGCTGCTCCCTCTGCTTGTGCATGCACTCTCTCTGTGCCAAATAAATAAATAAAATCTTTTTGAAAAAAATAAAAGACACCTTCTTTTGCATTCCTCTAAGTGAAGAAACACAGCCACTACTTGCTTTTGAATGGACCTCACTTTTAAGCTCAGAGCCTGCTCAGTTAACTTGGACAGTCTTGCTGCAGAGATTTAGAGATAGTCCTCACCTACTCAGGGCTGTACTTAGTAAAGACCTCCATGCTATCTCCCTTTCTCAAGGGACTGTAGTTCAATATGTGGAAGATATTTTAATCTGTAGTCCCACAAAAGAAACATCTGATAGTAATTCTATAACTTTACTTAATTTCTTGGCAGACAGAGGGTGTCACTTCTCCCCTAAAAAGGCACAAATGTCTAAATAGAAAGTACGATATTTGGGATATGAACTACACGAGGTCATTGCACCCCGCCTACTGACAGGAAAAAGGCTATGTTAGATCTTGGACCCCCGGTTATGAAAAAAACAACTCCGTACTTTCCCAAGCATGCAGGTTTTTGCTGCCTTGGATTCTTGGATTTGGGCTCTTAGCCAGACTATTGTATGATTCAATTAAAGGCCCTGATGAAGAAACTTTACTCTGGACTAAAGCCCAGCAGACAGCCTTTCAAACATTAAGAGCTAAGCTTTCATGAGCCCTAGCTTTGGCTTTGCCAAATTTAGAAAAACCTTTCATTTTATATGTAACAGAAAAACAGGGACAAGCTTTGGGAGTTCTTACCCAGAAGTCAGGAAGTGAAACAAGACCGGTGGGCTATTTTTCATAGTCACTTGATAATGTAGTACAGGAGTGGCAAGTTTGTCTTTGAGCAGTGGCTGCAAAAGCTCTCCTGGTAGAAGCAGTTTCTTACTAACTTACTAAACTTACTATGGGATGATCCTTGACATTGATGACTCCACATCAGGTCCAAAGTGTCCTAGAGACCAAAGGCCACCAATGGATGATGAGAGGCTGACTTACTAAGTACCAGGCTATGTTTTTAGACACACCTAAAAGAATATTTAAAACCTGTCACACTTTAACCCAGCTATCCTTATGCCTGTACCTGACCATAAAACTTTTAGGAATAGAACATGACTGCTCACAGATTATTGATCTTGTTTATTCTAGCAGATCAGATTTGAAAGATTCCCCTACTGAAAATGTAGGCGACAAGTGGTTTACAATCTACAGATGCAGATGGCAATAGCTTCGTGAATAGGGAGAAAGAAAAGCTGGATATGCTATAGTTAGTTTAACTAAGACCACTGAGGCAAAAGCCCCTCCAATAAACACTTGTGCTCAAAAGGCTGAATTAATAGCACTTATCTGTGTTCTTCAGTTGGCAAAAGGTCTAAAAATGAATATTTATACAGACCCCAAACACGCTTTCCTGGTGCTACATGCCCATGGGGCAATTTGGAAGGAAGGAGGATTATTATTAAGCCATAACTCTCCAATCAAATATGGGCCTGAAATAAGTACGCTTCTTGAGGCTGTACGCCTACCTAAGGAGGTAGCCATAATCCACCTCCAAGGACATCAAAAAGATATGACCTTAGAATCTAAAGGAAACAATTTGGCAGACTGTGCATCCAGGTAGGCAGCACAAAATAAATATTAAGTGATACCAGTCTCGATTCCAGTAAAGTCTCTAACTCCAGTCTATTCAGACTAAGAAATTTACATAGCCCAGGAATGAGGCTATTCAAAAAATGTAGGGATGCCTGGGTGGCTCAGTCAGTTAAGCATCTGCCTTTGGCTTAGGTCATGATCCCAGGGTCCTGGGCTTGAGTCCCCCATTGGGCTCCCATAGGGAGCCTGGTTCTTCCTCTGCCTGCCTCTCCCCCTGCTTGTGCTCTCTCTCTCTCTTCCTCTCTCTGACAAATAAATAATTAAAAATCCAAAAAAACCCCCAACAACTGTAAATTTTAAAAAAATGCATAGGACTGCCTTGTTAATCAGGAGGGAAAAATCTTTATACCCCAAAATAACACTCGACATTTAGGATTGCTATCACTGGAAACATGTTCTCAAACCACTGTACTCCAGACTACTGATGGGTTTGCTACTGATTGGATAAGGAGACCTGGAATCAGATGGCTAGCTCCAAATGGAACCCAGCGGTTACATGGAACTAACCTATGACCTTGGTTTCCTCCAGGGTGATAGACCATTGCACCTTAGGTTCTGCCTGGATTCATGTGCACATTACCAAAACCATCATTACCCCAGCTAATCTTTCCAATTCATTTATTTTTTTAAGATTTTATTTATTTATTTGACACAAAGAGAGAGAGAGAGCACAAGCAGGGGGGTGGCAGACAGAGGAAGAGGGAGAAGTGGGCTCCCCACTGAGCAAGGATCCTGATGGGGGGCTTGATCCCAGAACCCTGGGACTATAACTTGAGCCGACAGCAGATGCTTAACTGAGCCCCTATGGCCCCTCTAATCTTCCCAATTTAAAACAAAGATGAACATGATCTGGGGGTGCCTGGGTGGCTCAGTGGGTTAAGTCTCTGCCTTCAGCTCAGGTCATGATCTCAGGGTCCTGGGATCCAGCCCTGCATTGGGCTCTCTGCTCAGCGGGGATCCTGCTTCCTCCTCTCTCTCTGCCTGCCTCTCTGCTTACTTGTGATCTCTCTCCTCTCTGTCAAATAAATAAATAAAATCTTAAAAAAAAAAAGATGAACATGATCTGTTTTTCAATGGTACAACCATTTAGTATCCATTTTTGTTCCATCTGTAGGATTACAAAGCATAATTTGGCATATCTAAGCCCTCAATAAGTACACCATGAAGGCCCTCAATGATTCACAAGACAACATCTCCTTACTTAATACTGAAATCACACAAATGCGCAAAGTGGTTCCATAAAATAGAATGGCTTTAGATGTCCTAACCACGGCATAAGGAGGTACACGTGTCATTATTAAAACAGAGGGCTCTGTATACATCCCAGATCATCACAAAAATGTCACAGGATTACTAAAAGATGTGAATACCCAACTTAAGGCTGTACAAAATCCTTCCCTGTCTTTCAATGATTGGTTAAGTTCCTGGTTTGGGGAAGGACTATGGTTGACTATAAAGGGTCTCTTTGTTGGACTTTTCATTCTTATAGCCATTTTAATTTTAATATATTGCCTTTTTCAAAGTTTCTCTGCTTGGCGCTGAGATTCCATCACTACAATAACTTCACATAGGTAGATGGATCCTTACCACCCACGGAGATACTTCTTTGCTGTCCACATTGGACTCAGCTGCCTCCACCTTTCGTAACTCCCCTCTACATGCCCTGACTGATGTTGACCCATAGGTAGGGACATCTCTTTTGCCCCTGTTCAGCAGAAAGAAGTTACAGAAGATGAGACCTTTCTGCCTTCAACAATCTTAAAGATTTAAGTGTCAAAATTGTTCGGGGAGGAAAATGAGGAGATAACAAAAGGCAAGCTGAGAGCAAAAGGGAAACTACCCCCCCACCCCCACCCCTCGGCTCCCACTAAGGCAGCAATGGGATATGTGTGATATACCTTAGGCACTCATGACTGCCTAAGAACAAAGAAAGGAAAAACAAATGGTCAACTGATAAAGATCACAGTCATGCAGGACATGAAATTCTATCAGTTCGTCACTGTCCTAACGATTTATAAGAAACACACAATCTTAATAATAGCCAGACTTCCAGGAACCTGTAGATTGAATTTCTTGGAGCCCTAACATCACCTTCCCCTCCACAGGATAAGAAACCCAATATAATCAGTCATTCCTCAGACTTATAATGCAACTTTTTCTGCCCAGGGGTCCTGTCCCATGCTTTAATAAAAACCACCTTTTTGCACCAAAAACATCTCAAAAATTCTTTCTTGATCATTCACTCTTGGACCCAAACATCAAAATCAGTGAGGAAATGATGGACTTTAAAAAATACTCTCTCTCTCTCTTTTTACCCAGAAATGATGATAGATTTCAATTTATAGTTTCAGGAAGCACAAGAAACACTGCCCAATATAAATAAGACAAAATCCATTGTAAGCCACATAATGATAAAACTATAGAATGTTAAAATCAAAGCTATCTTAAAACATCCAGAGCGCATAGACAGTTTACCCCAAAATAATAAGAAATCAATTAAAAATTATTAATAGCAACAGTGAAAGCTAGAATACAGTAGAATATCATCAAATGTTTAAGAAGATTCTCACACTAAACTTTACCCACAGCTTAATGTTAAATTCAAGAATGAAATGAAATACGATATTTCATACTAAAAAAACTAATAGAATTTACTATTAATGGACTTCAACTAAAATAACGTTTAAAGGATATACCTCAAGAAAATGGAGTATGAACCCTGAGCAAATATGAAATGCAATAATTAACAAGGAAAAATGTTAAACTTGTAATTATAAGAAAATGTATACTGTATAAAACTATAATATCCAAGTCTGGAGGAAAAAACCCAGAGGTAATTAAAATGTTGGACAGTCCTGACCTGAGAAAAAGCAGAGACAAAAGGAGCTTTAAGACTTAAGGGATATATATTTATGGTTTTCTCCTAAATATGTATAATATACTTTTAAGAGCAATCAATAAACGTAGAATTCTCCTTAAACGTCATTTATTGCAGTTGAGCTGTTGATAAGTGTGGCCCACAAGGATTTCAGTGAGCAGCCAGTCTGTTTGCCAAGGAAGTGCAGCTTGCAGGCTTTAACACTCAGCCAGACCTCGGAGACCTCCAGGATAAGAGCACTCAGGGCGGAGCTAGCCACTGAGAGAGAAAAGAATGGAAGCAGGCCTGTGGGTGATGGAAGTTCCAGGGGAAAGTAGGAACCGATTCCTGGCAAAGGGAACCCAGATTGATGGTGCCATGGAGATGTTGCAGATCTCAGCACTTGGGGGTGTCTCTTCCATCCCCTCAGCCTCAGCAAGACCCCGTGTTTTGGTGTGGTAGGTTGGGTGTGTGGTTCAGGCATGGCCCCAGAGCACGGGAGGGCAGGGAACAGGGATGGACACAAATGCTGGAGATGCTCACACCACTGAAAGGTGGGAGAGAAACCCATGTCCTGAAGCTCAGGCTATTAGCTTCTCGGCGTCAGGAGGTGGAGTTGACAAGTTTGACCGCGGTCCAGCAGCAAATGTTGTTAGTCCAAGGCGCCGGCTAAAGCTGAGGTCAGCCGCGGGGAGGGACCACGTCACGGGTTCAGCCCAGCAGACACCTGAGTCAGGGGGCAGAGACGCAAGGTCAGTGGAGGGGGAGGCGGATCCCAAGGTGGGGGCGGAGCCTGGGAAACGCTGGCGCGGGATGGAGGCGGGGCCAGAGGTGGGATGAGGCCGGCATCAGGCGGCGGGGGCGGGCCTGAAGGCGGAACCTGGCCCCGTGGGGTTTGCGCCTGCGCACGGGGTCCCGGGGGGGCGGGGCTGCGCGCGCGCGTTGCGCGGGCCCTGGAGGGCGGAGTCCAGGGCGGGTGCAGGCCGAGGGAGGGGTGCGGTGTCTCTGGAGTCAGGCGCTCCCTCAGGCCGCGGACGCGATGCTGGCTGCTGCTGATCCGGCGGCGGGGCCGGCGGGGATGTGACGGGCAGTTCCTCGGCTCACCTGCGGTCCTTGGGCCTGTAGGTCACACGCGGCCCGCAGTCGGGCCGCGGCGGAGGAGGCAGCGTGACCTCCGCACGGTGAGAGTCGGGGTCGGGAGGGAGCCGGGGTCGGAGTCGGGGCGGGGCGGGCGCCCGCTACAGTCCAGGGCGGGGGGCGCGGCAGGTCCCGGGCCCAGGCACCTGGGGTGAGGCAGTCACGCTCTCCGGCCTCCCGCCGTCCCCGCACCTTCTCGAGCTCCCCACGAGCCGCCTGAGGAGGCGCGAGCGTGGAGCCAGGAGGCCGCACGCCCCCCGCCCCCGGGCTGTGACAGGCGCGCCGGGGGCCTCGGGCGCTGGGGCTGTGCCTTTCTCGAAGGAGGAATCTGGGCGAGGCCAAGTTACCCAGTGATTTCCGAGCCAGGATGCACGTGAGGGTTGACAGGGGAAAGTACCCGGGTGCCCCGAATGACGGTTTTCTTTTTTTTTTTTTTAATTACTGGGCCAAAACAAAGACACACCCTGAAACATATCCTGAGAGCAAACTTTGGTGGACCACACCGTTGCCGTAGGTTCAGATGCTGCTTCTCTCTCCTTTTGACATCTCCTGTTTTTATACATGTATTTGTTTTTTATGCTCCTACTTTTTTTTTTTTTTAAAATCAAAGTAAAGGGAAGAATGATTCCTTTGAGGTAGTCGTCGGTGGCTAAACTTGAGTTTGAATTTCAATAATTGCAAATTCATCTTTGTAGGCTACCCAGCCAGTTAGGTTTGCAGGTCCAAGACTAGGCCTTAGCAGTGTGGAAATTACTGATGTAGGGACTCTTCGTGGTCCCAGATTGAAATGTGGATGTTTTGCTCCCATTGGTGAGATAAAAATTGAGATTTAGCCTTTTTAGAGTAGCTGCTTGAGAAGACATTCCTTTTCTTCTTTTTTTCTGAGCATTAAAATACAATGGAACGTATTAATTTTGTCAGTTTAAAAAAATCATCTTTTAGACTAGTTTAAAGATTTTAGTGTTGGCAGCTCTTCTTTAACCAAAAGGAATTTAAGATACCCTTCTGCACAAAACATGTCTTATCTGCAATCAATATATGATTAAGTATTTAAACATTCCTGAATGTTTTGCCTGAAGTCAGTCTTCTCAGACATTATTACTATTTAACTCTTGTGCTTTATTATAGCTCTTCAGTATTATTTCATTGTTTTCTTTAATGTTCTCAACAACATTGACTTCAAAGAATCTTTAGGTAAAAAAACACACACTTTGTTGAATCCCTTAGCCATACTTCATACTCTCACTTCAATGTGGTATTAATATGCCGTAGTGAGAAACTGCTAGAAGCCATCCTAAGGGCAGGAACTTTCCATTTAAAACAACAGCAACAACCAACCACTTACTCTGTATTTCCATATTGAGACCTGCATTTTTTTGTTTGTTGCTTTGACTGAACTCCTTTGTGTACTGGAAGAAGGAGACTTTGCTTCCATCAATGACTCAATATAGGTAATTGACTCTGTCAGTGACTCTACATAATCTGTGTTTGATAAAAGTCAAAGTCCTTCACAATTTCTGATAACTTGTATTTGTGATTTCATTTCTACCATTTTGCCTGCCTTTCCATACGAAGACTACTTAAGAGTTCTCTGAAGATGACTCTTCCTGTGTGGTTTTACATTATTCCTTCTGTTGAGAATTCTTCTCTACCTAGTAGAGAAATTGTACTTAGTACAATTTACTCTTCAAGACCTACTGAAAATATCACCTCTGAAAATGGCCCAGACATCTTATCCCCCTTGTCTTGACTGATCCAGTAGCACATCATATATTCTGCATTTAGCATTTTCCAGTTTATGTCTGTCTCCATAAGACTGTTGGGTTTCTTCAGGGAAGGACCTTTGCGACTCTAGCATATACTGTTATGTGGTACAGGTACTCAACTATTTATCGAATACATTTTTGAGGAATGCTCTTAATCCTGAATATAGATTTAAGATAGGCAAGCTTTGTTAACTATCTCTTTCAATATCAGAAAACACGGAAAAGGTGGATGTGCAAGGTACTTTTAAATTTCCAAGAACACAGTCGAAATTGTTCCTGGTTGGGAATGAAACCCGAGTTATGACAGCAAAAAACCAATACGTTTTATGATGCAAGACTAAAAAACGCCTGGCCAGTGAGGATTGCTGCTTCGTTGCTTTTAGGACTTTATTTTGAGGCAAAGTAATTTGCCCGAGGTCATCCAGGTAGAAAGGGAAAGACTTGGGATACAATTTTGACTATCTGTATTTCCTTTGCCCCCAGTTTCCTAACTCTAAGTCTTAATAATTGTTCTATAATCTGAGTGGAAGGTTTTGAGAGTCATAGACATGTATTAGTCTAGGGGGTCAATAAATAAAATATTGAATTCAAAGGAATTAATGAATTATTTGGTTCAACTGTAAAAATTTTACCCAATGAACAACCAAAGCTTGAAAGATAAGTGCCTTGTTTGAGGTTGCTTAGGGTCAATCGTACCCTACATCTCTTGACCTCATGCTTGTGTATTTTTCATTACTTCATGGTGCTTTTGGGGAAAATGAGGAAGCTGCCAATTTTCAGAGGGAGAACAAATCAACTTGTATTTTCTCCCTCCATGAATGCTTAGCTGCCACTCTTAGGAACGTAGAGCCCTTGAGTGGTGAGAAACATGATTATTCATTTGGGGATAGAGGAGAAACCTGATCTCCATTACTCCATTGGCCAGATAGTTTTTAACCTCAGTGCTTGGGGCCCTCTCTCCAGATGTCACATAACAAGTGGCTTCTGCTCACCATTTGGAGATCCCACATACAGTTACGTTTTGATGGTAAAATGAGATTTTAACATAATAAGGTTACAGATGGTTAGTAACATGGCTAAAATTACATGTATGGCTAGTCTGTATGTGAGAGGAGCCTATCTGATTACTCCTCCGCGATAGTTTTTTTTTGGGGAAAAAAAGAACAGTTGTGGTTTTTGCCTCTGAAAAGCCAGGTTTGAAATGTGTACTTATTGTAGTGGGCCTGATCAACTCCAGCAGGCTTTTTATTTTACAAACAACTTAACGATGAAAGAAATAAGAAAACAATGTTTAATTTTTCTTCTTATTTAATTCTTACCATAAATACGTGATTTTATACTATAATCAAAGCATAAATATAATGTTTAATATTTGATTTCATATTTAATGTTTTCTCTTTGTTATAATTTTTATACATTTAAATTATACAATGTTACAGGGTATTGAGTTATTTATTTTTAATAGTTGGAAATCCAAATTGTTTCTTGTTTTGCAAGTAATGCAGTTATCATATAGCTGTGCTGTATTGCTTCTTTACTTTAGGCTAAAGACCCAGGAGGGGAAATTACAAGGTCAAAGGGTGTGAACGTTTTTGTCACTTTTGAAAAATATTGCCGAATTTATTTCTAAAAGTTTTTTAAATTTATGTACACAGCCTCTGGCAGTTTGGTTGACCAGTTTCATCATACTTTCATAGCTTTTTGTTTTTTAAAAGTTTGCTTAAAAAAAAAGTTTGTTTTTTTAGGAGTGCCTGGGTGGCTCAGTCATTTAAGTATTTGCCTTCGGCTGAGGTCATGATGCCAGCGTTTTGGGATCAAGCCCCACGTTGGGCTCCTTGCTCAGTGATGAGCGTGCTTCTCCCTCTCTCCCCTGCTCATGTTCTCTCTCACTAGCTCTCTCTCTCAAATATAAATAAAATCTTTAAAAAAAAAAAAAAAGGTTTGTTTTTTAAAAATAGATGTAAGGGCATCTACTGTCTAACATCACTATCCACAATAGAAAAGCAAATGCAGTATTTTTCTAGTTTTACCTTCTCTTTTGTATGAATTGTTTGTCTCTTGCCCATAAATTTATTGGAATCTTTTTACCAATTTTCATTAGCACTTAATATCATAAATATATGAATCTCTTAAAATATGTATCTAATATGTTTTGTTGTTATTGTGGGTTTGGCAGTTTTTAAATTATTAAAATTTAAAATCACTGATTTCATGTTTTGATTGTGAGGTCTAAAAATGTCAGTCCACATCTATTTGATATACAGTTTTATTTTCTTAAGCTTCTAGAGTTTGTTTTGTTACATGTATGTATCTTTAGAAATTTATATATGCAATTGAGATTAAATTTAGTTTATGTGAATTTTATACACTAGAGAATCACATTCTTATATCTGAGTTTCTGTTGGTAAGCAGCTGCTTTTTTCCTTCCTGAACTTGAATATGAAACAAAACAAAACTAATCAAGTTATTTTTTTAAATAAATGGGTACTTGTTTTTAAATAAATTATAGTAAATTTCAACAAACGAAAATTTCAGGAAAGCATATTTTGGTTAATTGAAGTTTTTGTTGGTTCATGGTTAACCAGCAGGTCATTTCTGAGTCAACTCTTATTGTTAATCATTCTAAAATATATGAGAGTAAAGCTTTGGTTATCTGCTTTCTTTGAGGAGTGAGACATTCTAGATAGATGAGATATCCCAAGGTAGTAGTTAACATTGAATGCTGGATACTGTGCTGGTACTTGGCATTGAGTTGCTTACTTAATTCTCATAACAACCATGAGTAGTTGTTTTCATATCCACACTTTGCAAATGAGGAAACTTAAGAGAGGTAAAGTGACCTGCCAAAGGTAACACAGCTAGTAAGCAGTGAAACTGGAACTCAGTCTGCCTACTTTTAAAAGGCTTTTTTTGAGAACTGTTTTATTTTCTGTGCTAAGGATTTGAACTTTATCTTGTAGGCATTGGAAAGATATTGGATGTTTCAAAGCAAGGGGATAATAGGGCATGTCTTTTAGGGAGTTGGCTGATGTGGCGGTGTGGAAATATACTGAATTGTGTTTCTGATAGGAAGTGGTTGAATAGGTCATATGAGAAATGAAGCCTGAAATGCAAAGTGGGTTTGGAGATCAGGGGTATTATGGAAAGATACAGGACTTAGTAACTGATTTACAAGAGAGTGGGAACCTGGAGTGTTGGTTTGGAAGATATGAAATAGGGTAATGACAGATGAATATGTGCTTCCACACGTTGTTATGTTTCTTTCATGGCATTGACTGTGATGTATTGCACCTAATCTAGTGACACATCTACCTGCCCCACTGGATTATGTGCTTTTCAAGGATAGGGACTGACTAGAAGGCATGATCTAATACAGAATGAGCTAATACAGGAAGAGGGCAGAAGACTGAATTGGGGGTGGGAAACACCAAATCACCTAAATCAAATAAATAGTGCCTGGAGGAAGAGGAGCTCTGGAAAGTGGCAGCTGTCAGGGAGGAGCAGGGAGAGCAATCAGTGCCAGATTGGGGAGGAGTGTTAAGGAGAGAAATATTAGCACAAAAGTAAATACAGAATGCGACTTTAGGCTACAAACAGTTCTAGTTGTTGTGTCCTAGTGTGATATGCTGATGACCAGCAGTTATATATGGTTAAGTTGTCTTTACTTTGTTACTTTTTCCTCTCATACCTATCTCAGTATCCTGTGGTTTCCTGCTTCTTTAAGCTTCTAACACTTGATACTGATGCTGATGCTGGGATGTGACTCAGCCTCTGGAGAGCAACCAGTCAGAACCCTCCTTCCTTTTTAAGTGAGTTGACAAATCAGAGTATGAGAGGTGTAATCTGTGAGTTTTCAACTCTTCTCTGATGAGTTGATTGCCTTTCAATGTTCCCCCAGTTACTTCTATGACTTTCAAGACTTCTGTTTGGTTATTTTGAGATTTAGAACCCCTGAGAAGCCAGAGGATTCTTAAAGACTGGATGTGTGAAAGCTGAAGTTTTTCACCTGTTTACTTTTCCATCTTGATCAGTTTGAATATAGTTGGGTCATCTTTGAGGATTGTTGATCTTAAAAATGCCCCAGGACCATCATTCCAAATAATTAAGCATCTCTGTTCTCTTTGTACAGTTCTGTAGTTATCTGAGGTGTGGGAGCTTGTTTTAAATTTCCTTGGTCAGTTCCTAACTTACTTCATATGACCATATGACTGGTTTTCTTTTTCTTTTTTTTTTTTAATTTTTTTATTTATTTGACAGAGAGAGAGACAGCGAGAGAGGGAACACAAGCAGGGAGAGTGGGAGAGGGAGAAGCAGGCCCCTGCTGAGCAGGGAGCCCTAGGCAGGGATCAATCCCAGGACCCTGGGATCATGACCTGAGCTGAAGGCAGACGATTAACCAACTGAGCCACCCAGGTGCCCCATATGACTGGTTTGCAAAGAGCCACTTAGAAAAGGAATTTGTGCTTGATTTCTTCTGCTGTTGTTTGCTTCAGAGCATCCTTACTCTTCACTCTCTTTTTTCCCTGTTTTCATCTGGCTGGTTTCTGTACTTGGAAAGTACAGTAGGAAGGGGAAAAGAGAAAAAAAATGGGTAATTACTTTTCTCTTCCCTTCTTTTCTGTAGTTGTTACCACACTCTTCACCCCAGTCACTGCTCCCAACTGTCCAATTTGTCATGGCCCCCTACCCCATATCTTCAATTCTGTGTGTGGGAATGGGAGATGGAAGTTAGCTTTTTAGCTGAGGAATGCTGGATGTCTCAGGGTTTTGGTCCTTCTGTAATGTGATATCTTATAGCTTAGTAGATGCTTTCCATTCCCTGGCAATCTACCTCTCTTTAAAATACAAAAAATAAATTTAGGCCCTGTTTCTTTGAATTAATTCCCATTCATTCCCTCTCCCTCTCCCCCTCCCTCTCTCTCCTTTTCCCTCCCTTCCTTCTTCTCTCCCACCTCCCTTTCCTCTTCCTTTCTCTCTCTGTCCTCCCCTCAGCTTCCTCAAACACATCCCTGCCCCCATACCAAGATACCATAATATTGATGACAGAGCTTCTAGAGAATACACTAGGGACAGCTAACTTAGGCAGACACCAGAAGGTACTTTGAATTTTGTTGTCATCATATTAATGATATTTGGTTGCAGCCTGAGTGCTTTGGGGAAATTTGAGAGCTTTCTCTGACCATTATGTCTTGGCAGCCAGTGTTGGGGTTGGCAGTTTTCTCTGACAATCATAGTTTAGAAAAGCAGGAACTATTTGTAACAGCTATTTAAATGTAGAATGGGTCTGGTGATGTTTTGGTCTGAGTTCGTAGGCCAGTTTATAGGAGACATATCCAGGGAGTAGGGAAGCAGGGGTGGCTTTTTTTTTTTTCCCTTATTTTTCCTTTTATTTTTATTTTAAAAAATTTCCTCAGATTTATTTTATTCATCTCATGGTTGCTTTTGGCAGTCACCATTTACCCAGGCCTTGAGAAGTTCTGCTGTATAAAACCCTCGACCCAGGCTTTGAGATGAAATCCTGAGTCTAGCTTTTTCCTGATTCACGCCATCCATCCATTCAAGAAATAGCCACTGAGCCCTTGCTAATAATAGTGCAGTGAAGAAAACATATTTTTTGCCCCTGTGGAACTTTCATTCTAATGACAAGATACAGAAAATAAACAAGTATATATGTAATATGTTGGTTATTACAGTGCTGTGGAGAAAAAGCAGAATAAGGCAGCATGCAAGGAGGATACTGCTGTGTTATATGATTAGAGAAGACTAATGATGAATGGTATTTGAGCAGTTATATGGAAGAAGCGAGATTGTGATCTAATTTGTACAGGTATTAGAGGAGAGACTGTGAGGAAGATGAAGCGAGTGCACATATCTTGTAGCTGAAGCATGCTTGTTTTGTTTGAGAAGTGGCAAGTAGATCAGTGGAGGCATTGAGGGGAATTTTTAGTGGAAGATGAGGTGGGGGGCGCCATGGGCAGTGCTGGGGGAGGGGTGCATGAGTGATCATATATTGCCTTGAAGGCCAGTAGGACTTTGGCTTTTACTCTGAAGTAGGGAAGCACTGAAAGCTTTTGACTTGTTTTAAATAGACCTCTCGACAGTTATGTAGAGAATATCTGAGACTAGGTATAATGAGATTGTTCAGGAGGCTCCACAGCAATTCAGGGTGGGAGATGATAGTGATTTTTGGCAGGGTTTGGGAGAAGTGCTCACAATCTGTATACATTTTGAAAGCAAAGCCAACAAAATTTGATGGTGGATTGGATGTGGCCATTTGTTAGTTTTGTCCTGAACAGGTGGAAGAATGGAGTGGCCATTTACCAAGATGAGGAAGACTTTAGGAGAAGCAGGTGGGAAATAATGAGTTTAATTCTGGACATGTTAAGTTAGCAATTCAAGTGGAGATAATTGTCCAGACAACGAGGTATACATGAGTCTGCAGTTCAGGCCACAGGTCTGGGCTGAAGATACTTATTTCCAGTCACTGGCATAGACATAGTGTTTAATACCCTAGGAACTGATTAGGATAATCTAGGAAGGAATTGTGGCTGGAGAAGAAGCCCAAAGATTTTGCCTTAGGTTCCTGTAATGTTGACAGGGAAAGGGAGAGGGAGAGGGAGAGCTAGAGCTAAGAGAATAAGAGTAAGAAGCACTCCATGAAGAGGAGAATTAAGAGTGAATGGTATCCCTGAAGCCAAGTAAATGTTTTAAGAAGGAGAGAGTGAGTGAATAGCTGTGTCAGATGTTATTAGATCCAGGACCAGGATATGACAGATCTAGCAATATGAAAATCATTGGTGACTGTAACAAGTTCCTGGTGGATTAGTGGTGATGAAAACTTTATTGGAGGGGGTTTAAGAGAGAACTGTAGGAGAAGAATTGGAGACAACTAATTCTTTCAAGGAGTTTGCTATAAATCGAAGATGAGAAAAACAGGGCGATAGCTAGAAGGGATGTGGAGTCAAGGAATTGTTATTTTTTTAAAGATGGGTGCTTTTCTAGTATATTTGAATAAATACAAAAATATTTATAGCTGATGTAATGATCCACTAGAGAGAAAAAAAACTTAAGGAGCTATTTCTTTGAAAAAATAAATGAAATTAATTTAACCCTAATCTGCAAACCCAGGGCCTATCATTATCATATATATGTCCTTGTGTATTGACCTATTTCTTTCAAATTAAGACAGTGGCTAGTGGGGAGAGGTGTTAAAGAACACATCCTACCCCCAATTTGGCAAATTTTTATCAGTTCAAAACTAGTTTTATATGTGAGTAACAAAGATTGTGTTTTTCTGTTTTTTGTTTTTTGGGTTTTTTCTTTTGCTAACCTGTTTTTGTCTGGTAACTTCTCCCTCTTTATCGTTCTCAGCAGTTTTGCACAGTGTTTGCCCTGTGGTTCTAAATTCTGTTTTGATAGCTTTTGTCCCAATATGGTAGTTTTACTGTTAAGTACCTTTTTAAAAAAGGGGGAAAAATTATTTAATTAAAAAAAACTTTTTAAAGTGTGAGTGAAGTATTTTTAAGAGAAAGATTTGATGGCCATTCTTTTTCCTTTTTTTCTAATGTACGTGACCACACTTTTTCTGTAATTGCTTCTGATTATTGAGTTGATGTTTGAGATGAGTTCAGAAACTTATGTTGAAAGCCCATATTACAGTTACATTACTTTATATGCCTCCTTCTGTGGTTCATTTATGTTTGAGTAAGTAGTTGTTAATACTTAGTGCTGAAGCATTACTGCAATTGCTTTTTAATCTTCATTGGTCTCCCTCCAGATTTTCTTCCCTTAGCCACTTATCCATATTACTGACTTTTGAATTTCTGAAACACAGATCTGATAAGGTCTTATTGTTGCTTAAAAATCTTTTGTGGCTTTCTGTTGTCTATGGAAGTCAGACACCTTTTTTTTTGCTTCTTGCCCACCTTCTGCCTACACCTGCACTCTGCTTTAGGGGATTTAGAGTGCTCCTTATGGGTTCTAATTCATATCTGATGTTTCTTATCACAGGATAATAGTCAGATTTGCTGTCTGTGTACAGAAAGTCCTCCATTTGATGTGGCCCTTATCTTCTCTCATGGTTCCATGAAGATGAGAAACTCTTTGACATTTCTATGCTTTTGCACATAATATTCCTTTTTTCCAGAATATGACCCAACTTCATAACTACTTTGCTAAATCAGTTCATCTTTTTAAAAATCCAAATAAAAGTCTCCTCTCTAGGAAAGCTTCTAGGCATATTTTTAACCATGCTTCCTCTACCCCTCCTCCATTGTATTTTTTTGTTACCTGTATTCCTGTAACATTTGCAGTTATTTTGTTGTAGTATTTGCTATATTTTACTCTGTTTGCTGTCATGGCTGGTCTCCCTTGCCTCAACACCAAACTTATAGTTACTCAATACATTTTTGTTGAATGAATGATTGAGTAAGGCAGATGATTATTCAACACTGACCCAGTTTTGATTGACCCATTTGGTTGGGGTTTTTACATCAATTTAATTTATAAAGATTATACAAATGAGCAATTCTTTTTTTTTTTTAAGATTTTATTTATTGAGAGAGAAGAGTGAGCAAGTGAAAGAGAGCGAGCGAGCGCACAAGCTGGGGGAGAGGCAGAGGGAGAAAGAGAGAAGCAAGGCTCCCTGCTGAGCAGGGAGCCCCATGCAGGGCTCAATCCCAGGACCCTGGGATCATGACCTGAGCTGAAGGCAGACACTTAACCAACTGGGCCACCCAGGTGCCTCCAGATAGCATTCTTTTTTTTTTTTTTAAAGATTTTAT